>OZ023155.1:39626396-40313896 GCA_963678695.2 Diplodus puntazzo | reverse complement strand
GGCGAGCTGGAGATGTCCCAAGCTCGTGTTAAAAACACCTTCAGTGAGAAATATAATGTACAGGATTTACTCAATTCAATAGCGAACATTTGCTTTGGCAGAAACTAACACAATTGTGTGAAAGCATTCTAACTATATTTGTGATTTAAATATTCTGATGTCAATTACATTTTCATAAATGGAACAGCCAATTAATTTTGTTTATACACAGTATTTACTATAAATTGTTATTTAAATTTAAATACAAGAAAATATACAGTATAAAGTACAAATTAATTTTAAAACAATTCAAACTGAATTAATCAATAATTATCTTTTTGTCTAATACCTTTCAATTAGATTTTTCTTCACCGTTTGTAATATGAAACAGTTTTTCCGCATTGAAAATGATGGAACAGTTTTCAATTGATGTAACAGTTACAACCTTAATTCCAGTTCCTGGAAAAACAGCAAATATTCACAACATTAAATGGGCTAAAATAAGATAAAAGATTAAAAAAAAAATCACAGAAATGGTCAAATATGCTCAGCTAGGAAAAATACCAACCTTCAGATGCAAGTAATTCAACCCGGTGACACCAATTCTCTATGTTTACGTTTCATGATATGTGACCTGTAGAATCCAAATTCACAGAATAAAACAAGATGAGATTCAATGCTGGGATTCTGCAATGTGCACACACTTGCACCTCACATGGCCCACACTCACAGGCCATATACAGGCTGAAAGAGTTGTTGGTGTGTGTAATCATTCCTTCTATCCATAAAGTCTGTGAAGTGATTGCTTCATACAGAAGCCTCCTAAACTCCCATTCCTCCGTGGTGGTGATGGGACGAGTCCATGTTCAGACCTGGAAGGGTCCGTTACTGGAATGAGATCCCCGGCGATGACGTAGTTAACACTGGGCCGAATCGTAACATCCCTAAACGGCATGTGTGGAAACAAGGTGCAATGGTTCATCTATCCACCAGGAGGAGCAGTGATGATGGAGGCCGAAGCATGTGAGAGTGTTAGAGCATATTTCATTAGTATTAGCATTAGGCTACCATTTCATGAGGTCCTCAGCTTTTCATTTTTAACAGTACTGCATGAAAGTGAAAGTAATATGTAATATGGCCCAAGGAATTAATAGTTTAACAGGAAGGGAAAAAAAAACTGCATCTTTTCCTACGCAAAAAACAAAACAAAGACAAAAACATTTGCTATTTTTTTCTATATTTCTGCAAATGTGGAAGGCACATTAGAGCAGTTCTTGGTGATGGAATGTTGTGTCCCTCTTAAGTCCACTTTGAATGCTCCAGACATCGTGGGATTTCCCAAACTGAATAAATAGTGCACAAATAAAACAGAAATTAGTAGCTAGCTCGAGGTTGTTATAAATGAAATACCTGCTGAAGAATAATATTTTCCATGGACAGATTTAGGTAGGCTACTACATATCTGACTCCATGTGAAGTAACTTCATAGTGTTAAAACTTAAAAAGCTGAAATGTATGGGGGGAAAAAATGATTTAAAAAATCCACAACATGTTTTTACCTGATGAAATATTCTGCTTCAATAATGTTTAATCATAAAAACAACATTTTCACTGTGGCAAAACAACATGTGCTCAACATGTGATTTACACACATACACCTGACGGCGTGGTCTAACAGTAATGTAACAGCATGAGGAATTACATTTATATAACTACAATAATAAACAAGATATATATCTTACTATAATAGTTTGTCCTGTTCCTGTTAAATAATTAGTTCCTCAGCCATAATATACAAAAAGCTGAAGCATGATATTGATGACCTCATGATATGGTAGATAACCTTTAAATATGCTCGGTCCGTAATGATATTTGTATTTGAAGTATTCTGTTTGAATATTTCGCTCAGGTGACACATTTTCAGCAGAATTTCGCCGTTTACATTTTCTGAGATTTTTACCAGAAATTCTTCAGGCAGTGGCGGATGATAAAAAAACAGGCAATCATTTTATAAACATGTGTTCACAAACATTGTATGTCTTAGCTGGTGACAGAGGCCAAACTGATCATTAGCATTACAGTGAACCTCTTTGTTCTTATTCAATGGCCATCCAAGCAGCTCTCCCAGACCCCCCATGCTCATCTGGCGACTGCAGGGCTGTTGAATGAGCTAGATAATTTGTCCCGCATTTTGTCAGCGTGTGTTCGCAGAACCAAATAGCACAGACAGATCTCGAGAGAAAGAGGCGTGGCATCCTTTGGTCAACCAGTCTAAACCTGGCTGTGCTAAAGCAAACATAAAGCAAGACTCTGTTACTACGCTGTCTTTTCATCCCCTAACATACTTTGAAGAACATTTTTGTCTAGTGCTTAACTAAAATAGGAAAAGCTTGTGAACTGGAAGTCCCCAGTATTTTGTTCATGAACTTTGTAAGCAGAGGCTGAAAAAAACTGATGACATTGTAAAACAAAATGGTGGGAGGAGAACTGTTTAAGTCCTCTTGGCGGGGCGACTTGAGAGACGACCACCTGAGCTACTGGGGTGTATTAGAGAGAGGCATTTTAATCAGAGTATAACTGTTTTCAGTGACTGATTTCATGTGCTGAAACACACAAAATAAACACATTGTCTTTTTTTTCCTGACTGAATTATAATAACGGTCCATTCAGAATAATAATATGCATAGTATATCCTCATGTGTTCATAACTTTAAGGCTGCAGCAGGTAACGAATGAACTAACTAAAGCTTTAAAATAAATGTGGAGGGATAAAAGTGTAATATTCGCCACTGAGATGTGGTGAGGTAGAAGAATATGGTTTAGGTTTAAAGGGTATCTATGCCATATATGGTTTTTGTGAGGGAGGCACCATCTCATTGCGACCCACTGCAATTGAATGGATGGGCGTGTCTACAGTGGAATCTAGGCGTAGCCCCAGTTGGATGGCCAAACCTATAAAAATAGCCAGTGTGGAAACTCCTTCAGCCGAGATGTGGCATTTGAGTCTCGTACTGACAAGGAAAAGGCATTTAACTGGTGACGTATTTAGAACTTGGAAGAGAGAACACATCAAATCTTTAAATACTGATCCTTAATTTAATAGACTCACAGTGTAATACATGTGGTACTTGTAGTACACATGGTGGATGTAGTCTCGTCCAAAACATTTTCATCCTGGTCAATTATTAGTGGCTACGTGTGCCTTTTTTTTCTTTTTTTGTTTTCAGAAGGAATGCTTACATTAACCACGGCTGCCGAAATGCTGTCTAGTGTTTTGGCTCTCTGTCCTCTCTTTACGAATATCTTGAGAATCTTTTGAGGTTGTGCATCTGGAAGGCATCCCTCACTAGTTCTACAAAATTAAAACATGTCTGACAGAAACATAAATGAATTGTGTAGTATTCACTAAATGCATGCAGTAAACTGAACAGCCCACCATTTCCCTTTTTCTCAGTGTGTTGTTGTTAACAGCAAACATGGCTGGAATTGTCCTGAGGTCTTCTTAAAGATATCCAGTGGTGTCACTCTTCCAAATGGTGAAACACTGTCTCAAACTGCAGTCAACTGTAGACTGTCAGTATGGTATGGAGACCTATGTGAATGTGTTTGTGGTTTGCAGCTATTATACAGGATACACTACTGTCCCTGATAAACAAAATAAAATAACCATTTGTAGTTTAACTGTGAAACAAGGTACTGTTGAATACTTATACAGCCATGAGGACCTATCTTAATATAACTTAAATATAACTGGTATTGTGGTAATACTAATTTATAATTGACTAGTACAATAGAATATAACAATTCCATTTACATCAAAGTGTGTAATAAACACGAGTGTATGAGGGTGCATGCAAACAGAGACTAAAGAATCAGAAAGTCCACATGAGACGGATGTGAATGAGTAGAAGGCTTGATCAGGTGGTTCATTCATTGGACTTTTACCCAGTACCATGTGCAGATAATAGTCTATAGCAACTTTTTGGGGAGTCATGAGCTTTCCTAAAGCAAATCAAGTAGTTTTGGTGCCTTTATTTTTGAAGTCTAACTGATATTGCATGTCTGTTATTGCTAACTTGACCATGTAATGAGACTTTGTCTTTTTTTCCGTGGGTAGGCTGCTCTGACATGGTGGACAAGGAGGTCTACTACACAGTTTACCATGATGCAATTGGTTTAATGTCTCTCACCAGTTGACCTCTTCTGCACTGCAAAGCAATCTCCATGTTTGTATATAAGGGAGGCCATGAATATACCCTACCTGCTTTAAGTAGAGGCCATCGACACACTGGCTGGGCGAGAAAACATCTTCAGCTCCAATGGCTGGTGTAGACCGAATGATGGAGGCCACTAAGAGAAATGGTCCTCTTCGCTCTGTCCTCAGTGTCTGGCTGTCAATTGTCTGTGACTTTGTAATATGCAATTGGATTCCTCTTGCCTGCCATAATATCCTTTTGCAGATTAGACTCTGGATGACCTGCCAAGGGGGCAGGATCCAACATATTGACTCCTATGCATATGCAACAGCTCCGTCTCAGTGAGGCTTGTCGGAGCAGAGAAGAAGTGCCATCGTGGAGCGTTGCTGCAGGGACCATTGGCGGAGAAGGACATGCAGTGTGCTCTTCTTTTCAACAGCGAGCCACTTGAG
The DNA here is from genome assembly GCA_963678695.2 of Diplodus puntazzo. Lineage (NCBI taxonomy): Eukaryota > Metazoa > Chordata > Actinopteri > Spariformes > Sparidae > Diplodus > Diplodus puntazzo. The sequence goes on along the minus strand of OZ023155.1, from coordinate 40,309,269 downwards.
AAAAAGTCATCCGTTCCCTTCAGAGATAATGCATGCATCTTTGTAAATTACGTCAGTGCTCACTGGCTGGCTGTGAGCACACACAGATACAGGATGTCCAGCAGTGCAGTGGAGATGGATTTTTACTGTTTTCGGAAACAATACTCTATAAGCATGACCGTAAGGAGAGAGCTCTTTGAAGGCGCAGGTGCTCTGCAGCAACAAGGCCTCCCACTGACTGATAGGCCTGTCCAGGTTTCATCTGTGAAAACACTCAAACACTGATGGGTCTTTTTGCATCTCTTTATTCCTGACAGATGCATTCCCTCAGTGAAAAGCTGAGCTGTGTTGTATTTTGCAGTAGATCATCTCTCTTGAATAGTCTGTTTTACCTTCAGTGTAGTTGTTGTTATACGAAGGCGCCTCAGAGTCCTCTTTTATTCATTAAAGTAATGAGGTTTCATGCAAGATTTCAAGTTTGTTTTACCCTCTAAATTATTGTCAGGAAGCAGTTTCTCTAAAATACAGCGATAAAAAAAGAGCTAATGTTGAAGGCTGGATGTCCCCGCCTCCTCTCTCTGTGTTTCTGACTTATTGTTGTAACTGCTTCTGACTCTGTTTAGCTATTTTTATTCCCAGTTTTTTTTTTCTCCTGCAATTCTTTCATCCAATTTTCCTCTGTCCTGATATCTTGTAAAGTGTGTCAGCATGTGTCATTTGGAAATGTCATCTGAGTTTTGAGCAGGCGGACTGCGTTTGATGAGCAACCTGTAAAGACTGTCACATCCTACATTTCATTAAATAACATGGTCGATCAGAGCTGTCTTACAAAACATCTCCAAAACTTCTGATTTTTTCGTACAGCAAAGGTGATACAACGTTTTGACAGTTTCATTTTTCTACACAAACCAAAAAGAAACACTAGAGAGTGAGAGCATAAAAGCTTGGTAAGGGTGACCGTTTGAGACAAACACAGGTCTGGTGTCGACACAGAGCCCTTGTGGGACTGACCTCAGCAGAAGAAGTGACACAGAGCCTGAGCAGAGAAAGAATGGCCCAGGTGTGACCTCTGACCTCCAGGGAAGTTATAACTAGAACACTGAGCTCAGTCGTGATACTTTATCTTAATTTAAACCCAGGTTGTGTCAGCTCCTATGGCCCGGACACACACTTCTGTGTGAAGGTGGCAGAGTTTTTCTGCTACTTTACAGAAACTCCTCGGGGTAACAATAGAAACAAGGTTATCAGGCTCAGTAGCAGGATTTTAAGTGCTTTTGAAACAAAAACAAGAGCTAAACTCACCGACTACGATATGTTGTTATGGATGAAATGCTGGTATTGATTGATGGTATTAAATATTCGTCCCCCGGTTGTCATGACCTTGTAACCCCAGTTTTTCCTTTAGGTTTTCTTTCATGTTTTCACTTCAATACAAGTGTTACATATTTAAGGTTTGGTTGAAAAACATCTCTGACCTCATGGTCTCTGGTGTGTTACGATGCCTAATGATAGAGGAGGTGGAATCTTAAACATGAACAACATATCAATGTTAACCTGAACTCAATTGAGCTCACGAGTTTAATTTTCAGGTTGAATCTACGTGATTCCATTTTACTGAACGTGAGGTCTTTTTACATTTCCACCACACTGGACTTTCCAAGCTGCCCGAGGCCACATGTCCAGATAATGTTCTCTGGCAGTAAAGCACTGGCAGGGCGTGAGGGAGCGCTGGGATGAAGCAGAAATAAACGCTGCACATTTGTTTTTTATTGATATTGGCCAGGTAGCTAACTAAAGGTTACATTAACAGTGTACTGACTACACAAAAAGTTTAGGAACAGTTAAAAACTCTGTCTGGCTTGTCTGTCTCTGTTGTGATAGTTTCTGTCTGATAAATCTCTGGATAGACAGACTCAGCCAGCACAACCGTCACCACTTTCTTGCTAACCATCATGTCGGGTGACAAGACACAAGGTGGTGATAAGGTGGTGACAAGACATCTAGCGTTGCCACCACTGCTGTGGGTGCAGCTCTTCTTACAGTGACAGCAGCATGGGTAGTGAGATTAAAGACGTTTGTCAGTGGCCCCCAGTTACTAATGGAGGTTCCTTATGCGGATGGCGATCTTATTGTTATTCAGATTTGACATATTAGACATGGTTATGACAAAAGCTAGAATAAATAATGGAGAGGAGTAAAAACTGTGCCACTACTGCAGGAGCAGCTGACAGCTGCAGGTCCTTCCTGACTTTCAATACATTGCTGTAAAAAGTGGCGCACCATAGAGAGTTAGACAAAGGTAAAACATTGTTTTTAGGACAGTTTGCATTCAAACCTGCACAAACATTGTAGGGAGACACCACTGAAGTAGCGGCGGACTCATCTAATTCTAGCAGTCCCAAAGTTTTGTGTGTAAAACAGCAACAGTCTTGACACCAGCAACTTTCTGAAAAGTTCAGATATTTTCAGCCAGAAGTGCTCGGGGCAGCTGCACAGAAAAGTCACAACGCTCTGAAGGACAGTAGAGCGCAGCAAAGGTTTTCAATAATACCTCCTGGATCCTTTACTAACTTGCGTCACAGAGCCAGTCCACAGCCCTCACAGCGTGAAGCAGGTCACCAGTCACACACACATCACTTGTGGTCTAACCACATTCACTCTGATCAACAACAATGGGATTGTGGGAACGCTGTCGAACGCAGCGTTAAATGAATACTCCACTGACAAAGCAGAGACACACAACAGCATTGTTGTACTATTTTCAGTGGAACATTTTCAGAGCCTAGCCTTTATACATGGCTACGGCTTTGTTGGGCTAGTGGTTCTTTATGTGTGAACTGGACCCCAAATTGTTCCTGATGAACAGGGCAGCACTTTGCAAGGCAGTGCTGTCGTGAGTACAGTGAAGTGAACGAGAGGCATTGTGAAGCTCGGACAGATAAACCACTACCTGAGTGCAGCCTACTTACCAACAAAGTATAATGAAAATACAATACTGTATGTACATACACATCATTTGGTATTTAGCAATTTAGTACAACACCACTGCAAAACAAAGGTAGGCTCTAGCGGTTCCTCCACTGTCTCTTCCTTGTGTGTTTTCTGGGGTCACTTTGAGATACAAGGTCGAGTCATTGAAATACACTGAATTGACTTTATTCAACACACCTCCCTCATCTATCCCTTTATTTTGCAAGATTTCACATTCCTCATGGATTGAATCATTCTCCAGCCTGTTATATGTTATGTATTATAACAACTGTGTATTCAAGCGCGGAACATCAAAAAAAGAATAGAAAGATAAGAAAAATGATTAGTGTCAGTAACTGAGACAATACACAGTCTCCAGCTATAGAGGATGGATGAATGGAATGGATCGTGATATTGGGCAGTAATACATACTGACTTGATTTGATTACTGGTATTTTCAGTATTATCAGATCTCAAAACGTTGTTTGACTGGAAACTGGGTCTGAACTTGTGGCACAGTTCTAAAGTGATTCCTAATTTGAAACGACATTTAAATTCAGAAAAATACACACTTTGCAGGATCACACATGATCATTGTCACAGCGACCTGATCGTAATTACTTTTTCCCGGCTGAAACCAGCCCGGGCATGTGCGGGTTATGTCAAAGACGTGGTGACATTGAGATGACATCACGGAGAAGATAACAGCATTTCTCGCTTCCTTATTTGTGTCCCTCCTGCGGGGACTTGTTTTGCTCTGCTTCTCATATTTTTAAAATTATTTTCCTTCGCAGAATGGGAAATTTGTGAACAATAAATGTAAATGCAATAAACTGTTAATACTTTTAAGACAACAGAATGCAGCAATTTAGCGCTTTGATTTTGCAAAAGCAGTGAATTAATTCCTCCCTCTGTGATCCTTCACGGTGTCAGAGGATTTCTCTGGTGTTTGTCATCAGAAAAAAGCTTAAGCTATATGTCCTTGGAGAAATAACTTCATTCAATTCAATTTCCTTTAATTAGTCACAAACATAATTCTGCTATTTCATAACATTTTTTTTTTGGACGACAGGGACGAAGAAAAATCCTTTCATGTTTGCAGAGGAAAGAAACCGCCAAAGATTAAGCGAAAAGAAATCTTTGCAGTTTTGAGCCAAACTCACCAGAGTAAAGGCCTCACATTCCGATGTTGTTTTTATTCTATATCACAGCTGATGCATGGAAATTATCAAGAGATTCATGCACATCAAGATACAAGTTGATGACATTCTAATCAGTGGATGCTTGCAGGTATAGCCTACTTTTAATCTGAATAAATACGCGATAACCAGCTCGCAACATGAACAAGGAACAGAACATTTAACGCTGTTGTTCCCTGCCAACACTGAAAGCAGAGGGAAAATCCCAGGCTGATTAAAATCAAATGAAACCAGGGAAGACATCGCCCAAAGCTTACTAAATGTTAAATCACAACATTCTCGCCCCACATTTGCTTTCTTACCACGAGACAACTCAGCTGGAAAATAAAAATAAAATGTTAAATCTGGTTCATTACACATGCAAATGAGATGCACACAGTTAAAGCCGTACAGTGACTTATTATGGTTACATTTTGTTGTTTCTTTCACAGTCATTTCTCAGTGTTTTCTTACAGTTAATTCATATGTACACTGCTGCCGAACACACAAATCCCAAAGGGTTGTTGTCATCATCACAATATTTATCAAACAGTGACAAATTACCTCATTTAGATATTTTTTTAAACAAAAAATTGTAAATCATTAATTAAGTAATAAATGTACCAAAAGTCAACAACCCTTAAATCTGGTGACTTACATCTGCGCCTCTGTACTGAGCACGTGACGAGTTATTTAGAAAACGTTTTTTGTAAGTACATAATTTCTGCTTTGTAGAGAATTTGTTATCACTCAAGGAATAACTTCATGTGAGAGAACAACATGTTTTTCTTTCCACCCGTGCAAATGCATTTTATTTGTTCACAGAAGCACACAACAACAGCAAACCTCTCGCTCTCAGTTCTCGCGCTCTGTGTGCTCAACGTCACAGTGAGTGTGTGTTGCAGTTTGTCACAGCCCCAGTCGGTCAGACAGCGGCTGGGAGCTGGTCAACTCTTATTGGTCAGCTTCTTTCCAATCTGACTCCTGTTAGAATTATAATTTGTACTCATTAAACCTCTGCATGTAGTTTGTACTGACAAGCTTGCAAATAACTTAACTATTGTGATATGCACACTAAGCTGTTTCTCTCTATTATGCAGTAAATAAGACAAGCAATAATCCATATATGTTCAACTGTAGCATTATTTATTACACTGTATATATTATATATTCTAGTAGAATATAAACATCTCACATTTTTATTCTGTTTTTGTTATTCTTGCTTACATATCATTTTTATTATTATTATCATCATTATTATTAATTTTATTATTATTATTGTGCATATTTCTGGACTTTAAATAGGAGCAGTTGTAACGCAAGCAATTCCCTTCGGGGATCATTAAAATATTTCTAATTCTGATCGAGGAGACATATTTTGCCAGATAAACAGCAGCTAACCAAGCCACTGGGTTGACTTCATGATTATAGCTGTACTGCGTATTCATTACTTTTACATTACAATACAATACAATACAGTACAATCACTGAGATGGGTCCTTTTCAAACAAGTTAATTTTAACCGTGCATTTTAATATAAATGATTCTAAGATATAATTTGTCTGGAACAAAGTGTGCTACAGTATGTTCCAATTTAAAAGTGTGCTCTACAGTGGTACAAAATGACAAACTCCTGGTTAGTGATTTCTGACACAGCCAATGCAATAAAGGTTTGTATGAGGTCATAGTAGATCATTACAAATGTTCAACTCTGAATAAAAAATCATTTAAAATGATTTGTAAATCAACATTCCTTGGAGCAAGGTACTTTTTAAGCACATGTTTAACTGTGTTGCTTTTTAACGTTATAGGTACATAATTGGACATTTCCAGAAGCAGCAGGCAGATGTCCCCAGTGTCCCCAGTGTAGATGACACCTATCACGCCCTGCCTTAAATCAAGCAATGAAACTATACCTTTGCACAGACTGGAGATGGACTCCAGCAAACCTGGCTGCGTCCAAAGGTAACAAAATCTGCCTACCAGCAATTCTTAAAACTCATTAGTTGATCATTAACTAAGTAACGTCCTGGAGTCACAGCGAGTTCCCTCGTCCAGTATACTGCTCATCACAGGGGCTGGTGGAAGTTTTTTGTAACCTTTTATCAGAGCCAGGCTGGCTGTTCCCCTCTGTTTTCAGCAAAGGCTGGCTGTAACTTCACATAGCTTACACACACTTGAGTGGTCAATCAACTCATCTAACTCTTGGCAGGAAAGCAAATAAGCCTGAAATGTTGAAACTAACCTTTAAGAATCGTGCTTGCAAAAAAAAACCTTTTCTTTGCTGATGACATAAATCCTGTTAATGTTAAATTAACTGTATGAATGATTGATTATCAAAGTATTGAATATTAATAATTGTGTCCCTGTGATGCTTTGTGTGCCGCTGACAAGTACAAAAACACCCTGTAAAAAGAAAAAAGAAAAAAAAAATGAACAATACACCTTCGATGCTGTACTTAAAATGAAATACTCTCCTATTGTTCATGGGTGCATAAAATTTTATTGTCCAACTGATCTTCAAGACACAGTGGGAGCACTGCTTGACTTGCTGCATCTTGCCTGGGCCAGTGGGTAATGACTGATATCCACCCACCCCCTCCTGTCAGCTTGGCCAACGCTGCCTGGGTCCCTTTGCACTGCAAACAGCCCACCGTCAGCCCAGGCCAAATGGGTCTAATTCTAGGTGACACATTTAGCGCATGATTTACCTCGCAGACCTACAGCTGTGTCCCCGACACTCAAGACAAGACCGCTGGGGCGTCTCATGAGCATAATTAACCCCTTCATTATGGAAATAAGCAAAAACATTATGAATAATCGTGGCGTGCCGGATTGATGGGCTGGATTAAAGCAGATGTGGCGGCGTGCTTGGCTGACTTTGGGCTGTCCGTATCACCGGAGCCAGAGATGACATCATGCAGTGGTCAGGCACCTTGAAACGAGCAGCACAGATGAGATGTAAGGGTTCAAGGGGAAGGAAACAGATTCACACAGTCACCAAGGTCACTCTGTTTGGCTGATCTCTCGAGTCACCATTTGAATTGTATGTTTGAAATCTTAAATGGTCTTTCATCGCTTTACCAGTACACATAAAGACATTGTTAATTTTTATGCTGGAAGGCAAGTGTGATGTTCAAAAGGCACTCGTACACTGTGTGATGCTGGATGGCAGATGCAGTCTAAAGGCTGCACATTGGCTCTTTCACTCAGCTTTCACAACATTATGTTGCCGAATAGATAAAGTGAAGTGATTATGAGAGTGCTTTCTACGTTTTGGTCACCGGTAGGAGCCCAGGGTTGTCAATGGTCCAACACATGAATGTCTTCAGGATGGTATCAGTGGATGAATGTAAAGCGTCATTCTGTTTCTCACATTTGAATTCCTTTTTCTTTTGGTGCTTCCAAAACCCAACATTCTGGGAAATTTGCGAGTTCACATTCTCTCTGCTCCAGGGAGTTACTCTGCCAAGCTGCAGCACGAAACCTCCACTTAAAACACAACTTTGTTTTCTTCCTGTCTGTGTATAGCAGTGTCAGTCTGTCAGTCCACACATTAATCAGCAACAACTATTGGACGGATTGCCACACAGTTTCATACAGACATTCATGGTCCCCAGAGGACGATCCCACTGACCCTGACTTTTCATCCCGTGCCAGTGTACGGCTGACATTCTAATCTCATACCTTCTAAACTGGCAATTGCCAACAAAAATTGTACTTGTAACCTCCTTAACATAAGCACACAGCACACAGTCTTATTGTGAGCTTTTTAGCATGCTGGCATTAGCAATTAGCTCAAGGTATCGCTGTGCTTTGTTACAGCCTCACAGAGCTGAACAACAGAACTACACTCTAAGTCTTCTTACATTACTGTTTATGCTTGGATTAAACGAGAGCGACACAATGGGCCCTATTTAGACGGACTGTGACACTGGGCTGAAGCGCTAGGTGCTAGGGCCATGTAGCTAGTTAAACATGGCGGATAATATGGCCGCAAAGTGAGGCGCATGGCGCAAAGAGGTGGTATTGAGGCGCTGAATTAATCATGGGTGTGTTTTGGGCAGAGTATTTATCAGAGTGTCGTCTCCCAGTGGAACTCGTCTTCGCTGAGGGACAGGGGTGTGGTCACCAGCTGCTGGATACGTGTTATAAAGTAAAGTAAGTCATAAAAAGTGTTATGTTGACGAATGAACGGATGTGATGAGGGCGGTGAAACATCCTTAATGAGGAAAATATTAATGACAATACCCGGAGCGATCCTCCAGCAACAGAAACAATATTAACTTTGATGAAAACACGTGACTCACCGACAGGATCAGTTTGTATTTAGTGTTAATGTTCTGTGTTTTTCCACACATGGAAGGTCGCACACATGCTGTCAAGATTAATACAGTAAATAGTTTTGAGTGAAGCAGCATTCCTGATAAAGCCTGGGATCCTGGAACATATTTATTTTACGAGCTAAAAGTTTAACTCTGTTTCCTTTGGGGAGTTTTTAACTACAACTTTTAGATCTACGGCTTGAATGTGCCAGGATATGTGTTACATACGGTGACATTGCTGGGTGCATGGAAATGTGTAACATAACAGAAAGCAGCCTCTCCAACCATAAAAGGATTCACACCGTTTGCACTATGTGAAACATGAGAGGCCTTTCTGTGGCAGCAAATCGCCTGCTGCCTCTGGTTTAATATCCCACAGACACGAGGCTCATGCAACACTCTGAAATTTATAATTTCCCAAAATTTCAAACTATTCCTGAAAAAATACTTAAGACCATGCCTGTGAATTCACCATCTCGTTGCCTAGAAAGAGAGAAAAGACCTTTCTGTTTGAAACTCGACAGAGCTCATACTGTATAATAAACTCCAATGCATCTTGAAAGTGTGTTCCCTTACGTATAAAATGTCTAGTCAGCCTGCGGTGAAATAATGTTACATATAAATCTTTAAAATCAAGTCTTCTTCACATTGACATTATTTTATCATTGCTCTCAAAATCGGTATCAAACATTTGCACTTCGAATCGAAGCCGGAGGGTAGTTGTACAGTTTTCAGGGGGAAAAAAATGCTTCTTTTGATGCCAGCAAACATATTTTGAATTATTATTTTATTCCTTTCAAAAATTGATGTAAGTGAGACATCTACATTGTCTACTAATACATTTAAACCAGTATTTAAAGCTTATAGAGTCTGATGTCCAGTTGAAACACTTGATGTATATTGATCAGGAACTAAATGTGAATGGGACACAAATGGGCCTTTTGTTCCTGCAGTGATGTTTGTTTCCAACGAAGAATCTCCAAAGACCCAAGTGGCTCTGAGTATTGTGGCCAGAAGTGTGTATTTGGTGTATGTGTGTGATGCATGTATTTCTAAATATATGCTCATTGTATTCCTATCCTCCGCTAAATGCATGTTGCAGACCACTCATCAACTGAAAAACCTGTGCTGTCACGTGCATTTCAAAATGCCTTTTTACACATCGTACATTTCAGCTCATAGTTCACTGTTCCCCCTCTTCTCAGCGCTGGAGGAGTCAAGTCACGTTTGTTAACCTCTGATCCTGCATGTTGATCATTTATTATGCAAATGATGGACAAATTTGAGATTTATCATACTGAGCACAGTGTCAATGACATTTATGAATGGGAAGACACAGCTGGGGAGTAGCCCTTCAACATATGTGTGTGTTTCTGCTGTCGATGACGTGAGTGTGTTTAATAGGGAGCACTGGTGAGCGTGTGTGTGCGCGCCTGTGTTGGGGCTGTTGGAATTCAATAAGGCAGATGGGCCTTTTTAGAGTATTATCTTTATTGCCAAAGAAAGGGCCAATCTGTTCCTCTCTTTTGCCAACAATCAATATGTACAGCACATATCCTTTTTGCTTACATTCTTCCATTCGCTTGTTTTTCTCTGCCTTTTGCTTCCATCGGCTACAGCCATTGATTAAAACCTGAATGCACCTGAGCCCCTTTCACAGCCACGAAATTAACTCGGGAAACACAACAGGGGTGTATTGCAGGTTTCAAGAGAGAGGAGAAAGCGTGAACCTTTAGTGCAAGGCTTTTACTGCAGGGATTACTATGTTCGGCTTGACAGCGAAAAGCGAGTCATGGAGCAGACAGCCGGGGCCTCGGTGGAGGAAGGGGAGAACAGAGATGATCCACCTGTACCGTGGCTCTCTGAGGGCTGGCTAAGTCAGAGCTGTGTGGTTTCTAAATGACACGAGCACCTCAGCTTTAAATACCACTAAGCATATTCCTCCTGCTCTGTCTGGCAGAGAGGATTCACACCTGCAAAGCTGAGAGCATAAAATATTACAATGAGAGCAGGAATGACATTTAAGGAGAATTTCTACTCAGCTGAAAGGGATAATGCTGGGCTGAAGTCAAGTTTTAGGACCAGATGTAGTCGCCATGTGATGGAAGCTTCTGCAGCATCAACAGATGGATGTTATTTAGACAGGAATACTTAAAAATAGAAATAAACCGGAAATGAGCAACAAAAAAAAAAAAAAAATGCCAGTAAAGCAAACATTAGCTGACATCTGCACAGTCTTCCACATATTTCTCCCAGTGCACTTAAATCCACTATCAAAATCCATCTACTCTATGCATCTATACCTGTTTATCTTAGGCAGGCTCAGCGACACCTACAATCACTCGTAAATGTCATTTTTTTGTTGTAAGTCCTTCAAAATCAAAGGCTGAGTATTTTCTGAGTATTTCATCATTTTGGACTGCCACAATTAAATTCAGTGTATAAGAGACAGAGTCGTCCCTTCACAGGGCATGTTGGGTTTGAATTAGACTGGTTCCAGGCCTCTGAATCTCTGCCCAATCTTTCGATTTTAAGCCAGACGAGCAGCATCGCTCCAGGGACGGCGATGTCTGTTGGTCCGCTGGTCCATCGCAGTGGCCCACACTGAAATGACATCTATTAGATGGATTGCTATAACATTTGGCACACCATGATGCACATTTGATGGAAGACTTTGGTGAACTCCTGATGTGTTGCTCTGTGGCCTCTGTGAGGTTAACATTTGTACTTTTTAATAAAATGTGACATTTGGAATGAATATCATCCAGCGCCATCATCAGGTTGAAATGTCAATTTGCACAGCGCTTGGATTTTTAAACAAATATCTAAAAAAACTAATGACATTCCATCATTCTCGGGTGTACTGCTTCCTAGTTATTATCACGGCAGCAAAGGAGGAAGTGAGGAGATGTAGTATAAAGAGTCCACGTTGGAGATGAGACTGATATTTGGATCAGACAAGCACAGGAATTTCATCCAGGAGACGACTGTTCATGTCCAGTGTGAAAGTGAAAGTCAGTTGTAAGCCATTTTAACCTTCTGACAGAGTTATGTGGAACGCATTACGTAACTGCAGCTACGTACGTCACGTAGGCACTATTGTAACTTAAGTAACAGACGTAACCAAACCAAGTAGTTTTGTTGCCTTGACCTATTCAGGTATGCGGTACGAGTCACACTGAAAACTCACAGTCACTTAGCACTGGATATTCAGTTCATGCAGCTATAAAATGTCAATTATGTTAGCAGATAATAATGGATGATGAGAAAATAGTATTTGTGCCGGAGCAGACATGATTAACCAAGCAATAAAATTATGTTTATTAGATTAATACTTAAATGTTTGTGTTCTGTTGCATGCTTCAAAGACTTCAGATAATTGTGTTGCTCAGAATACAAACACCAAAAATGGGGAAGCATAAAAACAATAAATTTTATAGAAATGCACAGTTGACAAATCAAAGGGCAACATGTTATTCTAACCCTTCTATAATGTTTACATTTCATTTTAAGGTACATGCATTCAAAATAGTAGAAATGAAAAGCCACTAACATGTACACACTGCTGATAAATGCTAAATTAGACTGTTATAGGTGTTATGTGCACTGAATGAAACAAAAAATCACACAAATTACTTTTTTTGTGATCAATTTTTCATTGATTTTTAAACATAAATGAATCATTCATAAAGTAAGAGAAAGACAAAGTAATCTCACATGTCCATGCTAATATAGAAGTAGCAAGCAGCTATAGGGAAAAAGGGAAAACAAATAAATAAAATCAAAGCAAACAACAAAAACAGTTCGGCATTTCAAATAAAAATATCTGCGTCATACTGGATGTCCAGTATTATGACATTAAATTGAGACGGGCAGGGTTAGGGTTAGGCAAAGTCACAAACAGACTGACTAACTGACCACTGGAAGGAGTAAACCACCAATTCCCATGTTCTGCAAGGCAAAAACAGTGTTTCTTTTCAGTTTAGTTTAGTGGATTTGAAGCACAGGTGGATGTAACAGATTCGGTACTCGGTTGGCAAATCCCACATATACAGCAATCAAGGTCACTCAGCCCGAGTCACCATTATCTTCATCATTCATCATGTTCTTTGTAATGCACTAAAGGGTAATCGCAAACAATCAACAGGACTGCCATTGTCATGAGTTGTGACACAACATCCGTTTTGCACATCATGATGGTCGATTCATTCTTAGTGGGGAAAAAAAATCATTATCCTGTAAAACCAAATTGTGGAACTGAAAATATCAGTTAGAATATGTATATCGATATGCAAATAAATCAATGTGGAAAGGCCTGAAGTGAGCAACACATCGGTAATAAAAAGTGTAGTACCATAACAGAAGGCTCATTTATATTATTGTTTCGGTATTTTGTTGCACACACACACGCACACACACACACACACACACACACACACACACACACACACACACACACACACAAAAAAAAACTCCATACATATGCATCCGTGCAAATTCCTCTTACCCTCGGAGAAGCTGTTGGGAAATCCACTCAGGCTACATTCTCAAGGAGGAAAGAAACAGACTGACAGGTAAACAAAAGAGGGAATAAAGAAGTGCAGCATTTACTTGTATTCTGTTGACAACAGGGGCGGGGGGTATAAATACAGAGGGCACTGCTACCTGCTACTTCCTCTAATAGATAGCATCGTTTGTCTCCCATTTACGCAATTAACAGACGTTTTGATCTGGATGTTTTTTCTTTCATCCGCTGTCAGTAATGAGACGCGAACCCCTGATACTCTCCATCTCTGAACTCCAGAGACCACTTCTGACAGAGAAAAAGAGAAACATCACACCCACTGCACACAGGGAGAGAGAAAACAAGAGTCGCAAAGTGACAGAGAGCGAAAGCAGAAATAAATAGATAACAGAGAGATGATAGGGCACCGCAACAGGGGGTAAAACCTTGGCTCTATATGGAACAAGACAGCTCTGTCATCTCTCCTGTGTGGTGTGCTGCTGTAGACCATGTTCTTATTAATGTACAAAAAAAAACACAGCACCATGTTGGTGTGAGTGCTATAATATGTTTAATATGTACTGGAGTGCGTCATGCCAACATAAGGGAATTAACTGCTTGTGGTTAGATTCAATGATGATAAGGAGGTGAAAAACAGGATGTTCTCTGAATGGAAAACCACTATATCAGTGGGAGTTTAACTAAAAGGAAGTTAGATCTCATCATAGGGAAAAACCTCAGTGTTTTCGTTCCCTTGATAAAGAGCATGGCTTTCGCATGTGACAAATTCATGGTTCCATTTAGTTTTCTGTACATTGTACATGTGCAATATGTGATATGTATAGTAAAAGCTGAAAAAATGTCAAATCTAATGCAAATATATTTCTACTTTATTTACATAAATTACATGCTCAGATTTTTCTATATTTGACATATATTTGGTAATATACGCCACATTTGTGAGACACAGTATGGCAATTTGAAAATCACGTGCTGTGTTAGACATCCAGAGTTAAACATTCAACACATTTATTGTTTCATAATTTCTCTAACAGGCATCAGTCTGTGGATTAGAAAAATATATCAGGAGGAGTTTTATTTTTTTTTTTTAATTTCATTACGCACTTCAAGAAAACAGTCGAAATGTCGCAAATAAAGTTAAAAGTCAAGATTAAAGTCGACGTTATGAGGCGACATCAAACAGCACATACGACGGCCTCAACAAAATGCCTTGTGTAGATGAACTGGTGAAACTGCACTGCAGAATCAACGTTAGTAACAAAGACATTGTTTCTCTTTTAGCTCATAAACACTGTGTAGTTTTCAGCATTAGGACTTTGAAGAGATTGTGCCAAAAACTTTGTCTGTTTAGAGGGAAAAGCCACACAAGCATGGAAGAGGTGGCCGCATTCCTGCAAGCTGGTATTGAAAAGATGTAGTAATGGCAGAGACCGGATGCTGTCAGTCGCTCCCTTAACTGGATCTGAGGGACCAGAAGAGCTGAGAAGAGTTGACTTTATCTTTGAAATGTTGACTTAATCCACAAAATTATGTTTCAGCATTATTCCCGGCATTTCGCCTTTATTCATGAAATTATATTCCGACTTTCTTGAAGTGCATAAAAAAACATCCTCCTCTCGTTTTCCCCCTCATCCCTGGCCTAAGACTCTTCCATGGCCCATCAGAAAGACGTTGACGATGGTTCTAAGTCATCCGGGTCATGGTAACTCTAAGTGATGTGTCGTAGCACTAGGGCTGGGCGATATGGCCTAAAAATTTAATCTCCGATTTTTTTACACCAAGCTCAATTTACGATTTACAAATGACAAAGAATTTATTAAAGTATTGCTTTTATTTTAATGCTTTTATTATAAACTAAAGTGTCCTGCCATTTTAAACAGTGCACCTTCAAACTCACTTGAAATAAAATGTGTCCCTTTTTTGATAAAATGCTTTTGTAAACAGAGATTTAACATGTCAGATTGCATGTTTTTATAAAAACAGATCAGTTTGCTCGTTGGGATGATAAAATGTGAACATAACTTTCATTAAATACTTTTTTGCAACAGGTGCCTTTTGTTTACAAACAGAATGTTGTATCCCTGCAGAGGTCCGTTTCACAAAGCAGGTTCAACAAACTCTGAACTCTGAGTTGATCTACTCTGAGATAGGAAACTCTGAGTTTTCGGTTCCAGAACAGCTGATTTGGGTTAGTTTGACCAACTCGGAGTAGTTTCACCTGTAGTTAAGCGCGTACACCACAAGTATAGAAAGACAGCGTCAATGGAGCCCCGATTCGACGAGTCACCATGGCAACGGGGAAGAGGGCGGCTACGTTTTTCACCCCACTGGAATTGGAAATATAAATGCGCTCATATGGTGAGTCTGCGCACGTTTTTAGAAGGAAGTGTAACACTGCTGCAGCCGCAAAAGAGAGGGAGACGGTGTGGGAGAACATTGCTGCTCGGGTCAATGCGTTAGTTTAAATGTAGTCCTTTGCAATCACAATAATATTACAGGGGGAAACTACTTGAGTGGTAGCCTATTAATTTATTTCATTTAGGTGCAATCCAGCGGGGGAGAAGCGCACTTGGCAGCAGTTTAAGATGAAACATAAAAACATTAGACCTCAGCATAATCTCATGGGGGTTCCTCATTTTGATCATGTTTTACATTGTAAAGTAAATATTAAATTGCTGTTTGACTGTATAGTTGTTTTATCCCCAACATACTGCTGTTTTCACAAACATAAATGTCTTCTCATCTATATCATATTCTGTTAAATAATTAAGCCTTAAACTAACACAGACTTCTACTCAGCCAACAGAAAGAAAGCAGATGCCCGTAAAACGGGTGGTGGCCCAGCACCGCCACCTCTAACGGAGGCAGAGGAGCTGAAAATCTTAAAGATGGTAGAAGCCGTTTCAGGGCGAGGCACACTTTTCTGACCGCTCTGCATACAGTTGCCTTGCTCAAGTGCTCTGCATCTCCGACGTTGTATAAAAAACTCCCATTTGCAAAAAAAAAAAAAAAAACGCAACGCAACACACAATATCTGCTGGGATGTGAGAGCATGACTTCGGTTGGTAATGTTGGAAATGTAAGGACGGATTAGGTTGTGTATGTAAATGATGGACGTGACGTGAAACAGTACCGCTCAAAAAGATAATTATCTGGAAATGCAAGAACATCTGTGCGCGGTCTGATAATCATCTCCCGACGAATATTTAATTCTCTGCGCAGTAATGCTGCACCTTCATCCACGGGATCATTATCAAAAGGACATGCCATGGTAGTGAAAATAGTCGCCACCTAATATAACTTCTAATGTAGAACTACTGACTGATTTTTGCAATGATTTTCTGAAAAAACAGACGGCAGAACTATGCTACGCCAAAACTCGCCTCCTGACTGAATGAATGAGGAAATCAAATACCGTGTGTGGCTGAAAGAGGGCGGAGACAGAGAGAAACTCGAGGTTTGTTGAGAAAAACCTGGTCCCGACCCGGTTAGGTTCATAGAGTATGTTACCATGGTAACTGACCGAGAGCTTAAGTTACCTCTCTCTGTGAAACAGGCTAGAGTTACCCCTCTTTCTCTGGTTTGAGTTACCTCCCTTTGTGAAACGGAAAACTCAGAGTTTCCCTCATTTCAGGGTTAACAGACTCAGAGTTTTCACTAAACCTGCTTTGTGAAACGGACCCCTGGTGTGTAAACATCAGTAAACATCTGCATGCTGCACAGTAAACATGACATGTAGATGTGCAGGACATGAGCTGTCTGCTTCCTCTGGCTCGAGGCCCGTTGTGGCTTCATAGCACAAACCTGGGTCGAACATTTTCAGCATGTGGATGAACCTCCGGCTTCTCCACTGTATATACGAGCAGCATATCTTCAGTGATATGCAGTGTGACTGCATCTGTAGCAGCTGTCCACCGGGACCCTTTCTTCTATACGGGACACAATGATTAGATGATTCCACTAATGTTGGCTGCTTTATAGCGGGTGTTTGTGGGCTGCAACGATCTTTTCATCTCGGTATGCTACCTTTAGTCAAAACAGCCTTTGAACAAACTTGGCAGCAGACCGTGGTTTGTTTATGAGTGCCTTTTTAGGAACGAACTCTTGGCTTGCTGCATGTTGTTGTGTTTGTTTCTCTGTGGGAAGTGAATGCGAGGGGAGGGCGGAGCCCACTATGAACTATGGGAGCCCGTGGGGAGCAGCAGCAGATCAAGTTAAAGAGAAAATCGATTTTCATGTTTTAAAATCGTTCTAAACCACAAACTCGAATGAATCGATTTTACCGATTTATCGCCCAGCCCTAGTTCTAACTAACTGGAGGTTTTGCACGTCTTCAGGAAACTGAAACAACCCCAATTTCCTACGATACAGCACTTATTTCAGAGAACAAAATATTTCAGAAAAACACGACATTTCCCAAAATGCAACATCGCATAAATCACATTTAAAAAAACATTTCATTAAACATTTCAGATGTTGTGGTTTCTAAAATATGTTTTAAAGCTCAGCGCCTCTAAATTGTACTTATAAATTGAATATACATGCATATATTGATATACGTCACACATAATTATTTACATTGTGACATTTGACATTGCATTTGTAAAATAATGGACATACCTGAAAATCATCTATGTAATATAAGATTTCATATTTAACAACATATAGGAAACACAACATCTGGTACATCCACATGATACGAAATGAGGAATATATGAAATTAGACGCTGCATCTGAAAACAATCATCTCTTATGTAATCTGTGATTGAGATTTTCACAGGAAATTAATTTACATATAGACACGCGGTTTTGGAAAGTTCATCTGCAGAAAAAAATACGACACAGGAAGATGGGACATTTCACATATGAGTAAAAACAAATGTCCTTTCATTTATGTCCATTACTTATTCATATTATTTGGTTCATATGCATTCAAGTGAGGGAAAATATGCTCAGATATAGATAGTAAAAATACAGGCACATATTCTATTCTATACATAAAGCTTTTGAAAAGGCGATATAAATTAAGATGAGACTGTAAGATATAAAAACTAAATTACACAACTAAACTACAGTAATAAACAGAAGCAATAAAAAAAGTGAATCAACAAATAAGAGAACTTAATGTAGAATTCAACTTTAAATAATGCACCAGAAAATCACCAGCAACAGTGTATTACCTTACCTGATATATGATCAAATGTGTCTGGAATATTTCCTCATGGAGTATGCCAATGAGGGAAAGTGGACCAGCTTAAATGTCTGGAGTCATTAAATGTCATTATTAGACATTTTCCCTTTAAAATATCATGTTTACACCAATGAAAAAGCTTCATCCATCAAACACTAACTAGCAGAAAATAATACAAAGAAGAGAATGATAAATCAGCGCGGGGTTAATATGTGCGGTGCTTATTCATAAGTGGGAGAACACCAATTATCCAAAGTTTGCATGAAACCTCACTCATCTTTGTGCCCATTAAAGCAGTCAGAGCGTAGCAGAAATCTTTTTAGAAGAATATAATATAGCTTAAATTTTGGTTATTCAAATAAACTGTGTGTGTGTGTGTGTGTGTGTGTGTGTGTGTGTGCGTGCGTGTGTGTGTGTGTGTGTGTGTGTGTGTGTGTGTGTGTGTGTGTGTGTGTGATGAAGATATTTCAATGTCACTGTAGTTTATCACACAGTAACTGGTTTACAGATTTGGTGTTAAAGATGAGGATCACACCATCTCCAGTCGAGGGGGTTCAGATTATTTTCAGTTATTTTTCAGAAAGTGCTTACACCGTGTGGAAATGAGTTTTCCGCTGGTCAGAGCAAAGTGCAGCTATCAGTGTTTAACTCTGCTGAACTTCTGTGCAGCACGTAATGACGATGCCCTTGGAGGACCTTCGTAGCCTGTTGGTTACAGTGCAGTGTCACCAGTATAATAATAATGAAGCCCGTGTGCATGTAATAGAAAAAAGATAATGAAGCACAGAGAGAAAAAAAAAATCTAGTTGTTACAGTTAAATAAAATTAAATAAATGAATAACTTTCATTATGTTTCTGGGCTGTCTTCATCCACGGTGTCGGCGTGTTAGAATCTGCGGAGGCGAGGCTGGGTGGAATGATAGATCTCAAGCCTGCGTCCAAACCAGTGTGGCCACACCCGGTGTTCTCAAATTCTGGCAAAGTGCTGCCTAAGGATCTGCCCTCTGCCCTACCAGAGATCCTCTCAAACCTTCAATCTAGGAAGTCTACAAATAACTTCCTAGAACTTTCTCTGCTCGTGTGGGCCTTTGTATTCGCCTGCACCTACCTACTTCTTCTAATTGGTCACTTTGGTGGATTGAGGGTCCATCTATTCAGTAGGAGAAAGAGCATCTATCTCATCTTCTGTCAGTTACCTAACCCTGCTGTTTCACAGCACTACAGGGTCCAGAAACCACAGGCACAACCATAAAATGAAAGTTCACCATCTTAGTGTGCCGGTGACTCGTACAGCCGTGTAGGTTGTATTGCAGGTATAGTCAAACAATATTCAGCTGCACATCAGCAATGAAAAAGGTCTAGATACGCTACAAGTTCAATGTAGCCAGAGTGTTACACATACAACTGCAACAGTTGCTTTAGACACATCATCACTTCTAGAAGCCGTGCAGGAGACCTGCCACATATCTGCATCATTATGATAGTGTGACAGTAAGCTGAGTAATCTCAGAGTGAATTCAAAATATCAGTGAGTCCAAATGAACAACATCAGAAGTTGTCGGGTGGATGCACTCCACAGACTTGGTGCTGGTCCTGGTGATGTTGTACACTGAAGAGAAGACGACCACACACTTAGCTCCAATGATTTTTTTGACCGACCTTTCGATCACACCAGGTCTCTCTGAAGGCCGGCTCAATACAAGTGTCAGGTACGGCTTTATACATATAGATCTCACATCATCTCAGATAATACTGGATTTACTGATTGAAAACCTTAACAACTCACACTATTTATTATGGTATTTCAAAGTAGAATTGTTATTTTAAAAGCCTTTTGTTCATTTGATACATGTACTGATTTATCTATGTTTGGATCGGATGTTCTGGACTGAGACCCGTATCTATAGTTAAAAACAGGATATGTTTTCACTTTGCACTTTGAAAAATGGATTGATTGATAACATAGACAGTCTCTATTGTTGATATCATCTAAATGAATACAGGCCCATGTGTCCTTTTCTTTGTAGCATTCACTTTTAGATTAGCCTCTTCACGCTGCATTACTGAGACATCTGAACTAAATTGGGACATACAAACGCATGTTACTAGGCCTGGTTACATACTGATGTGAAATAACTCATTAACCTCCTTGGAAACATAATTAGAATGTTGTAATTCTGAAAACGTAGACTGTAGGTGTGAGTTATCTGTAGTACATTTTTAGTTATTTGTGTATTTCTCGACATGAGGCCTCATTTAGACAAATGAGTTTACTGTACATACTACAGTATAACGAACACAAAGTGAAATAATGAAAACGAGCAGCAACAGAGCACTCATGTACTGTACCCCATGCTGTACCATAAACTTTGTATTATGTTGTTATTGTTCTCTCCACATAATGAAATTCAAGAATAATGGATGATCGATCCTAACCCGCTGTATTGAAAGGGGAGGAAGAAAACGATCGAGACACTGATGAGTTCACACATTTTCAATGGAGATCTTAACGTCTTCAGTTTCAGAGCCAGTTTTGCCAGCAAACTGGATCCAGTATCAGTGTGCTCTATCTGGAACCCAGTTAAAAGCTGTCTGAGATCTCTTTGTAAAAAGAGCCAATTGATTGAAACGAGATGACGCTTGGATGTTGGACGTGAATCTGTCTTCACACAAGGTTAAAGTCCCGGCCGAGCTGAGGGACAGCGCAAGAAGATGTGCTGCTCTGAAAGTGAAGTATAGAATGATGTGACCACGTGAATGAGTTCTTTATGAATCTGTGATCATCTTATACGTCCAAGTCAGAACTGTTTAAAATGCTAAAGCTACAACTGTTTGTACAATCCCGGCACCATAATTGACGATACATCATGCCCTAACATCCCTCATAGAAACACCTAAGAAGTCTGCCTATACCTTTTTTGTTTTTTAATTGGCAGCATCTGTATACCTCACTAACAACGTGTCTTACTTATAGCCCAGCGTTGTTTATTGAGGAATCAAGGCTGCACATAAGTTCACTCCAGAGCACCTTTCATGTGTTAAATCTATGACCGTTTCAATCATGTTCACTTCCTCATTTTTTATTTTTTTTGCATCGATGCATGCAAGGCATTGTGAGCAATGGCCACCACATAGCAGCAGATGCCCAGCATGGTAACGGGTGAAGCAAAATGAAGGTGACTGGTAATGGTTATTGTTTTGTCCCTCTCTGCCATTTAATCTCCTCTCAGAGAGCTTCATTAGGCACTGGAAAGGCAAACGGCCTGTAGATAAAACTAGATCTGTAAGCCAGGGACACTCAGGACAAGCCAATCTCCATTCACCTGCTGGCCCAAAAGGCATCAGCACCAGTCCAATTTTCTGTCATGAGTGTACTCTGGCGCAGATCAGAGGTGTGTTATTCGTTTTCAGTTAACGGCATGTTTTTGTAGCAAGGTTGGATAAGACATTAACCAGTATCCAGCATTTTCTTTTTCATAATGTGATTTTTAAGTCCACCTTAAAAAAAGTGTTTTGTCTGTTTGTTACCACAGTTGAACGTCTGCGCTCCCTGTAAAGAATGTTTTTTTTTTTTTTTGTACAGAGTTTGACACCAGCTGTTTTCACATTCATCAATTAAGGTTTACATTTTCTCTGTCCTCGTTATGTAATGTGAACGTGATAAACACGTACTGTAAATGATCAAATTTGAACATAATGTAAACATATTATTTTGGCGACTGGGCTGTTTTGTACAGTCACTGCCAGAAGTGTACATTTTCTCTGCGCTCACTGAACATTGTCTGGAAGACGGTCCTGGTCCAATATTTGAATGTGTGGAAACTTGAAGCCTCCTGCTCACACTAAGAAGGGAGTGGGGATGGGTAATGATGATGATGATAGCAGAAGTCCAGCCGGACCACAGCAGCAGGGTCAGACACCATCCATGGAAACCTGCGAGATGAGAGAGCACAGAGATTCCGGGGAAGAAGCCAAGTCAGGAACATGTATAAATGATGATGCATTTTGTGTCAAGCAGAAACATTTTAAGAAACAACACATATTTGCATAATCATAGATTTGGTATTTTTTAATGAGGAAGATGAAATACATGCAATTTTAATGATTTCAAAAAAGATAATAGAACTTTTTGTTTGACTGATAATTTTCTTCTGAAATGTTTTTTTCCAGAGTGTTCTATATACATGTTAAAACATGCCTGGAGGGGATCTTTAAAAATACATAACCAAAACACATGGATCCAGAAAACGAGACTAAAAGTCTACAGCTACACTACAGGCACTGAGAGCCTGAGTTTCCATGCAGGGATGCTTTTGAGCTGCTACCAGCAGCTTGCTAACAGACTCACAATGACTACACTAGAATTATGATGCTCAGCAGGAAATATGTTTGCCATCTTTGTTTTATGTGTTAGTATACCAAACACTGTTAATTAGAACTAAACACACAGCGAGGCTGAAGTATCTAGTTACGAATCAAAACGTTTAAATTCTTAACTCGAATGGTGGCACTAAATTCAGAGTCATCCAATAGATGTCAAGATATTTCCATCAAACCAACAAATCCAAGAGGAAAGTAATTGCATTGCCAACGTCTGTATGATTTATCCTCTGGTGAAAATGAATGACCAACCTCTGCCAATCCATTGCATGTTTCTTGAGACATTTCCCACGATAGGTCAAATCCTTGACTTGCTTGTGGTTGTTCAAGAAAAGTGACCAATTCTACAAAATCACTTCCACATGAGGACCATGAATTTCAAGATGTAATGGTAATGCATCCGGTATCCATTAAGATCCTTCAGTCTGTACAAGTGTGGTGGTCTAAATGTTAGGCCAGCATTTCAATCCTTAGAACTGTGCCGTTAGCGTGCCTAAAAACAAGTTAAATGCTAATTCGCTATTGCTCTGTCAACCAGACTCAAACCCAAAAACTGGAGGAGAAGCCAAGTTGGCCACTTTAAATCCAATCTATCCTTGTGTCAAAGCCAGGAATGGCACTCTGAATGTAAATGAAACATGCCAATCTCCCCATCGCTGTTTTAAATCCCCCATCCACAGCGATAGAAGGAAGGTAGAAAGCATTTTGGCTGTGATTTGTTTCATGTGGGGCACCAGGGAAGTGTGGAAATGTTCAGTTGTTATTAGGAAGGACACGGAGGAGGAGGAGGAGGAGGAGGAGGAGGAGGACGAAGAGATGGCTGGGGCTCCGGCTATGGGAACAGGCATGGCGTGAGCATATCAGGCCGAGCAGATTGTGTGGTCTGAGTGGCTATTAAAAGTGACAGGATGGAGGCCTTGGAGTTGGTGAGCCGCCTGATTACACCTCTCCTCCCCAGTCCCCCTATTGACTGTGGTTAGGATGTAGCTTTCCATTTCCTGCCGAAATAAATTAAAAGTCAGAAGTAATTTGCCTGATGGGGGGGATGCAGGTGTTTTCTCTATCTCTTTTTTTTGCTTCAAAGTTTCTGAATAAAAATTCTCCTAGCCTGGAAATCAATTGAACCCTTGGCTCTTTGATAAGGAAAGGGCTTATTTTCAGCCTGTGACAGTTTTGTGGCGGGGAGGCAAAAAAGGTAGGGATTTGATTAAAGGGGAGATAGTGAGAGATTGAGGTCTTGTTCTTGCCATAGGAAAGATCAAGGAACGTAATCATGTCTGCTACAACGCTGGCTCTACCTCTATGCTCCTGCTCCCTCATTGTCTCTCTCTCTCTCTCTCTCGCCCACGTGCATGCACTCTTGATTTCCCCCTCACATATACACACCACGCACAACCACGCATGCACATTGACATTTCCTCACGTGTGCTTTGTAGTGACATCTGATAAGCAAGGTATAAAGGAGGAGAAATGCCTTATTTTCTTTTGCTCGCTTCTGTTCTGTCCAGGATCCCGGCTGAACGCGCTCAGATCCCCGTTTGCACCGCTCGCTCAGATATTCTCTCCATTTGTCAGACGAGCGGCGGACGTGCGACACCTACACAGCCTTTCCAGCAATATCCTGTTGCCGCTCGCTAAACTTGCTTTTACAACCCTCCGAAGCAGCCCCGCCTACACGCTGAGAATTTTGGTAATCTTTGGATAGACGCCTTGAGAGCGCCAAAGCAAGGGCAGGGTGTGAACACTCCCGAAGCTGTTAAACTGGTGAACTGCAAAGCTTTCAACAGCTAGCTGCGTGACAGTGACGGCTGTATGTGGGTAGACTACTGCCACCGGGATAAATATTGCATGATGCTATGCTGGGGTAACAATGGCAAACAATATTGTGAGATGAGTGCGGTGAAAGCGTATCAAGAGAAAACTAATGCCGCAGAGCATTTTGACTCAAGTGAGAGTAATTACTCTAAAGACAAGACAATCGCAATCCTTAAACGGGCCGTCCCTTTGAGGGAGTCCTTGCTCCACTTTGACCACATCTGACCGTCCTCAGAGGCTCGGGAGCGTCACCATTGCGCTTGTTGCTTGTGCTCGTGCTGGTGTCGAGAGCAAGGTGAGCCCCTTGATCATCAAACATCTCTTTCATCTTTCTTTTATTTTAAATGGCAGTGTTTGTACAACACCAGGAATCTGAAGCCTTCCCCTGCTCACGGCTCAGTGGGGGCTTCCACATAGCTCAACCTCCCCCGCCTCCCACCCTGCGCTGCTCTGGGACACCAAACCCCCCATCCCGAGAGCCTGAGAGGGGACGCACGGAGGCGTCTGGTGTGGGCGAAGGGAAGAGAGAGAGCGGCGCAGCGAGACAGAGAGGGTCGAGGCATGTGGCCTCCCTCTTGCTCTTTGAGTGGCACAAATGAAATTCACATCAGGTGCAGCGTGATCAAAAAGCAGATGACTCAGTGTCGGGCCGTGTTTAGACGCTTGGCTTTACAACTTCAAATGGCACACAGCCGCAGATCACACCAACCTCCCCTGCACACCCACATCCCCCCTTCAGAAACACACACACACACTCACACACACAGATAAAGACACACACACAGCCCTCTCTGCTGAGCCCATCTGGGAGTGAAAAGAGGCCTCGCTTGAAGTGCTTCCCAGTCGAGGTGACTACATAAATAGATGGAGGAAGGAGGAGGGGGGATCTTCAGAAGATGGAGGAGAGTACGTGTTTGGGCACTTTCACCTTCGTTAATTTTAGATGTTGTTTATTCCCCTCCTTTAAGCTTTCCCAGAAGAGAGCTTATTGCCTCAGTACATATTTCCATTTTTCACCAGTGGCTGAGCTGCTGTGGGATAATTTCATCTGACTGTGTTTCTGGATCTGGTGTTCAAGTTTGTTCACTTGGAAAAAAGCAGAAAGGCTCTCTGTGTTTAGACGCTCACGTAGAAACCAGCTTGTGTATACCAACACAAAGTCACAAAGTCCACATCCTTTTCTCATACTAACAAAAATAGGATGACCATGCTGTGTTTTATGGAGAAATGGGCACAAACTGTTTTGTGTTTTGAGAATACTGTATGTCTTGTAGACACTAGCCCCATTCACACTGCCATTTGGATGCAGGGATCCTGTGCCAATTCCCCGCCTCCATCTCAGTGTGAATCTCTCCAAGGTGGCAAGGGGTTAGGGTTAGGCTTCCCCACAGAAAACAGCCTCCCTCCCCGTGAGTGACAGACAGCTTTCAGTTTACTCATGCCGATTGTGTAGTTATGTAATTTAGAGGGAAAAACATAACTTTGAGATCCTGACCCACCAAACATCCTGGAAAGTGACAATCACAACACATTATAACAGAATCTATATGAGTATAAACTGTCCGTAGATTTATATTGACAGGGAGGACACCGAGGAAACACGTTGAAAACGCATCGACGTCATCATCATGACGTGTACCGTCACGCCTCTTTAGGAACCACAGCGTTGGCTTTCTGTGGGAATTGCACAGCGGTTTGTCTTTAAGGCGGAGCTGCTTTGCTCTGTGTGAATCACCATCGGCGGAGAATTGGTGAACCGCTGCTGCGGCATCACTGTGTTACCATGTGGACAATATGGACATGTCTAGCATATATCCCATAGTGGTTGAATACACAGTATTAGATAGCACATTACACTTAGTAGATGTGTTTAAAATCTTTGCACATATAAAACACAACCATTTAAGAACCTGAGGCAACTTGACACAATGTGTTACACATTAGTTATACTTAATTAACCATAAGCAGCAAAAGCTGTTGATGATTAGAAAATGTGAATGTCGATAACTGGAAGTGATACTTTTTTTGTGGGGCTGTATGAGGTCCCTCTGCCTTGTATTTCCTGCACTAGAAAGCACTCAGCACTCTCCCAGGTCGCAGGAGGAGGGCGGAGTGCAGACACAGAAGCAGCTCTGTGGTGGGACCTCTTTTAGGAGATACAATATTTTTGTTGTTGCTGTGTGTTGACGCTGTGCTCAGCGGAGTATCACTTTCTGCCCTTGTCCAGCACTGTCCTGAAGCACCTGGGGTTGCCCGATGTTCACCTTCTTGGTTTGGGTCTTTTTTTTCCCTTTCTCTTTCCTGTTTTTCCCTTTCAATTTGTAACTTAACTTCCCTTGGTTTTTGCATTGTTTTTTCTGTTCTGCGTTCTCTGTTTTTAATCAAAACAATCTTAAACTTCCCAGTGGTGTGGTAGTTAAAATTGAGCGAAAGTGCAAATGCGTTGTTTGAATATGATTACCTCACGTATTTTTTAGTTATTAAAATCTTTGTAGGTGGTTAAATTGCTCCTCCTGACTTTAGCCACCCATGCTTTTGTCCTGTCTCTGACTTTGGGGAAGCCATACATGCTCACACCTTTCTCCGAGCGATCAGAGCATCCCCATGCAGCACAGCACACCACGGTGAAGACTGTATTCAAGGACAACATAGCAGAAAGGACACAAACAGCTTGACATGCTGATCTGTTTGACTTCTTTATATACTGTTGTTAAGGAATTCATTGTGGTATTGTTGTGGTAAGTGCATTGGGAAAAACAATACTGTGTGATTTATTATGTATCAATGATTAGAGTAAGTTTGGGATATGTAAGAATTGTTAACAAATAGTGATAGAATTCCATTTATTTGGAATGAATTCAAATCAAAATTGAATTCATTTGCCATGGATTTCCTATTAGAACACAGTTATCACTTGTGAGTCCAGACTGGAGAGTCACCTGTTAGTCTGCCTCACTCAAGTCTGAAAGTTAAAAAACAAAAAAACAATTAACACAAACATATAAATGTTGCAAAGCAAAGCATTTATTGATCATTATTTCCAGATTATGTGGTTTTCCTGTTGTTTTCAATTGCCCGCTAAGCACTTCCTGGAACTTTTGGAGGGCTACATGGACCACGTGATCAGACAGCGTTTCGAACTTCCATTGTTGCCACTCTCTCTCTCAAGGCACTCTAGGTCAAGCCAACTACGTTAAATAGTCCTCCTCCTCTTCTACGATGGTTTCACCGGCGGACTAAAAACCACACCGCCATCCACTGTATCAGAGTATATAACATCCTGCTATTCACTGACGGGTGTGCTGTCTTGAGTGAGTGAGAACAGGACGTGCAGCTCCAAAAAATGAAAATCAATATGTGGTGGCCAATGTTGATATTGTGGCAGACCGCTACAAATAAATGAATGAGTGGGAAACACTGCTGGTCCTGAAACAACTCGGCAGTTCTGTGACATCACACCTTCTTCACTTAAAGCCTAGCGACTACAGGGGCTACTTTAGCGTTGGTGGCTCAGGCGTGCGGGAGCTGACCAAATAGAGCCGACCAATCAGAGCTGAACAATCAGAGATGACTTGATATTCGGGAAGAGGGCTTAAAGAGACAGACAGAGGGGGGAATACAGTGCTTCTGCACTGGACAGTATGCAAACTGATGTGTTTGTTAAGCATTAAAGCATGTAAACATATTTCAAGAGTAGCCCAACAAAGTTATAAACCTGAAAATGAGCATAATGTCTCCTTTAACCACGTAATTATTCTTAGCTAAAGTATAATGTTTTCCTACACTTGACAAAGTAGTTTTGGTGCCTTAATGTTTAGAAGTGTCACTGGATGTTGCATTTTATTTGTGATAACTTGAACAGGGAATGAGATCATGTTTCAATGGGAAGGTGAGGTCAAACAAATGAGTAATGCAGTTCATCAGCAGGTCCTTTACATGGTTTGACACAATACAGGGTTGTTGTGTGACATTATGGCACATTTGTCATGCCAATTTTTGTTTGTTTGCTAGGAGACAATGAACACTATTAACAGAAGTATTAATGGTAATATGACAAACATTTTTTGTAAAGTCCTTACACATAAGAATCAGCATAAAGTGCTTAATGTGAAATCATTAGCAATTTGGGAAGAAACATAACAATTTCCATAGCAAACAGCAACAACTGTCATATAAAGTCAAAATAGATTCCTCAGAGAATAAAACTGCTGATATTCAATGTTTTGTCATTTTGTCAATAAATCAAGAAATCACCCAAAACCAACATTAACTTGATTTTCCTAACATGTGCATTGTCGGTGTATCCGCTGTGCCATAGAGCAGCATTGTTGTCCAGAACTATTAAAAACACACACTGAGCCACACTGTTGTGCTGTGTGACCCGCTCCTTCATGTCCATGAACACACACACACTAGTTTATTTTGACTCAGTTCCACACACACTCTTCTGATGCTGGAAACAGTTCCCAACCATTACGCTATTTACTCCTGTTCCAGTATTGTCTGCCATAAATGACAGTATCAACCATCTTGTTCTTGCATACTAAACAAATTCAATAAATACAAAATAAACTAAACATCCCGGTCCAGTTTTAAAATAATTGTCAAAGTATTTAGACACATGTCATTGCATTGCATATTTTTGTATTTTCATCATATTTGTTGACAGTGGGAATAATACAAATAATGGCTTCTCAAAAAAAGCTAGAAGTACGCAAGAATGCAAGGACATTCACGGATTTTGATCAATAAAAAGTGGTTGGTTTGGTTTCAGTCATGGTGAAATACAGAACAAAACCAAACAAAACGTACTCTGAAAAGTGAGATTCCTTTAACAGAAGAAAAATTGCCATTTTCATGATTTAGGAATAGAATCATGTCTGCTGGAGTAGAAGGGAAATCTCGCTCCTCGTTTCGTTTCATTCAACCAGTGGTGTCCACATGGATGAAACTGATTTTGCTGACTTTTTTTTGTGCAGGGGCTGTATATTTGCATTTTAAATCATCACCCTCATTTCACAACTCCACAATGATACAGATGAGGATGAGTGATGCAGGACGAGATAAAGAGATCGAGAGAGAAAGAGAGAAAGAGAGAGAGACGTGAAGGTGAGAGACGTGGAAAAGAGAGAGAGAGAAGGGTGGCGTGTGCCAGAGGGAGTCTCTCTCTCCTCTTCAGCAGGAGCTGTCAGCCGGCGCCGTCAGAGTGGCTATAAACAAAAAGTGTTTTCTCCCTTAACAAGCTCAACAGGACCTTCAGTGGGGAGACGACACAGAAATGCTTACTCTCCAGGGGTGACAGCCACTGTCTGCCATCAATCAGTCAGACTCACTGTGCTACCCGCAGACAATGCCTCAACAAGGGCACAGCTCAGATTCATCACAGAGGGGAAAAAACTGAACAACAGGCATGATGAAATATACACATCAGCACTGCAAGCCATTTAATTCTAACGTGCAACGTGTTAGAGCAGATTACACGGGAAAAATGCAGTGACAACATCTAAAAATAAGTGTCACACATCGTAAAGGGTATTTTTTCTCTAGTATGGCATTCGTATTACAAATGCCAATGTGAGCGACCCACTGGCAGCGGGCAGGCGAGGGCCTCTCTCACACACCGTATGCATGCACCTACACACAGACTTGCTTAGATATTATGTCCTTTGAAGCGCTGTCAGTGTTTCGAAACTATGCTCTCTGTCACAGAAATCATTTGAAACACTTCTTTCAGAATGTCACAGCCCTGTTTGGGCTTTGATCAAAGCCAACGATGTCAATTTTGGGAGGAACTGCTGTGTGGTAATGCATGATGAAACTGTCAGAAAGTTGTTTCAGCTCGCTCCCCTGTGTATCTTAAAATAATCATTTGGTTGCCGCCTCCACATATGTCACCATTTTTTTTTTTTCATTTAGCAAGGATTTCTGTGATGGGTTACATGCATTAGCTGACAGGAAACAAAATGGGTTACATTTGTATGATAAAATATCCTATATTACTGTAGGTAATTTACATGTGTAAGTGACGTTTGCTCCCTCTGATAAATGCTTGATCTGATGATTGTCAAGATCACTTCTACTCCCACATTAAAACTCCAAGCATGCTGGTGACAAGTCACACTGTGGTTGCGTGCTGTAGATTTTACAACCAATGGATGAACTGCTACTGAGCACCATAGGCCAAATTAAATGTATTCATGTGGTTTGTGTATGTACTGTTAAACAGGAAATGGATGAATTTAAATCTGTTTTTGTGATACATTTGTCTCTAATTTCAGTTGTTTCATTTGTATGTAATGATTACATACAAATGAAACAACTGAAATTAGAGACAGTATTACATTGTAATCATAATACTTTTTTTTCTAAAGGAGTGCATGCTTTATCAAAAATTGAACAAACATATTAAATTATTCCGTAAGCCTCTTTTGTCATCTTTATTCTACGAAGGTACACAGATATTGCAAGATCTTGCATGCCAATTCAAAAATATAGAGTTCATCAATAATAAATTGGATACTTTTGTTCCTTAAAATGGATGTTTGTACTCACAAAAGAAACATTAGTTTTTGTTTTTTTGATTCCTCACAGTACCTAACCTAGAAGCTGGGTTTATTTTATTCATCAATACTGACAATCTATTTCAGTGCTAATATTGAAGGTGATCTAGATTTCTATGGAACTCTTTTTTATTTTTTTATTTTTGCTGTCCATGTTGCGTGTGAAACCAAACGTGAACTTAATGTACCACTTTCATCCGAACCATGATCATTTCCTAGCCCCTAACTGTCTTTTTTTTGTTCTTGACTAAACCCAACCAAATAGTTTCCGGGCCTAAAGTTAAAAAAGTACTTTTAGTACCTAAACCCAACCAAGTAGATCAAGTGACTAAACCCAACCAAGTAGTTTTAATGCCTGAATCCAACTAAGTAGTTGTATTGCCTAAACCTAACCGAGCTGCACTGAAAACAGTTTTTTTTTGTTGTTGTTGTTGTTCTCAAATACTATAAAACAATAAATTCAATGAGTCTAAAAGTAGAACAATCAATAAAACTCTTAAAATACACACAAACTCTCACTGCTTGCATGAAAGTCACAAGGTCCAAGTAACTAGCACACTAGCTTAGTTTTACAGGTATTTGATCACAAACCATATTACTGAACAGTTAAAAACTTGATCTGCAGGTGATGCTGGACAGAATGTGAAGATATCCAAAGTTAGTAGGGGGGGGCCATACATGTCTGCAGTGAAAGAGGATCACCAAATGTATTATAATCCACAACAGTGCAATCATGTAGGCCTTGAACTAATCCATTCATTAGTTAAGGAAACAGAAAAGTGTTAGATCAACCAACCCAAAGACAGAAACTGAATCCTTCACTGTCTTTGAAGAAAGCTGTCCCCTAGACAGAAATTAATGAGAGAATTATTGACCAATCCTGTAAAAATTGTGGAAAAATAGTTGTTGTTGACAGTTTGAAGAGCCCATGTGATCTTTGTATTTTTTAGACAGGCCCAAAACCTGGTTTATACAAAAGCTATGAATCTACCCTTTAAAATGCTACCAAACATGCCCGTCAAAAGGATGAGTAAAGCTCTGAAAAATGAGCATGAAGTAGGATATGCACCTGCGCCTGGAGGCCTATTTATTGTAGGGGGTGTTTAACTCCATGTGCTGATAACTGTCGCAAAGCTACCACTTAGGATGGGTCATCATACCAAAATATCATCTATGGACATGTACCATTTGGTCCATGGACTAAATGTGCAAAGAACTGCGTCCGAAAAGAAAAGAAACAAAACTTGAGAAATACATGCTTTTAGCTAAAGAGAGGCAGAACTGTGCCTGTAGTGTTTTTTCTTCTTTCAACCTTTCAATCTTCTCCTTTGTTGTCTCGCCAATCATTTCAAATCAAGGCAACAGTGTTGCTCTTGGTTTTGGTTGTGCCACCTCTCTTTCTTGCCATGTGAAGCCCAAGCAGTGGACTGTGTGACCACCAAAGACAGAGTATGAAGAAGAAAATGCTCCAAGAGCTCTTGATGATAAAAAAAGAAATGAGAAGGAGACCTGTGAGAAAGGGCTCAATCACACTGGGAATCCAACGACTCTGATTCAACCGCGACTAGCCTTGGTACCTTGCCAAAAATAGTCCCAAAGGATTGCATCACACCAATCAAATCCAACCACAATCATATGATAATCTTTGTGCTTGTATAAATGCACACATGCACACCTCAATGCTGAAAGAAAGAGGGATTACTGGAAATGAAAAGGGCCTTTAATTTTCATCAGAAAGCAAATATTTTGTGCTTTGTAGGGCCAAGGCAGCCAGTCTTTAACCTGGCTGATCAAAATGAGGCAACCCAAAAGCCCTCTCACATACTCGATCTAGATTGTTCTGTCTCCTCTTAAACTGCAGCACAGGATATCTTGTTGTGACTAAATCTGCTCAGGTGAAGTGTGTTCTACTTGTGCTGTGTGTGCCGTCAGTATCTCTTAGGTGTTGTCAGTTCGAGAGGATTACAACAGAGCATTTGGATGACAGCAAGTCTGGCTGCAGTGCATCTCAACAAGTTTGAGGAAAACTCTTGAAGGGTTGGCCAGAAATAATTCTGCCTGGCCGACAGTAGCTCAACTGTGTGGTTAAAGCGGGGCGTTTGACTTTTAAGAGAAGAGATAACACATTGCTCTTCTCACACGTCAAACACTGAACTGTTGAACTGGCAATAAACAATCGCTATTGCTGCTGCATACTTACTTGGTCAGGTATAGACAGGTGAACTCCCTCTGCTTCTGGTTTCCCTCATAGAACCTTTATTCAGAAAAAAAATATGTATGTTAATGGCAAGAGACAGGATTTTTAGACCAGTTTATTTTTTTGTCACAAATTAAACATAGGATGTCTATTCAAAAGATAACTGTGAAGGTGAATACAGTTGCAGTGTACTGTGAAAATTGTAAAGTATCATTTAGTTCTATGTAAAACCTCTAAGTAAACTATTTCACGCAGAATATATATCACTAACAACAACATGGTTGTTATCTACTTAAAAAAAGAGTATGAAAATTGAAAATCCCAAGCTTGACTATGCCGATACCTGCAGTTAAAAGGAGAGTTAGTCAGTTGTGTGAGGTAGCTCAATTGCAGGACCCGCTCTACAAGGTTCCTGTTATCGGATTTGGTGAGTTTTAAAATAGATGATTTCCCTTCAGCAGCTGCTGGGTATATAGTCTTTATAATAACGTATCGTTCAGAGGGTTAGTTAATGCAAGTGCAACTATTCCCAAGATGAAAAAGAAGTATTTGTCTATAGCCATTCACCACGATGCACATTTTTTTCTGATAGCAGGTGCCATGGTAGTCCTCTGTAAAGGAGTGATACGTTGCCTCTCTACGAGGGTGGCTGATGTTAGCTGACTTTAAATATTGCCGTATAACCAAGACATCCTCATAAAATAACAACTGAGCTGGTGAATTGCCACTGGTTCCCAAATCAAAAAAATGACAATAGGTGACAAAACTTGGTTACTTGATTATTTTTAAGAAAAGTTTGTGGTAAAAAATCTATGTGTTGTTGAGGTAACTTAATTTGGGAATGTTTAACATAAATTAACTACACAGATAAATCAAAAGAACACAGGTTTCAGACTGGACACAAACATCAGTTGATCCAACCATCCACCTCATCCTCCTGTCTCTGTGGATTTTGTCACTCTGCATCACCAAATGTCCTCCTTTTACTGCCCTAATCATTAATACGGCCACTGAGGTCGCCGTCTAACAATAAAAAGAACTGGGGAGAATACTGCGATGCTGTTTTGCTGTGACGCTCGAGAAAATGAATGAATGAACTTCACCTGACTTTCCATTGGAATTATTATTCTTGGGTGAACTTTTCCCTTTGCAGTTATCGTCTCTTGTAGCCATTGTTGCAACCATTGAGCATAAATCACAAAATGTCATAAATACATTTTGTGTCTATAAAAACATGGGTTGTTTTGATGCTCGTTATTACTACTTATTTTTTTTTTCCACACATAATTTCATTGCATCTGGAAATTTAAATAAAAGAGAGAATGTGTCTTCATCATCATCTAGCGATAATTCCCTCCACAATAAACTTGGCAAAGAATTGTCCGTCTGAGTCTATGGATCTGACTGCTGAATGTGCCCTGCATTAGACTGTGAGCTTCTGTACATGGAAAATAATCCTTGGAGCAGCTGACGAGGCAGTATATCTAAACACAGGACAGCGCCATGAGCCAACATAATTTAACAACACATTAATCTCTTCACTAATGCAGTCAATAGCATATTAAGCAAGCTACAAAAGCAAAATTAATGAGAAGTAATGTGACGCCAGTCGGCAAAGCGCTCCAGTGAAATCCTGAGCAGTCAGCAGGACTGTTTGTGCCAACTCATTTCTCAGCTGTGTCTCTTGCTCGCATAGAGATGTGCCCTTGGGTGAAGAGGTGCTCAGATTCCACAGATGTCATCCACAAATGCCATAATTCAGAAGGCCGGGAAGTGATCTTCAGCCTGACTTAAAATACAATTCCCATTCTGACACTGACTCGGCGGTGAGAAGACAAACCTGATCCCCAAGAAGGACTGGTAGTGTGTTAGCTCTATTACATCACCTGCAGATTTATGAAATAGGAAAAAAAAAACATGGACATCATAATCAGGGCTTTAGGGCAAACATATTATCATTATTATTATTATTATTATTATTATTATTATTATTATTATTATTATTATTAATAGTAGTAGTAATAGTAGTAGTATTGCTCTGTTTTATGTGGTGTGGGTTACAAATCAGTAAAGCTAAGTAATCGACAATCACAGTTCAATAGTTGTTACTATAATTTTATTGGATTTAACTGTTCACAAAATGAAAACCACAAATGACACTAGCAGACGAAAAAACAGTTTTGTATGTACAGTTATTGGAAAGGATGTCTGAAACACTGACAGATGTCCACACCAGTGGGCGACAGCGCATGCCGCAGCACTTTAATGTCATTAGCCGGCCATACGGTCCGCTAAGGAGAGGTTGAAGAAGAGGGATTGAGGGAGGTGAGGTTCGCACGCTTTGCAACAGGTGAGTAAACCATCATAAAAATCTTATTAAATGCAATTTTGTATTAAAAAAGGTGTATAAATGGCGTGTATCTACTCTCACTGCTTCACCATTTCAGATTTGTGTTCTGGTCGAGGATATCTTGGTCCTGTAGTTTAGTTATGATCACAGGAAGCAGAAAATGCACTCGAGCAACTTCAACTTTCACTGTATCTGAAAATATAAACACTTCATCATGCAATACTGTAGATATACTTGTAAGAACAAAATAGTTTCCTTTAGATAAAGATTGCATAATTAGAGATGGACATGCGCACAACTTATGTGAAATGAGCAAAGTTAATCTGGCAAACTGCACAAGTCTAGAGGAATGGTCTTGCTGTTAAAGTGCACCTGTAATGTTTTCTATAGACAGATCAAGGTCTTTTTTTCTTTTTTTTCCGACCGAGGATGTAGAGCATCACTGGGTAACATCACGACCGCAGCAAACATAAAGGCACTTCATTGCTAATGTTATATAGTGTAAAAAGCACTGGACTTTAGTTTTCTTCTCATTACAACACAGAGGTGAACACAGAGAAATCTCAGAGCGGACTACGATTCAGCGAATATTCCTCCCTCAATAAGTACTTTTCTTTGTAACCTTGAGCAAGGCACTTAAAAGTAACACCCTCACACCATCCTACATGCTGTTAGTCTGTGTTCAGTGTGTTTTCCAGCAGTGATTTTATCTTTTTTATCTATTTTTGCATTGCAACTTCTGTCAGTGAAAGGTGAGAGCTGTGCACTGCACATCTTTAGTTTATGTGAAAGACAAAATGTCTCCCAGCTCATTGTATCTCACGTCGCCGCCTTCATTTCTTACAGTCGGGTTCTGAAAATGTAGGGTTTTTCATTTTTAAGCAATCATAACTAATACACATTACAGTCGGGCATTATTGCACACATAATTGTGCTGAGATGGCACTAACACCAATTACATAGCTAATAATACATTCTGCTCAACTCTACATGGCATTGATTTGTCATCTATATGTCTTCTACCAACATCATCCTTATTGATTGATTTGTTATATATATGATATATTTATATGTTTCATCCATTCAAAACGTTCCTCCAAATACTTACTTTCCTGAACAAAAAGGGAGGAAAAAATAGAGAGAACCTAAAGTCACTTGCTCAAGAAATATATTAAAAAAAAGAAAAAACTGATGTTTGTTGTTCATGACTTTTTCTCACGGGTCATATATGTGAGAACATTTTGCATTTATTTAGAGGTGGAAGGCGGATTAATATTCTCTCATTTCATTCTAATTTAATTATTCACAGCAATCAAGGCCATTTAAGATGGTAAATTACACTTAATGTCTTGTATCCAAGGGCAATACTGATGTTCCTATCAGCATGATGAGTCTGGGTTGGCACAATACAGCAAAAGTGGAAGGAAGGTGGGAGTTTAAGCAATCGAACTCGAAGAAGCCGGATGAAAAATTGTACAGATGGAAGGTTTGCTTGGATCAGACATTCGATTTGTTATTGTAGGAAAAGACAGGCATTATCAATGATGTCAAAGATTACTCTGTTCATTTCAAGCCATGACGGTGAGGAAGTGATTCAGCATGCACATTACCCACATGCTGAAATTGGAGCAGTTCAATAAATTGCAGCCATCATTTATTTTGTTTTTTTTACAGCTGTGTTTACCCTACTGTGAAATCTCAACATGTCTACTATGGAGAACGCCTGTGTAACAGCTTACAGCCTGCAATAGCAACATTTTTGGAAACTTGGAGAGAGACGTGAAGAGCTTCTCCTTCTTAAAATCAATAAACCGTCTTGGACAGGTTGGAAAATGCATTACAACAACACTGAAAAAAGGATTGTTTTTCTCATGAAAACTTGACTTTTTTACTGCTCCATTCTAATCAGAGAAACAACCTATGTGGACTTTAAATTTCTTGTGAGGCAACAACCTCTAGTGGCTGCAGTAATTACTATGACAGCAAAGGAGGAAGTCAGGCGCAGCACTACATAGAGCAACAAGACTGAATAAGGAGAAGGATGAGGAAGGATTGATGGGTCAGACGAGCACAGGACACCACTCTGTGTGTCCCATGTGACAACAAAGTCAACAGTGAGTTATTTTAACTTAATAAAGTAGTGAAGTTGCATCAAGTATGTATCGTCGGCACATTCTGAACTGAAGCTAGCCACACAGTTTTCCTAAACCTAACCAAGTAGTTTTAGTGCCTAAACCTAAGCAAGCAAAGATCACCTGTCACTCGTCTGCTGCAAGAGTCACGTTGTTTAGGGAACGATGATATATGTTGTGTTGGGAGGCACTGGCAATGGCAATGCTTTAAGCTCTGGAGTTTGGTCAGAATATGTGGCCATATAGCTAGCTGCTAAATGGTCCACTATCCCCAACGATGAATTTATCTGAAATACTTGTGAATTTTGTAAAAACGACATGTATGAGAACAGGGACAGAACAGCGACGCTGTGTAATGGAGAACCAAACAGCGAGCTGACAGAAGGCTGAACCACTTCATAGAGCTGACAGAAACCGCAAGGTTGGTAATAATTCTCTGTGGGTTTGCCACTGTGATCAACTCCTTTTTATAATACTATTATTTCTATAATGCACTGTTGGTAGAACAATACTGACTAAAGCCACTTTAAATATTGTTTGTGGTATATTGTTTGTTGATACTATTAAAACATTAATAGCTGTATAACGCTAACCCAGCATGTATTTTTTTGTTTTCTAAGAAATCTGTGATATTGTCCCTGTCGTATCTACAGTGTATTATGTGCAATTATGAAGGCATATGCATGTATGAATGTGCATGTATGAATGTGCATGTATGAATGTGTATGTATGAATGTGTATGTGTGTGACTGGAGGAGGAGGTTTTCTTTATCATCAGAGGGAATCTACAGCCCGTGCCCAGCATAATACATATGTCGGAACAAGCCTGCAGTGCTAACATTATGTTTACATTGAGAGTAGAATAAGAAACTGATAATGCATGCTAACTGTGATATAAACCCCAATTAAGCATTCTAGAAATTTACATAACAGGAAAAAAAACAACTTCAATTAGCACATGAGCAATGGCTGCTGGCATTTGATTGCAGGAGGGAAATACACTAGACAATAAACACAATTTACGAGATGTTTAATTTTGTGTTTGGAAAATTGAATCCACTGGCAGTGAGAAATACGCTGCGTGTTTGTGGGTTCGTGGGAAGAGCGGTGGTTGGGATTGATTGGAGGAAACAAATCCATGCCTGTACACGACCTTCCACTCTCAGATGGCAAAAGCAAACAGAAGCAAAGTGCATGGCCGTAGTAGGAAGAGGCACATAGGAGGAGATGTTGTGTGTAATTTTGTTGCGGTTCGACCTAATCAAGTCTCCCTCTGTCGTATGCTGATCCCCATGGAAATATAGAGATTCATCATCTTTTTTTACTCCACGGTTCACCGTCCCTGAGTACGAGGAAATAATTTCAATTTCTCCTCTTGATGAGCTTCTACTCATGGGCAATTATCTCAACACAATAGATGGTACCTTGGTGAACAATTCTGCTGCTGCTGTCCACAATATTAGAGAGACAGACAGGGAGAGAAAGAGGGGAAAGAAAGAGGGCTTATGAACCTCCCACTGCCATCAGAGCCAGAGTCCATGTGGCGAGAGAGCTCCAGCACTAACTAATTTGTGCTTTGCAAAACATGACAGTGTGTGAATTGTAATGACAACACATAAACTCATATTGATTTGGTAATGTAATTTCTGATGACCAGATACTAATAATAATGATAAGTATAAGACAGAAGGGAAGGCGGTACGATAAATAACACAAATGGCGCAGCTGCTGTCAGCCTTAACAACCCTGTATTTGTATGTCTGGCTTTGCTCCAGCTCGGAGAACAACAAGCCAGGAATTTACACAGAAATATGTAGAAAAAAAAGAAAACAAAACAAAACAAAATAGCATGTACAATTAATAATGAAAAACATATGTAATAAAATAATAACATTAATATTAATACCGTTTTATAATCCTGTATATATATAATCCTTTTAAATCATTAATCCTGTTTTCTTTTACCCTGTTAAAAGTGTCTTTTTTTTCCATCAACATGTGCAACATGTTTGTCCTCATTCAAATCGAGGGTCTAAGGACGGAGGTTGCCGTTTACTGTACAGATTGTAAAGCCCATTGAGGCAACATCATTGCGATTTTGGGCTACATAAATAAAATTTATTTGATTTGGTTTGATTTGATAATAGAAGCCTGAAAGTGAATATCTCACCTGCTAGTCCCGCTTTCAACCGAGGTGTACATTTTCAAACATCAAGCCTTTTGTGGTAAGAGACATACCACAAGTAAGCGGCTGACAGTGAAGACATTTAAATACTCAATATTCGTCCGGAAAGCTTCATCAGTGCACTTGAGAGGTTTGGATTCCCTAAGGTTTGGAAAATCCATATCTTAGTGACATATGCTTATGTGAGAGTCATTAGCGTCTTGGGACAATGTTGGGTGTGAATTGGTGTCAAACTGCAGGGGTAGAGAGGTTCTGACAGCGCTGCGGGTAGTGGACAATTGATGTTGCACTCTTCCTGTTCAGGGATTCTTCTTCCAGCCTGATATAAATAATGGCCCTTCAAATCAATGTTTTTTTCTGTCTAAACAAGGTGTGACCTGGGGGTGGAATAGGGATTTGAAACACTGACTATGTAATTTCTATGCCCCCGGTTTCAGTCTGGCTGGGGACCACTGGTGCGTGCCCTACATCCTGTCCACCCCTTAAAAATACTAAAACTTGCATCTATTGATTTTCTGACCACTTTGGGGCAGTGCAGAAAACTGTAAGTTACACAAGTTATATATTGTTTACTCATTTTCTTTCCCTACTGTAGCATCTCAATATGTCTATGGTAGGGGTTAAAGACATGATACATTATGACTGGGAAATTGGTTTTAAAATTCAACATACAAGAACATCGGTGTACTATGAACTGCTTCATGGCCCAATCCTAAACTTACTAATCAGTTCACTGAAGCTTTGCTGCTCTATCTGCACAACATTTTAACTCTTGTTTAATAGTCAAAGGCCTGAAAAAGGTTGATGGGTGGGTGAGGCTGAACTAAGCAGTGAAGTTGCACAACGTCATACCAAAACAATTTACCGAAAGCTGCAAAAACTATCCATAGAGCTGAGGGTAGCCGGACTCCTTTCACGTTACAGTTTTTTGATCCATTTTAAATATAAAAACATTGCTTACAGATGTTGTTGGCTTTCAGAAATCCAGGACCAGGACCAGGACCAGAGAAAAAAGTCTGGATCCAGTTCAAACACAAAAATAAACAAAGGAAACCACAGGAGATGAGCAATCTGTTGAAATAGAGTTTATTGTTTTTTTTTCCCAGTGAACAACCTCAAAAACCTTAATAAACTCAATCCAATCCTGGGACCAGACTGAGATCCAGCTCTCAGGACTCTCATACTTACACTACAAGTATAATCTTTATACTCTTGGACTTCTGAAGGAGCCTTCACCTATTTTCTTGAAAGACTCCTTCGGAGATCTGTTTCTATTGGTGTATTTTCTAGCCTGAGATTTTAGGGGCTTTCCTAATTGTGTCAGCACATGCCGAGGCCTGATCTCGTCCAACCTCTGATCCCATTATTTCTAGGACTTGAAAAAACAAATATGATTTTCTCTTACAAGTACAGATGATCACTAAATTGTCCCGTTACATACATTTAACATGTTTTCTTACCACAGGATATACAGTATGATTAATCAAAACCTGATTACACTAGGTTAGACTACTCATCTTTAAAATGTTAACCACTGAATCTTGTAGTATATTGTCTGCAGCTGTATTCTGTTCTGTTGACATCTACACATCTACTACCAACTTACAAACGTTTTTTTCCGTCTTTGAAGTTGTTTTTATGACTGTTGTTCTATCTCACGTGTCAGTCCTCCACGTTTTGGTCAGACCGTGTTGTTGACTTGATGAAAACCCAGTCAAGGAATAGCCACAAGCCTTCAAAGCTTGCCTCAGGTGTTTGTGCTCCGAATCCATGGATCCATTGGTGCACTCTGTACCCAACAGTATCACAGGTCTCACTCCTCCAGCTGCAGAAATTAAACAGCAGACACGATACAGTACTTCTGGGTCCTCAGAAGACTTTAAGGTGTAGATATGCGACAGTCCAAACAAGTTATTTCTCAACGCTGCTGTTTACTGTTACAGCGTTGTACATCACAACTTGTGAACGAATGAAGTTAGAGTGAGCACTGCTATTTAGGGTTACCTGGGATTTAAATTCATCCCTCATCGACTCGAGGAGAACACACTTAATGCTAATATTTGTTAAAATTAGTCAACATTCTTCAACACCTTAAGTTAAACTGAATTTGTGATTTTCAACTATGTGAACAGTGCGTTTGAGGCTGCTCTGGTAAGACAACACTGTTTCTGCTAAATTTAATCTTAAATCATTCCAATTTCTTGATAGAAAGTATAGATTAGATTACAAACCTGCATGCAAACACAGATTTATGTAGTGGGTCTTACTCTTGTTGAGTTTCCTGTATTTGACAAGAACCACATTTCCGAGGATGTCTTTGAGCTCTCTACTGCAAAGCACCAGCTATTGCAGCATTACTTCCATCCAAATGTAAAGAAACAAGAAGTTGCAGTATGCCCTCTGCATGTGCTCGCTGTGCCTTTCAATGGAGGCAAGTCTTCAACACAAAGAAAAAGTGAAACTAGGGGAAGTACAACACTTACAGATAGAGATAAAACAACCCCAACATTCCCTCATGGCAAAGTTTTTCCAGTTCCCAATTTTTTTCAGATGGCAAAATTAAAACTCTTAGAAGAATATACTGAAAACACTTACAAAGCACAGAAAATGTAACACCCTTGGTGTTAATATGCACCTTTTAAAACATAATCGCCACTAAATGTGCATTTAACCAACATCCCCCTACTACACATATATTCAGTAGTATGAGTTTTTTTTAAAATTTATATTAAAATAATGTGTTTCCACATCCTAAATTTTAACTCATCATGAGCAAAATATAAAAATGTTCCTCCAAAACCTCCAAATTGTCGTCCCCAGATCTATTGTGGGTATCAGCCCGTGATTGGCTGACCATCTCAGCCAGGTGGGTCTGGGGGTTCAGGCCTCTAAACACCAATTCATTTTTTTTTTTTTTTTTTCTGTCCAAAGTTACTGAAAGTTTGAAAATAAATACAACCTCATGTTGTGCCAATCCTGTTTACACAGCCGCTGTTCAGGATCTACTGGTTTGTTGAAATTGGTGGTCTTCTTTGTATTGTGTGGATTCAGTACAGCTGGATGGTGGAAGTCTTTCTAGGATGAGGTGGAGTCAGCATTTTCTTTCTTTCTCTTTGTTTAAGAAATGAGAGGACCACAAGATCATCTTCACTGCTTGATGACTCCATTTCTTATGAATTTTCACAACAAATAGCATAATAAACGCTTCAGACTCAGTGACCAAGATTCTTTGCAGAATATTTTTCATTAGATGCTGGATTGAAAAACGCAAAGGGCTTTAGCGTTGTTTCGGGAAACAACAATAACAACAACAAGCTTGCTAAAAAGCTATCCTGATCTTTACCCGGATGCTAATGGTACACACAAAACAAGCTAGCTAGAATTTTGCGAAATGAAGGCAAGAGCTCTGCCCCAACCACCACGCAAAACAAGTTCCCCTGCACCATATTTTAAAGGGGCACTGCAGCTGAAGGCTGGGCTTTGTGACACCCAGGACATTTGTGGTTGGTTTAAAGCTACAGCTCAAACAATCCAGAGAGTTTTTTCCCCTATAGCAGAATGATATTGGCTGCAGCCAGACATTTCTATGGCATTGTGGCAAACTGCACATTCCACCTGACAGCAACATAAACACTGTATTGA
The DNA here is from genome assembly GCA_963678695.2 of Diplodus puntazzo. Lineage (NCBI taxonomy): Eukaryota > Metazoa > Chordata > Actinopteri > Spariformes > Sparidae > Diplodus > Diplodus puntazzo. The sequence goes on along the minus strand of OZ023155.1, from coordinate 40,265,840 downwards.
CTTTTACCAGGATTGTCCCACATTCCAACCACAGTTAAACAGAAAGATGCTATTATCACCTTTAAAATTAACAGTGGCTTTAAAGTAGCGAGCGTGGATTGCATGCATCTTGTTAGGTGTGTAAAGTTCATGTAATTTGCTTTGTGGCATGCTTAGATATGGGGCAAAGACACTTGAGCTGAACACAACTGTGCACGGATTTGAAATAAAACATAGCGTCTTGCACAGTCTGAGACAGCGCTTTAAATTCCTAGCAGTGGGAAGATCATCCACAGCACAGGTCAAACAAAAGGGATGAGAGTTCTCAAAGGTTTCAAATGAAATCCTCAGCAACTGGCAAAAAAACGACATCTGAAATGAGAGAGAATCATTAAGAAGAATCGATAAAGTTGGAGGCGTACAATTCTGATGGAATTGGTCAGTTGGAACCGGTTCTGAGTTGGAACCGGTTCTCAATTCTCACCCCTACTCTTGAGTGTGTGTACATCATGGTGATTAAAACATATACAGCAGCTGTGTAACATTTCACATTATTAAGAGTATGTTTGAGTGTCCTTTTCCACAATACTACAGCTGTCACAGACCTAATGGATCAAGCACCGGAGAAAAAGCTGCGGAGAAAAAGCTCTGGAGCCTCCAAGCGAAAGCATTATTTTACACTCTTCTGATTTCCAGGACTTCCTGACTGTCTTGCATGTCCGGGCTCCAGGTGTGATTCCATAAAAAGTAGCATTTTTGATTTACAGGGCCATTACCGACCGATCCGGAGACACTGGTTCGGTGTCAAAAGAGCATATCATTATTCTGTTGTATGACAAAGCAGTTTGCCAAAGGGGGCTGTAATTACATCGTTGTCTTCTTTTCAGTTGACTCCCGGCAAGGGAATTATTGGTAATCATCCATGTAATGCGGTGCCACTCAGTTTTTGACAGCTGAGTGAAACCACAGCACTGTGGTTTTGTCCTTTAGATGTAAAATCAGAGCTAAAAACCCCATCTGTTCCCCAGACTCGGCTCACTGTTTCTTATGTCTGCTCTCTCACTGGCATCTACAGTGCTGGGAACAGGCTTCACGTACAAATTATACCATAACAGCTGAGAGATGCCGCCAAAAATACTAAATAAATATATATATATATATATATATATATATATATATATATATATATATATATAAATATATATATATATATATATATATATATATATAATTGGTATGATAAAGGCTATTTCCTTTGAAGTGTGTCATTATGCCTGATCAAACACATACTGTAAACAATAACCTCCATCTCCAAGAAGACATCATTATTATTTAAAGCATCCATCTCTGCTCTTAAACCCCTTCACCTTCCTCATGCTGGAGATGCCCCGTCCGCATGAGTGGCCTGGTGTCTTTGTGCTGCCATTTAATAAGCATTCTTTAACCTCAAGGGACCAGGCCTTCTACTGACTCTAGCAGTGCTAGACAGGAACGCTGTGACACCAAAAAACCAGACCTCTTATCTGTCGGCCTCTCTGCCTGCAATTGTCAGCAAAAAAAAAAAAAAAAAAGAAGAAACTCCACTGAAGCTTCCATCAACCGGTGGTGCTGTCAGCTCCTATTAGGAACCTGTGTTTATTCCATGCTTGGGCTTTTTATTTATTTAACAGAAAAACATGCATTGGGGTGTTGACTCGCAGGAAGACTTGTCAAGACACACAGAGAAACCAGCAGTGTCAGGGCAGTTAACACTTCAATAGACAGAACTGCCGGTAGGAATGCTCACACAATAATTGTGTTGTGTGTCAATATCAACAACAAATTCCCAGGGAAAGGGCTTGTGTAGGTTGTTAATCCATACCATGCATGTACTTGAAATCTGTATTGATAGAAGCAGCTGTGTCCTGCCATTAAAAAGGTGGCTTCGGTTTCATGCCGCATCCAAGGTCAGCTATAACATGAACAGCTCCAATAATCCCTCAGTTTATTTCTCAAGACTCGAGTCTTTCAGATAACTGATAGGTGAAAAAAAGGGTATTTTGGCAGAGTATTGTTTGACTTTCAGTGGATCAAGCCTTCAGACGAGGAGAGAGTGAGTCAGGTTAATAAATAAGAATGCATAAAGGGTGAGCAGTGCTAGCGGGTCTCCCTTGGATATTGCTGAGGAGTCTGCGCACCTGCCCAGACTGTCAAGCACCAGTAGGCTTTAGTGATTTGGTTTAAGGTAAATTTAGCACAGGCCACTGGGGATTTTACATCCAATTCTCTTTTTCATGATACAATAGACATGGAGTGGAGGGGAAAGCCAAATGAATCATCTATAGGTGGGCAGTTGGGTCCTCAGTCACTGACTTTGTCAAATTAAACAGTTAGGATTGAAAAGTTGGTCACCATCAAACAGCTTGACTTAAATAAGCATGCACTTAATGCAATAAAAAGACCTATATGAAGCTGCCAATACCAATAACATGGGTTGGGTTTGTTGTGAGTCTTTTAGAGAGGACTGTAAAACATGGCATATGACATACTTTTGGTGAGTCACTATTAGAGGTCCATTTTGAACCTTGAGTTTGGCATTATGGCCGTCACAGTTTTGTTTTTGTTATTTGTAGAGCCCAATGTGACCATATTTGGACAAAAGGGGAGTATAATAATTTGATCTAACTGAGCCCCTGAGGACACACTATGTTAGCAACTTGTTGGCCAAAAGTTAGCCATTCCCTGAAGCACATCCTGCTTTATCGCCTATTTTACTTTAAATGGGATCACAATTTCCAGAATGAATGTCATGCTGTTGTAAGGAAGCTTTGAAACTAGCGATTGAGACCATAAACTCATTTGAAGACTGTTTACTATGGTAATAAATCAAGTGAGAAATATGGTCATTTTCTCATAAGCTTACATTTAATCTGACTTATTTTTTTTAAAACAGTGGAGTCGCCCCCTGCTGGCGATATGTCTTCAAGAAAAATGCAGAGACTGCAGTTTGTATGTTCACATGAGTTTATTGCAAATAAATTGAGCTAATAAACATGTGTGTCCTTCTTATACAGAACCTGAACCAATAATGAGGTGAATGTAGGTAGACAGCTGTTTCGTGTTTTCCAGCTCAACAGTGCAAGGCCTGGACACCCTTCCTGTTATGAAACTAAAAAGTCGCAAATGAAAGGAAATAAGACTATGAGCTTCATGTGTATTTTGCTTCACTGATGTTCAGACAATATAATCTCCCCTTGAGGGTCTGTTGACCCCAAACCAAGCAGTCAGTGCTTTGACCTGGACACACTTAAAATGTAGATAAAAGTCCAAATTATCAACGTGGGATTCAACTTTTGCTTTAGCTTTCGTAGTTTTTTTTCGTCACGGGGCAAAGCGCACAGCCCACTCTCGCGATTCCCCGGCGGGGATTGTTTGCAATCCTTTTTTATTATTTGCTACTACATTACAGTATAGTGACATTAGGAATAATGTCACATCATTGCCATTGTAAAAAATATGAAATGGTTAGTAAGTCCTGTGACAACCAGACACAAGGCCACTGAGTTTGTGCAGTCGGTGACTCCCTCATCCAGCAGCGACGTGAACATTCACTGTTTGCAGGACCCATCTCCAAACTCATCCGTTTAGGCAGCTGCCAGTGAGGAGACGATTTAATATCCCAGGCACAGAGACTCAATTCACACTGTAGGCTGTTACTCATTGCTTCTATCTGATACTTTTGAATGACTCTTCATATCGTATTATAGACTGTGGTGACTCTGGGCTTTGACTGACTTGAGGCAACTGTGAAAGGCAATTGTAAAGCTATTCAGCTGCAACTGTATGGCTATTTTCTCTTTTCTTTATTCATTGTTGTGTTTAAAGCCACTAAAAATTGGGGTATTATATCTATCTCTCTATATATATTAAGCACTTCTCTGTAACATAAAACATTCATGAATGAATAAACAACAATCGAGTCCAAAAAGCCCACCTTTGTTGATTCATTTTGATTGATTGCTTTAAACTAACCGAGTCATTTGCCTGAGTTGTCCAGTACAGTCCTGCGGGGCCCAAAAATACTCCGACAATCAAAACATATCGGCTTAATAATAAGCTGCACATCCTGACGTAAGTAAGAGAAAAATAGATCGATTGTACAAAAATTCACAACACAAAGTATGTAAATAGATTATATTTCCAGATTGAATTGTACATTAGCTTTTTAAGAATAGGAAGTGGGTACTTTCCTTCTTTATTTCTACACTAGTTAATACTGTGTTTTACATGTTTGATCATAACTGTTTAATAGGAGGTTCATTCAACGCACTCAACAGTCTTTCTCTCTGCTGATTATATGACCAGTGGTGAGGCTGATGTGGCCGAGAGAGAGAGACAGAGAGAGAGAGAGAGAGAGAGAGAGATGCTGGCAGTGGGCAGCTGGAGGCACGTACACTAGTTAGCCCTGCTCGCTCTCCCTTTCAAATGGAGCCTTAATGATTTATAGATGTTTGCTTTAAAAAGTCATTGGCATTAATCCCATGGCTCATTAACCATTTAATTAAAATTAAATTCTGTGTTAGGACTAAAGCAGATTGAGAGTATTTCCTCCTGGTGGGAGGCTGTTGAATCACCTCATTTTCGGAAACGCTTCATGTGAGGGGGATGTGTACCAACACCGGGCTGACATGTACGTGGGAACAACTGCTAGCAAAGTCAAAAGCAGGAGTGACCCGCACAGACTGATCTCAGCTCAGATTCACATTGCCACTGAGAATGCACTGTGAATCTTTATATTTTGCCTCAATACTTCCTGAGACAGTCTCACGTGGCCTTGACCTGGAATGAGAGTAACTACATTTAAACAAAACTGCAGTGAGTAGTTTTTGAAATGCTGAGGTGAGAAGCTGCAAGAAGTGTTGTCTGTTTATCCTCATCAGCAGCATCGTGAGTGCAAATAAGCTTCAAGTGGACAGCAGGTGAGTCATGACCTGGATCAAGAGTAGTGTCTTTTTCACCTGCTGGGAATTAGTTGTATAAACATGAGAGTGAACTGTGACACCACACACACACACACACACACACACACACACACACACACACACACACACACACACACACACACACACACACAAACAAACACACACACACACACACACACACCACACTGGCTCATATATTCATTTTCCAGCCGACTGCTTCAGTTTCTGATTCCAAGAAGGTCTCCTTGTGCAGCTTTTCTGTGTTTCTGATGGCAACAGCACAGCAGTGCAGTGCAAGCCTGTTATATAACAATACACCTGTCTTATCAGTCTAAATCACAGTGGGGTTGCATCCTCAGTAGCTGAGATTTTAGATTTGCCCGAAATATTTTCTGCTGACAGTGTGATGACCGCTGGAAATGTTCTCAACACATTTAAAGTGACAAAGGTAACAGGCGTAAAGTGACCTAAAGCACAGCTCAGGCCCTTTTCTGCCGAGAAGTTGATGGCGGTGCAGTATTTAGTTCTCTTACAACAGTTTGACCTGTTACTGAGCCGTAGAGGTGAGATTAGGTCAGATGGATTTTGTTACCTTTGAAGAGAGTAATGCTAGCCCGTTTCCTCCTTCTTCCAGACTTCATGCTAAGCTAAGCTAACAGGCTGCTGGCCAGATTGTCATCTTTAGTCTACAGACATGAGAGTGGAATCAATTCTTAATCCAAAGCATTGCACAACAATGGTATAAAAAACGCCGAACGACTTGGGATGAGGTGCTTCAGGCAGTTAAGGATCAGTGTTTTCTGTGGTAGAAAGGAGCTCCTGTTGATGTAAATATGCATTTGGTAGAAGCTGTTAAGTCATTTACATCAACAAGTATTTATCTGTCTAATTCTGCACAAGTTCATTGTATCACTCTTGTTCTGCATTCTGGAGAAATACGATACGTAATAAGTAATTTGGCTTCCAGGAGAATATTAACTGCAGAGCAACAACTTGGGATCCATCATCATGTCTAAGTCATCGCTTTCAACATCTCCTACCACCAGCAGTAACACAGCAACAGGTCATATCAGAGAGCTTCACTGCAATGCTGATACAGTGTAATTAAGAGGCAGCACTCCATCTCTGGCGCTAGAATCTGTGTAGAACCTTAAATTGCTTTCTAAATGGGTCTATGTTACCCAATATGTGGTTTTTTCTGCGTGTTTCAACAAAGTGAAATGAACTTGGTGGGAGGATAAAAAAAAAGAAGAAGAGAAGATTGATCGGTGTGCTCATTGGAGTAATTCAACCCCAGTCATTTTCCTTTCCAGGTTTTATAGCATTTAAAATAGCAACACGGTAATGGCCCACACACACACACACACACTGATGCATGCACACACAAGAACACATGCGCAAGCACTTTGCAGGACACGATGTGGTCTAAAAGTGCTGGGAAATGAAAGAGGGTCGAAGGGATTAATTCATGTCTCCAGAAATACTCCTTTGAAAGTGTATTTGCTTGCCACCTATGTAAGCTGAGATACGATGGTCCATTTTGGTTATCTGATCATCTCCCCCACATATCTACTCATTTAGAAGTCAGACATTTTCCAGGCGCTTCCTAAACAGTTGTGTTCTGTGTGTTGCATGGACAGTACGGACTGAACTTTGTGCTGCCTGAGCAGTTAAGCCTATAACTCTTATCACTTGAGATATTGTCCAGAGCACAGGCCGATTTACAGGCGTACTCATTCAAACTATAAAGTAAGTCAAGCATGGTGAAGCATGCAGAGAGCTATAGCCGATTTCCTAAGAATATCAAATGGCCTGCTGTTTTGCTCTCTTTCTCATACTATTTTAGTATTCCTGTCAAGTGCATTGTGTGAACTTCGCTCTAAATGAATTTCTGACAGGCTGTCCCAGTCAAGACTGCCATTAAATGTAAACAACCACTGACATGTAAAACTCACTGCTGAGAAACAACAGAAGAGCGAGGAGGCGATACAGCCATAAGCTCAGTCCTGTGAGGCCCCAGACACACCGAACCCACATAAAAGAATAGCAACGACAAAGACTGACTTCACTGCGTCATTTCTCCTGTGTCTTGAACAAAAAGCTGCACTTGAACACACCACAAAGACAAAATATACCTAAACATTCTATAATGTAGCCTATTATGACATGACAAGACACAAATCTATTTTTCTTTGCCTTGTTAATATAGTCCACAGATGAAGGAATGCATGTACATTTGTGATTCAAGAATGTAAATTAAAGTGTGCTCAGAGGATTAGCCTTCATCATTAAGGCCCCCACACACCGCCCAGACTGAAACCAACAGCCAACTGCCTTTGTCCGACCACTCTGTTTCCCCTGTTCGGCAGAAAAGTTGCATTGAACACACACCGCTTCGACGTGCTGCCAGCTCCACAGTAGCGTGTACGTTCTGCGCTTTTGCAAGATGCAATAAGCGGGTGGAGCTACACGAAAACAGGAAATGACAGAACGGAGTGCATCGAAAAACAAAGCTCACACAGTATTCTGCCACTCCCACACACCGCGCTGATTCTCTAGCACACCGCCAATAAGAATGGTCATACAGCTGGCACACAACCAATCAGAGAATCCAATGGCTCAGACGGCCAACAGCCAACCTCCTCAGACTTCGCATGTTGATGAATCGGAGCAGACAACGTCCGCGCAGCTCCAAAAGCTTCCAACGCAGCTGAACACACCGAACAGATTTGTTCCCGACCTCGTCCGAGTCTCTCCAAACGCTTCAGGCGTCCAACGGTTGGGCCGGTGTGTTCCTGCCTTTAGGCTTGTTTTAGTCACACAGAAAGTAAACAAAGAACTTATAGGTCAGCCTTATTTAACACATGCAGATCCTATATTAATATGGTCATGCTGGTGTGAATGGATTCTTTAAAAGAACAGAAAAAAGCGCTTCACTTCAGTCAGAAACGCTGATTTCAACGCGTAATGTGACATAAGTGCACTAATACATTATTGAAATATTATGTGTAACATGTTATATTACTCTGTTACCGCTTAAAGAAATATATTACTCAAACACGCTGCATTTGTAATACGTTAGCCCCAACACTGCTGGTGAAAAGGCGAAATATAGGGAAAAACTAAATGGGTCAAATTATGGATGAAAAGCCACTGACAAGGGCAGACTAATGCCAACAGTGCTTAGCTGCTCAAGCCATGAAGGGTGATTTTGTGCCCAGTTGAGTTTTTAAAAACGCAATTTTAAGGGGCTCTCAGGCATTTCAGCATTAGTATGAGAAAATAAAAGAAACAGATTGACTAATCATCTGTTTTGTCATAGGCTGACAGCCAATGATTCACAGACAGACAGACAGCAGCCTGCTGTCTGTGTTTTGTTTGCAGACTTTATACAACAACCTGCATCATTAGCATTTCTGCCAATATCTAACTTGCAAACATGAACACATCTTGTTATGCACATTGGCTTGGTGAATGCAGCCCCCCCTCCAAAAGTTTAAAAAAACACCAGGAAAAAAAGGTCACTCACACTCTGTTTGCAAGCTAGGTAGTCATTTAGATAGTCAGCAGTCAGCAAATGTCCTTTAGTCAGTTCAGATGCTGGTGTGATCTGCAGCACAACTCATTACAGAATACTTCCCGTCTTTGGCTTGTAACTATACAATTCCCTTGTTCCCCTGCCTGGGCTCAGCCTGCCAGCTGGTGTCAATCAAAGGCAGACCTTGACAGACTTCTACCCCGAACTTCTAGTGGAAACCAAACACAATTTCACCAAAGCTTCACTGTTTAAGGCTGGAAGCCTAAATTGTTGAGACAAATATTTTCAAAGCTGGACAAATAAAAATCAAAACTTTCTGTTGAGAAAATAATTTTTGTCTAATTCACATAAGAAAAGAGCCCGGTTTTCTCCCTCTTCACAATCCACTTTGACTGGATGAAAGCAACGATCTGAAGCACTTGCAGCTGAGAGTAAAATGTGCACCTCTGTTTTCATTCCTCGTTAGACCAATCATGTGCTATTTGTGAGTTCTAAATATTTGCCTTTGTTTTACATGAAGGTAAAGCTTCTGAATAATGTAGATGAGAGACACATTAGCATATGGAAATGACGAACATGGCTGCAGGTTACTGCTGTGTTACATTGATGCAGGTGTGTGTGTGTGATATAACACATTGCCTGCATGGATGTTGATGCATGCAAACATGGCTCAGAGTGTAAACCCTTGAAAATGGCCACCTCACCTCATTGTTTGGGCAGATAATAACAGAGCTGCCGGTGGGTTATGACTTTTCCCTCTAATGTCTTTGCTAAAGTCTGGCTAGCAGCCAGCGGGAAGAGGAAAACCAGCAGACGGCACCACATCAATATCCCAACTAGCCACCAGAGCCCGACTCAAACGATCGGGGACTTTAAAGGTAGCAGCTGGTGAGTTGATATGGGGCTTCCCGAGTTCTGCCGAGGGGCTTTAGATTCATTTAAATGATAGAGATTGCTTTTAAGCGCTACACACATTAATTGATGTTGAGAGCTGGGAGATATGGAAGCTAGAGGATATAGGCTAGCAGAGATGAACATGAACAGGTTTATCTGGTCTCTTTGTTTTCTGTGACTAAACAGACACAGTATGTCCGTACAGACACAAAGAAGCGTCTCAAGGACGTTTGGTTGCACCTGTCAGAGGCGAGTCGAGGTATAACTGTAGATCCCCAAGTGCTCTGTTAGTTTGTTTTTCTTTCAAAGAGAGGATATTCTTTTCTTAACTCTTCATCTCTGGAGTGTCTGAACGACCTTTCTGACACAGTGTGCTGATAAAAGTATCAGCACAGTGCGTGACCCACCCTGCCATTTGTATTGTTCATTTGGTAAAATTCCCTTATCCCCCACCACTCCTTTTACTGTCTGCTCCTCCCAGACCTCATTGTTATTCTTCCCCCGCTTGGTTTCCATCTTCCCTCACTTAGTGGCCCAAGAGGTGCTGCTAGTTCCCTGAGGAGCCTGCTGGCTCACTGTCAGAGGCCCTTTGAGCTGCCAAGTCAACTGAGGCCGTCGGTCCCCCTACTGTGTGTTCCTGCATGGAGGCCGCTGGGATGCTGGCGCAGGCCCATTGATTTACTGCCTTTGGCTAGGACACTCTCCAAGGAGCTTCCATTCTGGCTGGGATATCATTTATTTGGGACACATTTGGCAACACCGGCATCTTGGCCCTCTTTGAAATGCATCGTCCAGAGACAAAATAAATGAACGGTATCAAAGACGTGTCAACCATGATGCTTTTTTCATGAAGGATGGGAGGAAGGGACGGCACACTAAAGCAATTGTGCCTCCGTGCAGCGCAGCACCCTGTTCAGAACAGACAAAGCACTAAGGCACAACAAAGCTTGACATGAATAAGACCGTTTCAGCCGTGAATGCATGTGTAATGTGCATGTCAGAGTAATCCGATAGAGTTATGTCTGACATTTCATAATTTCTGGTCTGCCACTACATAAACAAGTGTTTTTATTCTGCCCCTGATCAGACAGATTTCAAAAGCGCCATTTCCTGTCTGTCAAAAGTAAGCAGTAGGATGTGGCTGTGTGACAGTGCAATGTTTGTTTCTTTACACTTTGTCTACTGGGCACTGAACGACAGCCCAGGCGCTCCGAGATGTCTTTCTGTTCCGTTGTTTTCTAGGTGAAATTTCTGTGTAGGTACTTATAGGCGGGGGAAAAGTGAAAGCTCTAGTTGAGTGGCAGCATTTTGTTTTGCATTTGTCTCCAAACAGATGCATAGCTGTCATTCAAGGTCCCATTGAAGATTGCTATCAAATGTAATCGCTTCAAAGCTTATTCCCATGGATGCCCGCTTACAGATACAGCTTTTTCAGGTGTCTGTCAAAAAGATGTTGCAGAGGGGCATGCAGCAAAGGCTTCAAATATATGAATTTAAATATAGAAGGGGCACAGACATTATGATTCACATCAGGAACTCCTAGAGCAACACAATACTTTTGGTTTCATAGTGTTTTCAGCTGCATTGCTCCATCATTAAACACTATTAATTTGCTAGAGAAAAGACTGGGCAGAATGGACACGTACTTAGATTTCAGCTTGTACAATGTTTGCAATTTGATATTTTGAAAATCATGAAATATTCTGAGCTCTCTTTCACACAATACATCAAATAAACCAACAAAACACGATTTGCAGCAATCAAGGTTGTATAAAAAGGCAACAATTTTTTGCAAACCAACCTTGATGGAGCAATTGTTCTCTCTTTTTTCCAACTCTCATCAGAGCTGCTTGGCCCGGCAATTTTTATTTTGTTCAGCAAATTGTCTTTGAAAAATCAATTAAATCTGACCCCGGTGTTCGCCTTTGTAATATTTAGAATCAATCAGCTCATGGCTTTGTATGGATTTGCAATAGTACACCCTTCGGAGCAATCATGGCCTTTCAATCACACTCTTTAGTCACCTCGGGCTACAAACATGTTGGCTCGGAGATGCTGCCATTTACAAAACATCATGTTGGTTTTTCAACTGAAGTGCTGAGGGAAAAGAAAATTGTTGTAAGAGCATGGCCAGCATATCAAAACATTATTGACACAAGTGTGAGATGGGAAACACCAGATAACTGAGGAAAATTACATGGTTAATTTTTTTTTCTCTGTGTCTGACAGAAGTGAATGTGTTGAATTACAGCGCAGTGCACTGACTGAAAGTGGAGGTAAACACCCGGCTACTCTTCAGATCATTTCCTCAGGTGATATCTTGACTGATATTGTTCTTTGCCAATAAAACACCAGAAAGGAAAGAGCTGAAGCTGACTGTTATTACCTACATTTGCCTAACATGTGGATATGCTGTAAATAACCAGATGAAATGCATGTTATTTACCGATTGAGCATGATGAGACAGTTTGTTCTATAAGCATCAAACAGTCAAACAGTCTCTAGCTGAAAAGGTATTTACGTCTTTGGCTGTGAAATCCAAGCAAATGTGATATTGGCAGAATTACTATCAGTCCTCAGCGTTCAAAATACGTAAATATGCTGGGATCACACGCAACGTGATATCACAAGTGTGAGACACAAAGAGATTGCACAAGTCTCTACATTTGATCACATTGTTTAAAAGCGCAAAGCCTCTTGGCTATATCGGTGTAAACCATCATCTATACAAAAACAGTTTTTTGACGGGTGTATATACAAAATAGAACAGTGAAATAAAAAAAAAACTGTCAGCTCTGTGAGGCTGCACAGTGTGGTGATGAATGAAAATGATACGGCAAATTACTCACGATGATAATGTTGACATTATCAGGTATAATGTTTATCGTGTTTATCATGCTACTTTAGTGCTGTAGCATGGTTACTAGGGTTGCACAAGTACTCGGCTGAAACAAGTATCTGGTATAGATAATGTAACGTGTCAGTATCCATGCTTCAATGAAGTTTAATCCTATTTGGGTTTAGACTTTTGAATTGCATTCCTTCAAGTTTATAAAAAGTTGTTCTGTAAATAGTTCTATTACTCATGTAATCCAAAACATGGTTATGAAGCTCAAATATGTGGCTGTTCTGTAAATACCTTTCTATTAAATAATTAATATAGCAACTTCTGTTCAACACATATGAATTTCAGGCTGAAACTAACAACTTTTGGTGAATCCCACCCTCTTTTGATTAAAGCGCTAGCAACTTCTGGTGTAAACCCCACCACTCCTGAGTGCGGATATGGAAATTACAGATACAGATAATTTAGTGTTGAACGATACCATTACAGATAATGGTCTACTCACCTCCCCATAATAGTGCTATTTTACTAATTAGCACGAAATGCAATTTATGGCTGAGGATGATGGGAATGTCACTGTAACAGGTATTCAGAAACACGCATTGGCCTAATGATGGTACTTGTCTTACTGATGAGTAGTGATGTTCGATCCCACCGATTTACATTCCGATCCGATACTGAGTAAAATTCAGGCTGGTATCGGCGATACCGATTCCGATACCGATACTTTGTGCAAATACACCTAATGTGTCTGGTAAATCTAAAAAAAGTACTGTATTTCAAATCATAGCTTCATAAAGAATACAAGACATCAGAGTGATTTATTTATTTATTTATTTATTTATTTATTTTAAAACCACTGGGCGAAACAAATGATGGGGCCATTCTGCACTGAATGCTTAGTCTTATTTAGATTCAACTCTGTATGCAGTCTCTTTAATAGCCTACAATAAGGGGATACAAACACTCAAACTGAAATTGCCAGTAAAATATGTAATTAAATAAATAAATGCCACAATATTTGCACAAGTTTGTCAATACCTACATTTTGAAATATTCATATTCAATATTCAGTTAAAGTGAATTGGACTGATTGTAAATAATAGATATATTTTTTAGATAAAATGTTACGCACTTACCCAGGCGGAAGAAAAAGTAGTTCCCACCAACCGCATTTCATTTAGACAAGATCTCAATAGTTTAGTACTTTCCACTATGTTCCTGTTAATGATGTACATTACCTCAATGACTGAAGTATCAACAGTATCGGTATTTTGATTTGAGAATCGATTTTAGAACATAAGGATCTGGTACTGGTAGTATCGATATTCCAGTATCGACCTGCAAAGTTCATTCTGAAGGAAAAATGCCAACACGTTCCATGGAAGCTTGGACAGTAACCATTAGTCTCAAACTATGAGGCTCTGCCTACCCCTCTAGCATCAGTTTTGAATGTTAATGTCTCTGCAGTCCAGTTAGCAATAATAACTAACATGATCCTAACCACACATGACATATGACTTTTCAATTGCTATTAACATAGTCAAAGTGTTGCAGTTTGGTTGGATTTAGGCACCTAAACTGCTTGGGTAAGGTTTTGGAAAATATCATACATGGGGTTAAAATAACTACAGTCTTGTAAAATGAGCCTACATAACCCACATTACTCATCTAACATTAGTGAGGTTTATTACGTCATGGTGGCACTGGAGGGAGGAGGTGGTTCAGGTGATTTACAAAGTCTGTGCTAGGAAATGTCTATGGATCACCACAAGTCACCTACCAGTAAAGATATTTTAGCCTGGATCAAACTGATGGATGGACTGAGAGAAAAACGGGGAAAAAGTCAATTATAGTTATCACAATCATTAATATAATGAGGACTTGTTGATGGAAACAATCCAGAATATCCTCTCAGAAGAGACCAAGACTCTCATCCTCAGGGTTCAGGTACAATAAAACATTCTACGTTGCATATGTCCCTTTTTAAGGGATGCTTGTTAAGAGTTTGAACACATCAGACATTTTGGTTTTGAAAAGAGACCTTCTTTTCAGTTTAGGTTTGTCCCCTAAAGAGGACTGTGTGCTGGCACTGGGGATATGCATATGTATAAGGAGTTCGGGTAAATCCTCAGGGTTGACTATAGTAAACAAGTCAGTGTTGCCGGCTTACGGCAATGACTTGTTTGTGCCTCCCCTCCAAAGGACACAGACAGCTGTGGCACAAACTGAGGTGTCAGTGCCAAGATGCCTCATGCTGTAGTCAAAGATGACATGTCGATGCTTCACACCACGTATCATTGTCACAGAACGTGTCCCTGGCGGTGACAGGCTGATGACCACAGTTACCCTGCAACCCTTGAGTTCACTCAGCCCAGCCAACTGGGCTGCTCCAGAGGCCGCAGTGGAAATAACACTGGTCAGTGAGGGTGTGTGTTTAAAATGAGCCACTGATACTCCCCTCTGACATATGCTGCTGTTGGTAATATGTGAAAACTTACACAAGACGCTCAGCTTCATAAAGCAGTCATCAGCCACCAATGGATGTAATTAAATGAGAATGTATTAATGAATGAAGAATGAAATTATGTTACTGGTTTATGAAGTAAAAAAAAATAAAAATATTTAAGCATTGTTTTTAAAACCCCAAATATGTCCCTGGTTAATTTAACCCGGGGGATACCAGAGGGTCCCACACGTGAAACAAGGGTTAAACAAATCAGATATAATATGTTAATTAGTTCATGAGCTTTGGACATTCTAGTTTTTAGATTTTATTGCGTTTGGAGAGGACCAGGCTGACATGAGTAAATCCGTCCCTGCTTGCAGTCTTTGTGCTAAGCTAAGCTAACTGACAGCAGCTGCAGATTTACTGTACAGATAGGATAGTGATATTAATCATCTCATCTAATTCACAGTAGGGAAGCTAATAAACATATTTCCCAAAATGTCACCCTATTCTTTGAAAAGTACATCTATCTATTCAGTAAACCAGAGCTCTACTGTCCCGCCATCAGAGACTGAAAAAACAGATGATGCACAAGAGGGGGGTCAGAAATTAATTAGACTGTGGGACACATTAAAATCACTCTGATAAACAAACAGCAATCTTAGAGGGCAAATTTCTCTCTCACCACAGAACTTTGTCAAGTCCTTGGCAACTTGAGCGCCGATCGTGGGCTTGATCCCAGGTGTTCAGTGCCGAATGGATTATTGCCTGGTTTGAGGTCAGATATGATGCCTTATTAGCTCATGAAAGAGCAGGACAGAGTGCCAGACCATTGTTCTCCATACTGAGATGAAAGGCTAGCTGGCTAATGAACATCTGCCAGCCAGCATAAGGACCCCAGCAGACACACAAAACCTTGAATTGACCATTGCTGAGAGCAGCTGCTCTGATCAGAAAGATTTTGATGTAAATTTAGACTGAGGGTGCACCATGGAGCAGCTGTAATAGCCAAGGACTAAGATTAGGAGGAAGAAACACTGTGCTTCTCTTATGTGTGTCTGAAATGCCAAAGTTCATTAACTTTAAATCTATCAGGCTGTAGAGCAGAGTCGTCCTGTCCACCTACATAGGCATTATAAAATAAGGATGATTTCAAAGATATACGTTCACTGACACCTTTTCAGGATGTGGGGAATTTTATCTGACTTTACCTGTGACTCCTTTGAAACGAAACATTGTTTTGGTCTGGGAGACGTATTCCATTTTTCAAACAAAGAAAAGAGAGCCACATGAGTCTGAGACATTTCTGCAGCATGTCACAAATTATATGGCTGTCTGTCCAAAAGAAATGAATGTACAGCCAATGGAAAAAGCCTTTTTCAAACATGATGATATCCAAGCATTGAATACTACATTCCTCATTGAAATCTTAAAATATTAATACTTCCTTCATTTGCTTTCTCACGGTCATTTTCCAATGGTTCTTTGTAGATGCACATGAGCATATCAGCATACAAGTACTGCAATAACCACCATCCTCTCCACCTCCAGAAACACGTAATGCGAACATTATTTGACACATTTTCTACAAATGTCAATATGATACAGGATATAGTAAGAAATGCATCAGCGGTTTGCAGAAACATTAAATGTCAAAATTCTATCCTGACGCCTGAGTTGAAGAAAATCCTGAGATGCCTTTAATTTAGAGCTTAAGACTGAAAAACTGAGCTAATCTGCTTAATCAAGACTGTGTGGCGTCGATATGATTATATTTTAATTGGGAGTGACTGAACAATCCACCAACTGTCATCAGATTTTGATTCAAATATTGATAAATCTTGATTGGTGCAGGGAATGTGGGTATGTGACATCACTTTTTTTTTCTCCAATTAAGCCCTATCCACTTCAAACCAGAGTTTGATTTTTGTGGTCTGTTAAAATGTTTTCCGTCTTACAATGGACACGACAATAAGAATATTGCTTTACAACTGACCCCAAAAAACTCCTTTCTGTCATGTGAAGTACAGCTGGTTAGGGACATCATTAAGTTATCCTCCACATGACTCTGAAGTCATTTACATAATGCAATAAGTCTAAACCCTAAAGTGCAATTACATTGCTCATACCACCATGCACTAGGAAATGATTACCCTAACTACAGTGTCAGAACGCATCACAGAACATATCAGAGCAGGATCTGAATGCGGCAAAGGCTACAGTGCAGTGTTAATTAGGTTACTGATACTTTCCACTGCACAATTACTCTGTCAGAGTGGCTCATCTTTCATTTTCTCTGGTCACCTCCTTCCCTCTTTGAGGCTCATTCCGGGAAACTTCTTCTACTCTGCACACTCCTGAAGGCTGTAAGGTAACAAGGAGGACAAAGGCTTACGACAACATCTGTGACCCATCTTTTTGAGAAAATAGTTAATATACAGTTTGATTGACCAGAGCCATTTAGACACTCAAGAAAAGTGCCTAAAAAATATTTGAGCTGTTGGCAGTGGTAGGGGAGGAGGCAGATGGAGGCTTCAGGGGGCAGCTCTTAGAAGTGGGTATAAACAGTGCTAGAGAGCGTCAGAGCTCTTGCTTCTTGGACATATGTAAATAGAGGCTTACCCCGGGAGATAGAGAAGGGCTTTGAGGTAATTGTGTAGAGATCCTCTGCTCACCATTGAAGGGGGCTGATGCATTTTGGGAGAAACCTAAGGGATTAAAGCGACCCCAGGCAGAATCGCTGGGTCACACAGCCTGAACCATTCAGGCCTGAAGCGAAAACAGTCAAATCAAGGTAGTGCAGTTGAGTGCGTGTACATGTGGGGGTGTGCATGTGTGTGCACACATGTAAGCGTATCCCTGTGAGGGAGTGCATGAGGCAGGGGGTAATTGGTATTAGCAGCGAGGAAGCTTGCCTCAGACGGTGAGGTTATCACCTGCACTCGGAGCTAATCTCCCCGCGTTTCAAGAGGCGCTCTCCAGCCTTGCAAAACCACAATGGACCAGAGTGGGTTACTTGTCTGTTAACTAAGGCCAGCTCTGCCAGTCCAGAGCTCTCTCTGTGGGAGAGACCCGGCCTGTAACACAGGAGTTATATTTGCTCACCACACAAATATATAGAGTTGTGGTCAAAAGTTTACATACACTTGCAAAAAGCATGTACAGTCTATCATGGCAGTCTTGAGCTACAGTGGTTTATACAGCTCTCAGTTTTCTATGATGACCCTGAATGAGTCGCCAGCTCATTGCAGGACCCTTACTGATGGCAGTGGCTGCCCCACAGGGTGCCAACTGCACATCTGGAGCGATTCTGGGGTTCAGTATCTGCTCAAGATACTTCGGCATGTAGCTCAGTCCCCCGGGGAGTGGGATTCGAACCGTGACCTTCGATCACTGTCCCTTGACCACATCTCCTGGGTCAAATATATACATACAGTATTGAACAAGCAATTTAGGTGATTATAGAAAGTTTTGTGTATCGAATTTGCTTTGTGGCATGGCCTCTTAACTTCTCGGGATTGAAAATGGCCGACTGACTTTTCATCTAAATAGGGCTCATTTGATACACCCATTAGACATAGCCACAAGCACTACACAGTCCTCCAGTAAAACGCGATTATGCGATTGCATAATTCAACGCATAATCAGCCGAAGTCCGCACATTGATGATCCCTGCATTTTCATTGCAAAAATGTCACATATATTTTTGCAGAAAGTTGAAAAATGTTGCGTTTACTTCAGACAAGAGCAGCCATTTTCCTCCTGTTGCCTTGGGAACGTTATGAAGTGACATCATCGGAAAGCACCATACCCCGCGAAGAAGACATCATGAAGACTGCAAGTCTCACTTGTCAACAAAAATAAGCGCAAAAGACAGAGCAAAGGATTATCCCGGTGTGATACATGACAGTGGAGGCAAATTATTCTGCACTCCGTGCAACTGCGTGTTGGACCACAGGCGGAAGTCCACGCTGGACAACCACTTTGCCACCGTCAAACACTCGCGGATGGTAAAAGCAGCAGGGGAGGCAGCCAAGAAGCAGCTCACCTACAACGAGGCGTCAACGTCCAAAACGGTTGCTAGGACTGAAATATTCAAGGTCAGTAACCTACAAGCTACGGAACTTGTTTGTCTCAGCAACGTTTTGTAAGTTTGAGCCTTGTGTTTTTGAAGGTCTGAAATGAAATGACGAGAAAAGAACTTAATTATTCCCAGCACTTTCTGTGATGTGATGTTGTATGCTTGCATATCATAGGAAGTCATTAGAAATGACTGTACTCAGGCCTCTCTCCAAAGCCACTCCCCCCAAAGGAGAGTGTATCAGTGCATCATTTTCATTTTTCATTACAACATTTAACTTCAAGTAACTACCACATGTCTCATTCAGCTGTAAGGAAACACGTAATGTTATCATAATGAACACAGACCACACAACACAGCCTTTGCTAGTACTGATATCTGCTGATGGTTAGCTAGCAGCAGCTGGCTACGGTAAAGTTAGATATGGCAGAGCTAAAACAACAAGATTAGTTGTGGACCTGCTACATGTTTTTTTGTTACCCTCAGTTACACAGACAAAGGTGAATATTATATAGGATTCATGATGGTATGATGTTTTCCATGTTAAAGCTTCCACGATGAGAGCATCGTTGATTCTGATAAAAAAGTGTGGACGTGGGAGTCCCACAGGCCAAAGATCAAATGTTCTCGGAAAATATTACATACCCGAGTGGAAGACCTTCAAGCTCAAAGGACTGCATTTTTGCAGATATCTAAAGTAGAACATTACCTGTTGTAACAGTCGGAGTTATTGCCTCCTTTTGTTAAGTGGATAATGTAACCTGTACCTAGAGGAAGAGTTGTTGTACTTCCGCTCCACCATGCATAGCAATGCCGCCAGCGGAGTGAAGACCACCCTTTTATTTTATTTTATATTTTGATGTATAGGTGTAGGATCCTCGGCCTATGTGTGTCAGAGCATGTATGCGTGTGATAACTAGTGCCGTAACGACCTGGCTTGGTATGGTCTGTAAGTTACAGTGGAATAAAAGTATGTGTGGAAATCCCACATGTTGCCTGCCGTGTCGTCTGAGCTAGCCGAAGCTGCCGCCACTGAAAGTGGACCATAACCTTCCCCTTCACCGAACACGTTACACTGTACTTTTTTTCTGATTAGTGAAGTAAGTTTTTCACTCTTTGAATTTGTGTTTTGGTGCATAGCAAAGTAGAAAAATGTAAAGAAAGATAAAGCGTATGGTACTTCAAGGCAAAGCAAGTTTATTTGTCTCGCACAATTCAGACACAAGGCAACTCAAAGTGCTTGACAAGGGCATAAAATTACATTAAAAGACATTAAAAATTGCATTTAAAATACAAGAAATTCCACTAAGAAACAAAACATTAAAGCTAGATAAGAATTAAAACAAGTCAAGAAATAGGAAAGTAGGCTAAAATAGAATAGGTTTAAAAGATAAAAGAATAGAAAATAAAAGTTGCAGTGCAGTTCAAATCCTTACAAATGCTTAAATGAAATACTGTGGCAAACAGAAAGGTCTTCAGTCTTGATTAAAAAGAGGTGAGAGTTGGAGCAGACCTGCAGTTTTCTGGGAGATTGTTCCTGATATGTGGTGCATAATAACTGAACGCTGCTTCTCCATGTTCAGTTCTGACACTAGGGACTGAGATCAGACCTATACCTGACGACCTAAGAAATCTGGATGACGTATAGCAGCAGATCATAAATGTATTTTGGCCCGAAACCATTCAGTGCCTTATTAACCAACAGCAGTACTTTGAAATCTATTCCGCGGCAGACAGAAAGCCAGTGTAAAGATCTAACAACTGGAGTTATGTGATCTACATTTTTTGGTTCTTGTTAGGACTCGAAGACCAGTCTTATCTTTGTGTAACTGAAGAAAACTCTGTCACATCCAATCATTGATTGTTCAATGCATCTACTCAGGGTATGTATGGGATTATAGCCCCCTGGTGATATGGTTATGTGAATGTGTGTGTCATCTGCGTAACTTTGATAACATAGTTGGTTGTTTTCCATTCTGTGAGCTAAAGGATACATGTAAATGTTGAATAGTAGAGACCCCAGAATGGAGTCCTGGGGTACTCATCATTTTCGCCCGCTCAGATGTGTAATCACCATTAGACACGGAGTAGTCTCTATAATTTAGATTTAGGATTTAAACCAATTTAGTGCTGTACCAGAGAGTCCCACACAGTTTTCCAGTCAGTCCAGTAATGTATTATGGTCGACCGTGTCAAACGCAGCACTGAGATCCAGTAATACTAAGACTGAAATTTTTCCACTATCTGTGTTTAAATGAATGTCATGGAGGACCTTAACAAGAGCCGTCTCAGTGCTGTGATGTGGTCGAAATCCTGATTGGAAGACATCAGAACAGCCATTTAGTAATTGTTCAGCTGTTGAAAAACAGCATTTTCAATTATTTATAATAATAATTACTTAAAATTGGGAGCTTTGAAATGGGCCTATAGTTATTCATTACTGATGTGTCTGGACTTTTCTTCTTCAGGAGTGGTTTAATGACTGTTGTTATCATGGTTCGAGGGTAGACACCTGAGAGAACAGACATGTTGACAATCTGCAGCAGATCTGGAGTGATGCCGTCTGAAACTATTTTGAAGAACCCAGCGGAAGATTTCAAATGCTGTATTACGTCTTGCAGGTTTTTGTAATTGATTGGATCAAATTGTTTCATGGAACTAGAGTTGGTTTTAGGTGGACACATGAGCAACATACCTCTTGTACCTGGTACGGTGTCACTGACCGCTTTTCTAATTTTCTGAATTTTGTCCGTGAACAGGATGAAAATTCATGACAGGCCCTGGTAGATAGATGTTAAGAGGCTACTGGCACAGGAGGGTTTGTTGGCCTGTCAACAGTAGCAAACAGGGCACGTGCATCAAATCAAAAGTATGAATAGATAACATAAAAAATAAAAAAAAAAGAACTGGGGCATCTGTACAGTTTTGTTTCCAGGAATGTCTAAGGTATTTACCACTGGAAGTGTATATGTTCACAGTATGCTGGGGACAGTCAAGCTCTGTTCCACAAAAACATCGAATCATGTTGCTCATTTGTTGCTTTCCAGGCCAGAATTTGATGACTTTTTTTGGAGCAATCTCATCAAGCACTGGAACTCTGCCTGACACGGATTTATTTGTCGTTCTGGAACTATTCCTTGTTTTTCCAGGATCTCTAACTTGTTTGAATAAAGTCTTGAAAGTGACTTTATACAGATCTTTATATTTATAAAGATCTTTGTAAAGTCACACAGATCAGTGTTGGTCAACAGGTCAGGCTGTTGATGTTGGTATGCAAAACCCTACTGTTTTGGCAGTGATTGTCCTGTAGAACGAATGGCACAATTACTTATCTGACAGTAAATACAGATTTTCGAGGACCTTGCTATTACTTTTGATATATGATGACACCACAACTTTGGATGCATTTTATGCAGTGACCAATATTCCTGACATCAACCAGAAAAAAACCTCTGTTACATCAATACTGCGGTATTTACAGTAATTACAAGTATTTAATATTGCCAATGTCCTTTAGTGTGCTCTAAGCTAACCGTGAATGTTACAAACAGTAGCATGTTAAAGACAGAAGAAAGAACACTCTGGTAAGATGATAAAGGTAATGTAAAAAAATAAAAGAAGAAAATAACAGCCAATTTCTGAAATGTCAGCGTTGACTTGTACAGGTTAAGCTGTTTGCATGACTCGTTGATACCCGTGATTAATGCTCCCTGCTGACATGACTAAACCAGCTGACAAAATATTCTCATCCACAGATAGAACCATCCGTCTGTGAGTATGAAATGCTTCGCCCACCAGCTTCCCACACTCTCTGAGTGAGCAGGAGAGGGTTATATCTAATACATGAAAAAGAAATGATGATCCCTGTAGTAATGTGCAGTATTTTTTCTTGGCATCAAAATGCACCCAAGACACCCTGTAGGTCTGAACGGGTTCAGACAGTGAGAATCAGAAATCAGAGCTTCATGATGTTTTTTGTGCCAAATTAGCCAATTAGAAAGTTAGTCAAAATGAATAAAATAGTCATGCAGCATGATAAATTATATTGCTATTGTCTGGTCTATTGGTTAAGTATACGCGTTGCTCTCAGATGATACTACAGTATCTACCAGAGATGCTCATTCAGAAGTCCAAGTCAAGTCTTAAGTCTCTTATGGTTGTAATGAGCGTTCTATCATCTGCTCCATGCCAACCTGTCTGCTTATATCACTGCATAGTTATATCTAAGAAGTTCAAAGCACAAACTGCATTATCTTCAATCATTATCCAATCCTATCTATTAGCATTGAGTGTATCAGCACTGATTATTTGTTTGGCATATGATCACTTTAAACAGACTATTGCAAGGCAATATGAAAAAAAAACAGACAATGAAAGTGTATCTTTAAAATGAATTACTGTATTTTGCTTTGCAAACATAAATACACAGTTACAGTAGCTAAATGCAAAACGCTACCTCTGCCAAATTAACTGAAAAATACTGCAAGTCCATGAATGATATTAAAACATAAACAGCTTTGTTCAAAAAAGAAATTTTGTGAAATGATGATTTGCAATATTATGAAACTCATGATGAAATATTATTGGAGTTATTGGCTATCTTAAGTCCTTTTCTTACAGAACAAAATATTTTTGTGGATACAATTGTCTGTGTTGTTTAACAGTAAACATCAGCTGACTTTTATTCCTGAAAGATGCTTTTCTCTAAGATTTTTTGCTTGCCATTAGTTCTAGATTTATATGTTAGTAGCACACTGTACTAAACGTGTGTAGTCACTTGCAATTAAACAATCTGAAATGTAAAAAGACTTTCTTATGATAGAGCATCAGTTATCAGTGATTTACCTATTGGTTGGATAGCACAACCTTCTCATGCTTAACAATTTCAGAGTTTAAATTGGTGAAGAAAAATTCTGAATTCTTAAAGTGAACTGACCCCTTGCATGCTGGGATTCTGAGCTAAACATGTTTGCTAACCGTCTAAAGGCGCTGAGGCCAACATTCACATTACCAAGTAACTGACCTATATGGTTATGTTTTCAGGTTCCTGATAAAGTTTGAGTGGACTGGGGAGCAGTCGTTGCCATACCACATTACTTAGCACAGAGCTCACAACAACAACAATTCTCAGACGGAGCATTGTTCCCATCCCATGTCCACTTGCAGTTTGATATGTGTCTGTTAAGGTATAGCTGCATACTGCGTTCCAGAAAATTGTATTTTTTTGTACTCCCATAGAGACAGTGTATGCTGTTCCCTGTAGTTGTTTTATATTTTGGAACAGTCTGGAGAAAGACCTGCTGTTGGTTACTATAAACATATTGAAATATATAGACATTATGTAGAATAATATATTGCAACTCTCTATATCTATTGCGTATTGATATTCTGGGTGGCAACAGCAGAATACCTTTCCATGCTTCTTTATCTATTGCCACATTAAGCAGTGTGCACTGGGATGTCCTTAATTGTGCAAGTTTATCCAGGTTCAAACTTTTTAACTCAGAATACAATTTTGATACATATGTTCCTGCTTCTTTTTTCCCCCCCAAAAAAAATCTTTGTGAATATTTGCAGAAATATTCTTGGTAGATATATTGCACTTATCTCGTAAACATTCAAAGGTTTTAAAGTTCCCACTACCACAGACATCATTCACACTTTGTATACCTGCCTTCTGACCTGGTCTTGCACGCTGTACTGATAAAATTGGATTATCTTCTGATGTTTTAAGTGCATTTTATGAGTGAGTTTCCCTAAAAGAAAATTCTTTTTGGTAGGGGAAGGGGTTGGCTAATCATTGCCTCCATTTCAAGCCACAGCAATCCTTCTTGTTCAATAACTCAGAAAGAAATGATTCTGGCATGTACTGACAGTTTATCATTCTCCATCTTGGGTCATGCCGACCCACGTTGTTCTTTTGGGAGTTGTAAAATCTCCAGGTTGATTTTTGGTTTCCTGCCTGCCCAGATAAAGTCTGCCATTGCCTTACTAATATCTCTAATATAATTTAGTTTTAAAATCAAAAAAAGTATAGACACAGGGTAAAGTTGTTTAGGAAGAATGCTGATCTTTAAAATATTAATTATGCCAAGAAAAGGATATAGGAAGATTTCTCCACCTCATCATATTTCTTAAAGATGTTTCATCAAGGGATTAATTTTGGGTGTGACTTATTCCCAGATAGCTGAACCCTGCAGGGGCCCAGCGGAATGGTTTAACAACATCAGGTCCAATATGTCCGCAGCTCACCAAGGGCATTGTTTCTGATGAACCCAGATATCAGTCCAAGTTCTTCAACACAATTATGGCGTTATATTTGAGTCAAAAATCACACGAGCGATAACACATCTGTACCCGCGCAGATCTCTGCTTGTTTGATCTTCATGCACATATTCAGCAACAGAGTGAAGCAGAGGCAGGTACGAGCAAGTAAAAAATAACAGCGACACGCACAACTGTGCCATGGCGCCACCTTCGTTCACTGCAATGGTTCAGTTTTTTCACAGCAATGGCAGAGCATGGAGCCCCTCAAAAGTTCCCGGAAGTTAGCACAAGCTAACCGCTGCTCAATGTAATTTCTATGGAGCACACGGCCGGAGCAACACTTGTTCAAGGTAAAATGTTTAAAGAATGACATTTTCATATCAGTAGTGCATCGGGATTAAATTGACATGAGTAATTAAGTATGTTGACGGATTGTCCCCATCTAGATTAGAAGATTTAGAGAATATTAACAGATAAAAGTTTAGGCTAGCACACTGGATAACGATAGCAACACATGCAACAGGCTGATGAATGTCAATTCTGTTCTCTAATTATAACTTAATCGAACACTGTCAATTTATACTTGTAGCGAGGTTAGCGTGCAGGCAGTGTGATTGTAGTTAAACATCGATTTAATATCACTGAGGCTGCAGAATGACAAGTGAAGCTTATCATATGAGGATATATATATATATGTATATATATATGTATATATATATACATATATATATATACATATATATATATATACATATACATATATATATATATATATATATATATATATATATATATATATATATATATATATATATATATACATAGCTAGCTAGCTAGCTAGCTAGCTAGGAAGAAAGAGAGCTATTTTCTGAAATATTGCAGCCCATACAATTATACAAAAGCCTACTATATGAGGGCTGTCAGTTTTTATTTGATATTCGAATATTGGTGCAGTGATGCCACTTCACAACTTTATCTTGCATGCTGCAGGCCAGGAGTGCTGAGTAGACAATAGTGAGACTGAAAACACATAATGAATGGGATGTTTTTCAAGCAGTCATACTAAAGAAATGTCCCTAACAGGTGATATCATCTTGCGTATATTTGGGAACCTACAGTAGGAGCGCTGTGTTGTGATGCTGCAGGCCAGGAGTACTGAGTGGACCACAGTGAGACTGGAAACATAGTAAGGTGGGTCAGGCTTAATAAATCATACTAAATCTGTATCACCTTGC
The DNA here is from genome assembly GCA_963678695.2 of Diplodus puntazzo. Taxonomy (NCBI): domain Eukaryota; kingdom Metazoa; phylum Chordata; class Actinopteri; order Spariformes; family Sparidae; genus Diplodus; species Diplodus puntazzo. Next base: position 40,239,591 of record OZ023155.1, on the reverse strand, counting down.
AAAATTATTAAAGGAATCATACTAAACATAACTATTGCTGTTAGTCATATTATTTGATACACCTGTGCAACATCATGCAGTGCCATACAACAGCTGTGCCATCAATTCTGCTTTGATAAATCTTGTTGAATCTGTTGAGGTCATAGTGGGTGGTGGTGCTGTGCTGGACTGCATCATCTCAACAATTGTTGCTTGTATTTTGCCTTGAAGTATTTCAATGGAGAGGGCAAAACATCAGGAACACTGATGAATATAATGCACCTCAGCACAGCAGCATCCGCTATGACTCCATATGAATGATCACCTTTTGGACAATGTCAGCTAAAACTAGAAATATATAAGTTTTATAAATGAAGAATGTATGGCAGAGCAGTTGAACTGGGTTGTCTTAGATTGCACAAGTGCGCCTTATGACATGGGTGATGAGTCTGTATATTAGTAACTGTAATGAATATATAGTTAATTAATAATTAAAGTTATCATATGGCATTGATGCTGCATGCTGCATATCAGGAGAACTGAAGAGTAAGGACCAAAGATCTTATAGCTCAGGAGTGATGATGACGAGGATGTTACATGTCTCTTGTTAATGATTGTACGTGTTCTGGTAGTTGGTGGAACAGTGATGCTGGCTTTCTCCTGAAACACTTTCAGCTGTTTTGGGGTTGCTTGATGTTGAAACTAGGCCACTGTTCGTTTTCACCTTCTTGGTTTGGCTCTTGCTTCCAAGATAGCCATCTTTTAAGTGTTGTTTTTTCCTGTCATTTTTTTTTTTTTTTTTTGCTTCAATCCGCAACCTCAACCTAATAAATCTCCTGATGATCTTTTCTTTTACTCCACAGCATGATGGAAGCCTGCTGGAGAGTGCCAGAGCTTCCTTCTCCAACACACCCACTGCGTTTGGAAGCTCCATGAGGGAGGAACCAGTCTTTGTCCTAAACAGTTCCTCGATGTGGTGAATGACATCATAGGCTTCTTGGGAGGGGTGCCAAATTGCAACTTCCCTTCCCTTGGTTTTTGCATTGTTTTCCTGTTCGGTGTTCTCTGTTTTTAATTAAAAAAATCTTAAACTTCCCAGTGGTGTGGTAGTTAAAAGTGTGAGAAAGTGCAAATGCATTGTTTGAATATAATTACCTCACATATTTTTTTTGTTGTTAAAATCTTTGTAGGTGGTTAAATTGCTCCTCCTGACTTTAGCCACCCATGCTTTTCTCCTGTCTCTGACTTTGGGGAAGCCATACATGCTCATACCTTTCTCCGAGCGATCAGAGCATCCCCATGCAGCACAGCACACCACGGTGAAGACTGTATTCAAGGACAACATAGCAGAAAGGACACAAACAGCTTGACATGCTCATCTGTTTGACTTCTTTAGATACTGTTTTTAAGGATTCATAGTGGTATTAAGTGCACTGGGAAAAACAAGACGGTGTGTGATTTATTAAGCATCTGCAGAGTATGTTTGGGATAAGTAAGAATAGTTAACAAATAGTGATAGAATTCTATTTACTTGCAATGAATTCAAATCCAAATTAAATTTTTTGGCCATGGATTTCCAATTAGAGCACAGTTATCATCATAATGCTGCTGTGAGTCCAGACTTATTGTGCAGTCAATTGGCAAATCATTGTCAGTCACCTGTTAGTCTGCCTCACTCAAGTCTGAAAGTAAAAAAAAAGAAGACAATTTTACGATTCTATTGCTGTCATTGACTGCACAGGTTTAGTAAAGTTAACAGAGTTCAAAGCAATTAACACAAGCGCATATATATTGATAAGAATAATTAACAAATAGTGATAGAATTCCATTTATTTGAAATGAATTAAAATAAAAATGTAAATTTATTTGCCATGGATTTCCAGTTAGAACACAGTTATCAGCTGTGAGTCCAGACTTGTCAGTCACCTGTTAGTCTGCCACTGAGCTTCCTGTCTGTGATGGAAGCTGTCATCAGCAGAAAACTGGAAAGGCAGCCACGTGGGGGGCTGGAAAATGACCAATCATAAGAGGGCCGAGGTCAGCCTTGGTCTCCACCCCCGAAGTGAGAGAGATCTGCGTGCGTGCAGATGTGTTATCGCTCGCGCAACTTTTGACTCAAATATTACGCCATAATTGTGGTGCTGGTAGTTTATCACTATAGTCATTAATTTCTGCCTGATGGAGAGTGATGAAGTCGTTCCATTAGGATGGGACATTCTGATCTCTGCAGGGTACATAAAAGAATACTTTATACCAGCTTCATGCAGCAGCTTGCGAGCTGACTCCTTTCTTCTTCTAACTACATCCGCAGAGAAGTCCTGGTAAAAGTCACATGCTGTCTTCTCAACTTTTATCCTGCCTTTGTTTCTCGTCACGTGTATGATCTTCTGCTTGTCGGTAAAGCTGTATAGCCTCACTAATACAGCCTTTGAGTATGACGGCTAACTTACTGTCCAACATCTTGGCAATCCTGGGGGTCACTCGCTCCGCTGTCAGGTCGTCACGTTGCACATTTGTCTCCTCCCCGCTGGTTAAGCTATTCTATTGCACTGAATCATTGGAGTTAGCATGCTCGCCATCTTGGCTAGCTAGCATAGCGTTAGTAATGAACTTTCCTCCCTTCTCATGACTGTCTTTTCTCTATGCCAACCCAGACGAGGTGAAAACGTTGTCCAGAGACATTATAACAAACTTCAGTCAGTAGTTAGCTGGCAAAAAAATACACTGAAATGTGAGTTTAGATTAAATCCAGTGAGGAGGCAAAAAGTCTACGCCTGTTCAGCTCCATGCATCGCGTGACTAAATGAATACATGTTTTTGTTATTTGCCTTTAAAAACTGCCCTGTGTATTCATAATAACATGTTGTATCAATATCAGCCTTATTGGCCTTCTATTACTTGGTATCAGATCAAACCCACATTTTGTGGTATCACCAACCCTAGTTTACGCAACTGATTGTAAGTTTGAGTGTTATATAATTTTGAACACTAAAATAAATCCAGCCAACAGAGGTTTCTTCAAACTTTTCAGTGCATGCAAACCTAAAACTATGTTAGTATTTCAATATGTTTATCCACAGATGCAGCAGCTGGCTTGGTGCACGATGAAAGGTACTGGCTTCAACAGAACTGTACCAAGAAAAGGCTCAGCTGAGTTGGAGAGCGTTGTGGTAGGTCGCTAAATAAAATGCAGTTTATTTTACAATTCAGACCTCCCTTTGAAACGTTTGACAAACTGAGGGACAAAAGTGCAGCAATACCACCCGGTAAAAGCCGGATCGATGCACGGCAGAAAACTTTTATGACGGCTACTTCTCCGTTTGTGTTTGTGTGCAAGTGCGTGGGCATACATGTGTACGTGCATGTGGGCACGCCATAGGTAATAAAGGTACTGTGGCTGTGTTGTAGGGAGCCTGAGTGTATGACAGACACTGTCAGACCACAGGGGAGGAGAGAACGGCTGCTCAGAGCTTGAAATATTGAGCTCTAGTACTGGCATGTATGCATCTTGCCTCCAGCGCCTACAGTCATGACCCCTCTCTCAGCCCAAGGCAATTACAAACGATGAGAATCAGGAGCTCAGGAGCACAAAAAGCCACCTGCAGAAACAACACAATAAAGTGTTATTTCCAATTCCACCTCCACCCGCATGTATTGAAAACATATGAATGTATTCTCTTTGCACTATCTGCTTATTAAACACGACGGTGGAGAGGAGGCGACTCCTGTAGTAAGAATGCGCCGGGTTTTGCTTGAGTGAGCAACACCAGTGTGCCGCGGATAAATAACAGAGAGGAGGAAGATGACACGACTCCGCTGTACCTGGAGCAGCCGAGCCAGAGCCAGAGGGCTACAGGAGCAGCATTGTGTTGCAGTCGAACAGCAGAAGGAACCAGCTCTCTGCCACCCCACTCAACTCACCTGCTTTGATCACCGACTGGACTGTCATTCATCACCTACAGCGCTGCTGAATGCAGCCGGCGAGAGTGTGTGTGCGCGCGCGCGTGTGTGTGTGTGTGTGTGTGTTTCATATGAGAGAGAGAGAGAGGGAGAGGGTATGTGTGCCATGTCTGAATACTGGTATTGTCTCTCTATTTCATTTCAACTTCATGTTTAAGTCCACACAGACTGATAGAGGTGGACAGAGGGAGACAGACACACAGACGGACAGAGGGAGATTTAATTTGAAGCAGGTTTTTCATTTGGGAAGATTGAAAAATCTAATTTTGCCACCGAATCAGTATTCTGATCCCTTTGACCAGTTATCATATGACATTGACAAACACGAATCCCTTCCCTTTTATTTGATTTCCGAGAAAATATTAGCATAGAAAACACATCCAAGAGTTATAAATTCCTTTCAGTTCACTTGGGAGCTGTGAATTCCACAATAGAGGATGGCAATTGTATCATCAACAGTGTTTACACGTGTCCACATGACATTTCAGTGCGGTTAATAACAGATTGCTAAATTGTGAATAAACACGGCCAGTGACCTGCTAATGATGTTGCCTCGATTGCTAGCTCTCACTTCTCTAGGATCCTCGATGCTTTCGGTCAAGGCTTTGATATCAGAACTGAAATAAACCCAAGCTGCTGTCGTTGACTAATGAAATGCTCGCTGAAGTTCAAATCTCTGCGGTAACTACAAACCTGAAGACAAGAAAGTGAAGTTATTTTGATCCAGAGCATTAAAAAAAAGTTACTTGATAGGAGATTAGAAACACAGCTCGTTAGATGGCTGCATGTTCTCTTCAGCCTTCTGGCCGGTTTCAAACATACCAAACCTATGATAATGGTTTATTTAGGGTGAATAAGTTTTGTTACACAACATGATGAGCCTGGAATGATAAAAGGCTCCCTCTGTTTGAGTGTGCAGGCTGCATTACAGTTCAGCAGTGAAACCGCCCAGCCCACCCTCATCTAAGTAGCCACAGGGGAGCTGGAGAGGCAGAGGGAAGCACAATCTCAGAAGCAAGGTGGGAGTCTTCAGCTCAGCGAGGAAGTCCTGGTGGGGGAGCAGGCAGGATCCTCCACATCTGAGTCGCTATCATATGAGATGCTTTCTCACCAGCAGCACCCCCCCAAAATAAAGAAAAAATATTATTTTGATATTTCCCCCTGTGACAAGGTTTGAGGTTTTTACTCTCTTCACGCTGGCAAGTGCTCAAAGCCGAGGAGTGTTCAAACTTTACAAAATGCTCCGAAGAAGCTTGCTGCTGCTCATACAAGCAGCAGTTTATGCATTCATATGTATTTGAAACTGACCAGCTGACAAGATGGGTGTATGTGAAACCTATGGCAACACGACAAACAGAACATTTCTGCATGTTTTCACCTCGCAGCATATGAGTGGAATGACGGCTAACAATTGTACATCATTGCAGATATGATGTGCTTCTTAAGGAAACCTCTTACTTTCTCAGTCTCCAGTAAAGAAATGTTGGCAGTTATTGAAAACCAAAGATGCCTCCATGGCTACCTACTATAATGACATTTCTACAAAATGTCTCATAGCATATTAACATCACAACACAGCTGCGTCACACTCTTCGATCTACTAGACGTGGTTCACAGTAGCACTGAGAGGCTGCAGAGAGTATCACATAGGTAGGATGATCTGACAGAACGAACATCTAGTAAGAAAAAGATGATAACGACTAATCAAGATACCAGTCATGGTACACCATCTGCACGACAACATAGATCCGACGTGACTTTACAAGATACAACATCTCCACATAAAACAATCTGTCTCAACTACACCAACTACAACATCACTGGAACTACACTCAAATTCTATTGACTTCGTCGCCTCTGATCATGTAGAGCTATTTCTCATATAGCAAAAAAGTACAGCGAAAACTCTATTAATATATCACAGCTCATCATGAACATTTTATACACACTCGATACTTCTGACACACAAACAATATCTACACAATCAACTTCAGTAAATAAAACACGGTGCCAAACAATCTAGTCGTCGAACGGAGATTCGCGGCTAGATGGTAACTTTGACTGGAAGCGCCCACTTCCAGGCACACACACACAGAGTCTTCAGCTCTATCCCTCCGACTCGTCGATTCAGACTTGACATTGCCCTTTCAAAAAACATCTCTCCTATATAACATCATTGCCTATATTATAGTCACTAGACCGGATCAAGCACAGTGCCAACAGTTATGTACAATAGCAAATGTCAATAACAAATCAGTAAAACACGAATGCAACAGGACTTACTATACTAATGAGATTTTAAACACTCTCTAAGGTTAATTCTATCCTCTCCCATTATAATATCATATATCAACTTCAACCCCTCTCTTGATAAACACTCACATAGAGCTCTAATTCTATAGTCATCGACCGCATCAACAACACGCGACACAAACCTGACACTTGTCTGCCAACGAAGTTGAGATCACACATTATGCGCCATCCAAATACTCACACCTATAGTTCATCCTCTAGGTCAACAAATGTGCGCTATGAAGTTAAGAGATTCAAACAGTACACCCCAACCACCACAGTCACTCAGTTCCATCTATCAGACACCTACACACTAGGGATCAGAGTCGACCTCAAATGGACATTTTATATGTATATTGAGAATACAAGCAAGCCCCCACCAAGCTAGCACACATAGCACACTACAGTAGTTATACCCGCACTGCATCTTACACATCCAACTGTATCTACATCTTCATCTATAAACTAAATACTATATCGTCGTGTCGCACAAAAGCTCCAAACTAAGCCTCCGACATTTAAGTAGTCCTCATACTGTTTCTTATAGATACTATTCTCTTGCTTTCTCTATACATTATGTCCTGATCAGAATAAGTTACATGAGAGCATATGTTGTTCATTACTGAGACTACTGAAATTCATATACCTACATTTGTAGTTCATTAGAACACATGGTCATAGATGAGAACAACCGCGTTGGTGTCTATAGACACCACACTAAGGGCAATCAGACACAGCACACAAACGTAAGATGAGTTTAACACAAAGTTCAACATCGTAGACGATACATGAGTTATATTAGCCACCGAACACCTATACATCTATTACATTACAGATACTTAGTCTAGTCTTCAAACGTTGATGCAGGCGTCCCTACACAATCATTCTACACTATAAGAACACACAAAGTAATCATGCAGTCTAAGGGCGTTGCGCTTATAGTATCCAACTAAATCGATAGTGAGCCGTTGTGCCGACGTGACACTACACGATCATAGCTAACGCGGTTGGAAACTAGTCGAACCTTTTAAAAATATCGGAAACAGTACAATGTGCCAAGTGCCAACAAATGCAATACTACACAGTAGCCCTCTACTGCAACACACAACCCCCTATACCTAATGAAAACATTACTGTACACTTCTCACATCGAGTCGATTCACACTTTTCTCCAGTGTCTATTCATACTTGAGTGATCACAGCTAGAAAGCTTTTCAACTCATCCCCCTTCAGCGACTAAACATACATAGTGAGGTACACAAGCAGTAAACAGATATACAAGTCAGCAATCAAAAAGGCGAATACCCTAGTGCAGATACAATAAAAAGCATTTAAAGACGAATAGTTGAATGTCTATATCACACTATCGTCTCTCTTATCCGTATTCGTGAGAGCCAAATCTATTCCTTGAACTATCTCATCAGCCGAGCAGTCTTAGTTCTCTAATGATATCCTCTGGCGGCGGGTCAGTGTGCGACGAGAGTGCGCCGCGCGAGTTAGTATTTACTATAGCGCGATAATACATACAAACGGATCGCGAGAGAGACTAACAACGGTGGAAATAACTGCAATACAATAGTTAACCATTCTACTTCTGAGCGTTGTGTGCACCATTATCATGGTTCTCTACAATACACAAGAGAGAGACTAACTGATCATAATAGACGCGACCCCCGAGCGACTCTTACACAACCAAAGTTGCGCGCGAGAGTGTTCAGTGTGAGCAGCATCATGAGGTACTCGCGAGGGCGCCGCACACAGTGTAGAAATGCCACCAATTATGCCACATAAAAATGTATTATGCATCACGACTGCGATTCTAGGTCACTATAGATTGCGAAATGGTGTATCGATTATCTCTTCTAGAACCATAACGAGTAGTGTAAGTAGGTCAATTAGCCTCTAGGAGAGCTGACCATCTTATGAGTTGACTATACACCTGGAGGAATCAGTGTGCCTCTAAAGCAGCGACATCTGAGAGCAATACACATGCAAGGTCAGACACAACGTTTCTACTGCCAACAGAACCACCTGAAAGAACAACCATCTCATGCGACACACGACAGCCTACTGTACTGTGGACCAGCAGATAATTGAGCCTGGAGAAAAATGTAAAGCAGAGGGGAAGATGAAACAACACTTTTGTCTGTTCGCTAAATCCCCGTCCCACCGAATCTGTGCCTATTACTCATCCAATGTGACCTGACTCGTGAGACCATTCATTTCATAGTGACGTTAGACCTCCCCGCCTTTCTTACTACATGTGCACCTGCCACGCAACAGAAAAACACGTGCCTTGCATCATCACCCGGCCTACTGAGCAAGGAAGAGCTTCCGTGTAGCTCAGACACAAGTCGCGCGAGTGCTGCAAGGAGGTTGACACAGACAGACCACTGAGCTTGGTTCGTTTAGTGCTTCGATGGACAGTGAACGCTAGCCTCTCCCGGTCCTGGGACATCTCTTTCTAGTGATATTATCCAGCGACTTCTTCGCACAACATTGTATCCCTACGAACTACACGTATTCAACATGCGTACTCTTACACACTACCACTGATTAATCATTGTTTGATACAACAACATAGTGAGGCAAACACACCAGCTGAGATTATTCTACTGTACCTCTTACTCCTATATTGCACCCACACGAGTATTACCTGATTTTATCAGATTGACCTTTGGAGCGTTTGCTCCAATGCTCAACATGACTCTGCTCTCTTCCAGGCAGAGTTGAAGTGTTGGAGACTCTAATATGTTGCACCTTAGGCCTATATACTGCGACTCCGCGTACTGGACATGCTCTATCCACCTCCTGAGAAGCAGCCCAGAGAATTGATTTCTGACAATCCATGATTCACCTTCCTCGAGTCCCCACCACTCCTTCATCATGAGTGCACTACACTTCTCTAACAAAGACATCTTGAACTCTACACATAGTGCAATCATAGTCTACTCGACATGCTCCTCCTTGCCCTTCACATCTCGTCGTGGATCTTCCTTCTACAAAAACATAAGTAGACAGCCATTTTTTTCTTCAGATGCAGGACTGCATTCATATGGAGCGGTTTATAACAGACGTGAGGGTCCTTGCTCACTCACAACCCCAGAGCTGCTACACCCCGCTCCGCTCACATGAAGACCACTAGAGTACACCCATGTGAAGTGGGAGGATATAGCGGTGGAGACCCGTGGTTTATAAGGCAGCCTCCAGTAGGTCTGCTAGCGTTCCCACGTTGCAGGCCAGCCAGGGGAGACGTAAACGCAACGTGGAACGCAGGTAACAGTTCTCTAAAAAGCCAGATTAGTTAAAATGCTTTCTGTGTTCGTGACAATATAATGTGTTTGAAAGCGGGTGGAACGCACAATAACATGGAACTGTCAAGGTCATCCCACTCAGTTTTAGGATGACTAAAGAGTAAATGTCTGTCCACAGAAATATAGAAAGCGTTAAGCAGTTTGCTTAGAGTTCACTTCTTGGGGAGCCCCATCCACTTGTTTTACCAAGCAGGTTAAAGGAATAGTTTTCACTTGTTGGGTAACTGGCTTTCATCAGGCTGTTGTCACTGATGACATGAGTAAGCTGCCCAGTCTGAGTGGCACATGCACCAAACACCACCGGGTCAGTTAGATATTGCAACACCACATAGACAAACCTCACACACAACAACTGGAGTAAAAAACAGGCAAATTGTTTAATTTAGTTTTAAGCTCAGTTTTCGTATATACTATCTTAGTTTTCGCGCGAGCTGTCCAAGAGCACACTGACTTTCGTAGCGAGGATGGAGCCACTGCATCGCTGCCTGTCATAAGAGCCAATGTTAGGAATGATCAATCCTCTTTGAGGTATATCGCGCGACACTAAAATCATTTCAGAACGGATGCGGCGGAGAGATTTCAGTAGACGCATATGCACAGCAACAGACCTTCTGCCCTCGTACGCATGGAACCTCATTTAGATACAACCACCTTGAAATGCGATACTTGTGCGACAAAAGCACCGCGTGCGTATAATGCCAGGCTCCTTTTCAACAATACACATAGGGCACTCCACAGAGCTCGCATCTCACCCATCGTGCATCTGCAGCGCAAAGTAACTAGACGAACTCCTGAATTGATTATGATCGCACGATGCATCAACGCGGTAAAACACCACAAACTAAAGCAAACGAACACCATCTCCCACTTATCACTTTCTCTCTAACAGTCTACGCTGGCGAACACAAGGAATGCATACTATATCCTGTGGTACAAAACAAAACGGACCACCCACGTTAGGGACCATCATGCAACTCTCAAGCTAGCACGCTCACCAGAGATCTGGCCAGCGAGATCTCGGTGCTTCACATCGAGAGTCTACACGGGATCCGAATCAAGTGCGTGCAATCGAGGAAAGCGAACACCTACGTACTCTCGAAGAGGTTTATTGCCGCTTCTACGTCCTACGATCTTATTAAGCCGTCTAATCATCCACACTCTTCTGGCTCTACATGCGAGCGTGAAACGCAAACAACAAACTTTACGAGTATCGTCATGAAGACCATTAGCATTCTGAGCCTTGAAGACGTTAGCAGATATGGGATCCTCTTTCCATCTTATTGAGTACAGCGCACGAATAAGAAACACTCTCCCCCATTGGTGTGTGCCTTCGAGTCGCTCACACCCAGATCGCGTCCACACCAAATGGATCTCACTAAAAACCGGAGATACACCTAGGAATATCTCAGGATGAGCTCGCCTAGCTAGACAGCTTATATCAACATCTCACAAAACGAGACAACAGCACTAACGGGTGGTTACTCTACAACCCGGTATGGTTTTCTACACACAACTCAATATTCTTTCTCCTCGATGCAGACCGTAGACAACCTCAGTCCTTACGAACCCCATTGGCATGAGAATAGCGTTCAGAGTGTGGAGAACACCGGACAACAAAAGTCAGCTAGCCATGCTCACACATGGAATACACACATACAACAACGAAGATACTGCGTAGCAACATCCAACACTGGGTCAGACAGCCGAGCTTTGATTTATCGACTCTGCAGCCACAGCCAGTCACAGTGACTTAACATCACAGCTCCTTCTAAAAAACATATCTGACGACACTTGTGAGCGCAAAAGCGCTAATGACAACTGTATCTCTCGGATGTGATAAGATGCGCATTCACCAACAGGACCACATTATAGGTCTACATCTGTAGAGTACGACTTGTACTCACAGTACAGACATTTTGAGCGTGTGCTGCCTACTAGTCGCAGGTGGTTGTAGCAGTGCGAGCGACACTCGAGGTGCGCCCTGTCACAATTACCTATATGAGTTCTAAAATATAAAACAACCAACACTTTCTTCTGAGAGCAGCCGGTGCTTCATTTTTGAAAAAACGGAAATGAAACTAAGGGACAATTCTAGAGGACGTCTCGCTCATTCCTCTACATAACTCTGTACTCTACAGCACAACTAACAATATCATCAATGCTTGTTAAAATACTTCCATCTCACCTCAGAGTATAAACTTTAAAAAAAAAAGCACTACAGATGTAATACTCAAGCAGCACGAGCGCGCATCCCGCTTGCCTGTGTCAAGAAACCGACTCTAATTCATGCGACATGTGCCTTCAATCATCACGCAACTAATCTCCAGCATACCACTAAGCGTCTGCCGGCCACAGCGGGGCCGCGATGAGATGTTAGTGTACAGTCACACTCAACCTGTCATCTCTATTTATTTGTGTATCACATTCATATACTGACAGCGTCTATGATGCTTATAGTGCCTATCCACATTCATGTCCGTGACATCGCACCCTGTCTAAAATCAGAGTTCGAGACAACTGCGAACACTGAGATATAGATATGGTCGCGAGCCATCAGCGATCGAGTGTAACACTGCGGATCTCTTCTTAAACAAGATTCAACAAAATGAGTGTTGACTGGCAGAAGCCTGAATGAGTACAACTGGCGATGTTGCAACATGTGGAGGGTGCATCCATGCGATAAGAGGAAACAAATGATGTCGAGACACAGACACTTATAGAGACAACCTTCCCTCTGCCGTTGTCACTCCTGGTCCCCTGCATGAGTCCCTGTTCTCGCCGTCAAATTTGCGAGACCCTACTGAACATGATACATATGCGATGTATTATCTCACCAGGCCTCCAACTTATCCCAGCCCACACCACTATGAACTTTAGGGACCATAACAATAAACAGCGTCAATGTCATGAATTCTTGTGGATGGCATCACAATGCCTACCCTCCTTCTGTGCTAACTCAAGAGCACAATATGAGATTGCTACACATTTCCTACTCAACGCGCGGACATGCTCGACTCAGACTACGCGGCATGGGTGACACCATATTACTCTTCGGCCACAAAGGGTACTATAGTGATATTTGTCCCGCAGTCATTCAACTCTGAGGTGTCATCTACTAACAACACGATCACTACAAACTTTAATCCATTCTCGAGCACATCAACACAGAGACAGCATCTTGAAAACAGAGCTGAATTAATTGCGATGTTTTCCTCGATCTTTATCTCTGGTATAGAGTATCCATCAGTTCTTATATCCTTTGTCGTCAGTTTATCTACTTCTCGTAAGTGCAGATACATATCCACTATAAGTCATGTCACTATTATTAATTATTATTCTCTTGCTATCTAAAATAACTAGTGGCTGGACTATGTGTCACACTTTCGACGGGTATTAGTCTGTGTAGCAGTAGAACAAAGCATCAACTCACATTCGACCATAAAACACCATTATATTGTTCTTATCCTGGAGTATCTTTGTATAGAACCACAGCACTCGGTGTCAGATTCATAGCAACTTCTCAATAGTGAGACAGAAGATGCAGTTGCGACTCACCTTTGTGCAGCTCATTGTGTTTGTTTTTTGCTTCGAGCTGCAGCAGCAAGATGTTTTGGAGACTGTGATGTGTACATTGCACATAAATTCCTAAACAGCACCACTTGGCACAAAAGAGAAGAAGGGCTGTGTTCAGCTCTCTCTTTGAATTATCACTGCGAGCTGTTTTTACAACTGAAGATCAGCCACAGCTCACTCTAATTATGATAAATAATAGTAAGCAGGATGTGACTTGCTCAAAATAAGATGGATTTGATACAACAAACACAACATTCTCTGTCGTTAATTTTTTTATTTTGCAGAAATTTTAGGTAGTTTTAATTATAGGACAGGCTTTCAATATACACTTTTAATTCCATGGCTTTATTCTACAGAGACACAGACTGGGACTGGGAAAACGAAAAGGGTAGCTGATTGTAATGCTACCTGCAGATTTCTCATGAAGCCTCATGCAAACTTCTTTACATTGGGCAGAGACTGCGTAGGGCTATCAAAACGTCCATTTGAGATGTTGAACATGTTGCTTATCCAAATCACACTAAGTTGGACTTCCGCTCTGTCCTCAGCAACACACCTGCGAGTGTGAAGAGGACGGGGTGAACAGTTCTTGAGATATGCAGAGGAGATACCGAAATACAGACGGACAGATTTGTTTATTGTTTGATGAAGCAGCGATTTTAAGGTTTGCAGTATTTAAATTGTATAATATTTTATACTTCTACTTAACCATCATTAAGTTAAAAGTATTGTACACCGATCAGCCACAACATTAAAACCACTGACAGGTGACGTGAATAACATTGATCATCTCATCACAATGCGATGTTCTGCTGGGAAACCTAGGGTGCTGGCATTCATGTGAATCCCACTTGACACGAACCACCCATCCAAACACTGTTGTGGACCAAGCACACCCCCTCATCACTATAACACTACCCAATGGCAGTGGCCCGCCAGCAGGACAATGTGCCCTGACACACCGCAAACACTGCACAGAAACAGCTCGAGGAACGCAATACAGGGCCCAAGGTGTTGACCTGGCCTCCGAATTCCCCAGATCCCAATCTGATCGAGCATCTGTAAGACGCGCTGAGCAGATCTGATCCATGGAGGCCCCGCCCCCCAACATACAGGACCCAGAGGACACCCTCAGAGGTCTTAAGTCCATGTCTTTACTGGTCGGAGCTGTTTTGGTTGCACAAGGGGAACCTTCACAATATCAGGCAGGTGGTCATAATGTTATGCCTGATTGGTGTATAGTACACTACATTTGATATTAAAAACTACTGGTTACTTTGCAGTTTAAGATTTAAAAAAAACATAGAATTCAAATGAATAAAGTCCATAGTAATACAAAACATTCAACTTTATATCATTCTACAAGATATTTAGAGTTAGCTCAATCTTTTGTTATGTCCAGTAAAAACAATGTATCTCAAAATCTGGTGCTTTTGAATCTTTAATTACATTTATAAAACTCATTGGGTCATTTGAAATATTGTCACATAATTAACTGCATTTTAAGGCTAATGGAAAGCTTATGTTTGGGGTTACATTCCTTTTTATTTACTTATTATATTTTATTTATCTGCATCATGAGTGCCTTTAGTTTTGACAGGCCTAGCTGAAGTGCATTCAGTCGATGATAAAATACTCACATACATTAAATGTAGGTATTTTTACCTCTGACTTTTATATTGATGTTCAATGTAAAGATACTGTACGTAGCTGAGTGTTGGAGCTTTTTTCCACCAATGAATTGTCTTCTGACGTTTTAGTTTTTTTTTTTATAGATTGTTTTAACAAGATTGATTTGTCTCTTCTCATCACAAAGAGAGCGGATGTGTTGATTGTTGATTGTACGAATCATTTAAATTACCTGATTACTCTTTTTGACCATGCGAATAATGACTGTCTTCTTTATGTAGCCTAGGTAGATAGTATGCTTGTACTCACATTGTAGTGGCATGGATGTGTTGTACAGAGACTAATCTGGTTTCGATAGTCACGATACACACATTAATGCTGCTTTACATTTTGAATTGTGTTTTTAATTTTGTAATATATGTCACAGTTACATCCTATCTTAAGACTCCAATAGTTTGTTGTTCACTGTGCACATTTGTTCATGTATGTATTTATGCCCGTTTGCACCCATTTGAACTACCAGCTTGAACGCTAAACTGTTTTTGGTCACACTGGTGCAAATGTAATCAGCTCTGATCTTCGCTCAGAGGTGATTTCATGAGAGAGAGTTTGAAAATTCTCTGATTGACCTGAACTGACAGACAAGGTAATGTCATTATAATGACACGAGACTGCCTCTGATCAAATACTGTAAAGGTTATCAAATATAATATATCAAAAATAATATATGACTAAAGACAGAGTCCAGCTGGAGTGCGTAGTTTGTAATAAAAATGTGTATAGTATTTATATAAAACACTATACACCAAACACTTCTGTCTGGAAATCTGAAGAAAATGGCATCCTGTCTTCAATGCTTTTTAAAATAAGCCGACATCTGTGGTCTGCACATCTGAGGTCCTGCCTGCTCAGTCACCATGTGTTACCTGCTGAGCCCATCTCCAAGTTTCCTGACTGCCAGCTCCTACCACTCGCTTCCAGTCCGGTGCTCCGCTGTGCCCTTTCACAACCCGGTCAGCAGGACCTTGCCCCCCTCAGCAGCCTGTTACTGCACCACACAACCCTTTATCAGTCTCCCTGCTTTCTCTCCATCACTGTCCCTCCTTGCCACCTGAGGGAACGATTCAACCACCTATGACCCAATCCATCTTTTAATGATGTTCGGACATTCTGAGGCCCACCTGCGTCCTATAAAAGGCTCTTCTCACAGTTTGTATTCTTTACCCCGTGCATCTACACTGAAACCGGTCCTGCAGGGTGTGTGTGTAGTGGACCAGATGCATGCACGTGTGTGTGTGTGTGTGTGTGTGTGTGTGTGTGTGCGTGTGTGTGTGTGTGTGTGTGTGTGTGCGTGTGTGTGTGTGTGTGTGTGTGAGAACATCCCCTGCGGCTTTTCCCCATATTCCTTCTCTTCCGAGACCTTGACCAGTTTTTGGTTTGTTTATGAGCGCATGTTGGGAGAGTCCGGAGGAGGCGAGCTATGTGCCAGGAAAAAACATATGGCGCTGCTGGGATACAGACACATGCCATTGGACTGGTGTGAGGGCTTTCAGAATCATTAGGAATTAAAGGAATTTAATGACTTCACAAACAACGCAAATTCATTTCCTGGGTTTTTACTTGTACCCCTACATGGGTAACTTATCCCTTCTGCAATGCAACCTGGTGTGCCGCAGCTATAACTCTGTGTGTGATATAATGAGGGGCTGGGACACATAACAGTACAAAACAGTATGAGTTCATGTGGAACATTAATGAAATGACTGTGCTGTAACGATGCCATTTTAACCACTAATTGACCGTTCACTATATCACTCCCATAAACAGGCTGTGTTTTAGCCTCTCCAGAACCAAAAACACAAGTCTGTGGTAATCTAATTTAGCCTGAGCTGAAATCATTAGAACGTCCAGCTTACAAGCTTACCAATCAAAGTAGTAACCAAGATACATACATACAGGTCAGAAAGTCATGAATGATGAAAGTCATGAATGATGAAACCCATGTGTACAGAACACAGTACTGACTGACTGTCTGTATTTAGCTCATGTATACTATATGTATTAGATGTGTGGGTTTTAATTGAAAGTCTTCCTCGTCTTAGACTTCAATGCATCTACAATACGATGCAAGACTGGACTCCTTTGCTTCCGCAGCTTACAAATCAGTCGTTCAAGAAAAAAATTACTTTGGAATCTTGTCATTTTAACTCCATCCATAACTAATACAGAGTGGTCTATTGGTGGCTTTTAGTGCATGTTTTATAATCACAACATTTCAGTTGACAGCAAGATAAGAATAGGTGCTGTTCATGCACTGGACTCGACAATCTGCAATAACTGAAACCGACTTGGCGTGCGTGTACTAGTACTACTACTACTGTAGTCGGTCCTTTACACAGGTGAGCCATGTTCATGATTTCAAAAACTCGCTCAACCACACAAACGTTTCTTACATTAAAACGTTTATTTGATTTTATAAAATTGCCATTGCATTTCAATGTAATGTGATGTTATCTTTGCTAAGTTGATCTAATGTAACATTTATCCATATTAACTGGCAAACCAGCACTTTTACGTTGTGTAAATTTGTATGTGTTTGTAATGTATGTTATAGTAACACTGAATTTGATAGTTAAAGCTAAAGTTGAGCTTGATGGTTGGTGACATGGCGGGTTGTCCTCTCCACAGATATTTCAAAATGCAGAGATGATTCAGAAGGGGACAGGAGAAAGAGCTCCAAGTCAGGGAGGTACAACATTAGCCCATGGCTTGAAAATCAAAAGACTAAAGACACTGAATACTATGATGCTTGTAGACATTTCAGCCCACCAACAAGCCTTGAGAGTGTGTTTGATTCACACATTGGCTTGAGGAATGCCAGGAAAACAACATATAAAGACACATTGGAGTAAGATAATACAGGACACTTTCTGGCAAGTCTTATAGATCGTAGAATGGAATGACAACAACGTCGGAAAAATGTTTGTCTATTCAGAATGCCAAATACACAAGCGAAGCAATTCAGAGTGACATTCCCAGCAAAGACTTAGCTCTCGCCTTGAGGGACATTGTGTTCAGTAGGTGAGAGAAGGTCTCGGCAAGAAAAGTGCAGGTTTCGAACAGATGTTTTCACCCAGTCCTAGATAAAATGTTAAACGAGCTTGACAGAAGGTTCCCTAAAGAAAACTGTGACATCATAGCTGGCATCCAACATGACACTCGAATCCCTCAAGATACTCATTGCTACAAGAGAAAGCTCTGTTTCTCTTTGCCAACATGTATAACTCCAACACTGAAGACATGAATTAAATCAGCTGAAAAGAATATTAGAAAGGAAATTAAAGAGTGGAATGCAGAGGCCCATTAATGTATACTGCTAACAATTCTAAGGATGACGGAGAACCTTCATCAACACAGTGCTAACAATGCTCCAGTGAGAGAAGTCTTCTTTGAGCTATTCAAATTGCAAGATTTCCGTTTCAATAGCCGTAAGTGCTGCTGCATAACAACAGTTTTTTCTGATAGGAAATGAGTCAAAAATTATCTTTGGTCTAACATTGCAGATGAAAGACTGAGTCACTCGTGCATTCTAAGTATTGAGTCTTAAAGGTCAAATGTCTTAAATACTATGGTTTTATTTACATTTTTGCAATAAAACACAAAAACTGCAAAATAAACCAGTTGTTGTCAGAGGCAGCCTGTTCTAGCCTGTCCCCCATTTGAACCGACATCGCCATAGCTTCCTCTTTACAAAGCAGTAAATTGGGGATACTATCATTCAAAATGTTAAATAATTTAAAGGAAACGTATTTGTTGCTTGCAGTTCCAAAATAAGTTGCTGGTAAAATTATGTATATCAGAAAAAGCTCGACATCTCAAGAGTTAATATATTTGGACATTGTAAACTCAAAATATCAGTCAATAACTGTTCCCGTAGCACTTCTTTGCTGCTCCCTGAAAATGGTGTAATTTCTACCCTGTGACATCAGTTCCAAATTGCTCCATCACAAATGGGGACATTTTGCTCTACTGGATGCCAGACAAAATTCATGTATGTGAGTAGATAGTATTGTTTTTTTCTACTAAACACATTCCCAGCTTTAAGTTTAAATAAACATGTATACCATTAGCTTCCCAGCAGAATTTTAGCCGGGGCTCAACATGAAGCACCAATACTAAATTATTTCAGTGTATACCACAAGAATTCTGAACAGCTCAAAGTAGAGTTTTTTTTTTTTAAAAAACTAGTTATGGCAATTACACTTTTACCATTAAATAAACTAGGCAACTCTGCCACATAACTGCTTCAGCTGTAGCTTTCAATGGACGTGTAACTCCACACAGATGGCTTGCTCTGCCCATTAGGTCCTTTTCACAGCAGACATTTTGACTTGGATTTTTAAAGCAGTTAAACATTTCACTATTCTATCATCAGAGCCCTGGAAATAGGTTAATATAGCAGCTACGATGCTCAGATGAGGGCTTGAAAATAGTTTCTATTTTTTCTTTTTTTCTCTATCGACTGTGATATGTTGTGGTTTCTTTCTTGTGACCAGTGTACGTATTGCAAGTTGCTTTGGACAAAATGCCCTAAATGTAAATGTAATATACTGCATATAATACAATGCATCATTAATGTTAAAAGTCTCATTTCAACCACAAAAATACATGTGTTTTAAGTGCCGCGATCTAGGAATGGTGTAGTTGATCCCTTTGACTTTACAGGCATTTCTTGACCCCAGAGGCTTAATCCTACTTACTTTTGTGACCCTAACCTGAAATTCAATGCATGCATTTATGATCCAAACAGGAGTAATTGTAATCACTTTGGTGTAGCCTTCTCCATATGGTGCTATTGTCAAAAGACTGAGTGGAGAGCAGTGGATATGGCATCTTCTCTGGATGTGTTGGATTTGAAAGGATACTGGTGAGGGTCCAAGCTGGCAGGGATGTCTTTTCTCAGAGCCATTCATACGGATAGGGGTGAGTGTCAAAGGACGGTAGTCATTAGGACTACACACTGTAGACTTTTCAGCACAGGGACGAATGCTGTCTTAAGGCAGAAAGGAACACTCTCCTGTGAGAGTGAGATGTTAAATGTCAGTTATAACATCAGCTAGCTGATTGGCAAATGTTTTTAGTACACAGTCAGGTATATTTTCTGAACCAGTAGCCTCATTAATATTCACTCTTAGTTTTACACCCTGGTCTTAATGTTTCTTGAACAGGTGCCTTAGAAATTAACTCACAAACACATTTGCAGCATTATTATGATAATAATAATAATAATAATAATAATAATAATAATAATAATAATAATAATAATATATTTAATTTGTAAAGCACTTTACATGTAAATAAATCTCAAAGTGCTACAGGAAAAGCACCAATAAAAGAGAAAGCATTAGCAAAAGAAAAAAAAAAAACACCTAAAAGTCAAAAGCAACTTAGAGGTCATAGGATCTGCTAAAAGGGAATGTTTCAAGTCCTTTTTAAAACATTCAACAGTCTGTGGTGCCCTCAGGTATTCAGGGAGGCTGTTCCATAGACGTAGAAAGTGCGGAACTTAGTCCTGGGGCGGGGGTGGAGACGGTGAGAGTTGGTCGAGCGGAGGGGTCGAGATGAGGTTTGTGTGGTTAGCAGTTCTTTAAGATAGGGGGGGTGTTGCCATGGACGCACTGGTGAGTGAGGAGGGAGACCTTGTAATCAATCCTGGCGGAGATGGGAAGCCAATGAAGTGAATGGAGGATGGGTGTGATGTGTTCATACTTTCGCACTCTCATCAGGATCCTAGCAGCACTGTTTTGTACATACTGGAGCCTTTGGATGCTCTTGCTGGGGGTTCCAATCAGTAGTGCATTGCAGTAATCCAGCCTGGAGGAGACAAATGCATGGACGAGCTTTTCGGCGTCAGGAAAGGAGAGTGAGGGTTGGAGTTTGGCAATATTACTGAGGTGATGGAAGGAGTTTTTGCAGAGACATTTGATGTGAGCCTCAAAGGTGAGGTGAGGGTCAAATATGACACCAAGGTTAGTGACGGATGTGGAGAGGGGAATGACCTGCCCGGAAAACGTGATGCTGGTTATTGAGGATGACTGGATCTGGTGAGGGGTGCCAACAAGTATGACTTTTTTTTTGGATCTGTTTAACTGCAGGAAGTTGTCCTTCATCCACACCTTTATCTCCTCCAGACAGGTGGTGATAGTGGATAGTGGTGATGGTGGAAGCAAAGTTGCAGAGGGGCGTGAGTCCATTTTAATGTACAGTTGTGTGTCATCTGCATAACAGTGAAATGAGACTCCAAAGCGACTAATGATCTGCCCAAGGGGGGGGGGAGCATGTAGAGTGTGAAGAGGGTGGGGCCAAGGACCTTGTTGGACCCCACAGGTGACAGTGTGTGTCCCTGATCTTGCACCTCCAATGGAGACGTACTCTGTCCTGTCGGTGAGATACGAGTGAAACCAGTTGAGAGCGGTGTCAGTGAGTCCGATGGTGTGATGTAGCCGGTTGAGAAGTATACAGTGGTCAGCAGTGTCGAATGCTACAGACAAGTCAAGGAGGATGAGGAGAGAGGGTGAGCCAGCATCAGCCGTCATCAGCAAGTCGTTTGTGACCCTCATCAGAGCTGTTGCAGTGCTGTGGGTGGAGCGGAAACCAGACTGAAACCTTTCGAAAAGGTTGTTGTGTTGCAGGTGATCCTCTAGGCGGGCAGAAACAGCTTTTTCTAGTACCTTAGAGAGAAATGGAAGGTTGGAAATGGGCCCGTAGTTGGCAAGGATTTCAGGGTCCAAGGAGGGCTTTTTAAGGATTGGTCTGATTATGGCAGTTTTTAGGGCAGGTGGAACATGGCCAGCTTGGATGGAGTGGTTTATCACTGTGGTGATCAGAGGACTTATGATAGAGATGTTTGTTTTCACCAGGGGTGAAGGAAAGGGGTCAAGGGCACAAGTAGAGGTTTTCATCCTCCTGATGATGTCCTCAACCTCTTGCTGTGAGACTTCAGGGAAGCAGTGGAGAGGCTGGGAGATCACAGACTGTGGGTCGACAGTCAGGATAGGTAGAGTGGAGAGACAGCCAGATAGGATGGCACAGATGGAGTCAATTTTGGAGCTGAAAAAGGCCATGAAATTGTTGCAGTGTTCTTCTGTAGTTTCTATGTGCGGGGCTGTTTGTGGCTTGAGGAGATGATTAATGGTGGAGAATAGCTGCTTAGAGTTTCCAGTATTCTCTTTTATTATATTGGAGTAAAATTTTGATCGTGCTTCTCTGAGGGATTTTGAGTAGGCCCTTTGATGTTCACGATAGGCTTGTTTATGCACAGTGAGTTCCGAGGCTTTGTAACGCCGCTCCAAAGCACGCCCAGCTGTCTTCATTTTCCGCAGTTCGTTAGTGAACCAGGGTGTTGAACGGGAGATGCTGACTGTTCTGGTCCTAACGGGTGCATGGAGATCCAGAATGTTACCCAGGTTTTGATTATAGAAATCCACAGAATCACTGGCTGATGAAAGCTGAGCAGAAAGAAGGCACTGGAGGTCCACAGTCAAATTTTTTAGGTTGATGTTTTTCAGGTTCCTAAAGCGGAGTTGGTGTTGTTTCTTAATATGGGGGGATGGAAATGGTAACTCCATGGAGATGACCCTGTGGTCAGACACGCCCAGGTCATACACCTGTAGATTGCTGATAGGGGCAGAGTCCGTGATGACCAGATCGAGAGTGTGCCCCCTGGTGTGAGTGGGTACATCAACATGTTGTGTAAGATTGAAACAGTCCAGAAATTGAAGAAATTCAGCAGCAAGACAGCAGGATGGGGTATTCAAGTAGATGTTCATGTCTCCCAGTATAATTGTATTGGCAGATGTAGTATAGACTGATGAGAGGAGGTTGTACATCTCCGAAATGGTTGTGGCAGGGAACACTGTAGCCGTCTTGTTAGCTGCTAAGCTAGCCGTTAGTAGTTTGGCATCCGCTACCAGCCTCTTGAGAGGGGCAGCTGGCTTCCAGTTTGATGAGTTGACTGAGGGTTCCCGGAAAAGCAGCGGCAGCGGCAACAGGCTATCCAGGTGAATATCCCTTGATGGCAGGCTGGATGGAGACAGGAGTCTCTGAAAAGTGGTTAACTGGCAGCAGCTGATTGTCAGTTATTCAGGAGGTCAATCCGCTGTTAGCCGTTGCAGGAGTACGACAGCAGTAGGTGGGTGGACAGACATCAGATTCGGTTACAGCAATTGTGGTAACAAGTACACTATTGTAGACTATTTTCTCAGTTAAATCAGTAAGTTAAACAAACTGAAAAAGAGAAAAAGAGAAAGGAGAAGCGGCGAACAAGCAGCGCCAGCGTCCTCTCCTGTCCTCGGTTGCTAGGCAATGATGATTGATACGATTATGCTCTGTATGTGTTTCTTACTGCTAACCATAATCAAAATGCACGTATACGGGTTGAGAGGAGTTAAGCTACACTATATTGCCAAAATTATTCACTCACCCATCCAAATCATTAAAATCAGGTGTTCCAATAACTTCCAAGCAAGCACCTAGGCATGCAGACTGTTTCTACAGGCATTTGTGAAAGAATGGGTCGCTCTCAGCAGCTCAGTGAATTCCAGCATGGTACTGTGATAGGATGCCACCCATGCAACAAGTCCAGTCGTGAAATTTCCTCGCTCCTAAATATTCCACAGTCAACTGTCAGTGATATTACAACCAGGGATGCAAGCAGGAAACATCCCTAGTCTGCCTAATTTTACTTTGATCAGCATGGTATGTATATTAAACAATTAAAACTTTTAGTGTCTACTATTCTTAAACACCTAAGAGGCCTACCAAATCAATAAGAGACATACACAGGTTAAGTAATAAATTAAGTAATAGGGCTCTCTGCCTTCCACCTAGCATCTCATGGTTGAAAACCAACCTTGAAACATCAGTGTACAATGTTTCCCCACAAGTTTGTAAGGACACTGTGGCGAGTGGTCGACGGCGGGGGGTGGGGGGCAGCGTATGTGTTTCGCTTTTACTGCGCACTGCTATGCGGACGGAGATGAATGTTACTCGGTCTAGGCTCACCGCAACACAAACACGCACCGTAACCGGCAAACTTTTGTTTTGTGACAGTGAAGACTACACAAATACACACATATAACAAATGCACATGGAGGAGAGGAGCATTACCAAAACAGCAGAAAAGTGACCAGACTTGCACATTAGTTCCTCTTTACTATAGCTAGCTAACAACATGTAATGTTAGCTCAAAATTCATCATGACACACGAGGGCTATGCGTTTACAGGCTTATAAGGCTAACGTTCATTGACTAAAAAACAGTTCATAAGCCAACGAAAAAAGCTATTGTTTTTAGCTAATATTGACGTTACCATAGATGTTTCGACACTTGTACTTCTTTCCAAGTCTCAGCTCCAAATCCGTCTCCGCTCCGTCTTAATCAACACAACTTTCAGCTGCGTCTTCGTGCGACTCGATTGATGCGGTGAATGGCCAATCATAGATCAGCAGCACACCAGTGTGCCCTCTGGACTTTTTTGTTTCGCCCCCAGTCAACCCCCCCCCCCAAAAAAAAAAAAGAAAAACTCTTCGGATCTGAACGAATCACACAAGTGACCTATTTGGCCATCAAAAAAGCGAGTTTCGCTTTTCGGCGCGCTGTTTGCATCCATGTATAACAAAGTGGAAGCGATTGGGAACGACAGCAACTCAGCCATGAAGAGGTAAGCCATGTAAAATGACAGAGCGGGGTCTGCGGATGCTGAGGCACATAGTGCGCAGAGGTTGTGCAACTTTCTGCAGAGTCAATCGCTACAGACCTCCAAACTTCATGTGGCCTTCAGATTAGCTCAAGAACAGTGTGTAGAGAGCTTCATGGAATGGGTTTCCATGGCCGAGCAGCTGCATCCAAGCCATACATCAGCAAGTGCAATGCAAAGCGTCAGATGCAGTGGTGTGAAGCACGCCGCCACTGGACTCTAGAGCAGTGGAGACGCGTTCTCTGGAGTGACGAATTGCGCTTCTCCATCTGGCAATGTGATGGACGAGTCTGGGTTTGGCGGTTGCCAGGAGAACGGTACCTGTCTGACTGCATTGTGCCAAGTGTAACGTTTGGTGGAGGGGGATTATGGTGTGGGGTTGTTTTTTCAGGAGCTGGGCTTGGCCCCTTAGTTCCAGTGAAAGGAACTCTGAATGCTTCTGCATACCAAGAGATGTTGGACAATTCCATGCTCCCAACTTTGTGGTAACAGTTTGGGGATGGCCCCTTCCTGTTCCAACATGACTGTGCACCAGTGCACAAAGCAGGTCTATAAGACATGGAGGAGAGAGTTTGGTGTGGATGAACTTGACTGGCCTGCACAGAGTCCTGACCTCAACACCTTTGGGATGAATCAGAGCGCAGACTGAGAGCCAGGCCTTCCATCCAACATCAGTGTGTGACCTCACAAATGCACTTCTGGAAGAATGGTCAAAAATTCATAAACACCCCTGACCCTTGTAGAAAGCCTTCCCAGAAGAGTTGAAGGACACATCGGCAGGATTGTTCTCACATCCGCTGTGATTACTGGCAGTGGATATGCATAAACTAATGCCATAATATTCTTGGTGTTTTGTTTTGTCATCTTTCAATCTTGTGCACAGGACACAACATCTACCTCTATTGTAATAATATAATTATTTTTTATTAAAATTTGATATAAATATTTATCACGATTCCTATGCTGGGGGAACCGTACGTCTTTTAATTTGGACAATGGCCGTGAGTTGGTTTATAATGACATGCAATTAAACTTTAAGTGATGATCCGTTTTCAAGAAATGTTTGAACAATATTCTAGTAGTTGCAAAGCTCGATGTCAAGGCAGAATTAGAAAAGTGCAAGGAAATCATCGATCCATTTATCCAAGTCTGCTCGCTGATTGCTGATTTTTCCCCTGTCGCATGTTGTTTTCCTCCTAAGGGTCATGTTTATTCATGTCTTACATATGTGTGCAGCAGCCAGGCGTGTCCACTGACTTTACATCCAAACAGAAGTGGGTAAGGCTCGATCAGTAACTCTAATAGTGAGGCTTCACCTGTTGAATCCCGCCTTTGTTACAGTTACTCCACTTGTCCAAACCTGCTTTCAAAATGCCAAGCACAGGGTGGTCAGTGTACTCTTGTTTGGAGATGTGATGCAGGGCTCTTCGTTTGTTGTATGCTATGAGTGTGCAGAGGCAGAGAGAGAGCGAGTGAGGGAGAGCGGATGTGAGTGATTGTGAAACAGAAGGAGAGTCAGTATTTTGATTAAACATTCATGAAGGCTGGGGGAGGGCACTCACTGTCAGGTGCTAATTAAATAAAGGTCAGCCACTCAAGTTTTGTTTATTGAAACAAGTTGTTTCCGAAAGCACTGTACAGCAGTCTGCCCTTGTGTTATATGATGTTTGAACACAAGCAGGGTCAGAGCACAGCACGTGCACCTGACACACCTGATATTGAATCATGTCAAGAAAATGCAAAAAACACAAAAAGTAAAAAAAAAAAAGAATCCTAAATTTCAGATGCATTTGCAGTATATTAGGTTTTATAGGTTTTCAGGTGGTATCTCTCCATTAGCTCGCTGAAGATGATTCTCTAATTCATCTGTACTGTACCGACATAAATTAGTGGATTAGTAAATTAGTGGTGTGAAAAGATTTCACATCATTGATCCAAAGAAATTATGCAGTGTGGAGTCGGCATGGTACAGACGTCGTCCTGTTCAGCTTCGAAGTGCAGTATGTAAGAACAGTGACATTCATGCACCGACCCAATAGGAGGCAGCATAGCACCAGAGTGACCGCTAACTGCTGCTGTACCTGTGACTCTCAGTTAGCAATGCAGTTAGCAGTGTGGGAGCTCAAAGCAGCAGGCGGGCGTTGTGATTTACACCACTAACACGGGGGCTTAGGACTGTGATGGGCCGTGGCTACCTTGTTAGTATGCTGTCTTCAGTCGGTATCCTTGTGACCACATATAGACGTCATAAAATCAAAATTGTTATTTTTCCATATTCTGTTAATTTTGTTTTTGTTTAATTTAAAAAAAAAAGGAATTCCACAAAAAAATCTTACATAGTATATCTTTAAAACTTGAATGGTTGGACTAGATATCTGTTCTAAATTATGGTTCAAACACTTTTTTTTCAAGCTGCATATACCAAAATAATCATGTCTGTGGCAGGTAATAATATGTCCGACCCCCATCAGCTTTTATCTGAACAATATCAGCTTTTACCATCCAACAGATGATTTAGAGTCGGACAGCCTCCACAGATCTGACTGTAGAACTCGTTTATTCCGTATTTTTCAAACTCAGAGTTTGTGTTTTAAGTAGACCGCAGTGTTCCTGTGTGGATTAAAGCGCTGGATGTTAAATGGAGTGAGTAAATTGATGCACTGCAGCCACTTATTCGTTATGTCTGATGTAATATAGGTTGTTGGATTTGTTTTGTTTTTTGGCTAAATGCTGTGTTTTGTTATTCATATGTACCAGTGTATTTCAAATCAAATCAAATTATGCTGAACAACAGCAGGGAATTCATACTGAAAACAACACAATTGTCTCCAGTGAAGGAAACAGAATACTTTGGCTCACATTTAAACGAAAAGTTCAACATTCAGAGAATTAAGCTTAGCAGAAGTTCAGTCAGTGAGAACAGTTCTTTATGCATGCCCTCTAAGTAACAAGTCCCCCACTATACCTTATCTTCACTTGCTCATTCTCCTCTTCACCAGTCACAATCCATCATGATGTCCACTAGCCAATCATTTGTAAGCTGTCAAACTTTATAAAGTGCTCTCTCTATGCTGTGATTCAGCCATGATTTCAGCACCGTGAAGACTTCAGACAGAACTCCTGCCCTTCACCACCAGAACCGCGCATGCCTGCCCATCTCCAGTCAACCCTTCGATCAGAGGTTTCCCTCCATGAAGTTGCCCCAACATCAAGCTACATTCCACACCATCACTACAAGTGTCTAGCGTGAGGGTTGAAGTCTCCTTCATACTGGAAACAACTTTGTTTGACGGCCTCCGATGGCGACCTGCCTCCTGCACCAAAGTCTAATCCTTCTGTTCGCAATACATGTCATTTTTCTTCAAATTCATTCATTCTCTTTTGTGTTTTTCTCAAAAGTCTTTCCTGATTGAAATAAACTTCTTTGGTTTCTTAGAGTTAGATGAGAAGGTTGTTAACATCCTAATTTTAACATACACAAAGAAAAGCTTCCATAAAACACCAATCTAAGCTGTCCTTCACTGGTTACCTGTGAGTTCCAGAATTGATGTTAAATGTGACTGCTTGTCTAAAAGCCTTGAATGGCCTGGCTCTTAACGCCCCATAAGCCTGAATGCTGCTTGAGATCCTCTGGTCCTCCAAGGCCCTAGTAATCAGTGTTGGGCACGTTACTTTGTTAGTTATAGTTACTAGATACTTCTCCAAAAAAGTAACTGAGTTAGTAACGGACAAATTCCACAATAAAAGTAACTAGTTACCAGGAAAAGTAACTATTGCGTTACTTTTAATTATCCCCATTTTGAGCTCGGCATTCATTATAGCGTACTCGGCATCTATGTATTTAGAAAATGTCTTTCAGCATGGCGGACTGGCACCTGCTCTCCCCGGTATTTCTCCAATGAGGGCTCTGAAGGAGTCTGAGTCAGCTGTTGATAGCTGGACGATGTTCTCAACAACATACCTTATCACTGAATTCAGCTCAGTCTGTGTCACAAGTTTTTGTGAAGCTGGAGCAGAAAAATCGAGCTTCAACTGCTTGGACGGCTCCGTGTCCTTGTTTGTTAGCAGAGCTCACGTGAGCCACACCTGGCCTGCTATCATCATCAACAGTCAACAACGGTGTTTTTGGCCACTAGTGTTGTGGCAGCGTGTGCCACTGAGAGATGCTTCATGAGATTAGAGTTGCTTACAACGGATTTAGAGATTAAAGTGGTGTCTGTACTTCCACTTTGAAAACGTTAACGTTCCCTCTGGACTCGGCTTGCTGCAGTTCACCTCTGCTAGTTAGTGTGTAAGAGGCTGCTGTGCGTGTGTTGTTTGTGTGTAAACTGAACACTGCTGATTGGCTTACGAACTCTCACTCTACCTTAGAGAGCCAATCATCATCACTTATGCGGTTGTCTCGCCCCTCCCTGCTCCCTCACCAAAGCTGCAGCTTTTGTGGCTGAGAGCCGAGTCGGATGACAACAGCTTCAATGAGTAGCTTCAGTTTGTAACGCGACACATTTAAGTAAGGGATAATGCCCGACGAGGTGTCCATAAACAGGAGTTAATGGACGACGCGGAGGCCTAAGAACCGTCCGACGCGCAGCTGGTTTGCGCTGATGTATCCTGGCCTCTCTCCTATCGTCGCTAACGATAGCTAACTTTAACGTTGCTAACACTATCTTGTCAATGCTAGCTTGTTAATGCTATCTTGTTAAAGCTAGCTTGCTAACGAGGGGCTCTACAGTTGCTGAGCGCATGATGTAGAACTGCTGATGAAACACAGACACCACAACACCAACGATGTAATGCTTTTGGCTCACAAACCTTGGCTGAAACTGTAACCAATCATCAGAATTCTTACACAGACATAAACAGAAAGAATTATTTTGGATCCGACAAGCATTTTAGATTAATTTCTAATCACAATAATGTTTTTAAGGAAAGGACTTTAATCTGCACCTTTGTACAAGTTCTGTAGATGTACCATTTCTAAAACATGGCTTGTCGACAGTTACATTTCAATAGTATGACCTTTAATTACAAAGCTTCAGGAAACATACATCTAGCTAAGCTTAGCATAAAGCCAGCATGGCTCCATCTAAAGTTCACAAAATCCATAGCAGCAGCTCCACAGCCCACTAGTTTATACCTGCTGTATCTTCATGCATCCTTCTGACTGACAAGACAGTGGTATCAACCCTCTCATCTAACTCTTGCTGAGAAAGTGAACAAACACAGTTCTCAAAATGATGAACTAGCTGGCTGCAGCCTGATCCTCGCTGTCTGCTCTGCTACTACTATGTGTTGAAATTAGAGAGTAAATTAATGGTATTACTGCTGTACCAACATAATATAGATGCAAGGTACACTATGATTATGTGTCCAGGGGTTTCTTTACTGACTCCTGCTGTCAAAGCAGCAGTGCTAGCACACATAGCAATTATGTGTTATCTAATGAGTTAGTGTGGCTGAAGTAGGTAATTAAAATAAGGGAATAAAATCATGAATAACACTGATATTACTGAAATAATGGTATGTGACTAATACTGTTAAAGAGGTGCACAGCAGAGAGGCTAGTGAATTATTTACTGGTGCTCTTATAGTTGCTACATAGTACTAACCATGATTTAATGTATAATTAAACTTGGTAAATATCTTATTGGTTATCATTTCTGAATCTATAAATGGGTCAAATAAACTTACTTACAGGGACCAGCCATCTCCATTTGGAAGTCCAGGAGCTGATTGGGCGTCCACTCTCTGATGAAGTACTGCTTTTTTGAGTGTATCGAACTGATTCTTGATTAACAATTGTAATCAATCCTGGGCCTTTACCCCTTCGAGCCCACTCACAGTTGGAGCCAATCCAGAAGGCTGTGAATATTTTTGAGCACATCACCACATGCTGCCTGCTATCACGAACCCAAGGCACTTAGCACCAATCACATGAAGGGTCATGAATGGCGCCTGGTGACAATCAGCAAACTGACCCAGACTGAACCGAGTGAAAAAGTGGGATGCATCCTTCTCTTCTCGTGCTCTTGATTGTCCCCTCAACCCCCCACCCCCTTCACGTTTCTTGAACTTCAGAACATCTTCTCCCACAGATTGAGAGAGTATTGCATTCTGGATATGCTTTTATGCTTAACTAGAGTGAATTGATGTTTATACCAGGTGTAAAAATGAGACCCATGGTGCCATCTTTTCTTGCATCACTTTGAGTGACACCTTTGGTATGTTTTGAAAGATGTAACCTTTGGAGGGTTTGTGTGTTTGGGCGGCTGTGACTCAGGGGTAGAGCCAGCGTCTTGTTATCGGAAGGTCACTGGTTTGATTCCCCCTACAAAGTGTCCTTGGGCAAGATACTGAACCCCAGACTGCTCCTGATGTGCTGGTCGACACTTTGCCTGGAAGTCACTGCCATCAGTTTATAAATGTATGTATGAATTACTGTAAGTCGCTTTGGACAAAAGCGTCTGCTGAATGCTCTAAATGTAAAAATGCTCAGCCACACTTCATGACTTTGTGAAAATATACCTATCAATAGGCCCGGCAGATTTTAATGGGACACGATACCAATAACTGATTTGAAATCTTTTATTTAAATCATAAGCAAGGATTTGCAGCTTCAAAGCATTTCATCCAACTGAACTGATATGACAGGTGGTACTTTTGGGCATGCAATAAATCAAAAGGCAAACAGCTCTGTAAGCTAATTATTCCTGGGTTTTAGGGATTGTATGCTCAGAGCCGCAGACCTACGTACAGTCTTTCTGCATGCTCAAATATTGGCTTAGTGATCATGTTTGTTTGGATGTGTGGCCATTGATTTGCCGTGCAAACAAATTCCACGAGCAAGACCAAAATAGCATGTTCCACTTGACTGGCTGATTAAAGGAGGGGCTGAGGAAGAAGAAGTGTCGACAGCAAATAACACCATATCTCAAAAGCCCAACAACAGTTGCTGGGTTGATGTAATGTCGCGTTCCACGGTGGGTCTCCGTGGTCATGGAGGGACTACATTTAATAGCACTACTAATTAATATGATAATGTGCTGATTTCAGTTGCTGTATCCATAGCCACATTAATGCTTTAGGGGGCCCTGGGGCAAAAATCAGCTGCGTGCCCCTACTGACCCCACACTTTGGACACCTTCGAGTGCTAATCAAATACAGTATGCACAGCAGACTGCACATGGCAGCTTAATTATATTTTGCCTAAAACCCCAGAAACAAACCATTACTCTCATGCTGGAATTCCACCTGCCCCAGTTTTGCTGCGTGTCAATTACTGTCTTGTAATTTAGTTAAACAGTAATCTGTTTAGGAATATGCACCATGCAATAACTTTACTCAGTTGATATTTAAGCTAAACAGAAAGGGGGAGTTGAGGAGAGGTACTAATGTAGGACCTGCCTCAGGGCCCATATCAATTAAGTTCATATTGTGCGTTCTGGTGCATATTCCCAAACAAAACATTTGGTTTAATTAAATCAAGAACCAGCTAACCCACAGTGAATGATCTGTGGTCAGTTGTTGCTTTGACTGGTCAGTAATACACTTTGGAATAGTCAGATAAACAATTTAGCCTCTCTTGGTGTTTTTAATTGCTTTTTTTTTTGCTCATCTTAGCCCTCATAATATGTGATTTGTGCAGAGAACACTGAACTCCAAGCGATTTCCCCTCTACCATGGGTTTGTTTAATTTGGATGCAAATGCAGCCTATTTGACCATAGATGTGGACAAATGTGGGAAAATGTGTAGCTGAGCCCGGCTGACTGCCACATCAGCTGCTATGCATACCAATTATGTCCTGGAAGGAGTCTCTGTCCCACAATCCTCCCCCTCTAACTCTCTCTGTCTCTCTCTTTTCTGTGTGTTCGTCTCTCGCTCGACCCTTCCTGTCTTTGGATTCGTAGTAGCTGTAGCATCGCTCTTAACATTGCGCTCACATTTTTCCAAGGCATCAACAAGAGGGAAAGGTTGAAACCATCACGGTAATAGTGGCTGCATGGCTGGGACAAAAGGCAAGGGGGGGTATTTATTAATTTATTTCAAGGCTTATTAAGAATGGGTCTCAAGGACTTGCCAACATTGTCTTCACAGGCATGCCCATACAAGTGGTGTGTGCCCTTGCCAGTAACCAGGGGTGTGTAGCGCTTAACAGAGCATAATATATTGACAAACTGTGAGAGAATATGGAAGAATCCTTTTTGATCTATGATACTGTACTTTATACCACGTGGTTCATTACTTGTAATAATGCTAACGGGTGTGTTATGCACACCGTGTGTTATGGTTAAGAGACAATGTACTGTTTGCAAAAAAATCCTCCCCCAAACAGTGATTAGCCAATCATAGCTTTGCAATCATGACAAGCTTTGGATTTCTCTGTATGTTTAAGTGGCACACACTGTAGTGAGAGCAGGAATCTGCATCTGAAGAGTTTGGAGGACGGTATCTTTATATGTCCTATGTGAGCTGCAATTGTTAGCATGCCCAGCTTACTAGCTAACTAACTACTGCCGACAGTGGCAACCTAAGTCAGCAGTACTTGCCGACTCCCTGAAAAATAAATAAGGGACACTTGGTTGGCAGGGCCGGCTGACCCGATTGCGTTCACCCCTCCCGGCTTGGTGAATTTTTTTGCCTTTTTTTTGTGTGTGTGAAACAATTTTTTAATTATTTGACTCAAATCTGAATTTACTTCGATGCATGTTTTTGAGTGATATGAATACATATAAAAAAAATATTATTCAACAATTTTTTTTTGTGCAAAATAAAAAAATATTTTAACAGAAATCTGTCCTGCTTAAATTGACAGAATAAGATAAATATTTATTTAACAGAACTGTCCTGCTTAACTGAAAACAGAATTATGTAACAGAAAACAATAGAAAGTTGTTACTTTCTTACTGATATATGTATAGTTCACGTGTGCGTTACTGCTCGTGGTGGAAGGTGTACCGTCTGCAGTGTCCTGTGAATCTGTGTCACGTTATCCATGCTGGTTTGTTTTCCCAGTTGCCTCAGTCTCTTGTCTTCCGGTATCTTCTTGCAAGCAACAGTACCTCGACCAATGAGAAGAGCCGGATTCTGCATGGTTATTCTTGTGTGTGAATGTGCTGTCAGCTCATTGGTCACAGAGCAGGAGAGGGCTGGCAATAAGATTACTATAAATTTTCATATAAAATGCCCTGTCATTCATTGAGTTGGCAATTTTAAAGACCATTCTCACGGAAATACGGTACAAAATGCAAATACAAAGTGCGTCCCTCTACAGCTCAATAAGGGACGCGTAATTTTCTTTGTAAATACAGGACGGTTGACAACCCTAGCAGTACCTCTGAGACTGAGGAACCTTTATTTGCTCGGTTAACATTTAGTGGAGTAACATGTTATGTTAAAAGAAAACGCCCATTCATGTCTGCCATGTGGTATCACCACAGTGAGCATGCTGACTGTGAATCAGAGTCATCATTAGAAGCCCTGTCCTGGTCGTTCTTGGATTAAGGGAAGTTTAAACCTGAGACAATGTTTGCTGGAGATAAAGTTAGAAATTGGTTAAGCCTCACCTTAAAAGCCTTTTCTTGAGAAGTGTTGAAAGGGAAGCATATTAGTTGAAAATACAAACAATACATCATTAATGTAAGCTGAGTTTGTAAGCTAAGTCAAAAAAGGTCTGCTTAAAATTAAATAAGGCCTCTTACATTAGTTTGTTTATTGATTTTAGGTCGCCAAATGTACACCTAGGAACTACAAATGAAAATAATTCTGGCATACCTGCAGTAATCTTCATTAAAATGAAGATTACTGCAGCCGGGGTGCCGGTGGAGAAAGTCTGGGGCTGGGGATGAGCATTAGCAGCATTAGCTGTTGTTCCTGGACACTGACAGAGAACCACTGGCTTGAGAACCACTGGCGGGTGTCAACCGGACAGCCAACGCAGAAACACTGGCAGGTGTCAGATACAAGTTCTGCGATGCCTGGAACTTCCCTCGGGCCTGTATAGTACTTTCCTTTCAAAAGCGGATAAGGCCTGACGCAGCTCCACAAGGCTTATCTTGCCATTTACAAATACAAACCATTTATCCTGAAAGTCCGTAAATAGCGCAAAGGCCTGCTGGGTCCATTGGGGTCAGTTCATTCTGTTTCTGTCACACCGCGGTGAGGACTGTCCTGTCTCAGGTTTTCTGTCTTGTGAATTTCATGCTTTATTTTGAAAAGTAACTCTCCTCTCATTTCAGGTCACTTGCCCTTCCTCTTGTGTCACCGGTCTGACGTCTCCCCTGATCCATGATTGTTTCCACCTGTGTTCCCTTCCCCCATGTGTATATAGTCTGTGTCTTCCCCTGTCTCGTTGCCAGAGTATTTCGTTCGTCTTGTTGAATACTTCCAGCCCTGATCCACAGCCTTGTCACAGAGTTTACGTCTAAGTATTGCCATGCTTTTGATTTCTGAATTTCTGTTTACCTCTGAAGAAGAGTGATTTTGATTTTGATAACATTTTGGTCAGCTTTGTTTTTTTGAGAAGGTAATTTCATAGTGCTTTTGTTTTCCTCCTGTTTGGAGTGACTTTCTGTTGTAGTTTTCTTAGCTCAGTGCAGCATAATTTTGTTCTCAGCCCTTTGCTTTTCTCCCTCCTCGAGAGTGGTTTTCTTTTGTAAGTCATTTTTATAGTGTATCCCTCGAAGTATTGAGTAGACATTGAGTTTTCTCTTTCCTCCCTTGTGGAAGTGAATTTTGGTTCTTGTGTGTGTTTTGTGTTTTTGATTAGATCAGAGTTTCTTAGCCTGTTGAGTTATCACTCATTCTAAAGTCGAGACAGAAGTTTCAAAATAAAAGCCTGTCTTAACCGTTCACCTTCTGCATCTGAGTCCTCATTTCTGCCCAGGCCTGACAGTTTCACTCTATGTTTCAATAAAGGTGAGGACCCAAATGCAGACACCCAAGGGAGGCAGGAATAGGGGAACAAAAGGCGAGCTTTATTAGACGAAGCTGAAATATAAATAAAACCAAAAAAAACAAGGGAACAAGATAAAACAAAAACAAGGAGGAGGAGGAGGAGGAGGGAACAAACACAAAGGAGCTACTGAAAAGCAAGCGGAGACACACAAGTCCACAATTTCAAAATAAAACAGGAAATAAGACAGCAAAACCCAGGATCATGACATTATGGCTCTCTCTCCATTCATTTAGATAGGGGCCTAGTCATGTTTTGCCTGAAACAGGCATACTGACACCAATAGCTTTAGCCTCTGTGTTTTGGTGGGCAACCATGTATATAGCCATCAAGTGTGTTTGTAAGAACATTAAAACATTTACAACCAACCAGCTAATATTAGCTTAACCATTAAAATCAACGGTCTACAACTAGCAAAAATGAGCTTGCTTTTATCAAAGACCCATTGTTTAAAAAAAGACTTGAAATTCTGGGTGGTAAATCTGCCGGTGTTATGGACTGCAAACGTGGCTGCAGCAACTGAGAGGACGGGGCTGGGGCGAAACATCGGGTAACTGATTGTAACCACAGTGAAGGGGTTCTTAAATTATTGTGCCTGGGAATCTGTAAGATCTTCTAAAAAAAGTGTAAAAAGTGCCAAAATAAATAGAGAACAATCCGTGCTTTCTTGAGGTATTTTAGCTGGGCATCGTTATAAATAAATAAATAAATCACAGTTGCACATCAGTTGCAGCAAATATAGACAATAATCCCCCGACGTTCAACACTCATTGAAAACTGCCTTTACAGCTCACCTTTATGTAGTCCTCAGAGCTAAAGAGATGTGAAACTATTTGACTTTCCCCCTCTTCAATGAGCAAGCACTTGTTTGATGGGAGCGATCAAGTGCGCCCTGTGGGTAGATGCTTCTCTTCAGCATCCCTATGAGATCTGAATGTTTGGCTTATGGCAGAGGCAGTAGGAATGCACAGTTGCAAAGTGTGTTTGACTTTGACTGTTTAGCTTTTGTACGTGTTAGGCTCCTTCTTGGCATGTGTGTCTGGATGTATCCCCAGAGTGAATTATCGCACCTCACTTGTCTTAAGATGTGATGTGTGAAAATAAGTCAAGGCCAGCTAATTGATTTAGCTCCTGTCCCTAGGGGTTTTTTAATCCAATTATTAGAGTGCACTTAATGATTTTAATTCAGCTTCTGAGATGGAAAGTAAATATCATTCTTTATTTTGCAGTTAGAGAGCAACGGATGATGAAAAAATAGACTTTGTAGTGACACTGAGGTACATTGGTATTCAGTGCCCACGGAAAAATCCGACAGATATGTGTCTGTGCCGTTACAGGTGTTTCATAAAATCATTGCTGTGCCAAGGAAACTGAGCAGATCCTTGCCACATATGTCAAGTCATTTTTGAGGGTGTTTTTTTTGTTCAGTGTCGGGGCTCAGGTGGTGCAGAGAGGTGCAATTCAACAAGACAATTACTGCAAAATCCTGACCTATGCTCTGTGGGCCTGTAAATGAATTTCCGCTATTATTTCACCTCTGGCAAGAATTTTTAATAACTGCAACCCCGGCTTTTTTTTCACAAGGAATAGATTAGTTAAATGTCATGCAAAATGTAAATTAATTAATAAACAGAAGGATATTATAGATGTGTATTATTCAGCTTTGCTGTGTTTAACATGGCGTCTCATACAAATACCAGGCTCTGGTTTCTTGTTTGGCACAGTGCAGCGGAGGCATGTGATTGGCACTGTTTAATTTTTACTAAGCGACAAGGTTTCTGCAGACTGACTGACAAAGTTGTAATGGAATTACGTTCACACATACTGAAAGTCTGAGGCAAATATCTGACAATTATATACTGTTTACACTTTCCCTCGTCAATTTCTGTATTATTAACAGAGTTCAATTAAAGATGTCACATGGGCCTTCAGCACTAATAAGTTGTAAGCTACATTTGTATACCTGAAGATACCGTATCTGGGTGAAAGATGATGAGAAAGAGAAAGAGGTGGGGCGGGGGAGCGAGGCCAGAATAACCTGCCAGGGGGCCACATGGCAAAAGCCGGCCTCTATTCTTCCCGCTCCCCCAACATTGTGTTCAGTGGAGTTGGAGAGAAAAGTATAATCTGCTCAAACATTTGCAGTATTATGATTTAATTAAACATAGCTTAATTTGTAAAAGTGAATGTGAGCAAAGGCACACGGCTGGCTGGGTGGAGGAAGTTTGAGTAGCTTGTATTGTTGAGATGCAAAATGATGCTGAGATCCTGCATCCCCTTAATTGACTGACTTCCTGTGCAAATTACAGATACAGTCATTAGCAACTTAGCAGCTAGCAACCCAAATATATGATAAATAATAGAGAAAAAGCATCACAATTATTTTGTACAAAGGGGCTTGTTTCTGGCACGTGGCCCGACAGTAAAATTCTGTTCTCCCGAGAACCATCGAGGAAGAGATTTTTTACCGTGTTTTGGCTGACTGATACGCAGGATGCTTATTCAAGTTAGAGAAATCAGCTCAAGAAATCCAGCAGAGAGAGGCCGAATCAGCATTAGAGGACACGGTCAACAGCGACTGTCCAGAACTAACGTCAGAAAACAGAAGAAACCGGCCTGATGAGGACTGCAACCACAGAACCACAGACGGCTCACAGTCACACCAGCACTAACAGAGTTATCTGCCTCTGCTTCATAGGATCACTTTGAAAACACCAATTACTTGCTTTTTAATGAATTTGTTTGTTGATACAATGAAGATTTGTTTTAAATATCATTTCCATGAGGCTGTTCCTCTCAGCAGACAGACCACAGGCAGTAAAGCTGGCACATAATATCCCTCATACTCGCAGCTGTAGTGACGTTGGCGTGCTACATGTTGAGTCCCATTCTTTCAGTCGTTATTTTAAATCATTATTAATACCATAACATATTACACAGCGTGGTCAGGTGGTAATCCAACATTTATGCATATTTCTCCTTGTTCCAATTAGTGTTGCTGGAAATGTGACCTGAAGTGACAGGCTGTGATGACCGAGGGTCATCAGTAAACGTTATTAGGTCATCGGTCCACTGAGCCAGCTTACATATTATCTTTTCTGTCTTCACAGTTTTTATTGTGAACGATGTTATGAATTTATATTTTTCTCACTAGACTGAGAATTAATGAACTGTATGTATTACACAACACTTCCAAATATAAACAAATATACAGCCTATGTAGTAATATAACAATGAAAACTACAATGTTCTCGTCACATTCTTCCTCTTCTTCCCCTTTACTGACGATGACGTGCTGGGCAGGTTAAAGTAGTATTAGGGAGTGATGCGTCAGGAGGATGTATGCAATGCATCCTGGTACATGTAGGCAGGCTGTGCAAGCAGGACAATTCAAATAACCCCAGTTGTTGCCTCAGTTAACTAAATTTACCATCAACACTGTTTGAGATATCCACTTCAAACAAGGCACATATCTCCTTTAAGTTTGAACACAACATTAAACCTGTTTTTAAAGAATATATGAATTAAGTGTCACTGACCAGCTCTATGTTACAGCATATAGACAACTTTATGTTGTAAGTAAGTTCAATATTCACTCTCCTTCAGCAACATTGTTGAACAAAGACATTGAAAACATAGTTTAGGGTCAGGAATTTGAATAGTTTAAAAAACACAGAGATCATCCTCTTTCTCTTCTGTTGCTGTATGATAAATACTGTGCATTGCAAACCTAAAAGTCACCATCACTCTTCGCTTTCAACCTTCTCTATGGCAACAAGGCCCACGTTGCGAGTGTGCCCGTCTTTAGCCTGTCAGAAATATTTTGCAAGCCTTACACTTTCTGCAGCCTCGAAAGTCGGCTGCTGTGTGGGCACAGTAATACTTAATATTGCTCTTTCTACACAATCAATAGACCCAAAAGTTCAGAGTGCGCAGAGCAAAACTCAAGAGCTTTACTCAAATCTATACAACAAACACTCTCACACGAGGGACTCAGAAAAACACTGACACAGACAAATCTGTCCCAGCCCAAAACATTCAGAGACACAGAAATATATCACCCCGCGAGGGAGGCTGTCCTTCCCTTCCCCGCACATAGACTGTTTAATATGGAACTTTTATGCACTGTTATTGTTTGGGGCTCTTTAAAATGCATCAGTGACTGTACCGTAATTAGAGCGTGAAGATTGTAGGTCTCAACAACGTGAGTGATGTTTTTCATGAGTTCTTTTGTTGCTCTTCATCTCCCTTAACTTTCCCCCCATCTATCAGAGCTTAAGAATTAATCAATGTATTTATAATGGCCTTCAAGCCCCGTGGCATCTCTCACGGCTATGCAACCAAATAGGATGCAAAGCTGTGATCCTCAAAGAATTTCCATCACAGGAATAATGCTGTCCCAGGGCACCGCTGCAAACGCTTGCCCTGAGCATCAGGCACAGATAATTTAAACACATAAGCAGGTTCTTAGCGCACCTTAATCAATGCCAACTGTGTCTTTTAGTTGGGAGGGGGGGAAGGCAATAAAGAGATAACACTGGTATAACCTGGGGACTTGCTGCAGAAGAAATATGGAGTGCTGAAGCCCTCTGGGTAATGAGAAACAAAACTCCTGA
Source organism: Diplodus puntazzo (assembly GCA_963678695.2). Taxonomy (NCBI): domain Eukaryota; kingdom Metazoa; phylum Chordata; class Actinopteri; order Spariformes; family Sparidae; genus Diplodus; species Diplodus puntazzo. The sequence goes on along the minus strand of OZ023155.1, from coordinate 40,199,519 downwards.
CAAAGACTTCTCCTCCTGGAGTTTCTGCACCACAGCAAAGTCACATAATGAGCAAGATCACACCGCATACATTCAATGATTTTTTATGAATACTGGAGAAGCTTACTGGAGTGCCATTTGACTTGAAAAATAAACAGTGCAATAAAGTTAACACGAGCATTCACCAAATCTGTGTGGGGCACATGGCGCTGGAAAGCTAGCTACTTTGGAGCCGACATGTCAGGGCAAATATTGACAATGCTCTCAAAATCCCATTTTGTTGAAATGTTTTATGATATCGTCACAAATAAAAGACATAAAAAAGCAAACAAAGCAGACTAGCAAAATTTCATATTGCAGTGTGCAATAAAATAGGCCAACAAGTATAATACAAAGACCCTATTGAAAAAAGTGAAATTCTTCAATGTAGCACTTTCTGCTGTAAGCAGGCATCCACATCACCAGCCCCTTCCTCCGTCTCACATGAAACTGATATATGAAACCATTTCCCCAAAACCAAACATGCCCGAAAACATTATTAGTGCCATTTCCTCTTCCGTATTAAGGCGAGAAGTGCTGAAGGCAGATCGGAGAGAGCCTTTCCCAGTGATGAAGTGCCTTCCTCTTTAGGTCTCTCTCACATCACAGAGGAAATGTGTGAGATTTATCAGTGTTGGTCCTCTCAGGAGCTTTCTCTGTGGCGGAGCATCTCTCCGAGGATGCTGTTGTGCTGCTCTTTCTCAGGGAGCAGGTGTACTTTTGCCATATCGGGGCTTTGAATTATATCTTTGATAGCATTGTCAAAAACACAAAATGAGAGATAGATGACCAGAAAACAGCCAACTTGTGTATCTATAAATAACATGCAGAGAGCTGTGTCTGCAGCTGAAAAACACAGACAAATCTATATTATTCCACGACCCCATCCATGTAAAGCTTGTTTAGAAAAATGTGCTAATTTAAAGGCTTTTTGGTGTGGTTCACACATTAGACATGTTTTACTTCCATCATGACCTTTGTGGGTCTTGTATTCATAATGCTGCTCTTGCAAGTACTACACCAGATTGTGAACTGCTTTCTGCCCCTTAATGATAACAATGAGGTCACAGCCTTTACCCACTGCAAGTAATTAGGCTTTAAGAAAATGATATAGGGACCTGTGTGCTTGTGTACAGGACTGCAGACAGACCTTTGGTTTGAGCTGCAGAGGTTTACAGGGAACACAGATGTCTAAAGTTACAGGTAATAGTTAGCAAATACCGCAGGTTTGTTTCACTAATAAACCCGTCAGACAGTTTACCATGTGCTCACCCATGTTAACCACCTACAGTGAATTGGCTGTCCTTCTCAGGGTCTCATGGGGCTCGAGTCTGTCCAAACAAGCATTGGGAAAGAAGCAGGGCTGATCATGTCTTAGGTGTATCACAGGGTTGACGCAGAAAAACACATTCACAACTCACCTTAGCAGAAAGAAGCTGGAGCAGCCACAGGAAAACCATGCAGCAAATAATCAAGCATGCAGATTTGACATGGACATGCATGCATGCTTTGTGTTTTAAAAGGTCCATACCTATCATATCTTAAATTATCATATGGCCATAACATACTAACATACTTACAGACATTGAGATCTCGAGTAGTCTTTAAAACACAAGGCATTTTATCATGTTTTGCTCCAGGAATTTATTAGCAGTCATTGACAAACAAAACTTTGAGCCCTGTTTTTATGATGTTGTTTTGACCAATTGGTATTTTGTTGACAAGCGGAGAGTAGGGATGGGAGCATATGAGATCGTAGTCTAGATCAAGATTAAAACTAGGGATGTCCCGATCCAATCACGTGATCGGAAATCGGGGCCGATCACGTGGTTTCAGACTCGATCGGAATCGGACGTTACATCCCGATCAGGGATCGGATATATTTATATATATATATATATATATATATATATCTATATATATATATATAGATATATATATATATATATATATATATATATATATAGATATATATATGTATATATGCAGCTGCTGCACACGAGGGTCTGCTGTCACAGTGCAGCGTCACACACTCACCTGAATAAGAAAGAGCCATATGAAAGTACATACTTTGTTTCAACAAAGTAAAAAAATAAAAACTATTAAGGAATGCAGGTAGTTTTTTTTTTTTTTTTTTTTTTTTTCTTAATGCAGCTTTATTATCCAGGGAAAAATTTGTTAAGTATCGGATCGGGACTCGGTATCAGCTGATACTAAATATTAAAGGACTCGGATCGGGATCGGGGTAAAAACACCTGATTGGGACATCCCTAATTAAAACCACTCAGGATAAGTTGATCATGGTAAATTTCCATTTTCAGGTGACCGTGAATATCCTCACCTGAATGACTTGAAAATGCTTAATAATGTACTGTGCTGATTTCCTGACTTATTTCTTGGAACTGCTGCAGCCGTTTTGCAGTGTGCACTGCTGCACATACATGAGTGAGGTAGTAGGTTGCGACACTCTCTCGCTCATCCCTCCCTTCCTGAACACACTGGAGAAGCTCCAGAAGCTCCAGCGTCCTTCACAGACAAGAAACTAATGTTCTAAATCCGGAATCGTCATTACTTTGACTGTCTTTGGCATACTGCCAGCCCTAAATATCTTAGTTAGTTATCACTCCTTATGTTGTCTTACTGCAACAGACAAGGAATAAATCTCAATAAATCTAGCTAAAGCTACATTGCTACAAGCTCTCTGAGGGGCACAAACTGAGGCTATGGTGTGCTAATATTAAACGTTGTGGCGGTACATTGTGGCATTTCATTTCAGTAAAACTGATGTGCTGCTAATAAACATTGTACATTATTGAGGATCTGTGCAGTTAGAAGCGGGGGAAATATTTATAGTGGTCGCTTTTACGTTACTCTTTTACATTACCTGTCCAGCAGATAGCAGAACACTTTAGCGTCAGTCTGCAAACATTTCTGTATCCTCAGAGATTTTCATTTTGGAAAGGCACCTCCGTCGCTTGTCCTGATCTGGTTCAGCATCGGGGAGTTTTCATTTCTTCCGTGTCTGCCAAGTGTGTTCTGCTAGATGCCACCACAAATTGCAAACTGTACCTTTAACCCAAAGTATGATCTTTTGCTAAACCTAACCAAGTAGTTCCTGTGCTTTAACTTACGCAAACCACAACCATTTGACATCCTTAATGACAGTCCATAAGTTCCAACATGTCATAATTTGTGAATCATAAACTTTACTTTGAAATTCTATATTGCAGGTTATGTGTTATGGCTAACTTGACCTGCAGAGCCCTTCACATGAAAAACTGATGCAACAGGGGTAGGCAGAGTGTCATAGTATGAATTAAGGCTACTGACCAAGCAGCCACGTTTGTCAAGTTGGGAGTGAGAATGTGTTGAAGCACCATGCTATCAGCTATAGCAATGCTTTAAGCTAAATGCTAAGGGCTAAATATCAAGGCCTTTAAAGATTCTTAGTTCAAGCTCTTATAAGATCATGAAACATGTGGGGTAGCTTATACAATATGTTTCACTTTACAATTTATGTAAAATACCGTAAGGTGTTGTTAGCATTAATTAAAAATTACTGGACTGTGTCATCAACACATCTCTCTGGCAGGCTGGGGAAACCTTGTGGTGCTCATTAATAATGCCTGTGCCTAATGTGAATTTTGTTGACAGCCTACAACGACCGCTGCAACGGTATCAGTCAAGCGAACAATCAAGAAATCAACAGCTGAGCGACCACACATCTCAGGAGCGACTTAACAAAGCTCCATAATTCAGGTGAGTGAAGCCAGATGAAGCCACCCCTCATTGACAGCGTGTCCCAGGATTACACCGTCTCTTGCTGGGAAGCATTTAATTTCTCCTTTTGGCACAGTGACACTTCAATCTTTTCCCTGTAATTACACATTATTAATGTTATGTAATTTGGCAAGACAGAGCCTTGAATGCAGTGACACAGTTACGGACATCAGTTGGTGAAGCTTCTTCCTATGGCTTCAATGAAAAGTACGTGCCTAATTATGGTCCGATTAGGGTTTTTCATCTCTGAGTGTGGTACGGCTGACAGCACATGGACACAACATTACACTGTTTCCACAACCAGGAAGCTCAGTGTTTTCATCATGTTAGACTATTTTATAGCTTGTAATTTCTGCAAAATAATACATCATGAATTCAGTGGGTGTTGTACAGTAGATACATTATTTATAAATGTCCTCTGTTAATTCATAACCTGACAACTGAAGAATACTCACAACATGATGGATGTCAGCACACACTTCAGAAACTCTGGTCTGTTTTCAACCGGAGAAAGATGCAAGTTGTATAATCTTACACTCTCAGGAAAGAGAGCAGAAAGTGAGAAATGCTCAGTGCAATAAATAGCAGAGTGCAGTATGACATTCTCAGATGTCATCTCTACCAGTAATGGCTCGGTAGCTCTGACGTCTTAGCTCTCCATTGTAAAGTAATTGAGGTATTATTACATTGTGAAATTGGGTCAGTTTTATCCTGGGAGGAAATAAGCAACAGGACAGCAGAGCTTTCTTTCACAGAGATTGCCATCAAAAGCACATATAGAGGTTTCACAAGATGATCGATACTCTGAATCAGAAGAAGTGACTGCAGGTCGTGACCCTTAAGATTATTTCACAAACCCTCTGGTTTCTTTCTGACCTTTTGTAATATATCATTTTGTCATATACACTCCTCTAACAGCTCATTTTTATTCACTGGCACTAAGGTCTTCCTGGGACTGGATAATCAATGTGTTTAAATTTGAGCAATTTCTTTGGTTAGGTTAAGGCAAGGATCATACCTTTGGTTAAAATAACTACATTCAGTCTTATAACTTATAGTGACATGAGTTATGTAAGCGACATAACATGTCAAGTAACCTAAAATACATCGTTTGTGTGCATTGACTTACTTGTAACATACAAGTAATAACATGTAACATACAGTAACTTGAAAACAAATCACTCCGGCCACTGACCAGACTGCTTCATTTCTGGGAAATTTACAGGTAACATGGTGGCATCGTTCAAAAAAACTATTTTTCTTCTAGTAATCATACAGATAAAAGGTAGACGATGTAGGCGAACAGTAACATTATCATTCATCATGGTTTTTCTTATAACTCGGTTCAACTTGGACCCATTGTATCTGCCATTTTATCTAGTGCACTTTACCTGTGCAGTGAGGAGTTTGTTTGACAGTCTTGCTTACCACCTGTCTGATCCTGAATTCCTTTTTCAGGCTTCATCAGGCTTTGTTAGTGATGTTGCAATTACTTTGACTACTGAAATATTACCAGTAGAAATGATGACAGCAACCATAAATATAAGACTCTAGGTGTAAGAAGCCTGAGTTTTCCTTTAACTGATGTGACCTCACTCATTCTTTTGGATGGTTTGATGGTTGACTTTGGCTCTGCTTGCTTTGGCTGTGTCAGGAGCCACTGGCAATGATTTTAAATACACACTGAATGTTACACCGCAAGCCACACTAACGAGCGATTCCTGCATATCCTTTTCACGAACTATCTAGTGACCCTTATGTAAGTGCAACGATATCCCCGCTATCCCTTTTTTTTTTTTAAACAATTTATTTTTGGACATTATGGACAAAAAGGGAGCTTATCCTATTGTTGTGAGGATGCACTTGAACTTTAATTTACTTCTGGTTAAAGCAGGTGTTACAATGTTTACATTTGCATTACTGAGTGATAATAAGTTTATATACAAAAGACCTCCGGGCCTAATAAAGTCTTAGTTAGGCATGATATGTTTTAAGGAGCATTCAACGGACATCCCTTGTGGAGATTTTGGATGGTGCCGAGTGTTCAGGGGGTTCAAGGCTGATTACTGTCAAATCATTAAACTTTTCATATGAATAAGGTGGTGAAATTTGTCAGTTTTCATGTCAATGGTTTAAATGGACCCATTAAAAGAAAAAGGGTGTTAACATATTTAAAAAAGATTGAAACGGACATAGCCTTTATCCAGGAGACCCATCTCACCGCGCAAGAGCACAACAAATTTAAAAGAGGATGGATAGGCCAAGTCTTCTCTTCATTGTTCAGCTCTAAGGTGAGAGGAGTCGCTATTCTAATAAATAAAAACATTCCCATCACTGTTCAGAAAACGATTAGTGATCCATTAGGCCGCTACGTTTTAATAAATTGTCTAATCTATTCTGAACAGTGGACTTTACTAAACCTTTATGCCCCTAACTATGATGACATTTCCTTTATTCAAGACATTTTTCTTAAAGTATCAGGAGGTCATGAACATATTTTCATGGGAGGAGATTTTAATTTTTGTTTAGACACAATTTTGGTCAAAATCAGCAACTTCCACGTCAAAGTCAGCCTCAAATACTCTATCATTCATGAAAGATCTTAATCTAACAGATGTTTTGGGGGCAAATACAACCCCAAACCATGGACTATTCTTATTATTCAAACTGTCATAATTCATATACTAGAATAGATATTTTCTTACTGTAAACACATGTGGCTTACAGAGCATTAGAGTCTGGTTATTTGCCGAGGATACTTTCTGATCATTCTCCATATGCTATAGTAATGCCTGAGAAAATGCCCAACATGTGCAGGCGGCGTTCGAATCCGGCCCTCCTTAAAAAACCTGACTTTTGTAAATTTGTCAGGGATCAAATCGAACTATTTTGTGAAACAAACTGTCCTTCCTCCCCTAATAGTTTCATACTATGAGACACATTAAAAGCTTATTTAAGAGGACAAATAATTTCATATACAAAAGGGCTTAAAAAATCATACGTACCAGAAATGGAAGAATTAGAGAAAGAAATTCTTGGGCTGGAAAATGACTTTCAACAACATAGGGATAGGAAGATATACAGCTTATCGGTCAATAACAAAACTCAAGTATAACACATCATGCACCTATAGGGCTGAGAAAAATATTTTGAGGACAAGACAAAGGTACTATGAACTGGGGGAGAGAGCTCATTAAGTCCTATCCTGGCAATTAAAGAAAGATGAGGGTTCAAAAACAATTAACCAAATTGAAGAGAACGTGGCTGTATTACACAGAACCCAAAATAAATAAATGAAACTTGTAAAAAGTTCTACATTAATTTATACAAGTCAGAATCACCAGAAGATCTGTCCATGATAGATACATTCTTAAATAATATTGAGTTAACTAAACTGAATTTGGACGACCAAAGGGATCTAGATTCATCATTTACCTCAAAAGAAATTGAAAATATTCTTTCTACACTGCAATCTAATAAATCACCAGGGAGGATGGGTTCCCCCCCGAATTCTACAAAGAGTTTAAGGATTTGCTTATACCTCTTCTTATGGATGTAATTAACCTAACATCAAAAACACAAAGCCTTCCTTATTCATTTTCAGTGGCTATAATTACAGTGATCCATAAAAAAACAAAGACCCCTTAAAATGCTTCTCTTTTTGACCAATTTCACTCTTGAATGCGGATTATAAATTGATTTCTAAAGCTTTAGCAAACAGGCTGAGTAAATTATTATCAAAATTGATAAACCTAGACCAGGTTGTTTTTATCCAGAAGAGATCCTCCTCCAGCAACATGTGTAGGTTTAATAATGTTATTCATATGGCAACCTCCAATACTGGACCTAGTATAGCTGTTACCCTGGATGCTGAAAAGGCCTTTGATAGGCTTGAGTGGCCCTATTTATTCAAGGTTCTATCTAAATTCGGATTGGGCTCTTATTTTACTAATTGGGTCAGAACACTTTATAAGAGACCACAAGTCAAAATAATTACTAATGGACAAATGTCCACTGCTTTCCCCTGAGTAGATCGAGCAGACAAGGGTGTCCCTCATCCCTGGGCTCTTTGTTATAGCCGTCGAACCTCAGAGATAAAGGGTGTGAAAGTGGGGCAGACGATACATAAAATTTATCTTATGGCAGATGATATAATTTTGTACTTAACAAATCCATTTGATTCCCTTGCTAAATTAAAAACTACCTTGCATACATTTGGATCTGTTTCTGGATATAAAGTAGATTATGACAAAAGTGAAATTCTCCCACTCTCAAACTTTAACTATGTTGAACATCAGCAAAGAGGCCCGTTTAAATGGTAAAAATACCTTGGAATTACAGTGGATAATAACCTTAAAAATGTGTACAAACTCAATTACTTACCACTAGTTAGTCGAATAATAGAGGATTTACGGAATTGGATAAATGTACCTATTACTTTAATTGCATTAAAATGAATATATTACCACGGCTGCAGTACCAGTTTTAGTCCTTACCAATTCCAGTGCCACTCAGCTTTTTTAAAAGCCTTAATAAACATATCAGACAATTTATATGGAATGGTAAGACTCCAAGCGTCTCAATAGAAAAGCTTACATGGGACTATAAAGTGAGGGGTCTTCGACTGCCTAATTTTGAAAAGTATTATTTGGCTGCCCAAATGCGACTTACTTCTTTTCTTTTTGAAGGGGAAAATGTCCCGCCCTGGGATTCAATTGGAATGTATGCTCTTTAAGAAAAGATCCCTGCAGACTGTATCTATAAATGACTCCTACAACTATCTCCAGAAGAACTGACAACCCTGTCTTGATTCATATCATCAAAACGTGGCATGAAGTCCGGAAAAATATTATGTTACTGTGGCTCACTTGTTGTCGGCAGGCTGTGCCAGGGCTATGTAAGACCGGTGCGCTGTCTTCACCTTCGACCTGCTGTTGCTGGAGCATTGCTGTCACAGAGGACGTGGAGGCTACAGCAGCTTCTCCAGCGAACATGTCTGTGATCTTTGCACACTTTGCAGCATCTACAGTGAGATTCTTCACTCTCTTAGCATGCAACTTCTCCGCACCCAAATTCTTTCTCTTTGGTTGCTCCATGTTGCCACTCCTCACGCTCAACACTGTGAAACTAGCGGGAGTTACAGGAGACAGCGCAGGGAAGGGGTGGGGCCACTGTCGTACTATATCCTGATTGGTTCAGTCCACTGTCTATATTGAAGATGGACCAATGGGCTGCTCCCTCTAAATTTTGCTCTTAGAAAAAATTTAACTAAAAAAAAAAAAAAAAAAAAAAGAGGAGGGCTGAGAGATTTCATTGGATTAGCTCAATGTCCTTCAAGAAAATCAACCAATGGGCTGATAAAAATGATTCATGATATACTCTTTTGATTAAATTATAACAGCCGGGCCCAAAAATGTGCGTTGGCCCAACGGGCATTGCCAGGTACACTAGATGGCCAGTCCATGCCTGCCGGTGTGAGACAGGAAGCTCTATTGTTTACAGAGAACAAGATTGAAGCAGAAGTTTCACCGAGAGAGAAAGAAAACTGAAAACTTAAGGTTGCACCTCCACAAAAATAAATATGCTTATTGCTGCCAAAACATGTCTTTGAGCAGCTTTTTGCGAGAGGATAGTGTGTCATAATAAGAGTTCCAGCATTATACAGTGGAATGGAAAAAAAATCAGACACTGGGATGTGTCAAAGGTCATCCATATATCTTTTTAAAGCAGAAATGCACTGTCATTTTCAAGCCCTTGTGGGTCAGGAAACAACACATCATCTAACCCCTGAGAGCATCTAAACATGCCTGCGTACTGCAAGGCCAGGGCGGCATGAAATCAGGCACTCTATGTGTAAATGGACTGTTGGATTCACAGGTGACTGGATGCTGCTGTCATTTTGAGAGAAAAGAAGAAAAATAGAAATCTTCCCAGTCGATTGTTGGCTCGCAACAGAAGCACTTCTGTGGCTTTGTTTCTGCATGTTTTTTCATGGAGAAAGTTCACATAGTTCACTGAGCAGAAACTACAGCATATGTGCCCTGGAAAACATGGATATACTGCGCCTTTACTTTCAATGGAAATCAGCAGAGATATTTCACCTCAGTGTGCAATTGTTTTCACAGGGAGAACTGTTCTTTTGAAATGCTTTAACATTTACGCATCTTGGCATCGCTGCAAATAACAGACGACTTGGTGACTTTTGAGGCTTAAATAAAGCTTTGAATTGAATTGAATTTTCATAATACTTGAACTTCACTGTATTTGCTAATTATTCCACAAATGAGGAAATTTGAATTTGTTATTTTGAGTAATTTCTCAAAAACAAACAACATTTTACAAGCATTATTTTTTCAAAGCGCCACAGTTGAGAGTGTTGAATATACTAGTAACATGAAGAAGCTTACATGGAGGCTAGTAATCAGTTTTATAGATACTTGCAAATAACAATATCAAAAATTAAACAGAGAATATTTATCGCCTGTTGAAATATCTCATGAATAAATGAAGTCACGTGGAAAATTCTGACATACACCAAGCGATTTCTATTAAATGTTATAAAGAGAAGAAGAAACAACAATCGGTACAATGAAGGTAAAATGTGAAGAGTGTGAATAGTCACTACCAATTCCTTATTTTCGAGTGAATTTTCTTGGACAATGACTGAAATACTTCTTGACCCCAGAAATGACTTCTAAATATACTGAAGATTAAGCTTTCACTGGTGGAGGGACTGTGGTGAAAGAAGGACAAATAACTGAAACATATTTTTATTAAAGCAAATTATTGGAAAAATGTTTTGGTCAAAAGGTTGGAAGACTTTTTAAAGAAGAACTTTGTATAAAAAACAGGGCATATCATGCTGTAAAAATCCAACTGACGTTCAAGATGAAAATGATTTATTAGGAATTATGACAATCACAGGGCTGAAGCTCATAGCAAAGCTTGATTTTAAAAAACGATTTTAAAAATGGAAAAGTATTATTCAAGTACAACTCAAAGAGAACATAATGCTGAAATCGCCTGGGAGAAGGGTTTCCATTCATATAACTTTTGTTATATTTGGAAAAAAATCAAGATCCCCAAAATGACCTCGGACTCATTAGTTTAACTTTAAAATAAGGCACAGGAGGATCTTAGATATGATATGTTCTGCATCAGATAAGAAAAGATTTGTGTAGTAGGCAGTGCCTTGTGCTCAAGGCAGAGGATGAGGATCTGTTCTTCACATGTAGAGTCACACGTGGAGAGGTCAAAGACATGCTGTTGGAGCACTGGACACTCTCTGACCTACAGGAGGAGGACTGAAAACGGACCTTCTCATCGGGCCTCCCAGATAAAAGCATGGAAACAAACAATCGACTCATTAACACGGCTACATGCAGCAGACAGAGACACATTCCTGATACATTTTGCAAAGTAACAAATCCTGATAAAGGGGGATAAAACACTGGTCATGATGTTGTGATAAAAGAGCTGGGAGGGCATTTGATTTGTATTATTTTTGTTTTGTTGTGTTCGTCTTTTATTTAGTTTAAATGAACATTGTGCTTTTTGGTCTTCTTTTGCTTACGTTGTGGGTGACTGTGCTGTAAGCATTATCTGGTTCTGAAACTCATTTGGTTTTTCATGATACACTGTACTTTACACTGAGGTAACTACGTCTAATGCATGTATAAATTGATATTTTTTATAATAAAAGACAAAAGATGCCATTTCTCCCACCTGAACAGCTCTACTGCATTTTAGTCATGCTAGAATTGTGGCTCTAAGGCTGACCAGTCAGTTCACCACTTTGGTCTTGACTAAAATATCTCAACAGTTATTGAATGGATTGCCATGACATTTTGTACAGACATAGATGGTCCTCAGAGGATGAACCCTACTGACTTTTTCTCTAATGCCACTTGTAGGTCTAAGTTTTTAGTTATGCAGTGAAATATAAGTATTGTGAATTGAGCGTTTTGTGCAGATATTCATGAGCTCAATCCCAATTCCAATTTGTACCCCGCCCCTCATTTACCCCTCAGAACAGAGTTGCACGGAGTAGTGGTTGAAACCTCCCCTATGAAATTGGACAACTCTTCAAAACCATCATAGTTCATCAACAGTTGTCAATGGTGTTTATGCAAACAGTCGGACCAGACATTTACAATTTAATGTCTTCAACTGTGGTGATTTCTCTTGTGTTACTGTGGCAACCTGGTGCTATCACAGTGCCATTCCTGATAGAATTGCTGCAATATTGAATCATGCACAATAACAATGCAATAATAATGTAAAGTTAACTAGCTAGTTAGTAAGCTAAGAAGACATCAGCAAACAAGTAGCCATTGTTTTATGGTTAGAAAATATATATTTATGGTTAGAAAATAAAATACCCTAAAACTCTGAAATGCCAGAGTTCTCATTACCCTCTGTTTAAAGCCTCTAAACAAAACCTCAGTGTGAAGGGCCACGCAGTCCTAAAACTTCACCATGCCCCTCTTTCCCAACAGGAATATGGACACCCTACCCCTGGGCGTCAGTGATAGGGCTAAGCGGTAGGGAAGAGGGCTGCATGGGATTTGGCCATGGTTTCCTCCAGCACCACATAATTTCAAAATTTAAACCATCCAGTACCCATCAATCTCAGTTCTACTTTGTCTTTTGCTGCTAATGAGCAATTATCAGCAGGGTATAACATGGCAAACATCACAAACATTCCACCTTTGATGAGCATGTTAGCATTTTTTTTTTTTTTTTTGGTGAGAATGTGAAGCCGTAGGAAGAGGAGGGTCTGCTCCTGTATCTAAATTCTTGTCTGTTCTCTGTATGCTATTAATGAATTCAAACATGGCCCTTCCCCCTCTCAGTGCTCCTGCCTACATTCTTCTAAACTTAGTTCCTCTATACTGGAGTCTGTCAATCAGTGCTGGCGTGTGGGCACGTCTCCTGGAGGAACTAAAAGCTCCCTTTGGTGAGCTTTTGAAATTAAGGCATCTGCCTCAGACGATGCCAAATTCACACATCCAATAGCAGCCAAAGCAGTGTCATAAAAACATGTAGAAATCAAAGGCTGAAGTGGAACCAACATGTAATGTGACTCTTCAGTGTAACATGAATACTTTAATTCATATTGAAAAGTTCTGAGGTCATAAATAGATGTCCGTGGTTGTATTTTTACATTAAGTGCAGCAGAAACATGATGCTTAAGCAAGGACACACATTTGTGAAGAACAGAAACACATCAACTGCCGGAAATTGATGGTAGACTTAGATTGCTATCGAATTTTCTCTCCTTTAAAATGGTTGGTAAAAACAGGATAGTCCATCATTGAGGAGCTTCATGTGCAGCCTTGATATTTGCTCTTTGATATTGACCACACAATCAATAGTGCTTTCCTATAGCAGAGCTGGTAATATTACTCAATTTTCACAGTTAGGTAATATTATTCCCGTAAGAGCCTATCTATTGATCCGACCACATGCAGACCTTTTACTATCAGGACTACTGCCTGGGATCCAGTATGGGAACTACAGCACTGCCCACTTAGAAAGGCAGCAGCGAATCGTCCTACTTCACATTCAGTAAATTTGCTTCTTACCATCTCATAGTGTCTGTTTGCAAAAAGTAATTAAGGCTGGACTGGAATCAAAGCAGTGGAATGATAATCATGGAAAGACAATCAACTATAGTTGGCTGAGCTATAGTAATTAAAAATCAGTTTGAATGAACACTAAATCTAATATAATTTACCAAATTTGCATAAAATATGGCCACTGAACATGTGTTGGCAACCTCATGTCTAGCTGCAATAGATATGTCTATACGTATGTGTCACTGTTGTACGTTTGCGTGGCCCCATGATAAGTTAAAGACACACTGTTTTTGAACACTACTAGTGCTTGGTGCCTTGTTTTTATTAGCAGGTTAACGTTTCTACAAAGCAATGATAACTTCACATCTGTTTGTGTCACATGTACCATATTGACATTTCTACAATATGTGTCATATCATGTGTACATCACATGTTTATAACCTGCCTGTTATGTCAGAAGGTGGAAGGAATGATGGTGGAGATACAGTGAAGGCTGTTTCAACATTTGTGAATGTGACACCACATTTTGTGGCAACAAAAAAAACAGGTGTTTTTAACAAGACTTTGGGACATCTCCAGATCGTAGGTAGCAACCAAAACAGTTATTTGACCACATGGTGGTTTTCTGTGCCTGGACCTAACCAGACCATAAATACACTTGTCGGAACATTTGTCGGAACACTAAATTGAATATTGAGCCTGAAATGCAAACAAATGTAAAGTTTGAACATACCCCTGGTTGCGGAAAATGTACTTTGCCAACTTTTATTATGGTTGAAAATAACCCAGATCTTCCACTCCACATTGTAGGGTTTGGAGGACATGCTAACTTTCTTGTTTAGCCCTGTGTTTACTTGAATCGGAATACATTGATTTAATCATGCAGTTTCTAATCTTGTTATTTGTGAGAGGTGTGATGCTTAATGCACTTATTTATAACTGCTTCCAAAAACTAATAATCCAACCTTCGTCACACGTTCATGAAGGGTAAAAAGTACCTTCTCCCAGTGACAATTTCTGAACTGATGCATTTTATAAATAAACAAAACCATTAACAGAAAAAGGGGAACACTATGTTGCAAGGAACATAACAAAATTCCTTGTTACACAGTATATTGCAGTGTATTATTCTCTAATGTGAAAGTGTGGCTAGAATGAGAATTTTGTAAATATAAGAGGGGAAAAAAGTTTTAAAAGAATAATAACATTAGTTTGACTTGTAATATTCCATCACCAAGCATTCATCTTTTTTTGATTATTCTGTACCTTTGTTCCATCTCCTTCCAATTTCTATTCATGTATAAGGTCACTTAAATGTTTTATACATTAACCCTGATAACCTTCCATTCATCATACTGTATGTTGCATACCTGCAAAAATATATAAAAATACCAATACAAGGAGACGGAAGACTTGCTGAGTTGGATTTATGTTTCTTCTGCCCTGCACCATCTGTTTCATGTCTGTTAGTAGAATCTGAGGAAAGTTGTGCATGGATTCCAAAATTGAGTGGGGGAATGTTTTTTGTTTTTATGTGTTTAGTTTTAAAAGGTATAGAACTTCTGAACTCACGGTTTACGTGCCACACAGTAAGAAAAGGCTATCCATTATTGGCCCAATCAAACAAAATGAGGTTTTGTTGAAACGTGCCTGTATCTTCATGTGCATGTGAACAGAAGTAGAAAGGCAGTCTCAATAGCCACTGAACACATACAGTGTAAACTGGTCATTTGACGTTGTGATAATCTAAGAAGCAATGTAGGAAAAAGAAATGTAGAACAGGAGCTAGGACTTTTCAAACACTGAGGCCACAGTCAAACTTTCCCCAATGCACACACTTCCTAAAATGAATATTTGCATTCTGTTTCAGACTCCACACACATCAGTACTCCCTGAAAAAAAATTATTGTTGAGGGATATTGAATTATTTACTGCATGGGTTCAACATCACATACAGTAAAAATCAGTACTTTGAATATCAATAAGTTGGCATTTAGTGGTCAAACTATAAGTATGGTTATCTGGCACTTTGATCAGTCATTTTCTTATTAATATCTCATTAATAATAGTATGAAACATTTTGGAACTTTGAGTATTTTTTTTTCAACTGTCTTATTTAAAACTGATGCATTGAGCAGTGACATGCATTTTGTTAATATGAAAAGTATCAAAACCATTTTATGGGGCATCTTTGTTTTGAACCCCAACCCTAGTTGCATTTCCTTTCAGTCTCAGATTCAAGAATGGTCTATTAAAGATTCAGAACATACTAGAATCACCCTCTATGTGTTTACCTACACCACCAATTATTGCATTGTAAAATACAAATCAAAGCCACATATAATTAGTTTAGATTAAAAAAATAAATGGTCATCACAGACATGTAAACTGTAACTACCCTTCTGCTATTGGGTTGCTATTTGAACCATACATTGCAGATGTTCCCATAAGGGACTCGCACACACACCTCCCAGATCTCAACCATGCATCGTGTGGAGCTAGCTGATTGGTTGACCCAACCCCTGGCGGGTTGGAACACTGGTTACACAAAGTCATACTAGATTTACTAACAAGTATAGAAGGGAACATCTCCGAACAACCTCCATACACCTTGGTGTATGTGGAGCCTAGGTTTGCTTTAGCCCCTGCTGAAGTATTCCTCCCTCAACCTTGAGTGCAGCACATTAAAGTGGTGCATATTCAATAATTTAGTCAAGAAATGGTTATAATCTTCCTGTAAATATACAGATATAATCATCTCCTTGTCTCGATCAGTTAAGAGAAGAACAGTCAATTCATGTGAGAGGACGGGTGAGTGCTTCTGCGATAAATTGGAATGAAATGCGAAGCAGCTGGATCCAGACTGACAGCTCCAAGTCAATGAGCAACCAGGTATAGAAGTGTAATATCTCCTTAGAGTCTATTTTTTTGACTGACAGACAAGTTCGCTCAGGTTACTGTTTTCACAGCGTAAGGTGATTCTTCAAGCGTGCAGAACCAGGACCCTCTGAGTGAAATAAGAAGAGACGATGCTGTCAAGCTGCTTGTTGAGGAATAAACACGCGAACATGACAAGTAGGATTGAGACATGGATGGTGCCACTTAAAGAACTGACAAAGATGCATTGACTGACAACAACAAAATCACCACTTTATGAACTGTATTTTCTTTTGTGAGCAGGCTTATACTGCTTCACTGGATCGATTGATTTTATTTCTAATGATGTCCATGTGCACTGAATGCTTAAAAAGATGCTCAAATTCTAAGGGTTTTCCTGAAAGACAGGACATGTGTGAATCACACAGCCTGTCATAAAACCAGCAGCCACAATATGACAAACAATTTAAATATGATTGATTATTGAAAAAACCCACAAACTCTGATATTCTTCCTTTCCTGTGCCTTTCCTCAGTTTTAAAGTGTAAAAAAGAAGTAATTTAATGTTGACCAATGTAAAAAATAGATAAAAGGACCTTACAGGTTGAACATCTTTGAAATATTAGAAATATGCTGAACTGTGGTATTTTTTTATGCCACAAGTGCTGATGTGTTCCATTTATAGACCAACCACAGCAAAGGAGCAGAGTGCAATAACCTTGCAGTCAACTTGTCTATGGTAAAGAGATAACAGATCGCTTTGAGATGATGTCATTTACTGTGCTAAGAGACAGGTGAAAATGTTCTCATCCAAAGATTGAAAGAACATGTTTTGAACTTCAACAACATTTTTGAAAGTAAAATGGTATGTAGTAATAATGAGAAAGGTGTTATAATGTGACTCATATCCTGTTTTTATGTGTGATGCACTTTTTAGTTTCAAGTTTTGTATCTTTAAAAATGGAACATGGGTTAGTATTAAAGATTACGTAACTACATGATATGGCAGCTTCGTAATCATTTTGTCCATACAGGGAATTATAATACAGAAGTCTCCCCCTTTCAGATGACACCATTACCACAGCTTAAAAGGTACGACATGGCAGAAAATGAGGGGGGACTTTTATTTTATCCAGCTGATTTTGCATTAGCTGCAGTGTGCACCAGCAACCACCAGGTGACACATGTGAGCAGTCCAGACTACAGTGACCACATCAGGGCCCTGAGTTTCTCTCTCCTCCCTCTCGAACCAGACACGCCGTTTTATTTCCTCATTAATTTACACCATTTCTATGGAGCCCCTCTATGGGTCCTTTGCAGGTTATGTTATTAATGTGTTCCTCATCAAAGATGAATTATTTCACCATCTAACACCCCATCCCCTATTAATCAAAACGATAGTTCTTATGGCCTGTCGCTCCAATCAGAGGACTGAAATCCGCGGATCACATTACGCACAAAGAGACGCAATGCAACGCTCCTTCTGTTCCAGTTAAATAAAGCATTTCAGTGTCCTTTTTTTTCTCAACAACATGCAAAAATAGAATAAGAATCAAAGACATAATACACAAGTAAGACTAAAACTAAGAATTGTTGGAGCTTGTGAAATGTAGGTAGTAGGGGACATGGGTTTTATCCTCGATCTGTTTCCTCAGATAAGGAAACAGTCAAATAAAATCACATGTTGAGTTTGTGTAGCAGACAGCGGCAGCAGGGCAGGGCCAGGAGGGCTGTGACTACATCCCTAATTAGCATTACAGTGTTGCTATGCCAACAAGTGGCAACTGCTGTTAGCACATATAGGCTAGTGTAGCCCCATCATCTCATGAACAACAACCCATAATATTACAATTCAGCGTATTTGAAGCTACCAACAGCTACAGTCCTTACAACCTTAACTAATGTGTCATTGGCTAGACAGCCAATATTAGAAAAATAACACCTTAAATCCCTGTTCCTGGTCCCTCAAACAATGTAACGAAGACTTACATCAGAGGGGATTTAGAAGTGGTTATATGTAGTGCTGACTGAAAAGTATGTAGTTACAAATCTTCAGTTTATCTAACTTAGTTCACAAAGTTAAATATCAGCCAAAGCAGTCATATATAGGTAGTGTTACACTACATACATCTGCTTCCTGTGGAGTCAACCAGCCACACAATGGATAGCGCCACTCTGCCATTGCTGAGCACATTGTGGTCAAACAGGGTTTAAATAAAATCCTGTCATCAGGATTTTTAATCCTCTGATCAGGATTCAAGCACTCGACTGCCACCTATTGTCTACAGTTGATCAAGTGGATGGTGTCCTGGTGGATCTCCTCCCAGACCTGGATCAGGGCATCAGTGAGTTCCTGGACAGTCTGTGGCAGAACTTGGGAGCGTTGGATGCACTGATACATGACGTCTCATAGGTGTTCAGCTGGATTTAGGTCAGGGGAACGAGGTTCCACCTGAGGTCTCGCATCGTCCTGCACCAGGAGGAACCCAGGGCCCACTGCAACAGTGTAAGGTCTGACAGCTGCTCTGAGGATTTCATCCATGTACCTAACAGCAGTCAGGGAACCATTGGCTATGACATTGAGGTCTGAGTGACCCTCCAACAACATGCCTCCCCAGACCATCACTGACCAACCGCCAAACTGGTCATGCTGGATGATGTTACAGGTGACATAATGGTCACCATGTCGTCTCCAGACTCTTTCACGCCTGTCACCTGTGCTCAGTGTGAACCTGCTGTCATCTGTGAAGAGAACGCGGTGCCAGTCATGAAGCTGCCATTTCTGGTGTTCTCTTGCAAATGCCAATCGAGCAGCACAGTGCTGGGCTGTGAGCACAGGTCCCACTAGAGGACATCGGGCCTTCATGCCACCCTCATGGAGTCAGTCTATGACTCACTGCATGAAAAGTGGGATTTTCGTCCCCGTAAACGCCCGAAAATCTCCCTAATTTTCGGCAGTTAACGGCAATTTACAGCCTGCAAACGCCGCGTTCGCTGTGCCACAAATTGTCGGAAACGAACCATGACGTCAGTGGAGCTCCCGGAGGTGCGAACGGCTCTAATTTGCATATGAATCGCAGCGAAACCATGCCTGGTCACAGAATGTGTGGGCTGGCTTGAATATCCTCCCTCAGTATTGGATGAAACCACTACTTTTAAACACGAAAAATCATTCGTGATTGGCTGGTCAGATCTGTCACTATTGGTCAACCTGAGTCATTATAAACGTAAACCCCACCCCATATATATATATATATATATATATATATATATATATATATATATATATATATAATTTTATTTACTTACTTTCTATTTATCAAATATATTCATATAATATATAATATTCATCAAAGACATGAATGAATTTATTGAGGAAAGGAAAATGCCAGGAAGGTGTTGTTTATTCAAAGAAAGAGCTTTATTAACACAAACACATCACAACTATGTACAAAATATAATCTGCCCACACAACAACAGGAAGCTCACTAGAAGCCTAAAATCCTGCAGCACCGTGAAGTGTCTGTCTGCCGCCTCGGAGCTGTCGGTAACTGCCGGCCTTCTGTCTGAATTCGGTCCATTTTGCAGACGTCGGTTGTCGCTCTGCACTTCGGAATCGCCTCTATAATCTCGACTGCAGCGCGGCACAGAGCTCGGTGAGCTCCCGGCTCCATCCAGACACCCGCCGTCTTGTGCCGTCTTCCCCCTCAGACATCAGGTCCATGGCGGCGCACTTTCAAAGCTCCACCTCATCCTCAGCTAGCTCTCTGTAAAAACAATCAATAAAGACGATCAGTACTGCGCGATGCACTGCGTATGGACGCAAGACATCTATTAATGCACCCGAATAATAGTCACATTGACCAAAAACGGATTTAATCTAACAACTCTTACCCTCTTTGTTCTCGAACGACTCCGAGCTGAACTCCTCACAGCTTCAGCCTGCGATGGAAGATCTGGTTGTTTGTACCTGAGGCTCCTGCGTAACGTTACTATCTTACAGGCAGCTGGAAAACAATTAAATGAAAAGTGGTATGAATAATGAAAACGTAAGTCACTGTAAAATTAAACCATGAAGGAGAAAACAGTAAACGTTACTTACACACGATGGCGTCATTATCAGCATCATGTAAATCTGGACTTGCAGACAGAGCTCCGAGCTAATACGCCTCGGTGTGATGCAAGGTTAGTCTGTGAAAACAACATGCTCGTAGCGATAAACCTCCGTGTCCCTCTGCGGCAGCGAAACGACATCCGTCGGCTACACTCTCCGCGGCGACCCGGCAAAGCTCCTCCCGTCAACACAGGCCTCCTCTCGACAAGGCCGGGCCGCTAACCGAGCTCCTGCTAGCCTAGCTTAGCTCCTGCTAGCTAGCTTAGCCGAACTTGCTTCGTGTCCAATAAAACACAAACACTTCGACTGCGATGGAGAGTCCAGCTCACACACTCAAGGCACGTCGTCCGAATATAGTTCACAGTCCGTTAGTGATAAAACACGACACTGACGGACACACACAGTCCACTGTTAGCTGCTCGACGCCATTAACTCTCTGCTCCTTCTTCCTCGTCACTGACGCTCCGGTCAACCCCGAAGTGTAAAAACTCTTAGAGGTCATGAACTCTCACACGAAATAAGAATTACTTTAACTTCTTTTAAACATTCAGAACCCATGAAATTATATTTTAATGTCACACATTTTAAACAGAAATTATTTATATATTTCAATATCTTATTTATCTCATATGTCATGCATATTTTAACTTAACAACTGGCGCTTTATCTTTAAGTTGGTCTCAGGAGAGAGAAAAAAAGGAATAAATAATCTTTTTACATAACATTGGCCATTGCTAATGACATACACAGTAATTAATCTAGCATATTTTAACTAAACAAATCAATTCAAGCTAAAATGTAAGAGTCTATAATTAGGCTATACTGAGCCTCATCTATTTATACCAGAGATTTTCTTAAAATGAAGTTAATACCTTTTAGGAAAATGTCACCTGGGGAAAAACTCCCCCTGCTACCCTGATTTGCATTTGTATAGCTCCCAGCATTTTCATTTACATGTTAAAGCCTCCCCTAGAATCAGGGGGAGGGGGGTCATGGGGGGACAACTGCCAAGCAAGGCCCACGTCAGTTTCCGACAATTTACGTCAGTTTTCAGTGTTGCCTGCAAATTGCCGTGAATTGTCGCAAACCTGAAATTCCACGACAATTTACAGTGCCGCACACTGACGAAAATCCCACTTTTCATGCAGTGACTGCTTGGTCAGAAACATGCACACCAGTAGCCTGCTCAAGGTCATTTTGTAGGGTTCTTGCAATGCTCAGGTTCCTCTTCCCACAAAGGAACAGATACCGGTCTTGCTGCTTGGTTGATGCCCTTCTACAGCCCTGTTCAGCTCTCCTTGTGTAATGGCCGGTCTCCTGGTTTGCCCTTCATGCTTTTGAGACTGTGCTGGGAGACACAGCAAACCTTGTGACCGCATGTATGGATGTGCCATCCTGGAGGTGCTGGACTACCTGTGCAACCTGATTGGGCTACAGGTGCTGCCTCATGCTAGTGACAAGGACACCAGCAGAACACAGAACTAGAGAATAATTGGGTAGTATAAGGAGTGAGACAATGTCTGTGGCCACCACAAGCAAAACCATTCCCCTTTTTGGGGTTGTCTTGCTTTTGCCTCTCCATTGCACCACTTTCATTTGCGCAAAAGCAGGTGAAATTGATTCATGATCACGTGTGCTTCCCAAACAGACAGATTGATATCCCTGAAGTTTAACTGACTTGGTGTTATACTGTGACGATCAAGTGTTCCCTTATTTTTTTTGAGTAATGTATATGTGAATATGTTTATAAAGCCATTAGTCCTATGAATAAATCACCCAGCCATCCCTGACCTCATCCTGTCACAGACTTTTTGGCTCTTTGTATTGTGCTCTTCATTGTTACCAGCGTACAATTTCTGCACATAGGTGAGCCAAACCATCACCTTAACACTCTGTATTCTAGTTGATTTCATGCTTTTGCATTAGACTGGGCTGGATTATCCATGTCAAAAAAATGTAATTCCATGCAGTATCATTTTTTTTAGATTTATGGCAAAACCAAAATTGTTAACCATAAGTGAAATGCCCCCACTCTTATCAAAACCAAATATTTGGCCTCATGATGGCACCAGAATAAGAGTCAGGGACAATCGGTATCTTTACAATATTCCATCACAGTCTTTCAAACAATAATAAAGGTCTGATATGGTTGGCAGGACTGTGCTCATTGTTGGTAATATCTTTAATGTTAACTAAAGGTAATCAATTCAAGTTATTGATGAACTGTATGAACAGTGTTCCATCTTAAGTTTACAATTACATTTCGGTCCATTTCATAAAACGCAGTTAAACTCCATTATGTGAACCATTTTTCCCCTACTTGGCAGATGTCTGTGGTCTTTTTTTGTGCAGACCTGAGGGCCCACTAAAAAGGGAGGGGGTAGACATTTATGTGCTACACAAAGTCAAGAGTCTACTATTTTGGAAAGGCATGAAATTATGTTTTAAAATTGGAGAAGCAGAAAGCAGTTTCGCCCGCTAAATCTAGAGGCTACAGCTCAAGCGGTCGCCATCAGACAAAATTATTCTTAATCAGTCTATTGCTGAGGAAAGTACTCAGGTGATTACTTTGTGGCAGACTGTATCATACTTAAACACACAGGCACACACACTCACACACACACAGAGTTAAACAGGTCTGATCTGCAGCAGCATTTATTCTATCAAAGATCACTCTGTCCCTGGCTGCTGCCACTTGTACTGAAAAATTCTAGTTTAAAAATTGGACAACTTGTGAAAAACGAATGTATTTCAGTTGCACTTTTCAGTCCCCTGTCTAACACAACAGAAAGGCTTCTATGTTAACCCATGCAGCCACTCTACTCCACTGTTGACACTGTAACTGTGAGTATAAACATGTTGGCACAAAGACTATCATTATTTTACTCGGTTGTGTAGTGCGGGGTGCTCTTTCAAACATTGCACAGCAGCACTGTAGCCGAACTGATCCAAGGTAGACACTGATGGAGGACTGCTGCTGATGC
Source organism: Diplodus puntazzo (assembly GCA_963678695.2). Classification (NCBI taxonomy): domain Eukaryota; kingdom Metazoa; phylum Chordata; class Actinopteri; order Spariformes; family Sparidae; genus Diplodus; species Diplodus puntazzo. Next base: position 40,176,165 of record OZ023155.1, on the reverse strand, counting down.
TTAGCTGCACAGCCAGTGAAGTACAGTAGTATAAAGATAATATAGACTTTTACGTTCATTCTTTGCTATTCTAAGTTAAAGCTAATGCAAGTTTTTTTTTTTTTAATGTAAGTTTGTGAGAGAACGTGCATCTGAAAGCCTTATCCCAGGATTAAATTCATTTGGTAAATAGCGAAAATTAGTGCATTTCATTTTCCCCACAACCCCAAAACTGTTCAGTACCAATTCAATTCACAACCACAACCACTCCATATTTCACTGCAGAACCGCACAATACGGCTTCAGGAAACCTAGATTGGAGAAAACACACAGCCAGACTAGTCCCAACTGGTGACAACATGTTAATAAGGGAAGCATTAGTTATTTTTTTCCACTTCAAGCACAGGACATCCACCAGATTTGTATTCCTCCTGCAAAGACAGAGGAGAAGAGGCTTAAGTTTTTGGCTACAGTAACACAGACTTTATGGGGCCGTCTGATGCCGAGGAAACCTGCCGCATATGTCCTCTACTGACCGGAAACCACTGCATGCACACAGAGATGCACTTGGTGTGCATGCAGTGCCTGCACGAAACTCAATAGCAAATTTTGAGTGTATAGGGTTTTGTACAGCAGTTTATTACAATTAAATTAATTAATTAAATTAGCAAGGGGTGACTTGCCAGCATTGTACGTCCTGCAAATGTGACTACTGCTCATGTGAACATTGCAGTCAAACAATATATCATGCAGTCCAAGTCAGGACAGGTTGTTTTTTTTCTCTCTGCTCTGCTCTCTATGTGAGCTGCTGGTTGGGGCTGAGCTACATACACACAGAATATAGATGCAAACAGCACACAGCATGTGCTCTTCTGCTGAATTCACATAAAATCCAGCGACGCAGCACCTTCCCGCAGGGCTGTGCATAGGTGTGGGCCTGTTTAGTGTTTTAGAACATTGGTACCAGTGAACTTTCAATGGTTCATTTTAAAAACAGCAACCAACAAATCCTGCATAGTGTACCTTTAAAGGTCTGAACGTCATGACTGATTCAGCACCTGCACTGTATTGTTCTCACCTCACCTTTACTTTGAAACCAACTGGTTAACTTTGACACATCAGAACAGCAACACATACAATATTCCAATCATATCCTGAAGTGGTAAAACTAGCAAAGCGCAGTTGCTGTGACGTGTATCCTTCTGTTTCAAAGGAAGGAGATCGCCTGCCAATTATCTGTTGGCTGGTTAAAAATCAAGTGGGTAGAGCAGGTGTCCCATATACAGAGGCTTTGCCCTCGCTGCAGCGGCCCCAGGTTCAAGTCTCGGCCTGGGGCCCTTTGCTACGTGTCACTCCCCCTCTCTCTCAACCTGTTTCCTGTCATGTCTTCAAACTGTTCTGCCAATAAAAGCCAAAGGCCAGAAAAAATAAAATAAAAAAATCAAAGATAGAGTTTAAAAACATAAATATGCAGCATGGGTTGAATTGCATTTCAGTGATGAGCTGCCTTAACACTGCGATCCAGAGACTCATCAGGTCCCAGGCTGCTCTATATGAATGGTTTGATTTAGTGCAGGGGGCCATTGGTAAGCGTTCAAGCTGTGAAGTTCTCTACATTCAATGATTGCCTCCTTTCCCAGAGCTGCAGCAGCTGTTGTTGCTGCTGCTGACATCGTCAGAAGTCGTGATAATCTCCTGGTTATTGAGTCGGCTGTTTTTAGGTGTGTGGTAATTCACTGAACCTCAGAGATCTTGGATTACAAGCCACTTTGGGCCACTGGCCAAACTAAAGAGGCAGGCAGGGAGGAAGAGAAAATGAGGCCAGGTAAAGGACATGGCACACAATATCCTACAAGACATAGGAGATATGAAAACATTTGTCACTGATACTTTGATTAGTTCAGGTTCAGTGGCAGCGCTCATATAGAACATTGCACTCAGGAAATAAGTATGGAAATCACTGATTTTATTATTGTTACATAACTGTCCTATAAAAATGAAATAAAGGACTGTTCCTAAACAAGAAATGCAACTTTTTGAATTATATGTACAGTCAATGAAGGTTATTGGAATAGTTAGAGATTTGGGGAAATACTTGGTGGATAGAATCTCTCTCTGTTCAAAGGTTAAACAAATCCACCTACCAGCACCTCAAAGTCTCACTGATGAACATGTTATATCTCTAGTTTTATTTATTTTTTTGCTTTGTTTTTTTTTCCCTCTGTGCAAAAATTGAAGTGTAAAAAACGAAACATTGTAGTTTTACCTGAGGCAAGGTGGCTGTTTCTCTGTTTCTGGTCGTAATGTTAAGCTAACTGCCTGCTGGCTATAGCTTCATGCCCTACAGATGATAATACAGATAAAAAAGTATTTTGATGGTTAATTGATAAAGGGATGAGCAGGTACGCCATTCAGTGTATCTATACATGTCATGTATCTGTTTTTTTTTTTTTTTTTAAATAAAACCATTTCAGATGTAGTGCTTCATTGTTTAGTAGGAAACAATGAAAACAAATTAAAGGCAGGTATACAGTATGTAAAGTTTTGAATAACATTACATGGTATTATCACCTGACAGATGTCTAAAAATGTCTCAAACGATGGCTGAATTATGTCTGGTTTTGTCTGCGTAGGGAGGAGACGTAACTCTGTGTGCAACTGACGTGGAACAGTGATACTCTTTCCATAAAAAAAAAAAAAAACAGTACATTATCCGTACCAGATACTGGTTTGGGTTGAGAACCTGCTCAACTCTAGAATTATTGTTTCAGTCATTTCTTTATCAAATTGATCAAATCCTCTCTGGCATCTAAAACATAAAGATGGAATGCGTTGGTTCCATATATTATCTTTCGACTGTTAATAGAGCAAAACATATCAACAGATATCACACTGGGCTCTGAGATACTGTGAGGGCCATTTTGTTCATTATCTCAAGCATTTCATTGACAAAACGATCAATTAATTAATCAATCAAGAAAATAAACTGCAGGTTTAATTAATAATGAAGATAACAGTTGTCACAGGTTTTGTCTCCAGATTTACTAAAAACTAAGTTCAATTAATTTAGATTTTGTCTAGGCCTCTATCTTCCATCTGTTTCACACCTACATCGCCTGAAGAACTCCTGAACAGTTTAGCAATAGCAGTGCATGTTCTGATTATACTGTAAGAGCTTTTCAACAGCAACCTACAAAGAAAGCACATCCAATGAGATATGTTTCCTTATTGTTTCTTTTGATGGTTTTCCTGCTGACGAGAATCATTTGGAATTATACTCAGTTTACTGTGGTAAATAAGCTCTCAGGGGAGCAGGGGAAGCTGGACGTTGACAGCTGACAAAGTCACATCTGGTCAACATATAGTAGCATAAACAGTGCCTGACACTGGAGAAATGACTGACTTTAATATATGGCGTCCACCTGCAGCCACTTCACCACCAACTTCACTGTTTCATGAATTTTTCAAACCCACCCGCACCCCTTTGTGTCCCATTTATAAGTGTCCAGGTTAATTTGCCCTCTCTCCTTTACACATTGGTCCTGAGCAGATCATTTTTTGTGTCACAAGATGCAGTGAACCTTTGACTTCAATTTCCTGGTGCTGGCAGACGTAAATTAGAAGAATGTTTCAACGGACAGTACAGCTCCCTGGCCTCCACTGTGAAGGCTGGGATAGAAGCTGAGGCAGGCTGGTGTAGTTACTGAGGGATGACTTTGATCCCTTACCATTTAGTGTGGTCTGATTTAGTGCGTCAGGTTTGGGACCTTATCATTTGAAAAGCCTAAGTGTTTCACTAGAAAACAAAATCTGGAGCAACAGAAAGCTTAAAACAAGTGTCACAGGGCAGTAAGACTGTTTTACCTTGGTTGTAATGTTTTTTACTTGTTTTTTATATTTGATTGGGTTTTATGATTGCATGCTTTTACTCGTGTTGTGCTTTTAATAGTCGTATTTATTGTGTAGTGATAGACTTTTACCTTTATGTTGTTAATGGACTATTTTTACGTGTGTAGCTCGCATTTTAGAACTTGGTTTTATAACATTTTTTTAAAGGTTTTAATCCTCTGTGGCCTTTTTATATTAAGAAATACCTTGTAATAAATGATTGTGTAGTGCACCGGCCTTAATTGTTTCCCGTCCTCTCCTTCGTCCAGTCACTGTTAGTGAACGTCCATCTAAAATAACTTTTTTTACTCCATTATTTCCCCCGCTCATCCCCCCCTTACACAAGCAGAGGTCATAGTTTGTTTTTTATTTGTTGTTGAAAGAAATATGTATTTTAAACCACTTGTTAAACAAGTGTTTATTGTAAGGTTGCAACTGATGTTTACAATAATTTGTAGATAGTATGAATGTGTAGGTCATTTATTAACATTATTTGGATGACTATTTTAAAGTTGCAGCTGATCTTCCTATTCTTTTAAAGCTTATAAAGCAAGTCATTGTGTACTGTTTACTAATGTAATAATTATTTAACTTCACATCTACAATTGATTAATTATGGTTATTATAAAGGGTCACCAACTATGACTAAAAATATAATTTTATAGACTTTACAACATTGGTAAAACATGGGAAAACTTGCCTATCATGAAATTAGCATTCATGATGTGTTTTCATTGCATATGAGTCACAACATTGCAGAGGTGTATGCAGGTGCATGCTTTGAGTGAGAAAAAGTGTCGGTACTCCCCTGATTCACATGTTGGTGAGCAGGGGGGGAATGGATGGGTGCTCTTTTCTAACCTTATGAATTTATAACGTATGTGTGTGAGTGTGTGAGTTGATGTGGGTACAGATACAGATGCCGAAACGATTGCTGCACATTGAGAGTTGACAGCAATGCCCCCTGCTTGTGCAGCATCCTATCTGACCAACACAACTGGTTAACGTGAGCGCTGAAAGAAAGCGGGCAGTGCTTCAGAGTGTACCCTTTAAAAATACTTTAAACTGCAACAATGATTTTAAATACTTCTGACACATTGACAGTATTTTCAATGTCAGATGGCAAGAAAAATATGCAGATAAACTGACCATATCCTTCCCCTGGGCAGGATTTGCCCTATCATATAACCAGTGTAATATATAGGCACAGCAGGTCTGTTGAGCTTGTGTTGTTCATAGAGCATTTGTAAGAGCGATAACTGGTACATAAATAGTTAGGAAGGCCCAGTCATTACCTGTTGAGGATGCTGACTTTTTACCAGGGACATGTAGCTTGAGCCTAATTAGCATGATGTCATGTAAAGAATGTGGCCTTCAATTGCAGCCACATTTATATGGATTCATATATTATTGAAACCTCACTTAACATCAAAACATTAGCTTGATATAGATATTTCTTCCAGCTCCCAGAGCTGACAATAGCTAGATTAGCGAGAGACGGACATTTTCAGCAAGCTGACCTTTTACTTCTAGATAATTTGGTTTTGCCAATGAGATTAAACTGGATTTGTTTACAACCTGTCTGATGGTGTCGCATCGCTTGTTGTTGCCCTTTGGGACTTGCCTCTCCTCCTGTAGGACTCTTCCTGGAGGGCTCATCCTGTGTCTCAGCTTGTACTGTAGGTGTGACAGGAGGTTGCTTTCCCTCCCCCTGTGGATCGGTCATAGCTTCATTATCCATCATGTTATTGTTCACAGCCACCCCCTTCTGTTTGTGGTATTAAACGATTAGCAATCAATGAGGCCCTGCTGTTAGCAGAAAGCTGATCGGTAGTCCTCTACCCTGGGCATCTGGGGGATTGTCTTAAGCAAGGATGTGGTGTCTCGTCATCCAGTTTCTGCCTACAAGTCTTCTTTAAAAGCCTTTTTATTGTATTTTCATTTATTTATTTGGCTCTATGTTGGCTACCAAAAGTTAATTCAACTGGTTGGACTGAAACAGATACATCATGTTCCTACCAATAGTCCAATAAAGCCTGTCCTTAATGGTAACATTTATGGGACACACTGTTTTCTTTAAAGGCCCAGATACAAATGCAAAGATGCCTGTCAGTGGCACTGACCCATACACAACAAAAGCAATAGTATATTTATTAACATGTTGTTGTGGGAACAGATATGTTGAGAAATTAAATGACATGAAAAATGCAGAACATTGTATTCTAGTTTCATATAAGGATTACATTTCCCATGATGCTGCCTGCTTCATGCAAGTGAATCACTCCAATATTGAACAGGTGTCTCTCCCAACCAGGTGAAGGGATCTTATACACTGCATGATTCCATTCACACACAACTCAAAGAGGGGAGTGGGGGGTCCTCATCAAGTAACACCCATATTGATCATCTGTGAAAGTATTGTATTACAACCACTATTTCCAATTTTTGTTCTGCAGCAACCTTTAGTGGCCATAGTAATTGTTATGGCAGCAAAAGCGGAAGTCAGGTAAAGCAATATTAAAAGCCACAACCCTGCCTACCGAGGACATCAGGAATGGATGGTTGGGTCAAACAAGCACAGGACTTTCACCCAGAAGACTGCTATTTGTGTCTAGTGAGAAAGGAAAAGTCAATGGTAAGTTATTTTTAATTTACTCAGGTTGTTAAGTATCGTCGCACATGTCACGTAACTGAAGTTATCTTCAGTGGGTGAGGGAACTAACTGCTCCTTTCCTTTGGGGGGATGGCAGCTCGGTGCTGACTTGCTTCATGTTCCTCAGATTGCGGAGTTACCTGGTAAGCTTTGCGCTGCAGCTGCTGGCGCTAACTAAGCTGGAATGCAAGCTGAACCTTGTGTCGCTGATGTGAGGAGAAGGTATTTGGGCCTGTTGGAACTGCAGCTGACAACTCTCAGGAGCTGTGGGGCCCAGGAGAACCCAGGAGAAGAGAACTTGGGTGCAGGCAGTCCTGTAGGGAAAGAGGTGGAGAAGAGAGAGAACAAAGGAAGATGCTGGATTTTTATCTATCTGGTCAGTTGGGGGTCTGTCACCCTGACCAACAGTATCTCAAAGTTGCATCCCTTCGAAGTCTTTACACCTAGGTGTGAAGACCGAGGAATTCTGAGGAACTGAGTGCAGTTCAGAGTCCATTTTGAAACCCACAATGAACGACTTCATCTGTGGGTCCCACCAACACTAATTGTCAAATCAGAATGATACACAAGCACAATAAAAACACACTTAACACTGTTCTTCACTCCCTCAGGGGTGGTCAACATAACAGAATGCAGAACAATCTGTGTGCACCGAGGCTGCACTAATGTATCAAACACAGGGGTAATTCAATGCAATTAGCAACAACTCATTTAGGTAAGTAATGTCACCACAAGCCTTGATGAATGGCAATCTAGTCAGAGACATGAGTCGGGTTTTCTTTGTCTAGTGGGAGGAGGCAATTGATTTTCAGAGAGAAAAGAATTGCAAAGTGATATGACATTTTAGGCACAGGGGATATTTAGAATCACCTTATTATTTGAAAACTTTGTCCGGTGTGTGTTTGTGTGTTTGAGTGTGTGCAAATGTAGTTTGGACTGTCAAGGGTAGTGCAGACACCTGCTACAGCCTGCTCTTTGAAAGCGTTGATAGCTCCCTTTGGGAATAACAGTGTTTTGATTGTTTCTTTTGATAGTAATGAAACAAAAACAATTTAATTTATTTAATACTTAAAAAGAAAAAGAAAACAGTACAAAAATACAAAGTACCTGTATAAGGGATTAAAACTCTGTTTTTCCTATAATTGTCAGCACCTTTGAAAAACTTGTGTTGACCTTGTGATGTCCATTTTTGCTGAGGAACTGCACTGTGGGTAATGTGCTTTGAACTCACAACACTGTTGAGCTCATTATGGACAGTTAAGAAACAAATTACCAATATTTATAAGGAAGAACCGGAGATATCGCTTTTTTTATTTCATTTTCAAAACCCTGGCTAAGGTGCACCATTACCCACGATGCAATTTAGCCATTGAGTGATATCACTGGAGGCAAATTATCAGATTATATGCAGCTTCCTCTGGAGCCATATAAGGCTTTATATTATTTTTCTCCATGTGTTCAACATGCATGTTTAGCATCTTTGTTCAGCATTCACATGCTAGAATTTGCAAACTAGCACTAACTACAAAGCATGGGAATGACAGCAACTCCCTAGGCGTTTTGTCAAAAGCCAAAGTATTTGAATTTGTTTTATCTGACATGAGGTTGGCATTAGAGGAAAAGTTGTGTTATTCAAGAAGCGACAGGTGTCTGTGAAAAACATTGCAACAATCCAGCTTGCAAATGTTGCGGATGTAATGCATGCATACTCGCTTGCAGCATGCTAAATGGCATAGCCTGGTTAATTGAAGCAACATTATGTAATTTTTCACCTTAAAATAACAGCTTCAAAAATTATTTTGATGGTACAGGGTCTTGTAATTGGCCACAGCCACTCTGCCCATTCTGGAGGATGGAGGCTTCGGAGCCGGTCCAGGTTGCTGATGATGATAGAGTAATAATATCATGATGATTACATGAACAGCCAATGCTTAAATATGCATGAATTGATCCAGGACATATTACATTACTCAGTGGGAGGAATAAGCCTACAGCAATATTGTCAATACAGCATTGAAAGTCCCACATTCTTGTATCAGTGAGTATCCGTACACTGCACTGTGGTGTTTGCTTCGTAAACATGACATCCGGTTTACTGCATCTGTTGACCAACACAAGCTGTTTGAAAAAACCTGTAGAAATCTGACTAAGGTGTTCACATGCCCCATTAACTTGAAAGATCTGACTGAAATATGGGCTCTGCTTACTCCAATTAATACCATCGCCTGATTAAGATCTTCTCTGAAGTGTTTAGAGAAATGTGCTGACTGTTGTGTGTCCATGTTTTTTTTTTTTCCTGTGTCAGTGTGCACTTCACCAGAAAAGACATGCGTGCATATTTACAGACAACCAGGAAAGGAGTCCTACTGATTTCATCAAACCTTGAAATTCCTCTCTGTCACAACAAAGGAGCCTCTCTCCTGAAATGGAGGGGTGGAGCGCGCTTCCCTCAGGTAGCCACCATGAAGAGCTGGCAGATGGAGGCTGCAGCTGTTCCCAGGTAGGAAAGCAAGTTGGAGATTGGCTCACATTCCCTCTGGACCAAGCCAATCTCATTGGGGAATTCACAGCCGGGCCTTTTCACATTGGCAGCCTCTCAGACTGGGCTGCAACCGGAGCTAAAGGTTCACACTTCTCCCCTTGTGCTGTTTCCTCCCTGTGCCTTTTTTCCCCCTCATTTGAACCTGAGCTATGCTCCAGGACATGTCTCTGCAATAAAAGCACGAGAAAGTAAACACAATCTGACATGTATTTAATGTCGGTAGTATTACAGTAATATGTATTCTGCATTCAGCTGCAATGTCATTCACACTGCACTATTTAGTTTCCATGATAGAACCAATGGTATAAGAGCCCTTCATGCTAAAACGTGTGTCTGAATGAGATGAGATGAGTAGAAAGGAAGGTAATAAATAATGTGGCAACATATTGACTCAGTGAATGGTTCTCATATAATAGCGATCAGGATAAAGACTCCTGCACCGTCCACTTTACTTGCAATTAAGTATAATGACAACAACGTTTCAGTACTCAGACCTTCATCAGGTACATATGAACAAACCAGCTGGGCTCAAATAAAATGCAAAAGATACTCAGTAAAAAAACGATTGTATAGCTGTGACACACAACTGAACCCTTTGTTTTTCCTTGTGATCCTGCATTGTTCCTGATATTTGTTGGTTGCCTTCTGAATATCTGTTGTTGTTTCACTGGACCACTGTCATTAAGTTACTCTTTGTTTTTCACCTGGACTTTGTCCACCAGTTTTCTTGCATTTCTTCATCTTACCTCATGGCATGTACTAGTCTGTGTTCCTTGTGTTTTCTTTGATTTGCACTTTTGGTGCTACTTTGTGTTTGTGTCCTTTTGATTAATTTCTGGTTTTCTTGGATTCTTGTTCTTCTTTTTTTTTTTTTTGTATCATTCAGCTTTTGTTTAATAAAGCTCGCCTTTAGTTCCTGAAACCTGTTTGCCTCCAGAGTGATTTCTGCATTGGGGTCCTTACCCCACTCATAATTGTAACAATTAAATCTTTATGGAAATAGGAATTCTGGAATATGTTTCTTGCAGAAACATTCTTTAAAGACAATCAACTTATTCCAATGCCTACTGAATGCACAAACTTAAAGCTTGAACATCTTTCTGTAACTGTCTCTGCTCACTATCTATATGAATTCCTTTGAGATTGAAATGGATTAAATGACTGTAATTGGAATGATCATGAAATCATGGCAAGAATAACTAGTCTGCTTGTGTATAACAAGTTCCGAGGCTTGAAGGAGAAATTCTACATTTTACGAAATATGGCCGTTCGCTTTCTTGTCAGATAGATAGATTCATACTTCCTTTGTGCATGTCTGTTAACTATAATAATAATAATAATAATAATAATAATAATAATAATAATAATAATAATAATAATAATTCCCTATTGAAATTGGCAGGATTATTATTATTTTCCTTGGGCCGGAACAAATGCATTTTTGGAGGTCTGAACATCGCAGGAAATGCGTATAAATTGGTCAATCTGTCAGAAGTGGCGAAAAATGATATAATCTATCGTCGTTGTGGATTTTCACCACTAGGTAGCGCTATAATCAAGGAAAGTGCATTTTGGCTTATAACTCCCATATAGTTTATTGCACATTCAAAAACCTCATATCCAGTGTTGTGCCTGAACGCGTTCAATGAACGATCGTTCATGAACTCGTTTTTTGGGCGAACGTGAACTGAACGTACTGTATTCTGCCTGATGAACGTTATTGTGAACGCGTTCATTCTGGCGTTTGTGAACGGCGCATTCACTCAGTTTAACTTCGTTCAACACAGTGCCAGATTCCCATCGAGCCTTCCAGGCAAAAACCGGCTAAAACACAACGTAAACAGAATAATATGTAGCAGAAAAACACCCAATCCAGCTGTTGTGTATAAAAAGGACGCTGGACGAGAGGTTTGTGCATCTTGCTTCCCTTTCGGTCAAAACGAAACTTAACTATTTCAGACAGAAACAGCTGCATACCAAACATGCACTGGGGCATTACCAAACGAACACAGATTAATTCGTCCCGAACAGACATAACAGTTTTAAAACCAAGAAACAGCTGATCACAACAGTCAGTCCATCACTTCATCCGCGGACATTAAGATAAACAACTGAACAGCCTCTGAGATCCAGGAGATGCAGCATCTCCTCGGTCTCTGCAGCTGTTTGGTTGTGGTAGCTTGATGTTGTGTCGGCAGGCTAAGGACGGTCGCTACTTTCAAATTAAAAGCCCCCCGCTAAGAACCCAGTTCTAAACTCCAATGGGGTGCAATGTAAAGCTCTTATTTTGAAGTCAAATTCGCTGTCAACTGTTCACAGTCCAACTCTGAGCTTCACGTCACGTCACATGTTTACGCCTACCTCAGAGGCGGCTTTTGGAAACGGAGGAATATTACACCTCGGTTTTAGAAAGACAGGCCGGCACATTGCCGCACTTACCTTTGGAGTACTTTTCTATCTAAAAAGGGCTACTGGCAACACCAGCCACCACAGAGTCGCACTGCCGCTTTCGTCATCAATGTGCTCAGCATGGAGACAAAAACAAATGAAGGCTTAACCTCTGTTTTTTTTATTGTGATATATCTAAAAAGTTTTGGAGTGTTGTTGAATCTCATTTTTTGATGCTGCTAACTCTGTCCATTCTCTGACCTTGAAACATGTTATTTGCTACTATATTCTATATACCTAGAAGATAATGCTCTTGAGCACATGATGAACTTTGTTATCCTATGCAAAATTTTCTATTCTCAAACAAAAATTTGCAAAATCACTACCTAAATTTGCTCCTTTTCTCCTGGAACTGAGCTGTTTGCTTAAATCTCTGATTTTGTTAAATAACAAAAAAAGTAATACCTTACTGAGTCATTATGAAACGTTTTCCCTGAAGCCACTGTATGAACTATCTATTCATTTATTATTTTATTTTTCCCTTTGTTCTTCTTCTTTTTTAAAATTACTTATTATTTACTTATTTATGCATTTTTTTTATTTTTTATTTGTAGTCTATCTTGTACCACAAACCTGAAGCGGCACATTGAACTAAAGCACCCGGCGAGCATTTCAAGGTCTGTGCAAGTGAATAAAAAATCAAAAGACACGGCAACGGTGAGCCAAAACAGATCCTCTACCACCCAGATCACATTAACGGCGTACAGTAGCGGCTCCGCTGTCTTCATCTCCCGGCCGCAGCTGGACAACCTGGTTTTAGAGGTATATTGTGGGAGAGCTGCAGCTTCAGTGTTAAAACTGATAAATAAATATCTGTCTGTGGTTCTATATGGGCTGTGGCAATAATACTGAAAAATAATAGCTCGCATCAACATATTGAAAAAAAAAGAACTATGAACTAGTTCATTTTTGGAACTGTGAACTTAGTTCAAATTTTTGAATTATGAACTATGAACTGAACTAGTTCATTTTAAAATTTGTGAACTGAACTTTGAACTAGTTCATGTAGAAAGTGAACTTTCCCAACACTGCTCATACCCACACATTTCCTGAATTGTGCTGAATCTCGTTACATAGGCCACGTCCATATCCACCCCATTTTTTGTTTGTTTTCACCAATTTGCGAAATGTCGCAAACCTACTTTTTCGAATTCCTCCCAGGCAATTTGACTGATTTGCACCAAACATTGCATGTAGCATCTGTGGACCCTCTTGGCAAAACCTTTTGAAAAGAATGTTGATATTCCAAAGAATACTCAATGTATTAAATAACATCTTCCTGTGGATTTTGGTCAAAAGAGGACACATATTGGTGTGTCCGAATGACATGAAACTCAGGTTGCTACTTCCCCATGAGCCCCTAAGGCTCCTTGTTCCTTCCTTTAATTGAAGTATTTTATACGTGCGCTTTGGTGGCAGTCTTATTCAATATTTGGCTATGCGCCACACCCAAAACAATTAACCTTAGGATATTCATATGGGTGGTACAGACTAGTGTCTGTAGCTCACACACAAAAAAATGACGTGTGTCCACCAGCAGATGGCGCTATAATCAGGGCAAACATGTTTTGTTCAATAACTCCACCCAACCGGAAGTCAGATAATGTCCATTTAGTCGTCACTCAATTAGTCGCGAAGTAGTGAGAAACAAGCTGGGGTGGAGTTATCTCTCAGTTAGCATACTTTGTCTCAAACAAAAGAGACCCATTACCCACTACAAAAGCCTCCTTATTCAGGATTCTCACTTGATTCACAACCTATGTAAAACAGGTTGCCATATTTCAACAATGGCCTTTTTTCCAACCATAGCACTTCAAAAAAATAAAATGCAAAAGAGAAGGCTTTTAGAGTTTCACACCACATAACAAGGCAGAATCAATAATCAAAACATAACTGATCACAAATTAGTTTGAGGGATTTTTCACCTGTAGACCATTTTATATTTATGTAGATCGCATGGAGTTCTTCCGACTTCAGCGTACATCATTTGATACCAGCCAACAAATTATAAAGGAACAACTTCCTTATCTGATCTGGACCAAACTTCACGTTTGATACGAGTCCAGCCCTGAACACATAGGTCAATATACAATCATAGTCACAGCGCTGCATGGTGGACACAGGAAATTGCATTTAACCCCTTCCTGCACTGTCCAAAACACAGAAAGTAAGGGGTTGTACACAATAATCCCCCAATGGGGCAGGGTACGCAGCATGCCCCGACGTGCGTGGACTGCGAGGCTCTGTTCATTGCTGCTTGCAGCTTTAATACTTTTTTATTTCTATATTGCTTTAAATGAGACTCAAAGACACTTCACAAGTGAACAAAAGAGCAATACACCAGCAACAAGTATCATAAACACACTACAAGCAAATCTAAAAAACATACTACAACATTAATCACACATCACAAGCAGTTCTGAAAAGGTGAGTTTTGAGTAATGATTTGAACTTGGGCAGATCGGTGCATGCTCGGATAGGTTAGGGGAAAGAGCTCCAGAGGTGAGGGGCAGCTGTGGAAAAGGCTCTGTTGCCCCAGGTCTGGCGCTTGGTCCTGGATGATGGGGACAAGAGGTTGACAACAGAGGAACGGAGGCTGCAGGAGGGTGTTTGGTGGTGGAGCAAGTTGGTAAGGTAGAAGGGGGCTATGTGAGTGAGGAGGGTTAGGGTTAGGGGGGTTAGGGTTAGGGAACAGGGAGCCAATGGAGGCTCTTGAGGACAAAGGTGATGTGGTCAGGAGAGAGGGAGTGGGTGAGCAGGCGAGTGGCAGAGTTCTGGTAAACTGGAGTTTATTTAGGGCTTTGGATGATGTGCCATAGAGAATGCTGCTTGAGTATTCGATTCTAGATGTGATGAAGGCATGGATAAAAGATTCGGCAGCAGAGAAGGAGAGTGATGGGCACACAAGCTTTATTTCTATGGTGGAAAAAGGTAGTTCTGGTGATTTGCTTGACATGGTGTACAAATGAGAGGTTACTGTCAAAAATGACTCCAAGGTTGTGGATGTGTGCAAAGGGAGACAAAATGTTGTTGATGGTGAGGCATAAGTTGTGAGTCGTTTTGGTGACGGATTTCGGTCAGGTGATGATCATGTCTGATATATCACAGTTGAGTTTGAGGAAGTTGGCTTGCATCCATGATTTAATTTCAGTACAGCAGTTGGTCAGAGTGGAGTGAGTTTCAGTGGTGATGAATTTAACAGAGATATAGAGCTGGATGTCATCGGCGTAGCAATGGAAGTGGAGATCATGATGGCATATGTTAATTATGTATGTAACAGTATGTAGGATGAATAGGAGAGGACCAAGCACCAAACCCTGGGGGAAACCTTGGGACGGAAGAGCGGTGGATGAGGTGCAGTTGTTGATGTTGATGAACTGTTGCCTGTTTGTGAGATATGACCTGAGCCTGGCGAGGGTAGAACCAATGATGTTGAGGGAGGATTGAAGGCCTTAGAGAAGAATGGTGTGGTTGATGGCGTCGAAAGCTGCAGTGAGGTCGAGGCGACCAAGGACTGAAGATAGGAGGAAGTTGTAGGTGACTTTCAGGAGGGCTGTTTCTGTGCTGTGCTTTGAGTGGAAGCCAGATCGAAGTGGTTCATACAGGTCGTTTGAGGTGAGTTGGGCTTTGAGTTGGGAGGCGACAACACATTCTTATTTTTGACAGAAAGGGGAGAGTGGAGATGGGTCTGAAATTGCTCATGATGACCGGATTGAGTCCAGGTTTTTTGAGGATGGGGCAAGGGTGGATGTGTCAGGATCCAGAGCACAGGTGGAGCTTCTCATTCCCAACATGATGTCAGAGAGTTCCATTGGGGATACAGAGGAGAACTGAGACAGGGGTTGAGTGGAGAGGGAGGGAGTGGAGGTGGTCAGCTTGCTATAGATGCTCTCAATTTTTTGTTTGAAAAATGAAAGGAAAGAATTGCCCTTGTTGACTGTGAAGGATTTGGAGGTGTTGTCACTGGGTTTAAGGAGCTTGTTTACTGTGGAAAAGAGAGCCTTAGTGTTGGTGGAGCCAGGATGGATGAGATTTCAGTAGCAGGTGGACTGTTTGTAGGTCTGGGGATGTACTGTTGACTTGGTTGGTTTAGATTTAATTGGTTCTATTGCAGAGTTTTTCAAGCTGGACACATTTTCATTTTGTGGAGCTCAGGAGTGTACCAGGGAGCTAAGTGTGTGAAAGAGACTGTTTTGGTTTTAATGGGTGCCAGCTGATCAAGACAAGAGGAGATTATGTCACTGTAAATAGTTGTCAAGATAGGAAGGATTGTCAGACAGTTAAAGAGGAGAAGCAGACATTCTACTGGCAAGAGAAGCTGATAGAGCTGAGGGGGAGATAGATTTGAGGTTGCTGAATAATATTTTGCTTGGGTATTTCTATCTTCTGCTTATTTCTACTTCCAACACACTGCACATCAGAGTAAATGGCGTACTTTTTAGTATAGTTTTTATAATCATCAAATTTGATAAAGTGTAATAATACTATTATTATACCCTTGTATTGTCTTCATTCTTTGACCCTCTGATATTCTTCAGGGATTGACCCGAGACATATGTGGGGCTTTAAGATACATAATGCTGACCAAGAGCAATTTATAAACTATCAGATAATCTGTATAGATAAGGTAAATAAAGGTATAATAGATTAATCTTTACTAGCTTCAACATTAATGGAGCCTGTCCTCATCAGAATAACACCATATATGTAGAAAATGAAAGCAGATTATTAATGCCTATATTTACATTTGTTGGTTTGTGGTGACCTCTGCTAGCCATTGTAATTATTTCAGCTGAATAGGAGGGAGTGAGGATAGAACAGTACAAAGAGTGGAGAGTGTATAGGGAGGAGGTCACGTTAAACAAGCACAAGACTTTCATTCTGGGGACATCGGTGATACATACAAAGGTATACAAAGGTGAGGACCCACATTAGGGCTGCACGATATTGGAAAAAACTTACATTGCGATTTTTTTGAACCCTGCGATATATATTGCTGTGAAAAAATACAGGAATTTTCATCAGATGACCTGAATAGCACTTTATGTTATGCTGCACTGCTGCTATCTTGTGGACAATTAACCTGCACTGATCTCACCTCTTATTGTCAATGTTATGAGTATGGCTTCTGTCTGTGTTTTAGAGAGATTCTCATTGTTATCTTTCATTGTTTGCTTTTATTGTGCTGGGACCTGAGTACATGTTTCCTTCTATCATTCGTGAATTGAATGACAATAAACAAAACTTTGAACCTTTTGAGCTCTCCATCTTAAAATGGAACATTCTAGCTTCATAATTAGATTAAGTAACTAACAATGAGTGATAAACAGGTTATTTGATGACTGAAATCTGTTTTTTTTTTGGACGACAGGGTCGGACGCCTGGAGATTATTAGCGACACATCTACAAAAATATACCTGCATATCAAAATGATAATCATATGAGCTCATTCATGCGTGCTTGCGCCCTCCCAGAACTCCCATTCACCGCGCTAGCTTATTTTCATTTTTAAAACTTGCGACTGTCCTTCGGGTGCGGGTCGGGCGTCGGTATCAATTTATAGCGTGTCGGCTCGGGTGCAGTTTTAAGTATGGCGGATACGGGCGGGTGCGGGTTTGCAAAGACCCGTGCAGGACTCTGCTGTGTGGTACCGACGTAAATACAAATGAGTTGTGTTACCTCTCTTTGTGGCACAGAACATGTGTCAATATCACCCTTCTTGTAGCTGAAATGACTCCAGATAACTGATGTTGCTTTTTTCTTTTCATGGCAGCAAGTCTTCATTTTCCCGATGTTCTCTTGTTCCTTGCTCATTTTTCAATGTTGTTACCAGCGACTCACTCCATGTGCAGGGGCTGGTCTGCTTCGGCACACTGATTAAGAACTAATGTGATTGGTGGATCGCTGCGCATGCAGAGTCTGAATGCACAGTGTGCGTCAGGTTTCTTTGAAATTAGATTAATTAATTTGCGTCCTACATCGCAGGCTCTGCGATGTGACTATTGCACACACATACATCGCGATGGCGATGCAAAAATGATATATTGCGCAGCTCTAACCCACATGCAGTAACATTTAATGATAACTGTTACTCATTCAAAAATCAAAAAATCCAGAATGTAACTTACTAACAGGCAGGCAAGTATAAAAACAATAATAAAGAATAAAACAAATATTAATCAGAAACCACAGGGAACAAACCGGGAACATAACGGACACATGAGGACCAGAGACTAGGTACAGGAGATGCAGAAGACACAGGACTGATGTAAAGGCGAAAACAGACGAAAACAGACGAAAACAGACAAACAGAAGAAGAGTGAGGGGAAAACATAGGCTTAAATAGGGAGTTACTAATTTCTTATTTTGGGAATGATGATATATGCAGGGCTGCAAAGTTTCACCAAAAGTTTGGAGTGAGACTTTGGGAAAGTAGAAATGAAAATAATTGTAAGATCTGGTAAAGCAAGAGCAACTCAGACAAATGATCACAGCCCAGAATGACAGCAGGTCTTTCTCCTTCTTCCCAGACAACGTTGAAAGAGATTAATAAAATAAAAAGAAGTCTAGAGTGTATGACACATACAGTCCCAAAAACTAGCTACTGTCCTGTAAATCCCCTTAGCTCATATTATCAGTTAGCTCACAAGCAAATAATAATATATGTGTATATATATGTGTGTGTGTATATATATATGTGTGTGTGTGTGTATATATATATATGTATATATATATATATATATATATATATATATATATATATATATATATATTAGGGCTGTCAAACGATCAATTTTTTTAATCGCGATTAATCGCATTTTGTCCATACTTAACTCACGATTAATCACAAATTAATCGCAATTTTTTTGGCACATTTTTTTCTGTTCTAAATGTATCTTTATGTATTTTTTTCATGTTCTTAATACTTTTAACAACATAAGAAAGGTCAAATATGCTTGCATTATTAAAATGTTTATTCAACACTTCAAATCATGCAGGAAAATAAATCCAGGGTTGTCTGCTTTTGGCGAGGGGGGGTGACGGGCTCTCTGCATCTGCCGTCTGTTTGGCTTGCAAGAGGTGTCCACTGACACTGCATGTTTTTCTTCTTCGCCTTTTTCACGCAGTGTGCTACTGTCTGTCAGTTAGTATCACACTGATGATCGCCATGGCTCCGGTGCAGCAAAACAATAAAAAGTACGACTTGAAATTCAAACTTTCTGTCGTGATATATTCAGAGGAAAACTCGGGAGAAGCAGCCGCTAGACGTTTCTCTGTCGACCCCAAGAGAGTGAGAGAAACGGAGCTTCAGCGTCTGTCCGAGGAGGACAGCAGCAGGGCCAGGCTGCCTGCTGGAGGGAGGAAGAAGGCTAGCGAGGAGCCTGAGATAAACATGCAGGGATGAGTTATCAGCAAACGGGCACGCCACGAGAGAGTGTCCCGCAAAATGATCAGGGCGATGGCGAAACAAATGTCCGCCACCGTGAGTGACAGCAGAGATGAGGAGTTTGCAGCGAGTGCTGTTTTTCAGTCCGCTGTGTTTTTAACGAACCGCCAACCCTGCTTCTTCTTCTTCTGAGTCCCTTTCTTATTTTTCTGCCACCCTCTGTATCAAGACTACGGGTGCCGCCGACGGCCGTAAATCATACAATGCGCGTTTTTTTTAAATTTTTTTTATACTGAGCGTTAATCGCGCATTAAAAAAATTGATGGCGTTAAGAGGACGTTGCGTTAACGCGTTATTAACGCGTTATTAACGTTAACTTTGACAGCCCTAATATATATATATATATATATATATATATATATATATATATATATATATATATATAATGCATTTTATTTGAAGGCGCCTTTCAAAGCACTCAAGGACACCGCACATAACAACAACATTACAACAAAAAACAGGGGACAATTTAGTGCAAATGAAAATAGATAAGTAAGAGGATGCAATTACATGGTGCTAGCTCGGCACAAAATTCAGACTCCGCGGTCCTCACCACAGGAAGTCAACCGGGCCGGGTTAGGCAGGGTTGAGCTTCAAGGGAGAGAATAGTGCAATAGAGTGGAATAGAGAATAGGCAGGAGTGTGATTATATGATTAGGCTGATACAGAGTAAGCCACACAGAATAAGTGTGTTTTCAGGCTCTTGACCCTATGGTGGTTAGGTTGGCAGATGGGGTAAAGAGCTGAATGGGAGAAGAGGATCAGAGAGTGCGGGAGGGTGTGTGGATATGGATCAGTTCAGCAAGATATGATGGTGCCAGGTTAGTGTTGTGTCGGTTGCGAACGTGTCGTTCGAACGAACAAATCTTTTGAGTGAACGAAGTGAACGGAATCACTTCATGAACTGATTCATTCCTTTCTCAGTTCAGTTGAGCTCGGCCGCGAGCATGCCAGCCGGGAGTGGAACTGCCGCGACTCACTCAGAGAACTGTGAGGATGTGATTCACGTTCGCGCTGTGATTCGTTCATGATTCGTGAACCAACTGCACACAGAGAACTGTCGCTGAGGATGTGGTTCTCGTTCACGTACTGTGCTGAAAGTGGCGCTGTGTCACTCACTCACTCACTCACTCAGGGCAGAGGAGTTGAATCACGTTCAGTAACCGTACTGCTAAAATTAGCGCTGTGTTGCTAACATCCATGTAGCATCATGTCAAGTGATTTTACTGTGCACAGAGGACACTCTCACCTTGTAATAATTTTAGTGCATGTATATCACTCAAAGTGGCGCTGCGCCTCCCGCGAATGATTGTCTACTATAGTCTGTGAACGCAACGTCCCTCAATAAGTGAACGTGAATCTCAGGGCTGAATCACGAACTGAATGACCTATCGTTTGGCTGCTTATCAGTTCAGGGAGTTGGAGAGCACTGAACGATTCGGTGAACGAATCTTTTGAAGAAATCATTTTAATGAACGGATTCTAGAGATTCAGTACAGTAAAAAGAACTGCCGTTCCCATCACTATGCCAGTTTATGAAGGATCTTGAAAGTGAGGAGTAGAATCTTGAAATCAATGCAGGATTTGATAGGGAGCCAATGGAGTTGCTGCAGGGCTGGAGTGATGTGTTCAGCAAAGGGAGTTCTGGTGATGATACGAGCAGCTGCGTTCTGGACCAGTAGGAGTTTATGGAGTGATTTCCGAGGAAGACCATGGAGGAGAGAATTACAGTAGTCCAGACGAGATGTAACCAGGGTGTTTACGAAAATAGCAGTGCAGGCTGGTGTGAGTGAGGGACAGAGGCGGTTGATGTTGCGTAGATGGAAGTATGCAGACCAGTTAACATTATTGATGTGGGCTTTGAAGGTTAAGGTGCCGTCCAGGGTGACACCCAGGCTCCTTACCTGGGGTGATGGTGGCACGATGGAATTGTCCATGGACATAAAGAAGGGGTTGTGCTTTGCCAGGGTGGATCTGGTGCCAATGAGGAGGACCCCAGTTTTGTCACTGTTCAGCTTCAGGAAGTTGAGTGAGAACCATGATTTAATCTCCAGCAGGCAGTTGGATAGAGCTGTGGATGGCAGAGTGGAAGTGGGCTTGGTGGAGATATAAAGCTGTGTTTCATCAGCATAGCAGTGAAATTGAATGTGAAATTTCTTGCAAATGAGTGATTTCTCTTTTTAAATCCAATCTGACACTCCACACTAGAATGAAAAGCAACAAACCCTTTACTTAAGCTATTTTCATTTTGTTTGGACATGTACCAGTTTGGAAATACAGGCTTTAGATGTATGTTAGTGGTTTTGAAATCCCATCAATAAACCTTTTCACTACTTCATAGTTCATTAAAGTCAACAGACATCTTGTTTTTACATGTATTATCAATATCTATAATTTCTTTCTCTTCCACTGATGTAAGCAACATAGATATGGGATTCCTTTTTATGGAATTATCATGAACTTCTTCGGTTGTCACTGGTGGATCAGGTTTTTGTTTTTTGTTTTTTTTTATCCCCTGGTGATCTATGGATTATCTCTATATTCATGTTTTCTGCAATATTTTTTTTTTATTAGACAACTGTATTCATATAATGTTCTGAATATTCTTAAGAATGTTTAATCACTGTCAGTATCCTTTTCCTTATATCATATTTTCCAATTTTGTGACAGTAAATCATTTTTCAGTGCCTTCATTAAGTCCTCTGTCCTCATTCGTCTTTTTTATGTTTAATGTCATAGACTGCAAAAACTGGTAGATGGTCACTGAATACCGTTGATATATATTTCATTAATTTTATGGTTTTCTATGGCATTTACTTTCATTACTTTTTAATAAAAACATTTCCACGATCCGGTCCCTGAACGATTCAATACTAGACCCTGGTGCCCTGTATACACAATTAACTGACTGGGGTCAGTCGTCCTCGACAACACCATCACCCAACACAAAGTCCCTAAAATGTTCAGGACGCTGCCACTGGCGAACAGGTCACCTGGGGCTCCCAGAAGGTGCATCCGGGTGAGGGTCACACTGGTTGGGGCATGGGTTGTTGCCTCTCTGGCAGCGGATGGTGCAAGAGGGTGGTAGGGCGAGTCTTTATTGGTGCAGCACCACCACACGTCCCCGGCCAGGCATGCTTACCCAGTACACCACCACAGACAGCCAGTTCACAACCTCACCAGGCCTCTGCCAGTGACTCTGAAGCTTTGGGGAGACTTCCCTCTTATGGACAGGACAATACACCCATACCTTCGCCACTGGTGTGCAAGAATTAGTCCATCTCTTTTCCTCCATGAATCTCATGCTCAGGCGGAGCTCCGAACGCTAGGTCCACCGATGTTTGGATTTCTCGCCCAAACATGGGAGCAGCAAGCGTGCACTGGCTGGACTCCTGGACCTCAGTACAGTAAGGCCACAGGACCAGGGGAAAGTGGCAGTCCCGCTGGTGTTGGCTAGTGAGGATGGCGAGTTGGGTGGCCAGGGTGCCATTGAAGCGCTCCACCAGCCCGCCGTTTGGTGGATGAAGTGGTGTTATTCTCATCTTGCTCAGCCCCAGCTGCCAACAGACCTCACCAAAGACCCGGGACTCGAAGTTCCACCTCTGGTCACTGTGGAGCTCAGCAGGGACCCCAAAGCTGGAGAACATCCCCTCCACCAACTTTTCAGCTGTTGTGATGGCACTCTGATCCGGCACTGTGTATGCCTCTGGCCACTTCGTGTAGTAATCCATAGCGACGAGGATGTAGCGGTTGCTGGAGTCGGTGACCATAAAAGGCCAGAGGACATCTACCCCTACTCTACCCTGCTCCATAGGGGCCCCCACCAAATACTGCTGCAGTGGGACGTTGGAGCACTGGGTTGGTCCCCTTTTAGCGGTGCAGGAGTCACAGCAATGCACAAGTAACTCCATGCATTGTTGACAGCCAGGCTAGTAGAAACGCCCCCTTAGGTGGCAGATGGTCTTGGAGTTCCCATAGTGTCCTGCCTCCACTGAGCCATGGACAATCTTGAAGACTTGGGGACAGAGCAGTCTCGGTACCAATAGCTGCAAGCAATTGTTCCCCTGTCCAGGAGCATGCCACCTCCGATACAACAACCCGTCATGGACCTCAAAGTTACCCCATTGGGAGTGGCAGGCTTTTATCACAGGGCCTTGTGCAGAAACCTCTGTCCACTCTGGATGCTGCCTCACTTCCAACCAGCCTCTAACCAGCACCAGGGTCCCATCTGCCCCTTGCTGCTGTCTCAGTTGTGGCGTTGTCAATGGAAGCCATCGCCCCTCACTGTCAGCTGTCTGGACGACTGCCACCGTCGGTGCTACTTAACCCCATTCCTCCTGCAGCTGGCAATAATGGCATTCCAAGGTCACACAGGGCCGCCGGGAGAGTGCATCGGTATTGCCATGTTGTCGTCCTGCCCAATGCTGGGTATCAAAGTCATAACCCTGCAGCATCTCGAGCAATCTAGTGACCTGCCCCTCCGGCTGCTTGAAGTACTGTACTGCCAGGACCACCACCAGCAGTTCACGTCGAGTCACACAATAGTTTCTTTCCGCTCGACTCAGTGTACAACTGAAGTAGGCCACAGCACGCTCTCCATCTTTTTCCTGCTGTGACAGGACAGCTCAAACCCCCACGTTGCTGACAACCATGTCCAGCAAGAAGGAACATTGGACATTGGGGACAGCCAAGACTGGAGTTTCAGTGAGGGTTGTCTTGAGTCTATTGAAAGCTGTGGCACAGGAGTCGTTCCAGTTGAACGGCTGAGCCTTGTTGGTCAGACGGTGGAGTGGACTGGTGATGGTGGCAAAGTTCCGGATGAAACGGTGGTAGTAGGAAGCCAAGCCCAGAAAGCTCTGCAGCTGCCTGACGTTGGCAGAGGTTGGCCAGTCCTGTACAGCAGCCACTTTTGCTGGATTGGTGGCTAAGCCGCTACCACACTAACCACATGGAACTCAGTCTCCCTTGTCAGCAGGTGGCACTTTGCAGGATTCAGCCGCAGCCCTGCCTCAAGGTATACAATGCAATGGCTGCGGGGTGCATCTGCCAGCACCCTCTTCATAAGCCGTTAAAAAGTAGCTGGTACAATGCAGAGCCCAAATGGCATAACATGGAACTGCCCGATGGTGAAGGCAGTCTTTGGTCTTGCATCAGGGGCCAGCTCCACCTGCCAGTAGCCACTGCGCAGGTCAAGGGAGCTGAACCAGCTGGACCCAGCAACCCAGTCAAGAGCGTCATTGATCCGAGGGAGTGGATAAGAGTCCTTTTTGGTGATGGCGTTGAGATGCCGATAGTCCACACAAAAACGGCTGCTGCCATTCTTCTTCCTTGCGGAGACAACGGGAGCTGCCCATGGGCTGCTGGAGGGCTCAATCACCCCAGCAGCACCCATCACATGGATCATTTCCTCCGCTGCCTGCAGTGTTAATTTTGACAGCAAATTCTGATTTAGTCTTAGTCTTTTGAATAACACACCATTTAGTTTGTCATATTTTAGTCATCTGAAATCTTTTAGTCTTAGTCTAGTTTTAGTCAACTAAATATCTTAAGAGTTTTAGTCTTAGTCTAGTCTTAAGTCTTTTAGTCTTAGTCTAGTCTTAGTGAGTGGTAAAGCTCTCTCTCTCTCTCAATTCATTTCAATTCAAATGGCTTTATTGGCATGAGGCAACACTACATATTGCCAAAGCAAGGGTTTGGAAATAAAAAATAATAACAATAAAGGAAAACTATATTTACAACAAATTATTTATAATCTATACTGTTGGTAATACTGTAACTATGATTGACTCAACCTATGATCAAAACTATGATTGATTCAATCTATGATCAAAACTATGATTGACTCAATCATAGTTACAATCAATTAATCTCAGTCAATAAGTAATTAATAACAATGAATCAATCAGTTTGTGTCAACTGAAAATGTCATGTCTCTCTCTCTCTCTCTCTCTGTAAGTGTTGCTTCAATTTGGTGGTGTTTTTGCTCCACACGGTTTGCAGACGGTCTGGTTGTCATATGTGAAGTGTGCCCAGATATCAGTTCTTCGTTTTCGTCCTGGACCTCGCTCTGACATTTCTGTTGTTCATGAGGTATGCCGTTGCCCTCGCACCGGGTGCACTACAAACCGTTAACGCTAGCATCTTGCTAATGAGCGAAGTCAGATGAAATCCGCCAAAGCTGTGCAACTAAATATCATGTAAACAACCTAACTCTTGAGAAAACGTCCACGAAACTGTGCGAAGTTCTGCAAACTCGTCTTTGTTCTCCTTCTGTGTCAATGCTGCTGCCTCTGTTTAGCTTGCCGTGGCTTTTTTAAAATGGCTCTGCTGCTTCTGCATCGGTCAACCTACCCTCAAAAGATTCGAATGATTGAATCTCTTCTCCATTCGTCCCACCCTAACATTTTCGTCTCGTTTTTATTCGTTGACTAAAGTGTCAGTTATATTTCGTCACAGTCTTCGTCATCATATCTGACTTTTTTATTTAGTTTTCATTTAGTTTTCGTCCGTGAAAAAGGTTCGTTGACGAATATTTTTCGTCATAGTCTTCGTCAACGAAGTTAACACTGGCTGCCTGTCTTTTAGATAAGGCCAATCGTCGGGGCTGTAGGCGAATGGGCTGGGCAAAACGAGTGTCGATGGAATGCTGGACCAGCTGAGTCTGTTTGCCGTCTTCATCTCTGGCAGCAAAGATTTCCACAAAGTCATCAAGGAGGCATTTTAACTGGTGGCACTGCTGTGAGTCGAGGCCTACGCAACTAAGCTGCTATAAGTTGCGTACCGCCTCAGTTGCCTCAGCTGAGGGAAGAAGAGCTGGCTCGGCAGGTGGGGTTTGACTCAGGTGGTGGCAGTGCAGGATTACTGGCGTTGGGTGGACTGGATGTTGAGACACAGGAGCCTTGTTTCTGCTGGTCTGCTGTTGCTTGGCGGTTGGGGCATTGATCCCTAGGCCCATTCTTCTTCCCATGACCAGGCTGGAGAGCCATGGTCCCTGTGCCAAGGGTGATGGTTGTCTTCACCACATCAAGACATTCCCCCCAGTGGGTCAGCAGGTCCAGGCCAATGATGCAAGGGTCCTGACACTGCATGAAAAGTGGGATTTTCGTCAGTATGCGGCACTGTAGATTGTCGTGGAATTTCAGGTTTGCGACAATTCACGGCAATTTGCAGGCAACACTGAAAACTGACGTAAATTGTCGGAAACTGACGTGGGCCTTGCTTGGCAGTTGTCCCCCCATGACCCCCCTCCCCCTGATTCTAGGGGAGGCTTTAACATGTAAATGAAAATGCTGGGAGCTGTACAAATGCAAATCAGGGTAGCAGGGGGAGTTTTACCCCAGGTGACCTTTTCCTAAAAGGTATTAACTTCATTTTAAGAAAATCTCTGGTATAAATAGATGAGGCTCAGTATAGCCTAATTATAGATTCTTACATTTTAGCTTGAATTGATTTGTTTAATTAAAATATGCTAGATTATTTACTGTGTATGTTATTAGCAATGGCCAATGTTATGTAAAAATATTATTTATTCCTTTTTATTCTCTCTCCTGAGACCAAGTTAAAGATAAAGCACCAGTTGTTAAGTTAAAATGTGCATGGCATATGAGATAAATAAGATATTGAAATATATAAATAATTTCTGTTTAAAATGTGTGACATTAAAATATAATTTCATGGGTTCTGAATGTTTAAAAGAAGTTAAAGTAATTCTTATTTCGTGTGAGAGTTCATGACCTCTAAGAGTTTTTACACTTCCGGGTTGACCGGAGCGTCAGTGACGAGGAAGAAGGAGCAGAGAGTTAATGGCGTAGAGCAGCTAACAGTGGACTGTGTGTGTCCGTCAGTGTCGTGTTTTATTACTAACGGACTGTGAACTATATTCGGACGACGTGCCTTGAGTGTGTGAGCTGGACTCTCCATCGCAGTCGAAGTGTTTGTGTTTTATTGGACACGAAGCAAGTTCGGCTAAGCTAGCTAGCAGGAGCTAAGCTAGGCTAGCAGGAGCTCGGTTAGCGGCCCGGCCTTGTCGAGAGGAGGCCTGCGCTGACGGGAGGAGCTCTGCCGGGTCGCCGCGGAGAGTGTAGCCGACGGATGTCGTTTCGCTGCCGCAGAGGGACACGGAGGTTTATCGCTACGAGCATGTTGTTTTCACAGACTAACCTTGCATCACACCGAGGCGTATTAGCTCGGAGCTCTGTCTGCAAGTCCAGATTTACATGATGCTGATAATGACGCCATCGTGTGTAAGTAACGTTTACTGTTTTCTCCTTCATGGTTTAATTTTACAGTGACTTACGTTTTCATTATTCATACCACTTTTCATTTAATTGTTTTCCAGCTGCCTGTAAGATAGTAACGTTACGCAGGAGCCTCAGGTACAAACAACCAGATCTTCCATCGCAGGCTGAAGCTGTGAGGAGTTCAGCTCGGAGTCGTTCGAGAACAAAGAGGGTAAGAGTTGTTAGATTAAATCCGTTTTTGGTCAATGTGACTATTATTCGGGTGCATTAATAGATGTCTTGCGTCCATACGCAGTGCATCGCGCAGTACTGATCGTCTTTATTGATTGTTTTTACAGAGAGCTAGCTGAGGATGAGGTGGAGCTTTGAAAGTGCGCCGCCATGGACCTGATGTCTGAGGGGGAAGACGGCACAAGACGGCGGGTGTGTGGATGGAGCCGGGAGCTCACCGAGCTCTGTGCCGCGCTGCAGTCGAGATTATAGAGGCGATTCCGAAGTGCAGAGCGACAACCGACGTCTGCAAAATGGACCGAATTCAGACAGAAGGCCGGCAGTTACCGACAGCTCCGAGGCGGCAGACAGACACTTCACGGTGCTGCAGGATTTTAGGCTTCTAGTGAGCTTCCTGTTGTTGTGTGGGCGGATTATATTTTGTACATAGTTGTGATGTGTTTGTGTTAATAAAGCTCTTTCTTTGAATAAACAACACCTTCCTGGCATTTTCCTTTCCTCAATAAATTCATTCATGTCTTTGATGAATATTATATATTATATGAATATATTTGATAAATAGAAAGTAAGTAAATAAAATAATATATATATATATATATATATATATATATATATATATATATATATATATGTATATATATGGGGTGGGGTTTACGTTTATAATGACTCAGGTTGACCAATAGTGACAGATCTGCCAGCCAATCACAAATGATTTTTCGTGTTTAAAAGTGGTTTCATCCAATACTGAGGGAGGATATTCAAGCCAGCCCACACATTCTGTGACCAGGTGTGGTTTCGCTGCGATTCATATGCAAATTAGAGTCGTTCGCACCTCCGGGAGCTCCACTGACGTCATGGTTCGTTTCCGACAATTTGTGGCACAGCGAACGCGGCGTTTGCAGGCTGTAAATTGCCGTTAACTGCCGAAAATTAGGGAGATTTTCGGGCGTTTAAGGGGACGAAAATCCCACTTTTCATGCAGTGTGAATGTTGGTGAGCCCGAAACTTGTGTACCAGCTCCTGGTCTCCAGCCTGGATTTGCAGTGGCTTCTTCCCCCTCATGCCAGCCTTTTCTCCTGTCACCGTCATTAGCTGTGTGTTGGTTGGTGACCATGCAGTTGTGAGTGGGGCAAGGCAAGGCAAGGGGAGTTTATTTGTATAGCACAATTCAGACACAAGGCAACTCAAAGTGCTTTACAGGCACATGCAAACTACATTAAAAGACATAAAAATTTCATTTAAAATCAAGTAAAAACATTAAGAAACAAACATTAAAACAAGTAGGCTAAAATAGAAGGCTTTAAACGAAACAAGACTGTAGAATAAAAGTCACAATGCAGTTCAGAGACTTGAATTGTATCAGTTAAAAGCAGTGGCAAAGAGAAATGTTTTAAGCCTTGATTTAAAAGAGGTGAGAGTTGGCGCAGACCTGCAATTTTCAGGGAGTTTGTTCCAGATATGTGGCGCATAGTAACTGAAAGCTGCTGCTCCATGTTTAGTTCTAACTCTGGGGACTGAAAGCAGACCTGTACCTGAAGATCGCAGAGGTCTGGATGGTTCATAACGTGGCAGCAGATCAGAAATGTATTTTGGCCCGAAACCATTTAGGGCTTTGTAAACCAACAGCAAGATTTTGAAATCTATTCTTTGATAGTCAGGAAGCCAGTGTAAAGATCTAAGAACTGGAGTGATGTGATCATTTTTTTTGTTTCTTGTTAGGACTTGAGCAGCAGTGTTCTGAATTTGCTGCAACTTTCTGATGGAGTTCTTAGGGAGTCCTGTAAAGACACCGTTACTGTAGTCAAGTCTGCTAAAGATAAATGCGTGGACAAGTTTCTCCAAATCCTGTCGAGACATAAGTGCTCTTATCCTGGATATATTCTTAAGGTGATAGTAGGCTGACTTTGTAACCGTCTTAATGTGGCTGCTGAAATTCATGTCTGAGTCCATAATTACACCGAGGTTTCTGGCTTGGTCTGTAGTTTCCACAGGGCCAGTGGTGCCCTGTAGGATGCCAGGCCGCAGTTGGCAGACCAGATACAGTCCTCTGGTGTGTCCTAGGCGTCATTACAACTGCAAAATCTCCTAACGCTAAATAGAAACCACTCAAACCGCGTCTCCTCTTTGTTTGAATGCAGTCATGGTGCATTATGTGTTCCACTAACTGTCTATCATTGCAAATATACTTTTTTGACATCATAATTATGCTGTCATCAAGCAACATGGTTCAAATGATTCTGTTTGAATATAATGTAATTATTCCTGTTATTTTTTCTATCACAGTGATTTAACTTTCCACTTAAAACAATATCATAATCATATAGAGAGTGTTATAAGTTCTCTTTTTATTTGTTGCTGTCTTTCAGGGTACTGGAGCATAAAATTGGAAGAACAGTCCATGATGGCACTGGCAGAGAAATCGTTTGATGGCTGCAACTCAATTGTATATTTTGTAATTACTTTAAAAGGTACTGGGAAAGAACCAAAGAGTTTTTAGATGGATGGCTTTTTCATTTTCTAATTTGATGGCTTTTTTTGCTATCAGTCCTTGTCTGTCAAGGCAGGAAGTCTGGAGTCGTTTACTAGCCACACTGATACTCAAACACACAGCTTATTTCATAGGACATTATTTGTGCTCAAAGGTGCCAATTAACAATATTCAAACTGAACACTCTGACAAGTCAGGGAGAGCATTTTCCTCTGTTTCTCCTCTCAAGGATGACTTGAAAGGACAAGGAGTTTGAAAGGTACACCACAAATGCCACGAGACTGAAGACTTTTACTTTCCTTTGTGACTTGCCTCTACATGCTCTACCTTTCATTACACCTCTTCATTCAAGTGTACTGTAAGATTTTGTCAGTATTTCTAGAGTCTACAGTAGGCATAGGATAATATGAAAAATGTAACTTCATGATCATCCTTGCCAAAATAATTTAACATGTGATGTTATCCCAATAATCATCAAAATATGCCTAAAACAATGAAAATGCTACTAAAACACACTGCAATCACTTTCACTTACATTTTGATGAAAACAGACTTCTTTATAACATCACAAATAGAAAACAATTCAAAATAAATCTGGGAATTGATATTTTTTTATCCACAATTCCCTCTTAAATTGACCCACCATGGTCTACAGTGAGTCATAAATGTTCAGCAATTTTCAATGGTCAAATGTCCATCCATCCATCCATTGTCTGTAACTGCTTTATCCCTTTCATGGAGTTGCAGGGTTTTTTGCTGGAGCCAATCCCAGCTGTCCCTGGGCGAGGGCAGGGCACACCCTGGACAAGTCGCCAGGTCATCGCAGGGCCCTTCACTGATGGCAGAGGCTGCCATGCAAGGTGCCAACCGCACATCAGGAGCAATTTGGGGTTCAGTATCTTGCTCAAGGCTGGTAACTTTCTAAAGTTACCAGCCAATCAGAATTTCCACTAGCCACATTTTTTCCAGTGAAAATAAGAGAGATTAGATAAGAGAGATGAGTGCAGCTGAATAAATTATTTTGACATTTTGGATTTTATTAACACAATCCAAGTACAATACATACACATACACATACAGTACATGCATACAACAACAAATTCATTTATTTTGCCTGGTACTCATTTGTGTATGTCTCTCCTATCTTCAAGCCCTTCTTCCTGTACACCCTGAAATTAATTGTCATATCATAGTATTATCTTTTTGTAAAGTTCCATCTGTGTCTGTGGAAGCATGTATGTCCCTCTGTATCGTATTAAATGCACTGATTCTGAAACATGTAAATAGTAACGTTAACGTTAATTCACTTATTCACACATCCTTGCAAAGTCGGTGACAGACCTGCCCTTTTTTCCGATGGCGTGGGCATTTAGAAAAAGTAGCTGCAACTTCTCCAGCTCCGACGTTTTTAATAAAGAAAGGTTTCTCCCAGCAAGGCTCTCTTCAATACGACCTGTTTTGGCGGATTTAATCCTTAGGCTCTCCTGATTACTCCGGGCACTTTCATGGTCCTTTACAGCCTCGACTTTAAAATTATTAGTTCCAACCACGAAATTGTTTGTTTTTTTTTTCCTTTGCGTACATGCGGCAGTCCTTACAAAACATGACGACGACATTCGTGGTAATCGAAGACTGGTTTACTGGTGACTCCTTCACAATGACATGGAGTGAAAACTGCTGTAAAAATAAAATACAAAAGCAAATCTTGTGTCATTCTTTTACAGCTTATCATTGTTCCGTATACAACGCCGTGAACTAGCCTTATCTTGTAAATAGTTGACTTGTAAAAATTGCTTTTTAACCTTAACTTATTGGCTACATTTTATTCAAATAATCCTTAATATATTAACTTAAACATGTACATAATCAAATTAAACAACTTACGACATTGATTTATCAGCCCTTTCCTGAGGATGCAACTAGATTCATGTACTGATCCAACATGTGGCTTCTTTGCATTTTTTGATCTAACTGACAGGATATCATGTGACTTTCAACTAACAAAAATACATTTCAAAATAAAAGCATCTCAAAACAGTAACTGTTGTTACAAAATAAACGTATGTCTTGTAGACATCACACTCGGCCTGGGGCCCTTTGCTGCTAAGACTCCCCCTCTCTCTCAACCTGTTTCCTGTCATTTCTCCAAGCTGTTCTATCAATAAAGCCAAAAAGGCCAAACCCCACCCCCAAAAAAGTGATCTTAAAGGCTCTGAAATGTGTTTTGTCAGTCAGTGTATTAGTAAAGTAAAAAAAAATGGAGTCCTACAAGAACACAATCATTTTCTGCCAAATTAACAATAGTTCTGGTGGAGAGATTAGTATCTTTGCTGTTCTCTCTGTGCTTTCCTCATTGGTTTGAAGTGGGTGGGGCTCTGTCAAAGAAGATTAAAAGCTGGCTCGTGTGCACCTGTCTGCTACAAAATCCCAGAATAGCCATGCTTGCATTTACTTATACTTTTTTTTTTATTCTGTTGTCTGGTTGAGTATTTAACAGTTTTGAGAAAACAAGCTTTGTTATCTCAAGATAGAGAGATCAACCTTATCTCTAGAAAACAAAAGGCCATTATCTACAATCGTCAGAGATAAGGGTTGTCATGTCAGCATGCACAGATGACATCTTGACAATTGTAGCAACTAAACTGAGCAGAAACGTGTGATCAACACTTCAGAATGTACCTAAGTCTTACTTAGTTATACTTTCAGTGATGGAATGCAACTAAGAACATCTACTCATGTACTGAATTTAAGTACAATGTTGAAGTTCTTTTCTTGAATATTACCATCTTCTGCTGCTTTATACTTCCACTCAATTACATTTCTGAGGGAAAGATTATACTTTTTACTCTCCAATGTATTTGATAACTGCATTTACTAGTTACTTTAATGATGGCATGGGGTTAGGGTTAGGGTGGCATCAGAGCCAAAGCAGCACTTTTTTTTACAAATTGATTTTAGAATCAGATAATGTTCAGAAATAATAACAATATGATTCTAATGGTCAGAAAAATGCTGAACATCTTAAACAATAATTACCAATAATTGGCCAAGTGTATACAGTATATAAATATGTGTAACTATATGCATAATTGACTTTGTACTTTTGGTACTTTATTACCAGAAAAAAGAATTCTGTTTATGTTAGAAACATTTCTTTTACTTTTAGTTTAGCAAAAATATCCAAATACTGTCACCTGACAGAAAAGATTATACACGTCTTCATTTCCCATGTTGTTTCCATGCATATTCATATTCTGCTTTGCACATAATGTTAACATTTCTATGACATAGAAAAAAACTCAAGAAAGGTATTCCTGGTCCTCTTATGTAATTTTATTTTTAAAACACCGACCACGTCCCCTGCTGGTGAAGATATCTGTAATTTTACAGCATTTAGCAGCACTTTCCCACAGGGCTTTCATCCTTTAGATGTGCTCCTTCTAGGCTCTGCCTTTTCTCTTTCTCTCGTTCTCTTTCTCCTGTGCCGTCGGCTTTCTCACCCCATTGCGTGTGATGACAGACAGATCGTATGATCAGGTAAAAACAGGCAGTGTTGGTCAGCTTTAACTTTTAACACTAGCCATTCAGTGTGCCAGCTGCTCAGCCCATGACAACCCACTCGTTTGATTCAGGTGGTTTGGGGCAGGGAAAATCAGTACGGTAAATATTCTTAAAACAAATGCCAAAAGTTAATTGAAAACATATTATGGTTTGCTTTGGAACTCCCAAACTCACCCTACAGAGCACTGTGTATGTATATATCTCATGGTGCACGCTTAAGGTGATAACTTATCACATTATCACGAGAATCTGCATTTTGGGGCCTCACCAATGGTGAGCTCAAATGGTCTCTGTGTGTGTCCTCATTCAGTACCATGTGAACATCATCTTGCAGGCTTGCTTAAGATTCATGACAGTCAACATCATTTTTGTCAAAGCCACATTATCATTGCATGGTAATGCAGTTTGAAGTGCGTATTGATTTGAAAACCCTGTTGAGTTATTGCATGTGCTGGAGCTCTCGGGAGTCTCCGACAGTACATTTTGAAACTTAAGAGCAGGTTTTAAGAATTTATCAGGGAACTTTCTAAAATTAGTTAACTGAGGGCTTCACATATGTTTTATGTATTAGATGTACTGTAGGTCCCAGCTCCATTTTTTAAGCTGTGTCTGGAGGTCTGGAAAGAGTGACATTAATGAGCACTTGTTTTCAGAAGTTTTCCTTTGGCCATTTCCGTCTCTTTTATTGCCTGTAATAAAGGCTTGTGTTCCTGCAGTCATATTGTTGAACATGTCGAGCTGCAGATTTCAAGTGTTTGCTCATGAATTAGTGTAGCTTTAGAGTAGTGACTCATTTTTGACCACCCAGCCTCTTGGTTGAGATTACTGAATGTTTTATGACATCTTACACCCTGTTGTTATAATGCACATGCACATGAGGCATACTGTGAACTAGAGGCAACACTGCACCACGAAGATCCCTTATATATTCTGTCCAACATGGCAGTGAGTCACTCTGGAGGTGACTAATTTGCTTCCTTACATCTTTCACTGTAAAGCACATTTTGACTTCATGTAACATCATGAGCATATGCTATCATTAACTTCCTTTCACAACTTTTCACTACATCCATCCAACTGTACAGGAAAAGTATGGAGGCAGTGGAGAACAATAAACAAGAGGCAGAAGTAAATTGGTTTGAAGGAAATGATGATTGTTTGCAGTCTAATGCAGAGTTATAAACATTAGGCTTCTGTCTCATGTTTCCTGCAAATGCATGAACATCAGTGTGTGTTTGACTGAATATGGCTGGCTGCCCACACACACAGCCATGACAATAACAGCTTGATACGGCTAGTGTTGTTTATCCACTGTGATGTATTGGACCTTAAGCTCAAATCATGACTTTGTGAAGGACACAGTTGCTACCACGGTTGAACTTTTCAGGTTGTCACCTCACTAACTCCCAAAGACCTAGAAGAGTTTTTGGACATCAGACTTTCCAGCATTTCCTTATTGTCCTACCGTACTCTAGCAGATAGTATCAAGGGCCACACATGGTTTGATTCAGGAGCTTGATTCCAGTAGGTTTTAGTCCAGCTCATTTGAAGAACAATTTTATATTTGGTTTGTCTGAGAATGGATGAATTTCAGAAAATGTTTACTGAATGCTAGTCAAAAACAAAACCTCGGGAATAGGTTTTCAGGGTTTTTTTTTATTAGAAAGATGCAAGAAAGTTTATTAATCATAACACAACTGCGAAGCAAAAGTGACTACCCAAAATATTTCACACTAGCGATGTTTTCTCTTTTTGATCAGTCAAATCAGTCTTTCACTTATTGTATTATTTGTCTCTGTCTTTTTTTAAAATTAATAACACTTAGAATTTTAATGTAGGGAGGTGGAGAGAGTTATTATTACTTGTATACATTCATGGTAGTAGCCACACGCTGTGGTAGTAGCTAGCTTACTAACAGTTACCCCTTGATTCATTGGATAGATTGATTGATTGGATAGGATTGGCTGTTTTTGAACTGTTTTTACATTTTATTTTTAGAGAGCAGTAAAGGTAAATTTACCCTGTAATTCACTTGAAAAACTGCAGGATCATAAGAAGGTCGGACAAAATATTGATTCAATATAAAAAAAAATATGCAGCTGGAATGTTTTTTTTTTTTTCTCGTCCTTCTCACCCCTTGGCTTTATCTTACCCTCGAGGGGATCCTGACCCCACGTTTGGCAACCACTGCACTTCGGGATGTATTGATGAAGAGCACTCCAAGCTAGATCTTGAACCACACCTTTTGTGTTTTGGGACACAAATATAACACTCAGCATTCTGGAAATGTTAGCCCATCTCACTCATTTTCAGGAGCAATGACAGCAAGTCCAATTGAATGGAGCCTCCCCAGTCTCGTTTGGTGTTGGTAGCCTCACTGTGCCTTAATTAAGTTGTAGCTCAGCTGCCTACATTTTCACAAAAGCTTCCTTGATATCACTGAGACACCATAAAAGGGCTTTACACTTTCATTTTTTCCTCAGCATTTACACTTTCTGACAAAGATAAATGGGCAAAAGGGTGTTGACCCTGCAGTGTGTTTAATAAATTAGATTAGACATTGATTCATTTGTTAGGTCAAATTACCAATAGCTTCATTAAATGCCAGTCTCTTTGGGCTATAAATTATTCATATTCATCACGAGCGTTCAGGATTTAAAATTGCACTGGAGGATGTAAGTTGATGACACTGTCAACTTCCTCATAAAACTGCATGTTTAGCAAAACATTACTGGATAAACAGCCGCATAACCACCAACAGGCCATAATTCAGTGAACGCTAAGCCTAAGGAGGGCCAGTCATTAAGCCTGCTGTAGTCCAGTGTTGGGAGGCTGGTGGAGGGAAGCAGAGCCAACGGAATCTTGGGCGGCTTTTCGGTTTAGCTGCTTTAGCATCTGTCCCCGGGGTGGCACGGTGCTGTTGTACCTTTTGAATATGTATGTGAGTTATTGGTCCCGGGGGAGCCACTATATATCCATGGAGCGGCGGTCGGATGACAATGGGGGCCCAGTCGTCTTCTTCCTTTATCTGGGCCTGTCTGCTTCCTGATGTATCTCTCAGCACAACTTGTTCAGATTGCCTCATCTATCATTGGCCTCAGATATGAAAATGTGGATCCCTGCATCGGAGCCCAGTCACATTGTTACAAGTGCAATCTGGAGGCATCATGGGGGAGGCCCTCCTCCAAAGTTAAAGTGGGAGAAGGGGAGGTGGGGGGACTGGGTATCAGGGAAAAAAATAAAGTCAAAGGAGAAGCAAAGGAGCGACTGTGCTTCTCCGTTTTTTTTATGAGACTAGTCTGCAGATCTGTTTTGTTTCTGAAGGGCCACTCACTGCCTCTGTATTGAGGTAGGTAATGAACAGTATTGAGGCCTTATTGATGGACTATTTAAGTTTATGAGCTTATGGAGATGATTAAAAACCCTTGTATAATACTCACTTTATGTGTGGAATTCAGAACTAATAAGTACACAGTGATTCAGTTACTCTATTTTCAAGGACATATGGCCAGCAGCATGGCAGCAATCATCGCAGCAGTGTTGCTGTGAAATTAAAGACATGTTTATGACTGTGCTCCCATGCCAAATCTCTTATACCACGCATTTGTTTATTGACTTCCCCTAATAATGTGTGAAGGGGGATCGTAATTAGATCAGGCTCAATGAAGAAGTTACCAATTTGCAGTACACAAGGTCAGTCTTTATCTGTTTATGAACTTGGGAGGCCAGGTTAACTGTTGGTAAGACTTGTTATAGTTGATGTATCCACAGCCACAGACTTGGCTCAGACAATCTATGTTTATATGGGCGGCAGTGCACCTTGGAGAGGACAGAATACTGGGTTTTTATTGTGCCAGAGACAGTTTTAAGTAAATAAGTATGGGCTCAAGCCAGGTAGGGTTGGGCCACTGACAGCCATCAACTACTAATCCTGGACATTTGTAACATGGTAATTTAAAAGGCTCCCCACCAGAGCGCACAATTAAATGGCGTGTCCCCTCAGAGTTTCCGTAGGGCAGGAGTTGTTGTTGTTTGTGATATATAGGGAAAGTAAATTAAACATTGCTGCTCAGCATGCTAACATTATGTCTCTCTGTCCCATTAATTATTTTCTCATTAAACCAGTTCAGTTAGGCAAACCCAAGACATTCGGTTACATTTGTGGCAGCAGTGTTTCTTTTCCGGCCGGCCTCTGTTTCTCTCAGTCATGCCATTTTTATACAAAGTTTTCTTAGCTTAGCTTCCTTGGCTAGTCGGCCAACATTGTTTTATGCATATGAGGCTGAACAAAGATAAATTACGGACATGTGGTGTGGAGATGAGGACCTGGTGAAGGCATGTATGTCAGTGGTAATGGGAGATAGTTTCAGGGTAAGACAGCTGGAGATTCATGTCAGAACAACAGTGGGAAACAGCAACAGCTCTAGTGGTGACAGTGACAGTGAGGGGACACGCTGCCTCAAATTCGTAAACATCCTCATTGTCCATCACGATGTTTTACTGTAGACATCATCATATTCCAGTTTTGCAGACTAAAGCCAGGTATTAACCATTAAAGTTGAAAAGTAAATGTTTGAAGATTTTAGTCTGGCTAGCAAAATGTTTTGTAGATACAACGGAAAGGTTTAAATGCCTTAATGTATCTTTAAGCTGTTTTTCTTTTTCACCCAGAAAGCATTGCCTTAGAACCTAAATAAAATAAAATAATAAAATATATTGCTGTCTTTTTGGATAACCTTGAGGGAATTTCACATTTTTACTGGTTTCTTAATGAAAATAAAACGTATTTACATCGTATAGCTCATGAAATATACAGTTGTAGTGTATCTCTATTGCTGTGGTGCCAGTCTGTCCATCTGCTCTTATTGCCTTTATTAAGAATAACAGAATAAAATTATGTGTAAAATGTTGAAATTATTTCAACTTATCACTTTAATATTACTGGAGTTTTAAAGCTGAGATAGATAGCACTACTCTGTTATGCTAATTACATTCAGTTGGAGTCTAGCTGTGCTTTATCTCCCACAGGTTTGATGTAGCTCCTGCCCCATTAAGTTGTGTATGGATAACTGAAATACCAAGATATTCACTCATTAAAGCTTGTATAAGCATGTTTTTTTTATTAACAATGGATCAAAGCAATGTGACAGTGTGAAAGGAATGAATTATGACCGAAATGTGCAACTGATTTTGGCTTTACAGAGCGTTATCATGAGGTCCATCTCACGTTTTGCTGTCCAGGCCACAAATATACTGTTATGATTGACTCACACTGATCTTGTTGTGTTCGGCAGCTAAAAGTAACTGCTCCCATTCGCAGAACCTGCAGTCAAGTAGGTGATAATATGTAATATGCCAGCCTAACAGTTTGCAGATTATGTCTTGTTGACTGTTATTAACATTGCTGATCGTGGTTTGGTTAGGTTAAGGCAAAATTAAATACTTGGTTAGGTTTAGGCAAAGATCATACGTTGAGTTAAAATGAATATGTTCGGTCTTGTAACTAACAGTAACCAAAGTAAGGTAATTCATGTCGTGTAGCATATGTAACGTAAGTACGTCACTTACGTAAATTACCTCTGTGGCAGTGGGATGTGGTTAAGGCGGTGGCTGCTGGAGGAGAGGGAGGAGCTGCTCAGCCGGCATTCAGACAGCTGGACAGAATCAGGTAATTAGTCAGCCATACAAGCATGGTTGTAACCTGGTTCTGATCTCTCCTGGTAGGCTGACTCCTTCCTTCCTTCTTTCAGTCCTGTGAGCGGTGAGGCTCACAACCTGATTTACGTCCGCTATCTAACCCACCTTACGTAACTTAAAAGTAATTCATTCTTAATTCTTGGTTTGGTTTAGCTCTGTGCTAAAATAAACTCCACACTGCAAGCCGAAGCTGCGAAGCCAAAGAAGGCGTGAAGGTACACGTCATGATGTTGTGTGGGGTTTTTTTGTCAGTGTTTTTCCCCCAGTGTCCTCCTCTTACTCTTAACATGTACCTGCTGACTGTTTATAATCATATGGACGCTGTGTGTTGTGAGTGAGATCCTGACCCAGCAAACATCCTGGAAAGTGACAAAGTTAGGTTTTTCACTCTTAATTTCATAATTCAATAATCAGAATCAGTAAACAGGACGGTGACTTTCTGACTCTCTCACTTGTGGGGAGGGTATGCTGTTCTCTGGCAGAAACTTCACTGAATAGTGGAAGGAGACAAACACTTGGTGAGTTAAAGTATTTTGCTGTTGACAGACGCTGTTTTTCGGGAAGAAATGTGACGAAGAGTTGATAGGACAGACAGAGTGACTGACACTTCTCTGTGTATAACTGCGGTATTTTTTTCCTCATATAAGCTGCCAAAGACACTACCATTTACTACACTACTGTTGTTGGGTCCTGTAATGTTGCTCTGTGGGTCATTTCTCTGTATTTTGTTGAGTGAAGGATTTGTTTAGCTGTCAGACTGTGAACACCACTGATACTACCTCTGGAGGCACATGAGAGCCACAGCGAAATGTCACCCCTTGCTGCATTTGAAACTTTCAGAGGAGGATGCGGAGAATTGGCACAGGATCCCCGCACTCGAAGGGGAGGGTGAACGAGGCTAGTGACACTATCCCATCAAATATAAGCGTGGGGCAGCAGACCATTAGGAGTGAGAAAGGGCTGCCGGTGAAGATAGTGGAGCATTAAGCAGAAAAAAATAGCCATATATTTCTCTCAGGAGTTGGTCGAGACCAAAATGGAGCTAAAAGAGAGTCAATATTGAACTCATCAGATGGACACAAATACGAATCCGAATAATGTTGCTCTGTAACCGCTAAATACAAAAAACTGTTAAGAGGTTTGCTATGTTAATCCCAAAGGGGATAGTATCTCCATGTTGTGATCCCAATTCAAATCAGTTATTATACATTTAAGGTGGATATTATCCAATTACAGATAACAGCCACTGTCGGGAAAAATCTGCAACTACAACATTAACCCAAAATGCAGAACTACACTGCCAGAGTGCACTTATTGTAGTTTTTCTTTTGTGGTTAATGCGTTTTACAACATTCAATCACTACAACATTTTAAGTCATTTTCACATATTGACACAGTGTCAATCACATAAAATCGTTTTAATGAAGTCATAAATGGTCATATGTTGCTCAGTTTTAGTCAAAAATGTTGTTACTTGGCTCAAGGCATCAGAGGTTAAAGCTCTATGCTGAAATAAACTCAGTCCATGTGACTTATGTTCATTAGCGTAAGTTTACTTGAAGCGTGGACCTAAATGAAACAAAACTTCACCCTGCTGGCGTGGCACCAAGCTTTTGATGTTTTAACATTTGCTGTATTTTGCACAAAGAAACACACCCATACATAGCTCCCTCATCGACGGGTGCATGGGACCGACTGGGTCACTGCATTGAATATTCCCTAATGATGCCTAAAGGAGAGACCTGAGGTCCGGAGCTGTCTAGATTTGTCATGAAACACGGCTGAGGTGAAAGCAATGAACAGAGGAGGAGACCTGTGTGCTAATCCAGCAATCAACGGCGTCTCCACGGAGGGGTTTAGCATAAAAGCAACAGCAGCAGCGCTGTGCCGGTCACCCAACAGAAACCCTGGGTCATTTGGCAGCAGTTTAATCAACATCCAAATCACAGCAGCTCAATTGAGCAGATTAAAGTGAATGTTTTCTTTCTTTTTCCTTGTCTCCCGTGCTAGCTAGATGTTTTTCATACTTGCACATTCAAGGCTAGGGAGAAGTAGGATCTAATGGATCCGTCACAAAGGCAGGAACAGAGTGAATGTTATCCACGTCAAGTTCATTTGTCAATTGAAACCTTCCAAACATAATTTATCAGGCCTTGAAGCTGTTCACATATTGAAATTACAGCTTTTTTATTGTACGTGATCAAAGTAAAACACTTAAATCTCTGATCAACAGTTATGGAGAGTACAAGGACTTCTAATGCCGAGAGGAAAAAGGTTCATGTCTGTCCAAACAAAGAATCCAACGTAGAATTTGACATCAACTAAATGGATCAAACTGTATAGGAAGGATAGCAATTATGAAATGACATGTCACTTTTTGCCGCATGCTGTCAGCGCCTGTGTGACTTGGGGGAAGGCAAATTAATGTGTAATTCATGTATAAATAAACTTTTCAATACAAAGACAAATTTGTATCGGCGTCACCGTAGTAAAAGATTGACACGATGGGTACGAGTACCTCCCTCGTGAGTGCGCTTTCTGACAAACTTTCTCCTGCCTTACCAATTATAATGACTTTGGATCCAGCACTGCAGTGGATGTCAAATGATGTCTCAGTGGCTCATCTCCTCTCCGGAGACTCGTCGCTGGTGTAAATAAGGCTTGTTTCGGGGCGTTCCTCCACACTGTGGTGGGTTTGGTGTTGTGGTTGCAATTATGGCCAGAATTTTTTTTTTTTTTTTCAATAACCACATCATTTCCCTTAAATTATATCCCCTGACTCTAGATTTTAGGCAGTGCAGGAAAAAGAGCTTGCAGAAATTGTGTGTGTGTGTAGCCGTTACACCATTAGACTAAGATCTGTCTCCTCTCACTGCCAGTCCCCATTTCCACAACATGAACCTTTTTCTCCTGTGCAGCTTCATTCATCAGTCTTAGTCTCTCTCTCTCTGACAAGTCTCTCTTTTCCTGATTTGCACCTGCATTTCTCTTTCCCAAAGTTTTTTCCACCTCCAGTGTCTCCATACAACCCTGTCTCCATGAAATAATATGTGTACCCAATTATTTTAAAGCAGCAGATATGTGTAGGTATAGAAATATAATACAAGAGAAATTTAGTTTCAGAAACGTTCATTAACAACATATTTTATTTGGTTTACCTACCATAATTTAAATAACTTAAACTAAAAGATATTTTAGCCATGCTAGCTGTGTGCTCGTAGGTGTCAATATCTCAACAACTATTTAGGTAATACATTTTGAATAGTGCACATGATCCCTCAGGGGATCAAGCCTACTGACTTTGGTGATTACCTGACCTTTAGTTTAATGTTTTAATATTTAATTGATAGCCATGGATTGTGATTACTTTGGTTCCCCCTACATTTCCAAGTATTGAATTATGACCAGATAACACATGACATTCCCACTTCAGCCGGTGTGCTCATGTAAATGCAAATGTTAGCATACAAATGTGCCAAACTATGATGGTGAACATGGTAAACATTATATCATGCAATGACCGCATGTCAGCATTGCTACCATTGCTAGCATTTAGCTCAAAGCGCTGCTGTGACTGAAGCTGCCTCCCTCACAGTCACACAGTGGCATCTTGATCTGATCGGCACTATGAACGGAGAAGTGGAGGGAAAGGGTGATGACGTGACGTCACATATGCGACATGTAGTCTTTCTCATTGTGTTTTCTCTACAGCTTTTAACTGAACAATTGCATAATAAACGGTCAAACTCTTGACATGAAAAAATATCTTTAAACCCACAAACAACATTTGTGTAATCAAAGGCATATAACGACTGGGACCAGAAAATAATTACTTTCTGTCCATTGAAACCCATGTATATTATACGATCCCAAAGGTCCCATGGGGTCCACCGGAAAGGGCAGGACTTCGCCCCTCTATAGCTCGCGGAGATTTTTTCATTCAATCAAACCAGTTTGACCCAGAATCGGACCCAGAAGGAGAGGCTCCTGAAGAAATACAGACTCTGCAGCTGCATCAGGACATTACAGAATGGTTAGTGTGTCTGAATAATGTTAGTCTGTTCTATGTGTTGTTACAGTTACTACCATGTAGCTAATGGCTAACAGCTAGCGAAAGCTGTGTTTGTTTCCAACACAGTCTCCAAACTCTTGGACACTGTTCACATTGTCTCTGTCTCCAGTCTGCACGTTTCAGACTTTTTACTGTGACAACCAAGCTCCCTCGTAATTTTATTAACACTAAACTTGCTTCAAATGCCATTGTTAGTCAATTTCCAGCTGACTTTACCATACTCGTAGGTACCTGTAAATACTATCAAACCGCGGCGACACTTACCTGTGGCTCAGGTGCAGTTGCTGGGTCCTGTATGGGTGGGACTGATCCTTTTACGAGGGTCAGTGTCAAGGCAAAGCCAGTTTTGTACTGACCCTCGTTACTGAAGCAGTCCGATGTGAAGTGGTTAGCACACACATACAAGCTAACACGAACCGCAGACGGCACGTTGTCGTTAAAATATGAAATGCAACCACTGTCTCTTCTGTTGTTCTGTAGCTGGGACAGAATATAGGCACTGATATTGATTTTTACAACCAACAACAGAGCAATTTTGCGTGTCTGGCTCTGAGCGACGACGTCGTGAAACACTGCTATCTTACGCTGGACACGCCAAACTTCACCTCGGGGATGAACGCCCCCCTCTCGGATATCTCCTATCACCGCGCAGAGGAGGTTGGCCTATGATAATGACTCCTTTCGTTACGTAACAAAAGGAGCTGAATCTGAACAGCCTGTAGGAGCGCCATTTTACCAGTAGGCGGGCTGCAGAGACCATGCAGGAATCGATTGTTTTCCTCAGTCTGGGAGTTGGCAGGCTCAGGG
The DNA here is from genome assembly GCA_963678695.2 of Diplodus puntazzo. Taxonomy (NCBI): domain Eukaryota; kingdom Metazoa; phylum Chordata; class Actinopteri; order Spariformes; family Sparidae; genus Diplodus; species Diplodus puntazzo. The sequence continues at coordinate 40,132,112 of OZ023155.1, read as the reverse complement.
AGGACCAGCTTATATATGTAGAGCCCAGAGAAAATGTGTTTTTTTATAATATGGGACCTTTAACTAAAATGATGATCCTTCCTTAAGCTTTGAGGTTACATTGATAACATTTTTATGTAGACACCCCATTTCTGCAGAGCTTGTAGAAAGGTGCAGACAAAAAGCAGCCAGTTTATAGAAAAAATATCAGCATTGCGGAGTGGTGTGAATACAATGGAAGGAGGAGATGGACTGCAACATTTGGTGGCTGAATGTTATCAGTAACAACTTTAACCAAGTGCTTTTTGATTCAGAGTCAGAAAATAAAATCCTAACTTGATTTGATGACAACAGATGATCTGTTTTGAAAGGGCCTGCCCTTTCAAAAAATACTTGGCCTGTAATTGGATGAACCATCTGTCTTTTACTGTCTCGCCTGTTTTCTCCTCCAGGTGCCAGCTACATGACTGGTTTCCACCTGTGCAGTCTGGTCATGCTGCCCTTTGGTTTCCCTCATATGCAGAGCTGGCCAGTGAACATTTAGGGCGCTGTTTAAAAGGAGCCCGCCTTGAGAGTTCTCTCTTTGTTTTCCCTGCTCTTAGCCAGCCTGAACTGTGTTGAATTGTTTGAGGAAACTTAAAGTAGAAAAAGATTTGTGAAGGGAGGTTGAGGGGTAAGAGGGGATGCCCTTTAGACTTTTAACTGTTGTCTAGAGACGTTAATGGTTGGCACCACTTCTTTTTGTTTTGGTTGTTTTACAGATAAGTGGATTCGGTCTTTTGTTTGTGCTCTTGTTTTCAGAGGTAGAGATTAGTCAAGCCTAGTTTTTTTTAAAATTTATTTCTATTAATTTGGCGCAACTACCTTGTACCAAAGCATTGTGTTGAGCACAAAATAAACCACCTTCATTTTAATTTCTACTCTGACTCCTTCAAAGTCTTTACTTGTCATGTTTTTTTGTTGTTGTTTTTTTGGTTTTCCTGTATTTTTTATTTATTTTTTTTTACAGGAGGGGCTGTTATAATGGACTAACTTTAACTAATCATATCACTGAACCATATGATGTTGTAGGAGAGCGTTACCTGTCAAGCCAGTTGATAAATCAAACTCTTGCCAAACTCAGTTGGAAGATGAGCATATACATCTTTTCCTATCAAGGAAGAGTCTTCTATCAATAAAATATGCCCTTCAGTTCTGATATAACTTATGCTACAGCAGCTATGCTAACCTCTTAAGGAGCCGCCATTGTTGTTTTCAGTAGGACGGTCGCTTCTCTCCCTCGTTGTCACACCACAAACCACAATTCCTGTCAGTTCCAACTACCTTGCAAAGTAAAAGAAAGCCTGTCTCTGGTGCCTGGAGTCTTTCAACTATGTTACCATTCAGCCAGTCTAAAGTATAACAAAAATCATCCTTCACAGGAAACACATTGACACATATTTCTCTGAAAATGAATTTGGTCATTTCCAGGATTGCTTCATCTGTTCTCTATCCCAAATGTTCTTTATTCTGCTCCCCTCAGTTGTCCATCAGAGCTTATTTTCAAGGTGAGAGCCACAGCCTTTGACCACTTAACTGATAAAAAGCAGCCCTGATACAGTGCATGAATGGATGAAATGTAAGAACGTTTTGGGGTGATTACAGCGCTGCTTAGGACAAAAGGTGATCTGCATCAGGCATTGTAATGAGTCTCATCACCAGAAAAGGCGCAGCATGGGGAGACGTGGCCAAGTAGAAATCACAGTTAAGAGCCAGAGACAGATCCAATTCCCTTACCCTGTGTAATTACTGCGGATCAGGCTTTATCAGCGGCAGACATCAGCCCTGGGATCTCAGCAAAAATGAGCAAAGAAATGTTCAAGGAAAGCAAGAGGAGGGCGGAGAGAGCACTCTTAAAAAAACACGTTGTTGAATGAGGGATTATCAGGTGTGCGTCAAATATCTAGCTTCAAACGGAATTAGAGGGAGGCTGGGTAGTCCGCAGGCCCTTATCTTTTGTCATATGGGTGTTCTCAGACGGACTGCTTTGATTGTAAGCTAAGGGTTGTCCAAATGCTTGTATTTTTTAAAAAAAATCTTTAGAGCTGATGAGATACAGCGGATGAAAGGATCACATGAGGAACATATTCAAATGTAATGCACTTCTGAGAGATTCTTGATAAAATTCCCTTGCTCACATGAATTTAAAATTGGATAACTGCTAATACTCACCAAAAGGGATACTTAACCAATTATCAAACATGATTACACATCAATGCAATACATACAGCAGCACAATGTGATACCACAACTCTTAATTAGCCACGCTGTATTTGTGGCTTTCATCAACCGCTTCCACTGAAACTAATTGGCTGTTCAGATTGTGTAAGGCCACTGGCAGCAGGGATACTGAATGGAGCAGGGGAGTGGCCAAGGATTTCACTATGAGGCAATGAAAGGCTTTATAAAGCACAGAATCAGCACATTGTCCCCCAGTCTCTCTAATCACTATTCTCTCCTAAGCATACAGAACCACGGGGCTTGAAAGCATTTCACAGCAGTTATACGAATGCATTAATGAATATTGCATTTTTTTTTTTTTTTTGGAGCTGCCAGAGGTTGTCCTTGCTGTTACACCAGGATACATATCTGATGTCTAGGAAAGTTTTCCTCGGCCGTGGTGTGAAGCAGCTTGTGAGGTAACATCTAAAAGCGCGTCCGGTAGACACAGGTGATCTGAGGTTTTCATACATCTTGGATGGGTTCTGTAATCATTTAAATGACTCACCAATCCAATAAAATGTTAGGCTGCATGGTAGAAGGGGAATCCTGTAAACGGCTACAGTAGATTATATACTACATGGTTATATTACAGGGCCCTTGAGTGAAGCTCTTAAATCTTTTAGTTTGTGTAGGATTTTCTCACATTGAGGATAATTCTATTAGCCGTGGCTTACAGTGAGAAAATCAATCAAGAAAATCAACAAAAGCCTCACACATATTATCAAGCCATGTATTGGAGAGAGCAGCATGTCCTTGTCTGCAGACATTTACTGCATATCCTAATATAGTGTATATCATTACATTTATTAATGTCAGTACTTCATACATGCAAAAGATGCTAGATTTGATTTCCGGCTGGATCAAGAGTCAGGTGTTAATTCTAAGACGCGTATATATTTACAGTACACTTAGACAGCATTGCCCCAGCTTTGCATATACAATGTACCTTCAAACAGAACACACACACACCACTTTTATTAAATTGTATAACTTCCAAAGGCAATATAATTTTAATATCATGATCAACTTATTGTCGCGCCAATTTCCTTCTCGCAGGGATATTCCTTTTAATAGAGAGCAAAATGCGTAAGATAGGAGACAGTGGGCCATCTGCAAGTAATATTCCAAACAGACAGGTGGAAAAGAGGATTTGCAGGAGAGAAATCCTGAAAAAAAGAAAGTAGGCTCCAGGCTACAGGATCATGAAAATGCATCCCCATGTAATACAGTAGCAGCACAGTACAGTATTTGTTGCTTGATAACACATAATGCCTTTCCCTCAACGCGTCCAACAACAACAGTCCTCCCAGACAGCAGAATTGTTGCAGCACAGACCCGGCCTGATGAGGGTGTCTTCTACCAACACACAATTTTGCCACCTGGGCTGTGCAGCTGCTTTCCTCGATTATTTTTCCTTGCTCAGAAATAGTTTCTGTGGTGGTCAAAAGCGGTTGAACACTTTACCACCGACAGTTCAGTCAGTTACAGAAACACATTTCACTTTAATTCCATGAATTTCTCAGTTTTACTCCCTAGAAAATGCAATAATATGTATGTATTCTGTAGAAGGGATTTGTGTTTTAAGGTAAATGTTGTTATGTAAGGGAGTTAGGCAACTTATGTGTGTATTGTTATGATGTAACTGATGGCAGTTACATGTCGTGAGACACTTCACGTGTACTTCACGAGACTGGGTTGTAGTTACAAGTATGATCTTTTCTCAACCCTCACCAAGTAATTTTCAGAACATGTCATACCGAGTTATCACAACTTCTTCTGAGCTGTGAAGAACTTCACTGAGCCCTGTAAATTGGCACACTAAAGTCACTCGATTGGAGACTTCTTTAATATTGTACAACAACGTTCTCAACCAATCAATCAACTGATCAATCCACGATGGAGTTGCTGAGCTGGTCACTGAATGCCATCGACAGAGTGTTCTCAACACGGCGTGCGGGTTCTGGTGAACCGACATGCCCGGACGGGACCTTCATGTCCGGCTACGCTATGGATGCTTGGGGAGAGTGGAAAGTCATCTGCCTTGCCGCACTGGATGTGGAGGATGTCGAGGACGTGTACATGTTCACGTTCATGACAATTGGAACAATCGTTTTGGGATTTGGAATCTTTATGCAATATCGGAAAATGAGAAAGATCGCTACTGGGCAGACCAGTGTGAGGGCTGACATCGCCAATACTCGGAGTGCTGTGGTCGGGATGCGCTCTGACATCTCCACAATTCGTGAGCTTGTGGCACTGATGCGAGTTGACGTAGCAACTAATCGGGAAGATATGGCGAAGTTAACAGCGGCGAAAACTGCAGAGGAGACGGATGAATAAAATAAAAAATGGCATAAAAAAGGGCTTTCACACCATCCCAACAAATAATAAATACACTGGACTTTTGTTCTCTGTCGATTGGACCATCATTCTGACCTTGTGACATGCCTGGCTATAAGATGAGGCCATAAGATGAGACTGTTGTTCACTCATGACGGACTAATATGGACACATGTGCAGACACACATGTAATCTGTATGTACTGTCTAGAGTTGAATTCAGCTCTGTATGCTACTGCTGTAATATGTTTTGTCAAAGGTCATATTAAAAGAAAGTGTTAGGTAAAAATGTAAAATGCAAAAGATAAGAAAAGTTTAGTATGAAGATTTTATCCTGTGGGTAATGGGGGCGGGACTAGATAAGCTTTGGCTTCTCCCGCTTTTCCCTTTCGGCCATGTGTATTGTATTATTGAATAATGATGAAATGTGATGTTGATGAATTGACATGCCCGAAATAAACAACATAAATAAATAAATAAATACTATGTTCACCGATTGTCAACATGCTTTATTTTGAAAGTCTAACCAGACGTTGGAATGTTGGGTGTAATGGCTAACTTGACTACAGAGCATTTACTTGAATGTTTAGTTTGATGTCATACATATCGTATTCGCTCTAACATGGCATTCATGTGCAACAGTGACGCCAGAGAGGAAAGTAGAGCATCATAGTTTGAAGCTTTAAGGGCACTGACCGAGCTGCCTGGTCTCCTCTCTGCAGACTATTTAATCACCCCCCCGGCTTCAATTCTGGTAGCCCACAGATGAAACTTTATTAAAAACGACAAACCTAGAGCTCACACATGTGCAATAAATGTCTTTTTCACTCAATTCTGACTAGCTGTCCTGATCCATGACAGGCTTGGAGGTGGTCATTTTTTTATGCCCCACTGGCCTAAAAACGGTCCACTGTGTCAGCAAATATGAATGCTAGAATTATTGTGAATGTAGTGCCTCCTGGAAAGAGAATAGTTCACTCAATACTGTGTGTGTCTGTGTGTGATTTGTGCATGATGCTGCACAGCCTGTACCCGACTTCCTCTCTGTGTTACCAGTTGTCTTGTAACCATTCATTTCCTTCCATAATGGAAAGCCATGCTAATGAATATGAATTGAAACATCTGCAATTTCATTCCTGCCTCATATTGTCCTTTTCTTTTTTTTCTTTTTTTCATTTCCTGGCAGTGACAAAATTTCCTCCAGCTCTTGGTTGGCTGCCACAAAGCATGGGCTGCTACGCTGTGGGCTTCATATGCTGAGAAGGTCACGTCTCCTGATGATAGCTTTCATTGTCCTTCAGCAGCTCCCCTGACACTAATCTAGATGCATCAGTTTTAACTGCATCCCTCCATTGCAACATGCATCCACAGAGATCAATCAATCTATTCTGTAATTTCATCAGTATCTCTCTCCGGCTCTTCCACACCTAGCCGCACCACCTCCTCCGCCGCCTTTCCCCTCATTCTCCCTGTCACCTTCCCAAAGCATGAGACAGGCCATTCATCAACATTCCCATTGAGCATGGGCATTTAAAAAATGTTTTTAGAATGCATTGGCTGGGATTCTTCGGGGGGTATGTGACATGGCGGTGGTCAATGGATTTATAATGACTCTGTGTAAAGTTGTGTCATAAACATCATTCCACCTCTCTCCGCTACATGGTTATTCTTTTAGCCGTGTGAATACAATAAATTGGACATGAGGTAGTGAATATAGGGTGACTTGCAATAAACACCCTATCCTCTAGCAAACTTTCCCATTAAAGTAATTGTAACTAAAACTTACAGTGTTCTTGGCAGAGGGGTGCTTGGTTTTGCACAGACTCCCTCAGTCAGGAAAATATGCTGATATTTGTGTCTTCTGTGTTTCTCCCATCGGTCCCCCTCCCTCTTTGTCATGTAGAGCACACCAGCTCCTCTGCATGTTTACCAATGACAAATGTAGGACTGTGGTCTTCAGGGGTATGAAGAGGAATCAGGTGTAACAAGGCTGTGGGCCTAAAGGCTCCAGCGGCTTCAAGCCCAGGGGCCGCCGGCAAAGGAGAGCTGTGATAAGTCCGTGCTGAAGAATGCATGTGCTCGCATGGGAAGAGCAGGAGGGAGACAATTGGCCGTATTGTCTTCTCCAGCCTGCTGTTGCATCACAATACACATTCCCACCGCACACTTCATTAAAATTGATTCAGCTGTGGAAAAGGACATTTCAAGTCTCATGTCTTGAGGGAGAGAAGAAACTTTCAGTGTCCAGCGCAACTGAAAAGCAGATGGACCTGGAGTGACTTTCAAAAAAATTGAATTCCCATTTGTTTCTGCCTATAAATAATGACCAATATAAACCAATATAATCTATTTATTTTTTTTTTTTTACATTTTTAAATATACAAAGTATGCCATATTCTTTCAGTTACTCTCCACAACTAATTTATAAATCCATCCTTCAAAGATATTTTTTTTAATATTGACCCTTTCTGAAACATGGATATTCCTTTGCAATCTTTGAACAACTTTTTGAAAGTTTCAGATTCAGGAAAAAGACTCCTGCACACTGTCCACTTCACTTGCAATTAAGTTAATTGACAATGTTTTGGTACTTATCTCAAAGTTATAACCTGATGAAGGTCTAAGTACCGAAAAGTTGTTGTCATAGCACTTATCCAGCACATGGTGGTTTGAGAAGGGCAGTTTACCAACTGTTGTAAGGTGGGTAAATGACTTGGAAGATCATGGGAGCGTAATGGTGATCTGGGCAAATTCACTCGGTAAACAGAATGGTGTAAAAGACAGTTGGGGTCCCCTGACTTTCACCTCCACTATTTTCCACTGTAGTTATGTCTCCAGTACAATTCCTGAGCTTAATTGCTCATCTGCACACAAAGTTACATGGGGATTTTGAGAGGGAAGCTCTCTGCTGATTACACGATAATAGGTGTGTAGAATAGAAAAGAGAGAATTACAATCTGAGGATCGAATTCCCTTTCACACCGTGGACGCTGAGACAAATTTTTGAATAGTCTTGCATGTGTTGATGCTATTGGATAACACTTGGTGGAAACACACTTGGAAAGATAAGACAAGCATATTATGCCTTGTTAAGTACAGTATACTTATTCTTAGTTTCAATAGAGGCATGTCTCTAGGGATGCTAACCTGTTCCAATGGTTGGTCTTTGGTGACCCCATGACCTTTTCATCTGGCACCACCAAGCAGCTCAATATTTGTGGCTTTTTAAGTAGTTTTTGAAAAACATTGGAAGCATTGACAAGAAATGTTGACTATTTTGCCCACTCCCTCAACAGTTCACACAGCCCAATTACTAGAAACACCATCATTAATTTAATTCATAAATTTGTATTAGTTCAATACGACCGAATAGTTGCAAATTCCCCAAATGTAGGCATGCTAACAAGTTAATGATGTTAATCATTGGCAAACACAATACCTGCTATATCATTGCGTTTTTGCATCCAGAAATTAGCATTTAGCTCAAAGCAGTGTGCCGAATTCAGGTTTCTTGTTGGATTAGCAATGTTTCAGTGGTAATGAGCTAGAATGAGAATCAAGATTCGATTGCAACTTTAGCGCAACTACAAATATGTTGGAGGCACACATCCCTGGCACAATGCCATGTTTTACTCCAAGCGAATTCCATTGCACTAATTTGTAATTGTGTGACTTGAAAATTAAGCCATTATTTACACTCTTCGGAGGCACAGCTGTGTTTATGAAGAATAGGGGGTGCAGTACAAGGTATCAGATTTGGCATAAAATATGTACCTGCATTTCTTCTTTTCAAGCCACCTCTCACTGACAACATCACACAGAACATTTGTTGTGGCTTTAGCAGAGAGAGATTTACATGGGTTATTTCTACTGATAAATTCATTGAATGCTACTTGCTGGATATACACTGTGTTAGTTGTTTATATCCCTGCAGCCTTCAGACAGCAACAAGTCAGCAGTGTTGCCAGATTGGTTTGTAGTGGTTTTTGATTGAAGTTTTCCAGACCAGTAATTGCTCAAAAAAAAACACCTACATTGACTAAAGAAAAATAATTGCCCTAAAATATGTTATATCAACATCTAAACAAATAAATTCATAAACAACCAGACAAGTAGTGTGATTCATATCATATAGATTACATATCAATAAATGCAAGTGTTACCAGTATAGAACATATATAAATGCAACATTGGACAATGCAGCAATTTATGGCCTGCGCCTGGAAAAAAAAAGAACAGCGGAAATTACAAACATAATAGATTTTATCCAACTTGGTGAATGATGCAAAAAGCAATCTGGAAAAAAGATGATTGATTTTTTTTTCAACTAATTAGCTGCAGGTTGTTAAATACTGCTGCTTTGGGCTAGTAGGTTGAGCCAGCCACCAGTCCAAATCCTGTCCACCATCTAAGTCCATTATACCTGAAATAATGCAATCCCAAACTACCTATTTGGCAGAAAAACAACCAATCTGGCAACACTGCAAGACAGACATGTGAATTAACATCAGGTTGTAGGAAGGTAAGCACACATCAGTAAGTGATTCCAAGTTACAGGTTAAATCATTATAGGAGAAGTGTCCTGACTTCCATAAAACATATCAAGATGTTGTTTTCCAAATGCAAACACAATTTTCTCTGGATAATCAAAATAGTATTTTTTGGAATGCAAATGGCTTTATCAGGAGGAGCTCTTGCAATCATTTTAACAGCTGGCACACTCAGGCACAGTGTTGGGAGGACACAAGAAAAAAAAAGGTAGAGGGCAAAAATGCTACCAAAGGCCTTTCTACAGTATCACCAGTGCGGGGAACATGCAGCGGTCAGCTGAGCGTACATCTCCTCTTTTTCTGAAGTTTTACTGCAGTGCTACAGCGCTGCTGTTAAGTAACAAATACATCCCTTTCATTAAAATCTAATTGAATAAATAAATTGTATTCTTTCATATTTTAAGTAAGCTGGTACAGGAAATGAAGAAAGAAAAAGCATAGGCCAAAGTGTCGTGTAGTATTTCCTAGGCAACTCGAAAAGAAACACTGAACCTCCTTTTTTTTTTTGGTGCTTTTTTTTAAATCACACCCACTCCTGTCATGGCTGCCACTGAGATTCTTCCAGGTAAGTCCTTTCAGTTAGGAACCCTCCTAATCAATAAAGATTTTTTTGCTCTTCCTGTTCTTTCTGCCAGTGGCTTGATTAGCTAATCTCCAGTAGCACAGTTCCTCCCCAAGTCTGCAGCATGTGTACTGGGAAACACCGGTCATGCTACATATTTTTAGAATATTTGTAAAGAGCCAGATGGGAGATGGGAAACATTAAAAACTGGCATGTTTCAAGCACAGCCCAGGACAGAAAGGCTCTGCAGCGGGTGCCCAGAACATCACCACATAACAGTACCCATCTACAGAGCATCAGTGATATCAGTGAAGTGAGATTTCTGCACAGAGTCCAAAGGATAGTGAAAGACGACACCCACCCCAGCCAGAGTCTGCTCCTGCTGCTGCCATGTGGCAAAAGATACAGAAGTATCCACCGCTGATCACCAGACTATGGAGCAGCTTCTCTCCTCAGGCTGTGAGAGTCCTCAATTCAGTCCCCGCACTCCACCCTGTATTTTTATTCTTTTGTAGCATGAAAAGACTTGAGCTCAAATTTTGTTCAACCTTGGTGATGTAAAATGACCATTAGATGACCAGGGAATATCCAGGTATATACAGTCAAATAAATGTTTTAGTCAAATTGATGAAATATATCAGACATCCAAATAATACCGCATGTTGAGCCCATTTGAACTTCTTACCCACATGAATAATATATCTCAAACCTGAAATATGAAACTGGCTCAATATATTAACCTTTATTATTATTATTATTATTATTATTATTATTATTATTATTATTACCTTTTTGCATGTATGCACTTTTGCTCTACATTTATGAAATAAATATGTTTCTTATTTGCCTTTAAAAACTGTCCTGTGATTTTTTAATAAAAGCATTTGTATCAGTATCAGTATTACATTGAATTACTTGGTATCAGATCAAATCCAAATTTTGTGGTATTCCCCACTCCTACTAGTCATCTGACCTGTGTAGCAGCACTGTTTTCAGTGTTTGGATGTGCATTTTTACAGTATGTGCAGAAGTTTGGTTAGGTGCTGATGGGCCATGAAGTGAGTCTGGTGGTTCAGTTCAGTTAAAGATGTATGGACTGCATTGCATGGATGCAACACATCACAGACGTGACTTCAAGGTATTCAGAATTTTCCAATGCATCCATTAGTGCTCATTTCAGTGCCTCATAAGCCATACTTTGATTCAGAAACACACCGCCTCGCTGTGCTTGCAAAAGAATAAGGAATAACTGACGACAAACTAAACAACTAGCTGCAAATGCAGCCATTTGAGTGACAATTTGTCACATGTAGATCTGATCATTTAAAACATCTATTATAGTAAATGAATAGAGCTTTGTGGAAGCTGCACAGGGACAATTTGACTTGGCCAGTGAAACCACACTTAAAGAAAATGGGCTGGAAATCAAAATTGCGGTGGTGATAATCACAGATAGATGGGCTGTCATGATGTGTTTACAGGCATCTCAATCAAAAGAAAACTGATCCAGTGTCTTTTCGACTCTCTCAACACAGCAGCTTACAGAGACTGTCCTCACCAGTGAACCAACTGCATTGTTCATTTGAGTAACCTTTGAAAACATGATCTCTTGCAACCTCTTGCATGGAAAGTGTATCTACTCTCTTACACTGATACAGATGTTTTTCCTGTCAGAGGATGCCATTGCCATGTAGTGTCACGACATGGGCTGTGTGTGTGACATGTGACGTGTTGTTTGTTGATACTTGAAGATGTTTGACTAAAATACTGAAAAATATATGACAAGTTTTAAATGTTATTTTGGGTAAATTTGTTGTTATATGAATTTGATAACAAAATAATAGAATAATCCAAACAGTAATTGATAGGTTTATCGATTAATAAAACACAATTACGAATAGATTAATTGATAAAAGAATCATCGTTAGCTGCAGCACTACAGTGAACACATCACAGTCCTGAGTTTCTCTTTCCTCCCTCTCGAACCAGACACACTTATTTATTTCTTCACTGACCATATCAAAAAGTGTGTCGGAGCTCATTAATTAGTGGTTTACTGTATGTCACAATCAAAATCCCTGTTGGATATTAGTTTGTTGCTCAGGACTATCTAAAGTAAGGCTTAGTTTATTGCAACATAATTCTTACATCAAGATTTTAACGTCCTTTATTGCTTAACAACATGTTAAATCAGAAAATGAATCAAAGACATAGTAATGAGACTAAATCTAAATTGTTTGAGCTTGTGAAATATAGTAAGTAGGGGAAAGGGGTTTTCCCCTTAATCCATTTCTAGGGACAGGGACACGGTCAAATAACATTACATGTTTTATTTCTTCACATTCTGTGTGTGTAGCAGACAGCAGCAGCAGGGCCGGGCCAGGAGGGCTACTGTGACTACATACCTAATTAGAATTACAGTGGACCTTTTTGTCAACTTGATGGGCCATCATTCAACAGGTTTTCCAGCCCCCACAAGGTGCACGGTCACACTGAGAGCAAGAGCTTTTGTAACACTACAAACGTGTCTTTAAAGTGCGAACACTTATTGTTATACTATGAAGGGTTGACAGCATATCAACTATCACCTCATATGTATGTCCCGCATCAAAATAATCCTTGATAACTTCTTCGGTGGTACCCATGTTTATTTGCGAGCCATGAACTACCTGGCGTGGCGTAAAGCAGCCCTTCCCACCTGTTAAAAAGACAGACATGCTTTTGTCCAATTAGCATTGATCCGTGTCATAGAAGGTACCTACCTTTTCTGGTAGAATTTTTTGTTGATGTGGTTGAGTTTTTGTTTTTGTGGTTGTGTATTTGTTTTGTGATTGTGTTTTTGTAAATGTTGTTGTGTTTTTCTTTTTTTTCGTCGTGGTTTGGCCTTCAGGGCCACCGTACATATTTGCTATTTTTGCTGCATCCTCTTAAGTACAATAACCCTATGAAATTATAAATTAATAAAGAATTATAAATTCTGAACTCTTGGTCTCTGTGTAGAATGTACTTTGACAGTCTTTACATACTCTCAGCCCTGAGGAGACATGTAGCACAAGCATGGCTCTCTAGTGACCAGCCCATTTCTTGTGGAAGCTGATGCCAGTGGAAGCTACGATTTAACCTTGGGACTGTAATCTTCACTCTTCCCATATCAAGCGTTCATGTGTAAAGAGTTTGTTTTTTTTTTTATAGGTAAGACTACCTTAACGTATAACAGAAATTCAGATAAGACTAATTAAAACCATTATGCATATTGCATCAGTTCAAGACTGTTGGAACATTTAAGTATCAGCCAGTAAAGTTGATATTATTCTCTATCTCTATGTTCAACGCAATGACATGTTAGCCCACCTTTTTAGTATTACTGTGCTGTCTCTGCAGGGTGAAATTGCTGGCTGAGGTGGTCACTGAGGGGTGCAATGCTGCAACTGATTCCTTGGTTGTATGTATCAGTCTTTGTTCAGTAGAATTAGTCATCATCAAAAGACCTGTTAAGTTTTGATGAATAGAACCTTTTTTTGGATTTTGAGATTAATTGATGATCAAATCCCCCAAGGCCTCTGCGGCACGCTGTGAGCAGGTAATCACTTCTTTTCAGACAGCTCAAGGTACACCCAGGTGGCAAGGATGGGTTCAGTTTTTTGAACTTCAATACAGGGAAAATGAAGACGTTCACACTGTCAAGCTGCTCCATTAACAATCCTTCACTCTGCAGACCTTAACCCTCTCTTTATTAGTGCTCAGATTCTCTTTTGTGGCCTGCCAAGGATCTTTGGGTTGTGCAAGAAAACAGGGCTTTGTTTTTGGTGAGCACTCACACAGTCAATGGAGAACCCATTAATGCATGTTGGAAGAATGACTTGGAGTCCCATCTGAGTGTAACTCTATATCGCTTAAGGACACACTAACTGAAAGACTTACAATAGTCAAACCCATTGATTGGTGACATCTTTTTATATTAATCAATAAAAACATTTTTATATACTACATCCTCAATGGTCCTCAGTCCTCAAAATACAGTAATACACTGACTTTAAAAAGTACTGTACCTAAAAAAATATAAAATATGAAGCACATTGCAAAGTATGGTTCATTCAACTTACTACTTCTGGCTGCAGCCGACAGTACACATAGACTATCATTTGTTCATGAAAATCTTGATATCGATTCGTAGTAAGTTACTCAATGTTATTGACTCTGAACCTTGCTAGTATTTGCATTAGCTTTCTGGCTAATAGTTGAACCAAGGGGTTCATGAGCTGAGTGGACTAGATTATCACCAGTTGCTCATTTGTTTCTATGTTTTGTTCTCTTTACTGGAGAAGGGAACAACATTTCCTTATGGAAATGTAATGATTTTCTAGCTATTTGTCAAACCCTGTGGAAAACCTTTTGAAAATCCATGAAAATGAATGGTCTTAATGTTTTCTATATTGGCAAGTGAACAAGTGTACCTCCATAGAGACCTTGTTGGGCATTATCGATTATCTAAATACTGTATGTTTTAAGTTACTTTTAGAAAATTTTTAACATTCTTATTTAGATCTTAACACAATTGAGTAAGCAAGTGCTACTTTTTTTATTCAAAGCATTGACATACTTAGTTAATACTCTATTTAATTTAGAGTAAATTTGATTGGAAGGTTGATGTAATTTTAATGTCTGAACGGCATTAAACTACAGCAAGCCAACATTTAGCAAATCATTAAGACTACTACTGGAAGTGGCTAAACAGCTAGCCTGACTCTGTCTAGCAGGCAGCAGCACCTTCATACATATTTTTTTCACAGATAAAATGAACGAGACCTTTGGAGGGGCTCGTTTCCCCTGTTTCTAGTCTTCATGCTAAGCTAAACTAAGACTCTGCTGGCAGTTACTATACAGACATGAGAGTTGTATTGATCTTTTCATCTAACTTCTAACTCACTCACCCTTGAACGATGTAACACATAGATAGTTCAGAAGTTTAGAACCACATGAGCTCATTCAGTACAGCCAGACTGCTGAGAGGACTACTCCGTGCTTTTGATTGGTCTTTCATGCTTTTAGGTGGTAGAAAGTGCTCTTCACAGAAGAGTTTGCAGAAAAAAGAAATGTTGTCAATATGGAGAACATGCCTTGCAATGGTTCAGCCAAACTGACAACTGAAAGGGCAGAAGAAGAACACCACAGACCCTCAGCAGAAAACTGTTCGCTTCTCACACCTCCAGAATCTGCCATCTGAATAGCAATGCAAACCAAAGGTTTAATCGGTCCCCTTAATGTTAAAAATATGTTTCCAATAAAGGAAAATATGTGGTTAACAATGTTTTGGTACCACATCAATGTTAATGTTTTTGTGTTATTTTTGAGGTGATGACAGTCAATTAGTTTGAAAATCTGAAAATTGTATTGAGTTAAGTAAGAATGTTGTCAACTTCATGATCACTCCAGGTTGTATTTAATATGCCACACTGCATATGTGTGTGATCACAAAGACACATTTACTAAAAGACCAATTTTGCTTGGGAAAAAAAAAGGCATGTCATAAAATACCCAGTAATTTCATTTTTCAGAAGTGAGTAATTATTTCTCTCTGCATTGACAGCCCAGTTATTGAGTTGTCATGAAATACAAGACTTGATTTGAAGAGTGTTTTAAATTTAATTCAAGTGGTATTAAGAGAGAAATGGTCAAAAAACTCTTAAGACACACAAAGAACCCCACTGAAAAAAAGACTTAGAAAATAGCAATCTAAGTGTATAGCATAGCATTCATTCCTGCAATTTAAAAACAATCTGCCTCATAGGAAAGATCTCTACAAACAGTTGGGAGGATGTTGGTTTGTATTTAATAAAACAGAAATTACAAAAGAGAAAGGGATTCATTCATCCAAAATGCAATATTTCTGTACAGGAATTACTAAAAACTAAACTCCAGTGGAGGTTTACCTGCCAGATGTTAGCAAGATTACAGAGCAAACAGAAGTTATTAGTAATTATTGGGAACTAGACTTTGGAATGACATATCAACCTCTGATGTCACAATTAAGAAAGCCATGAGAAACCATGATGGTAGAGGATTATAATGTACAAAAATATCTGAACTAAAGAGTTGATTGTGGAGGAGGTTAAAATATATATAAATAAGGCAAAATTGAGAAAAAGATTTAGAGGTGTAAAAAATCTGCTTGATGAAGTCTAAATAGACCCTAAGTTTGCTAATGTTTGTTAACATTTATTTAGAAGGTACTCGATGACCAAAGGTGTTCATAGTCGCACAATTCAGCATCTTGACTAGATTAGATTTCCTGTTTTTTATAGATTTGCTACCAATTTGGCTACCACAGGAGATTTGTTGAAAGACTTCTGAAAGTTGCAGAAAATGGGCATCGGGCAGCGACCAACTGATCATTTTATCCTGGAAAATCTACTATGTTAATTCTGTTCTTTTACAATGTGTTTGTTACGTTGACCAATAGGATCACAGGGTGCTCTTCCGTACACACCTGTAAACATGGTGAAGTAAAAGAGAAATGTTGTTGCTGGTGCGTTTACGTGTGACTGAAATAAAGGAAAGGTCACAGTTGTTTCCCTTTCTTTTTAGGTTTTTAAAGGCCTCCGAACACTCAACAAGCAATATCCTACACACAGCCATTGTTTGTTCACATTCTTACATCAACATTATCTACAACGTTGAAGACTGAACGGTCAGGTCAGGTACCAACATATCGAAAGTCTCTCAGGCAAGACATGGATATAATGTATGACTCTATAACTGATGAACTGGGGAACTGAGATTTGAAGTAAAGGAAAGGAGCTACATATTGAGAAATTTAGAATGATTATTTTATGAATAATTATGTAGTTTTTAAATTGACCAAAGAATAAAAGATCTTTATGTGCTGAGAGCTGGTACATTGACTCTTCTTATTCACCCTCTAGACCCCAGAGCTTCCCAGAGTGCCCATTATGTATTTCACCATAGCGCCTGTGAGCATACGTCATTTTTAAATCATTTCCAGTTTAACAAAACGTGGAAAGTAAAATCCTGAGGTTTCCACATATAAAGTTCAGCATTTTTTTTCTCAAAGAAGTTGCCAAAGTCAGTACTAAGATACTGAACACCACTGTGGAATCTGACAAGGATGTGAATTTAAGCTTTTTTCTTGAAACCACATCACATAATCAGTATCAGTAAACAATGGGACCCTCTCACTGCCGGGGCCTTCACACTGCTACCAGGTGGTAAGTGCGCTGAAGAGTCAGTAAAGAGTACTCACTGGGTTGAGGTGATTTTTCCACATAGTTATTTATTTCTTGTATAAGTTGCCAAAGACACTGCATTACTGTGGGTTGTGTGGGTTGAAGTGTGGGAAGTTTTTCTTTTATTTTGAACGCCTTTTATTTTGAGCGCTATCAAGGATTTATTTTGTTGTCAGACTGACAGAGAAATGTGAATAACATTTGTCATATTGACTTGCAGTCACTTGCTTTCTCTTATTTCAGGCTGACTGAGATGGAGTTATCCTAGCAATCAACAGCTTTAATTACATTTGTTGTTTTGTCTGTTGTTTTCATTATATGAAATGTGTAGAGTCAAACTATGTTTAAACAGCTACACATGCCACATATTTGTT
The DNA here is from genome assembly GCA_963678695.2 of Diplodus puntazzo. Lineage (NCBI taxonomy): Eukaryota > Metazoa > Chordata > Actinopteri > Spariformes > Sparidae > Diplodus > Diplodus puntazzo. The sequence goes on along the minus strand of OZ023155.1, from coordinate 40,114,802 downwards.
ATATGGCATTGATATTTTTTTTTATAAAATTAAAGAGGAAGTACTGTTTTTTAAAATGAAAGCAACTTGTGATTGTCAGTTCCTGCTTTTAAGACAGAGCTACTTATTTGGACTGAGCAGGAAAATGCTCAATTAAGAAGTGAGGACTCTCAGTGAACTACAGCTACATCTAGAAATCTGCTGGGGTTTAGAGGGTTGAAATGGGTAGCAATGCTGCTTCGGAGGAAGAAAGTGTGCGATTTGAGAGAAACTGAAAGTGAATATAATGTGATTTTTTTATTTTTTTATTTTGAGAATCATTTGAATTTGTGCTGAACAGTGTGCTGGAGGTTGAAAGAAACTGCTTATGATGTTTGACCTTTGTTCTGACAATTCTATAAGGAATATGTCATAACATTGCAATACACTCAAGTGGACATTCAATAAATAAGTAAGTGACATAACACATTTATTGTTGTGAGAACAGACATATTTACCTTTTTTGGATGACAAGGAAACGCCCTGAATAGCCAATCCACTAATTGTACAGAAGCAGGAAGCTAGCTAACAACATTTTGCAATCTCTGTACATGTTGTTGAAAATAGGCCTGGCAATTGGGCTGAAAGTCTATCACAATAGTAAAGTTTGACAGTGGTTGATTTTTGTTAATTATTGATGGTGGTATAATACATTATAGACTGCTGTAGTAATGAGGCCTCAGACCTGGCAATCGATTTTGCATTTCTGCACTTCTGGTGCCATCATCTCTAAAGTCAGTGGGTTTTTTTGAATGGGTTTTCAGTTAAATGCCTGAAATAAGGTCTGTGGTTACCACCAGAATGCGTCAATATTCAGGAGGATCCCCATCTCCTGATTGTTGCGCAGTACCGATGTAAATTTTCTCAATGTGCAGTAGGCCTATAACATTACTATATTACATGGATGCAAGCCAAGACAATCAGTCTATAGCCTACATGACAACACACACACACTTAACATTTTTTGATAATCTAAAATGCTCCAGTATTCTTAAAGCAACACTGACATAGGAGGTTGCATTGGCTAAAGTTGTTTGGATGCACGTTGTTTTATAATAAAGAAAAGCAAAGCTCTGCATTACAATGCAGACACGACAATAATTGGCACCAATCTGGTGCACTTACAAGAGTAATCAACTGAATAAATGCCAGGTATAGCCTATCGGAGACTGGCACGCAATCAGTGCACTTTCAAATGAGAGCCTGCAGTATGACCGATCGTGTGACATTATTTAACCATCCATCTACAGCAAATACGATCAGACAGATACATCATTGAACACATACACAAAGCACATTCGCCTAACCGTGCAAACAGGCCATCTCTCAAATTGAAAAAATCACCCCGGCGGATGTTGATAGACAGCCTACAACAAGCAAAACATCACCACGGTGGCTGCTCTCTCTCTTTTACTCACTCTCTCACACACACACACACACACGCACACAATCACTCCAACTTCTCCAACTCCAGGGCTAGGCTGCTTCACTAAGACCACAACCAACCACAAGGCCTACATAACTGTAACAGGTGGTAGCTACCTATGTTGGCTCCCTCCCTTACTTGCTACTCAGAGGAACAAACCATACCCGCCCCAAATATGATCGACACAAAGTAGATAGAAAGTAGAAAAATTATCTCTTTTTATTAATGCAAAAATAAGTTTTCTTTTAAAAAGAGTCTATTGTCTGAAGGGGAGGAGGGGGGGTGCAGAAGCGCAGGGTACCGGCAAGGGTGGTCAAGTCTCTTTCTCTCTCTCTCTGTGTGTCTCAGCTGGAGATGTAGGATCCAGTCCGCTCCCTCTTGGTCGCTGCTCTAGGACTGCGTTGTGGCCTAGAGCCAGGCGGAAGTTGCTACAGCCCGCCTACACAATGATGATGGTGTCCTTTTAGGGCAACAGCACATAAAAAATCCCAACACTGGTGAAAGCAAGCAACCACACAAAAAGATCCAGATAAGGCAAATCACACTCCACACGGTGGTGGTATTAGGAAAGGAATACCACTATCATGCTTAAGGTCGGGTCCCCCAACATTCCACTAGGCGGCCAGGGTGACGGACTGGACACAGCAGTCCATTCTCATAAGCAGAGGGTAATATGGCTGAGAGAGAGGCACTTAGCTCCGTACTGATCCGTCGATCCCGCCCTGCATCGGTTCCTCCAAGCTCCACTACACCTTCGGCTCTCAGTCCCCTCCACCGCCAGCTCTTCTCCCAGTCTGCTCTGTGATCTGCCAAGACCGCACCAGTCGAATAGCTGAAGGTATATAAAGCACACCCACACACAGCTTGTGGCCCAATTGCCACACAGTCCCACCACTGCACACCTAAAGCACATCAGGTTTGATGGGTCAGTCAATGAGTGCTTAATTGCTTCTATATTGATTGCAGCTGGAGGCAGCTTTACCAGGTAAATCGTCCCCTAAGACCCTGGGGGCAGCCATCTTGGTACACCAGGTAAGTCCTTCCCTGGGAACCTCCCCCCCATACTTTAGTTCCCCCATAGTCACCTCGTGACATAACAATGCAGTATGTCGAAGCCGGAAAAGACACACGCACAGTCACACACACTCATCTTATGCACAACAATCAGTTCTATCATTACAATTCAGTCACTGCAAAGATTGAAAAAAGAGCCTCTTACTTAAAGTTAGAACAGACCAAAGATACCTTGGCTCAACTTCTTGTGGTTGCCGTCCTGGTTTCCAGGAAGAAGAGAGGCGATGTCCTGCATTAATCCAGCGTCTGATGAGTGAAAATGGGTTGAATTTGTCCAGAGGAGGTCCATTGAGGTCCACAAACGGGAGTAAAGACAGGCTGTCTTTGCGCAAACTGCTGTGCGTCCGTTTGTCCGTGTTATTAGCTGTGGAAAAGCCTTGTTCGCACTCAGCTGACGTGGGGAGATACGTGCGACTTGCTATGCACAGCCTTTCCAATGTTTTCCCCAGTGCAGTGCGCTGTAGTTTCCAGTCTTGAAACTGCGCTTTTGCAAGGCTGTGTACTTCACCATGCAAATCAGGTCCTCCTGCTCTCCTGGCTAAAAATGCTTGTCAAGAGCTTTGAGCATCAGGACCAAATATGACTCTGGTAATCGCTTAGTTACAGACGCAATCACTGATTCATAAAACCGAGACCTGTTCATTTTCGCCCTGCCTTCACTCAGCTATCTGCCCTTTAAAAAGGCCAGATGAGACGAACTGTTCAGCCTTCTTGGTTGGTTTCCCCCCACCAGTCGTCTTGGCCCGTGCAGTTTCTGAGCTCTCTTCATCAAAGGTGTCGGCGTGTAGTATGTTGATAAAAGAATTCTGTGGAGGCAAGGCTGGGTGGAATGATAGAGCAATCTTTATTGAAACAGATCTCAAGCCTGGGTCCGAACCAGGCAGCCGCTCCCTGGTGTTCTCAAATCCTGGCAAAGTTCTGCCCAATGCTTTGCCCTCTGCTCTATCAGAAATCCTATCGAAACCTTCGATCTTAGGAAATCTACAAGGAGCCACCATCCTTCTCCGCTTCTGCCGGCTTTTTTTAAAGTCTATTCACTCGCACCTTCCTACTTCTTCTAATTGGTCACTTTGGTGGAGCAAGGGTCCATCTATCCAATAGTAGAAAGAGAAGTTGACCTGCCTTCTTCTCCTGTATGTTATCTAACTCTGCTGAGGTCACTCCTTGGAGCTTACAGCCTAAAGTGGACAAGATTGTCTCTCCATGCTTAAATGGAAATGTATACATTAAGTCAGCTCTGAACAACTGACATGAGAGATAAATTCAGTTTTAGTGCTCTTTAGGGGCCTGTCCTCCAGTTAAACTTTACTGCACACACAGAGCCGGTTAATGGCTCTGGTACCCCTGGACATGTTAACACCCCTCAACTCACAGTAAGGGAAAACAAACTGTCACAGTTCAGTCTTATGAATGTGTACACTGAATGTGTAACTGCATTGGTAGTTTGTTGGATGGCGAGACTTGAATCCAAGAGTGACATTTCTCTTTTCTGCAGCTTGAGAGACAGGCTCTGGAGTTCACGCAGGATGTCTTTCATGACAGCCAAATATTCCACAAATCCTGAGTTAGCAAGGTGCTTCAGAAGTCCCTTGTATTTTTGCCCATCAAGATCATTGCGTGATATGTCTTCACTGGCTGTTTTGAAATTTAGTGCTAGAGCGGGGACATCTTTAGATACTGCTTTTACTGTTTTAAAGCTGCTGGCAACCCATCTGATGGTGAAGGTTTGACCCATTTTCAGTATTTCCATGTCGAGCTTGGCCCCTGCTTCTCTAAGCAATCTGGTGTTTCTGGTTGACTGATTGTAGAGTGAGTATAACTTTGAAATAAAGAACTCAAACTGATTAGTGCCAGCCACTTCGTTAAGAGCATCTTTGACAGCCAGTTCTAATCTATGCGCCAGGTAGGGATGTATACTGAGGACCGGTACTTTCTGGTACCGGTTCCTAATTAGGTCGGTACCAGGGTACCATTAAGATTCTGGATAAACAGCACTGTTATCGGCACTTACTTTTTTTTAAAGATTTTTTTTATCGTTTTTTGACATGGATGGTTTATGAACGTCTAACCAGCTGTAATGACCACAAACTTAACAACAAACTTACCGTGACTTGACGTCGCAGAAACGAAACCGGGTGCCGCTGCCGCTGACCTTGTGTGAGCCTGGCTGTCCTTGTTTATATATCTTCTTTCGTACACACTAAACACCCCGATTTTCCTGCCTTAATGTCAAGCCAAAGGTTGTGGTCTTTCCATTTGCCCACATGCTTCGTTGTCCAACCAGCCAGCAAGTCACTTGTTCAAACAGCAGTAGCAGGTAACATTACCTCAGCACCTGCTGCGTCTTCGGAGCACTCGGCCTCAACTTCACGTTGTTCTTCTGGGGAGTCAGTGGGTGGGAGAGGGTCCTCTGTTCTGGTAGCGAGCGGGCCCACTGTGCTAGCTGCACCAGCATCGTCTTTCGGTGCCTCTTCATCTCTGAGTGCCGCCTTTTTGGATGTGAACCCAAAGTGTGTGAGACACTCTGGTTTAGCTTTCGCTTGCTAGCCATTTTTAGTATAACTTCTCAACGTTACGTCTTTCTTCTGTTTGGCACCCATTGCTGATTTGCACATGTGCACAGGATCGGCTGCTCCGCTTTTCCAAAAATGGAACATATTTGTAAATAAATGTTCTGAATTCTGAATACTGGACATGGTGAGCTTAAAAACATGTTAGTGATCATTACTGACAATAAAATATTTTATTTTTCTTTTTATTTTATTTTTTTTTACAAAATTTGATTTGCTTTTAAGGCTTTCAGGGGGTCTTATGGGTTAATCGCACACTGGTTACCACATTTTTTAAATATTTACAATTGAAATATAAAGTGTTTAGTGTCATAAAAAAGGAGTTTGCTAACGAGCAGCTCAATGGGGCTGCAGAGGTTGTCGGGATATTAAATGTCATGTTCGTTATATCCTTTCATTTCTGTTTGCATTTAATGTGTTTCATGTAAAACTATAGAACATTTGATCAAACTATTTTCACATGTATTGGCAGAGTGTCTCTCACTGATACATACTGCTGTCGTTCTATTGCCCAAGCCTAGTTGAATGACCTACCTGTATGTCTGACAGAGAACATAAGAGCGTTCTGACTGAACTCTGGTTTCTTCTGTTGTATCCCTAAAGTCTTTAATTTTTTTCCTCTCATTCAGGAGGCAGACCCTGCCATCCGCACAAACTCCTCACTAAAGTTGAAACATTATCGACTAATGCACGCACCTCCTCACACGAATTTGTTCTGCCCTTGGAGAATTTACATCCTCCTGTCGACTTGGTATGAAGTCTTGCCATCGCTTAAAAGCACTTTGGGTTCTGTCTGAACAGTTCTGTCAGGAGCTGCACATTAATTGTTTGTCTGGAGGCTGATTGATCTCAGAGGTGAACTGAAATTTTACAGATGAACTTCTGTACTGTAAAAGTTCTGTATCAGATGGCTGGTAGGGTTACAACCCACGCAGCTCATTATTTTCAGTTTACCCCGCCAGGTTACTGCTATGGGTCGTACCACCAGTGTATAATGCGATGAAGCTGGAGGCCGTGGTTAGAGATCGCCTGTGTCCATTTGCTTGCGCTCAAATTCGAGACAAAATGCGTAGCAATGCATGAATCTATAGAGGGCAAAAACTGCCACATCAGAAATAGCTAAAATGAATAAATAAAAGGCTCAATTTATAGGTCATTAAATGCACCCAAATTATAAATAAATGCAGACATTATAAAATGGGACAAACTGATATTTCTGCTCATCTGTATCAATGTAAAAGTACTTTAAGTTTAACTTTTATCAGTATTTATTTCTGTATTATCTCTGCAAATATTTTATTTTATAAACATTTGTGGTGCATTTAATGTCATTAACTTTCACTACTCAGTCAGGGGTTTTGGGATGCTTTAGTGTTTCACTTGATTGTTAATTCTGTTATCTTTCTGAATATTTGTCCCAAAAAATAAAAAAAAAAAACACAACACAGTTTCAGTACACTGAAAATTGTGGAACACACTGGAAAAAATGTAAAGTCAAGTTGTACAGTCATGTGAACATTTCACAGCATAAAGAAATCCTTAAAAAAAATAATTAAAAAAAGAGCATTTAAATACATGGAAACACACCAACACAAATCACCTGTTCATTCATTGGCCCATGGCCTAAGATCCCACCAGATTCAATTAAAATGTGTTATGCAGTGTTTGACTAGCTAACAAACAGACAAAGAACAAATTAACTGACGACACTACCTCCCTTTGCGGAGGTAATTACACCAATAGACAGCAGCAGGATCCATTTCAGAGAGACTCGCACAATGATGCATTTAAAACACCACAGTAATTCTCAGCCAGCCTTCTCCTCACCACTTTAACTAACCACATACAGTATGTAACACTGTAGCACAAATCCCCTCTCTGTCTCTCCTGTTCTCTCTGCTTCCTATCCCTGTCTCCCTCTTTTTTTACTCAGCTGAGACAATTAAAGTGTGACAGGTCTTCATTTAACAAGTGCTGTTTCACCTGGTGAGGATGAACACATGGCATTCTAATTACTGGCCGACAACGCTGGGGCTTCCTCGCTGTTTTACTGGTTCTCCAATGCAGCCATAATGTACCTGACAGAGAAGGCACACCAGACCTGAAATTACAGGGATTAATGTTTCCAAGACTAAACACTTCAAATGGGTTCTCTGATGTGAGTGCCATGCAGGGGAGCAGGCAGAAAATCCACTTACAGCATCATTGCTTTGGCATTATTCACTCTTGAAAGCGCAGCACATTTCAGTGAGCCTCGTTGATGAATGTGCTCTCCTTGCCAAGCAAACTTTAATTTGGAGTGTTTAGTATAAGCTATACAATAATTGTTAGGATGTGGGGAAACCGGAGAGGAGGCCCAAACGAGAGGGGCTTTGTATTAAAGCTAACACAAAGTGTTAAATGGTTTCTTTGATCCATCTACACTGCCTTCTTGTTGGATTAACCAAATGTTGATCTGATTGTGATAAAACGTTTAGATAGCAGAATTTGAATTGTGAGAGGATTTTTTTTGTGAACCAGCCCTTTAAAAACTGAAACCAGGGGAGGGAAATCAGAGCGCACACATGTCTCTTTTATATCATTTATTCAAAACATACAGTAACAAATTTACAGCATATACACGCAGTACTTGAGCCCAGGGCCAGCTTTTGGCATTGGCCGTGTAGGCCAAAAAACAAAGTAGCAAAATAACATGGCAAAGCAAAGTGCAACAACAACCAATTCAACAAAGTTCAAATCCACAAAACAAACATAAGAAATCAACAATCCAAAAACCTACCAAGGAGGAGACACAAGAGAAGACTCAGGGAAACAAACACAAGAGGGAAGACAGAGACTATATACACAGACACTAATGACAAGATGAGGAACAGGTGAGGTGGAGCAGCAGGTGAGGGGAGTGTGGCTGATGAGCAGCACACTGACAGACAGGGGGAGACAAACAAGCAACAAGAAGGAAGGGGAAAACAGGGAAGAACACAGAGGAGACACTGAAAAGACACAAGAGGGCATGGAACTCAAAACATAAGACAAAACACACAGAACCATGACAAAGACATTGTATTTGTACTAGCCAGCTTAAATTAAAATAAAGCAAAACCAGCTAATAATGCTAGATAATGGGGCGGCTCAGGGGTACAGCCAACATCTCAGTATCGGAAGGTCGGTGGTTTGATTCCCCTGGTCTACATGTGGAAGTTTTTTCTGAATTATTGTAAGTCGCTTTGTACAAAAGCGTCTGCTAAATGCCCTAAATGTAAATGTAAATAATGAAGTTTGCTGCTACGGACGTTTATGAATCATCTGAATGTCAAGCCTGTTAATTTATTTGGCGACCTGTTGCTGCTGTCTGGTTAACTGCTGCTGCTGTTCAGTGTTCCTCCTCCTACCTAGAGAGTTTGACACTGGGCTTAAATTCTCTGAGCAATACGGACAGGGTCAAAAAATGATTTCTTTCTGAAAAAAGGGCCAATTGGGCAAACCAGAAGGGGACGTGACTTTGGCTCTGTATACTGTAAATGTATAACTATTAATGTGTATTATGAATGCGTGAGTTGTATTGAGTTGCAAGAAATCAAAAAATATAGTCTTCTGAAGTCAGAGAAGATGTCTGTGAAAGGCCACATAATTTTAATAAACATGGAAATAGTTATGGGTTTTCACAGTGTTGTAGCTATGCCAACATAGCTTCCACATATTGAATTTGCAAACTTTTCATACTAAACAGCACATATTATAGGTGTACAATATGAATAACTGAGACACAACTCCTGAGCTGCCCCCCCCTCACCTGTCCACAGGGGTTAGATGGTCTTAAATCCATGTGCAGAGTCAAACACGAATCCCATCAGCTTCATTCAGGTGGAAATAGGCCCTGTGGACCAGTGATAGGTGAAGAGAGGTTGCACGGGAAGACAGCTGCTGAGATCCATCTGGTGTGCTGGAGTCGAGCTGGGTTAGGGCAGGAGGTACACGTGTCAAATCTAATGAAGAATAGGAGCAATGTATCTGCTATATCCATCTCCCACTCAAGCCCAATGCTTAGCCAACTCATCACTCTGCTCGATTCCATCTTGCTATTGTTGTACATTACCGCTTGTCGTATTGCTTTTATTGTCTATAGGCTCAAACATTTTCATCTTCAGCTCCCTCTGCAGATTCTAATATTTTAGTCCCTGAAGGCTTGTTTATGTTGATTTAATAGTTCTTGAGAAGATTTCTGTAGGAGTTGGAGGAGTCAACACCAGATTGATGTGATCTGTCATGCAGGTTATGAAGCCCATCAGTGTACTCGTAGTGCACATCAGTATTCTCCACTTTTATGCCTCCGAGGCATCTTCTTGACCCCTTTTAGCTTAATTTCTTCATTTTCTCCCAGGCTTAGAATTGACAGGCTGGCGCTGACCACTGATCGTTGTATCTGTAAACCATGGAAACTGAGATGAAGATGGTTATATATTTCAAGATAATGCTTAATGCTTTGATAGTACATCAGATGTCTGTGTTGTGCATATTCCATAAAATCTGCTGCTTTTTATATTTGTTTTGATTAATTATTATGATTTTTTGATTAATAACAATTTCAGAATGTCACCATTCTCTAGACAAGTTGGATAAACATCTCAAATCCAATTACCTTTTTTGTATAGAAGGGTTACAGAGAGCAATACTGATATTGGCTGTGATGAAAATAAGAAATGAGTCCTAGTGTCCATTGTAGCTCAGGTGGTAGAGTGGGTTGTCTAGCAATCGAAAGGTTGCTGGTTCAAATCCTGGCATGTTGAAATGTCCTCGAGAAAGATTGTAAAGCGCTTTGAGGGCAGTCGACTGGAAACGCGTATATGTGAAGAGAGTTGTGTCTCCTACTACTGCATCAGAGTTTTTACTTTTTTACTGTTGTTATGGTTTTTTAAACACTACTGTCCTCCGGCTACTGTGGCAAACACATTTCCCCATTTGTGGGACAATAAAAGAATTCTGATTCTGATTCTGATTCTGAGGTACCATCAGTTAAGAGGGTTAGAGAGAAAGCTAGCCATCAAAAACAGCAGTTTTTAGCATTCCAACTTTCTTAAAATGGAGTTTTAATTTGGTTTTGTTTTTTGGCCACAAAGTACTTCAAGATGAGATGTTTTAATTTTGCTTATCCTGCAATATCAGAATGCATTTACTGTCTAGCATAATAGTTTTCTTCATTGTTTTAAGGCTCTCTGGAGTATGGACCGAGGTCCAAAAGATCATCATGTCATTGTCATATCATATTACCATATCAACGTGCATTTGCTGTTCATGTAACCACATAAAACACATGGCTACATTAAATGCCTGTCATGCCACATTATCAAAGATATCAAAGCATCAGAAAATCAACAATTACCAAAATCAACATAATTCAAATCTGCGTGGTTATGTTGCAGTGGATGACATGACAACTTCACATGACTGTGACAACTTTTCCTTCAACACGGTGTGCTTTAGGCTTAGGACTATTTAGGAAATAAGGAAGCAGAAAAAAAGTGTCCATCAGAGCGAGCCATGACAAGATCTGAAACTGTAGATAAAGCACAAAAAGCACCAATACATCTCAACCCTCAACACAGAGTGACATGACAGAATCTAAGCTGACCAACAAAACTGAAACCAGTCTGAACACGTGCCTGCTGAAGACAGATACATTGCTGTCCAATAACACAGTCTCTAAGATATTGCACTTTCCTTACATCATGTGTGTGTGCTTTGGTTCTCTCGGTGCTGGTTTACATAAAAACAAGACACAAAACAACCTGCCGGTAGAGTCAGACGTACAGGCTGTTCTTTCTCTGCCTCCTCAGCTGGCTCACATGTCCCGTTATAATGCCTGCAACCCTTCTTTTGTTTTGTTTGTTGTGTCTGTATTTTCCAGCACACCTTACATGAGCTACTGTAACTTTAATATAGAAGGAGAAAACAAGTCACATATTAGCATTATGTTGGGTATTCATTATTTATTTCAAGTTAAACATTGACCTGTAAATCTGCACAGCACCTTTTATTTTTGACTGGCTGGATGATTTATGTTATTAAATTATTGTCACCTTGGGTGTTGTCTGGGGCTCCATGACAAAGATTTTCTTTAACTGGGCGGTGTACATAACAATTTCAGTTGTCCAGTTGCCCTGGGCCATGGGTCATGGGAGGCAATGCACTCTGAGACAAAATCAAATCTAATTCAATGTTAATCTGTTGAGGGGCCCTTGGAGATCATCTTGTCCTGGGCAAAAGTTAGACTATAGGCGACCCTGCCCACTGTTGCTTACAAATAGTAAAAAGGTTGATGAGGAAGGAAATGCATCAGTAGTTCAAACCACAATTTATAAAAATAGCGTTATAGAATTAATGTGACAAATAGTGTAGGTTCAGACCAATCACAAGTATAATTGTGTCACTCTACCGGGGTTTGATAGAGATGCAGTATGCCTCAGGTCGTTAGTTTCCACTAGGATCGTCAGTCCTCTTCCTTCAGTAAAGACCTCTTTATATGTGGGCTTCTCTTTCTCTTTAACAGTTTCACTTCTCAACAAAAAATCACAGTACTGTGAGAAACAACTCACTGTGCATAATGTTCTTTTTTTATATTCTTACAGTGTGTGTGTGTGTGTGTGTGTGTGTGTGTGTTTATATATCCTGAACAAACAGAAGAGCCAAAATATTGTTTGTGAACTTTTCATTCTCTGATTTGACAGACAAATCACAAGCAAACACATGCTCTGTCTGACAACAAATAAAAACCTGACGTGATTAAGCTCTGAAATGTAAGCTGCTGCCTTGACATTAACGTTTCTTTTTTCCCCCATTTCTTTTTTTTCCCATGCACTTTCTGTTGCTTGGTTTCAGATGCAAGATCAGTAGATGTGCAGCAATGGGAGTAGGAGTAGAAGATCAGTTGGGTTGTGCATCATTATCACATATGCATTCGCTTTAGATGGTCAGTTGCTAACAACTGTTTGTCTCCAGTTGCACCATCAGTCATTATTAGGACGGCTCTGGGAATGACAAACTCAAGTATTTATGGTCATGTCTGGAGTCAAAAAAAGCTGCCAAACTGGAGTCATGCAATAAAGTTGTGACAGTAGTGAGATTAAAAAAAAACAACACTATGACAGCTTCTTCTATTTTCTGTTATTAAAGAAAACCCTGACCTGAAGCACAAACAATGCAGAACAGCTTACCCGGATATTCTTACATAAGCTCTCATCAATCTCGGTCCTCCTGCCAAAGCCAAGCCCAGCCAATGCAGGCAACCAGCACAAGCCAGTCAGAGGCAGAAGATGGCTGGTCACGAACCTACCTTGAGGGAAAGAAAAAATAATAAAGTGATACACCACCTAGTCCCTTCCTCATACCATAGCCATGAACGTGGTTAGCTTAGCTTAGCACTAAGACTAGAGATAGAGGGAAACAGCTAGCCTGACTGTCTAATTAAAATGTTAAATCTGATTTGTTTTTCAAGGAGCATCAATGTGCAACCAGCAGAAACTAGAGGAAGTCACCGCTCCTGGCCAAGAAACAGACTGAACCAATACTAGTTTGTAATCGCCTCCGGGTAGAAAACCTCATTAGCTTACATACAATTTGACTGTCTTCTTTTGTGGTGGTATTTCAAACTGTACACATTTAATTAATGTAAATGCACGTTTGATGCTTTCATATCTCACTAATAACAACACTTCCATGAGGCCAGTGATGTAATTCACCTGGTGGGTCACAGACTAAAGAAAATGACAGCTTGAATTTAACCAAATTGGCAGTTAGCATAAGATGTAGCCATTGTAAATTGTAGAAAACAAGTTTGACAATTTCTCCTATCTCCATAATGCATATCAAATGCCATATTTCTACCTGGAAGTGGCTGTTATTAGTTATTAGTGCAACTCCTGTTACCTAGAGGAGGGATAATCTATCTATAGAAAGTCTATGTCACCAATCTTGGCCCGAATAGTCTTGGCATCAGTAGCAAGGGTTCTCCAAAATACAGTACACTTAAAATCTTCAGGGTTAATTTGGCTACAGGTTTCCTTAATTTAATAGTTTTTTAAGGATATTGGCAGTAGCAGAATCTACGAAGAGCAATAAGACCTCCAGCCCACACACAACACTGGTTTATGGAAGGAAGAAGAATATATATTTTGTCAAGAGGTTTTATTGTGTACATAATTCTTAATGCATGTACCCTTTAACTTGAATACCTCTATTTGACCCAATTTGTAACCTAAATGTGCGAATAGAACAAAACATTGGAAATTGATTAAACTCAATTAAATTGTCCCTACAACAAATTGCAAATACACACAAAAAAACCTCAAGAGCTTTACCTGAGGTTATTTGCAGCGGCTATGAATGTAGCACAGTAACTCCGCCATTTCCTGTTCTTAACGACACTGCCGGGTCCTCTCAGTTTCACCTCAACTTCCCGGAATTAGACATTGTTTTCTTTTTCTCTAGGTTTACCTTATGCATTTATGAAACATCTATAACTCTGAGTTACATCAGCGTGATATACGACAATGTTGACCTGAGCTAAGCTAGCTGTTTCTGCTGTTTCCAGTCTAACGCTAAGCTAAGCTAAGCTAAGCTAAGCTGAACTCCTGGATGTGGCCTTAATAGAATGAGAGTGTTATTGATCTTCTCATCTAACTTTCGGCAAAAACAAATGCACACATATTTCCCCAAATGCCATACTATGACTTTAACAATGGGTCACCTCTATTCAAGTGTCAGTGACAGTATAATGTTGGCAGTGAGCCCTGATCCTGTGTCCTGCACCTCTGTGTTAAACAATCATTATATACAATATGTTTAAATTGACCCGACATGAGCGTCTATCACTTGGATAGAGCCTCTGGAGCTATCCTTCAACGTTAACCTGAGGGAATATTTACAGCTAACTGCGGTAACCACAGGCAATAAACAAAACAAATACAGTGCCGAAATATAATGCTCAGCAATTATTGCCCTGAGTTTGAGTATTGTAGGAGTGTGTATGTGTGAATGAGGTCAGCATTTCTGGCTTTGTGGCTGTGGTTTTTACTTCTTAGATTACACCTTCTGTTTTTGACAATCACGAGTACGAGACAAATCATCACGTTTCATCCTCTCCCTCCCTTTCCTCCACGTTCTCCTCCCATCTTCCAGACTCCAAGGTTATCTCTTCCATCGATTCTTATCATCAGTTTTTCAATTGATCTATTACCTCTGCACCCCACCTACTTAATGCTAGCTTGATTAATTATTGTCCCCCACAGGGCTGGGAGTGAGGAGGCTGCCAGCCAGAATCCTCCAGATTAAGATGAATTTTCATTGTCTTTGTTCCCCCAGGTGTCAGAGCACACCAACTTGTGTTGAAACACACTGAATCTGGAGAAGCTAAAATGTTCTGGGTCCCCCTCTACTGACACCAGATGCGCACTGAAGGCTGTGTACCCTTCATACTGTATGACACTGCGTGGCTACAGCTATTGCCTGTTCATGTTGTCTGCTGACTTTAATTCTCAGTAGCATTTGGTGTTATTTAGAAGCATCAGATAATTTGTAAAATGGAAACGAAATTCCCAGTTCCAATTTACATTTTCATGACAAGCTTCATTGACATTCTGATATGTTTTATTACCTGATAGCATCTAGGAACCAGGGAGCAAGGTGGAGAGAGGAGGGGAAAAAGACAGAAAGAAAGGTTCAGCTGCATTGTGCATAATGGTTTTATCCTATTTTGGGCTTTTCAGCATTAAAAACCCTCTCTTACTCAGATTTGAGAATAAAGGGCTACAGCTAAAAATGTAGTCAGTGGGTTTGTCTTTTGACGGTTCTATCAGTCGCAGTATTTGATGCCTATTTGTTCTGGCAGGAAAATGCCTCGTGGATATGAGCATATCAACATATTAACAGTCCATTAATGCTGCTGAAAACCTCTCCGGCTGCCAACAGCTTGCAAAAGACGCAGCTTCGCCTTGAGCAACAGTTACTGTATATTTGCAGGGGCAGGTAATTCAAAAATAATGCACATATAATTTCTGGAGACATTAAAGTATTATGGATTCAGAAATGGACTAAGAAGCATTTTGTGTTTATTCAGGTCCTGTTGTGACAGACCCATTGAGTTTGTTCCTGCTGCTGTAACAACATTTTAATGAAACATGATTATCTTTGATGTATGTATTTATGTCATTATTTTTATCTTGTGCTTGCTGTGTTGAGGATTTAAGATGCACATTCACTTAGGTAACATTGTGAGGTTTGATACTACATGTGCATATGCAAATTTGATGCGGCTTCACTCCTACTTTGCTACATTTCAGAAGGAATTTTACAGTTTCTAACCTGCATTTTGCTTACCTTTGTGAATTTACATTAAAAAAGCACGTATGTGATCATCCTATAAAATATTAAGACCTTGCACACCACTGCTATGAATACATCACTGTATATTTATACTTGAGATATTACCGAGTGGTCAAAGTCAAAACAAATGCTCTCCAGATCAGAGCAGCTGTCGATCCTCCAGAGAGTCTGGTTCTAGACCAGACTCTCTGGCTGGCTTTAAGCAGCTGAGCAGCAGCTCTTCTCACTACACTCCACAGACATCATTACATATTGTACATTTGAATGTAAAATAACATAGTTATTACAGTAAAAGCCCGACAACTCCTGCAAATGCGAAAATGAAATGTGAAGGTACCTTAGTTTAATGCCAAGGGCCTTTGAACAAGCTGCCGTACTCGACGAGTTGGGAATTGCAAAATGTTGTTTTTTGCTTTAATTTAAATCATGTGACTCAGATGAGTTTATTTAGACAATTAATCAGTAAGATAACACCTGTAATCTTGCCTCCAGCATCTTCTTTGTGAAGTCAGTGTCCTTGTTGGAAAGGAAGCCTCAGGACAGCTAATGGAAGCTTTTTTTTTTGTTTCTCTGCTGCATTTTGTGCTGTCACCCAGTCAGATGGAGAGCTAACTTAAAGTCAGACAGAGGGCTGCTACTTAAAGGAATCTACAGAGCTGACAAACAAGCCAGTCTAATGTGAGAGAAGGAAGTCATGAAACAGCATCTATCTCCAGTTTACACAACAAAGGTGGGGCCAGAAGAGGCGGAGTCCAACACACTCCTGACCTGAATAATAAGCAGATGCACCAGCTGTATCACACACACAGAGACACACACACACACACACCGAAGCAGAGCCTATCTCTCATGTTGGGTAATGATATAAGCCTAACAAATGATCCACACAGTAGTAAAAGGATAAACAATCAGGACGGACCCGCCCTCTTGTCCTTGTAGGTCAGTAAGCCATGTAGGCGCTCGGCTTCTCCTCGCTGCATAGGAACACACTTCACAGAGATATATCTCTTGCTTCGAGATGTGGTTGACTGTGTGTGTTCAAGCGTGTGTGTGTGTGTGTGTTGTGTGTGTGAAGTAGAGCTCCCTCTCTCAAAGCGCACAATATCCATCTTTGCTCTCACACGCTCAGCACCACCTGAACCACGTAAAGTCCTCCCAAATGATGATTAACTACAGTAATTACAGTATTGTTTAGTGTCTATATGGTGTGCAGATTCATTAATTCAATTATTGCCTGCTCACATTTGAGTGTTGCAGAAATTAAGAAAATTAAATGTTAACTTTTTTTTGTGATCCGTGCATTTTTAATATCCATCACGTGCGATCCATCATGTTGGTCTGCAACAGTCAATTATTGATGTCTACGATTCTCAGAGTCGGTGAAGTGAAACTACAGATTTCTATCTCGGCACTGTCACCGTGGCATCTTATAAGATCAGCTGAGCAGCAACAATAAACCTTATATGTAATTATTCATTGCAGTCACATCTACTGTATACCGGAATGTGCAACTGAGCGGTCGATAAGCCCCGCCTCCCACGGTTACTGACCCTACATGCATCAAGCGTTCTGTTCTCAAACTGCACATATTGCAATTTACAATGACAACTCAAATGTTCCTGTTTTCTTGCCGGCAGCAATTGATTTTGTCAGCTGAAAGTACGTCTGTCACTAGTTTCACCGGTCTAAAAACTGACCCGTCAGTGAAGAAATAGTTTTCATTGCCATCACGTTGTGTTTGTCTGTGTCTCGCTATAGCAGTTCCATACCACTATTCTGTTACCTGAAATTCACTTTTTAAGTACCCAATTTCATCAGTTGGCCTGCACCATAGTATGGTACAACAGCCAGTCAAAATAGATGAAACCGGAACTTTTTATTTCATAGAAATTAACAGTGGATATTTTAAAGGTGCAATGTGTAAAAACTGGCCCCCTTTCAAACACACTCAGAGCAAATAGGGGCCGACATATCACCAGCGTAACCGCTAACTGCTGCTCTCTGTGGCCATCCTTAACTCGATAACTCACTGTGTTAGCCGGGCTAGGCTTGGGCTGGCCGATAAGCAAGCTAACTTAATTAAATATAATATATTAACACCATCATGTCAGAACTGCCATTTATTCTTATGTATTGACGCTTTGATAATGGATTTGACTGCCGAACTAGAAATGTCACCAGGTCTCATTTCAGAGATTCGATCACCTGATGAAAAAAATGGTATTGAAGGAAAAAAAGTGCAGGGGGCAATACAAAAAGACACAACTCTCTGAACTCCTTAGAGACTGAGTACCATTCTCCTTAGAGCCTGGTGCACAGCGCTTCAATACGTGGAGAAATTCAAAGCTCGGCAGGTCTGCTGTGCCTGAACATGGTTGCTATGCTATCAATAGACAATAGTTGTTCGAGGCAGGGGTTTAGTGGAGGAGGGCCAATTGTTGGAAAAGATGCTTTAGTTAATATGACATTAACAACAACGACTGTTATATAATCCACGGAGAGAGGTTCTGACATTAAGAAAGCACCAGGCAGCCAACATGATACGACACTATGGAAACACATGGATCACAACAGCTGAAGCTCCAATAATAACCCCATTAGGTGGTTTATTACAATTTGTCTGATATGGATTCCTCTGCTGCCTGTGATGTCAGGTTGTCGGTCGATCGAAGGAAGGACTAATATTTCTACGGCTACCTGTGTGGCATAACGTCACTTTTCCCAGCGTCCCCTGTTTTCCATCTCACAGCGTTCTCTCACCGCAGTGCCACTTTACTCTCAAGGAGTTAACTATCCAAGGACATCACTTTGCTGAAGAAACCAGCACATGAGCGAGAGAGGCAGCCAGTCTAACAAACCAGCCTACGGGAATAGCGAGAGAGCAAGTGAGAGTGAGACGATTTATTTCTTTTTATTTCCTTCAGTTTTTTTTGTTTTTTTTTCGTTCCGTTCCACCCGCTTTTCCGTAGCTCTCTGACAAACACCCCTTACCCTGGCAAGCTCCCTCTCTTGCTGCCTTTCCCTGCTTGTCATATATGGTTTCAGTGCGCCAACCTTGCTTTGCGCCTCCAAGGGAGCTTCAGGCAAGTGTCACTTTAGGTTACACACTGCACGCAAAAGCCAGGCGCCGAGCGAACAGTAATAGATCTGTGCAAAATCAGGTCAAATGTCGGCGTCTCTATCCCACTCTCCTGGTGATTGTTACATTTGGAGAGCAGAAGCCGCTGATTTGAAAAGAAGAAAAGATGGCGTAATCAGCTCACTAATCTCTGGCTCAGCACCTCGCCAGCCATCTTTTTGAAATCTGACAAAGATCGAGTAATGCAGACAAAACACAGCACGGAGAGGGAGCCGGAAGGGAGAGAGTGCACACGGCGCCTGAAGTTATGCTGCATGTAGGACCCGTGTCCATCAGTTCTATGTGCAGAGGAATAATTGCTGGGAACAACTTGTAACATTCAGTGTCATCACAATAGATACAGATCTGAACGGGCTCAACACACATTTTTCTTGACACCTTTTTTGCACAACTGTGTTCATTTTTGAATGTGGAAAACAGTCAAAGGGTTTGGATGAGTGTAAAAAAAAATGGGGGGGGGCGGGCAAAGATGCTTCTCAAAGTCAATAGCCCTGTGCTTTATCAGTGTGCACAAATAAACAAAAAGAAGATCTGCAAACCTGCAGCAGGCTGGCATCAAGGGCAGCATGTTTCCTGAGCACTGTTTCTGCTACCTGAGTACTTCAGCTACATCTAGTGGTAAAGTTCCCCACCGTGCGTTTAGTAAGGACCTGTGATTTGGGATTTTGAATGCAGTGAGAACACATTATGGTTGTCGCAGGCTACGGGAACAAAGATAGCAGCAAATGATTACCGATTATGTCTTTCCATAATGTGAGTATAAATATAAAATGAAGAAAGTGAAAGAGGTTGAAGGAGTCAAAAATCTATAAAAAAGCATAGACTTTAATACAATAATAAAGATAATATTAAAGTTGGAAGAGGTTTGTTTTTTTTAAATAGAGCCTGAATTGAGAGACCTTGGGGATTGTACTGAATTAAATAGACTGGACGAGAGTTTAAAAATGCATGGGGTTATGTTTGTATGATTTTTTTTTTCCTTTTAGTGATTGAATGTGATCTCCTCAGAGATCATGGCGTTTGTAACTGTTTTATAGCAGCTCCCACCTTCACTGTATTCTGCATTTGAACAGAGAGCAAAACTTCAATTAAGTGGAATTTCTCAGGGAAGTGACACATTAACCGAAGGTGACGCCTCTTGGTTTAAATAAAAGGAAAATGAAAAAATGGCTGTAAGGAATCATCATTTTTGCAATTACTACTTCCACTTCTATTATGCATTTTGGTTGCTTGATGAAAATTGTTAAGGAAAGTGTTGAAATGTTTCCCTCAAAGGTAGAGTAAGAATTAAATATTGATAAGTATCATCTTCAGCCCTTTTCTGTACCCCAATCATTTTTATAAAGTTCTTTACTGGCCCTAATTTTTTTGTAATCTTTTGTTTCTCCCTGCATGAGAGTGTGTGAGAGAGGGAAACAAATGAAAAGCTTGACATTTATGTTTTCATCCTAAGTACAAAAGACTTTGGGTTGTTAAAATGAACACCCACAGTCAGCAGAAATTCATTGTATCTTACATAAAGCTTATCAAACACTATTCATACCCTATAGACTGTGTTTGCAAAGGGCTGCATTAGACTGCACAGTGATCTAATGGTAATCTAATGGAATACATTTTTCTCTGCAGCGGAGATGAAAGGAGCAGATGAAAAGACCCTGTGATTCACAACTGTTGGTAAAAGGCACTCCGCACATCCCTCAACAACAGCGTGAATCAGTGGCAACATCAGCCGACGTGTCGGAGTCTGTCCCGACCCACCGAGCAGGAAGTGGGGAGGAAGAGCGAGAGCTCTCAATGAAAGGGTGGAACTTTCCCCCATCAAAACAGATTGGTTTGTTTTGAATAGTAGTCACATCGCATATTGTGCTATGAATCCCCTTCACCACCCAAAAATATGTACATCAATAACAGAAAACGTATCCATGAGCACAAACAGTTTGATTGCGCTGAGTTTTGTTTAATTATTTGAATTATTTTGGAGTACACTGTTGTGGGAATAGAATGGATTTTGTGACCCGATAGCTAATCCTGACCACTTGCAATAAAACTCAGTGAGGTGTCCAATGTTGTCCTTATTGGAGACTGCGTGTTCAAAGCTGTGTATGATCAAGGTGTAAATCCACAACATAAATTATCATGGCAGCAGGGAGCAGTAAAGCCTGTGTGAACAGTATACCTGAGCAGCAGCGGTCAACAGTGGCTCTGGCGCTTACCTTCACATGAAAAGTCGTGACAGACGAGCGGAGATGTTAAGGAGACATCAATCAAATTGTTACATACGGCAGCGTTGATTCTAAATCTGATTGTCTGATACTATCTTGCTTTTATTCTCAGTTTTTTATGTCTCAGTTATTTGCTGTGACATGGAAATCACAGCAAATTAGCCATTAACTATCCCACAGAGATTGAAAACCAAGTGTACAGCTACAGCACTAGAAGCAACAGCAATACTGACAATTTTGACATTTGATCTAATCAAAGGTAAGCTGAAAAATAAGAACATTATCATCAGAGATGACCCGACGAAGTGAGACTGGAATTAATACTTCAATTCGACTTTGTTTTCCTAAATGTACCGAGGATGTATCATGGCTTAATGAGACCGATCAATTCAGATCAAGAGGGCAGAAATACTTCTATCCTTGACTTTTAGTTTTCAGAAAAAAAACATTTTCCATTGTTGTATTTGCGAGGAGGCAACAAAATGATCTGCCCATCCATTCACTTCACAGCATGTCTTCCCTGCTCGCTCCTACAGAAAAATCCATATTTAAACCAATCCAAACATTTCCCGACAGGTCCACAGACTCCATAGAAACACAAATGTGGATGAAAAGAAATTGAACATTATTATAAAAATTATTCAAGGCAATCAGATAAAATAGAATTGCAGATTAGTACGATGCGTCTCTCTGGGCAAGTATGCATTATTCTTTTAGTAGGAACGTGTGAAACTCACTCGGCGGCCCACCTTGCTGTGATGGGAGGTCTCTCAGCCTTTGGATTTTCAACAGGCTTCAACAAAAATCTGCCTTTATGAATCTTTGCCAGTAACACTGAGCATCCTCAACTGTTACTATGCGGTTGTTTGGCACAGGATGAGAGCGACTATCATGCTGGAGTAGCTTCATTGCACTTTTCACTGAATTCATGTGAGAGCTGCCTGTGCTTTACATTTATTACCCCTTTTTACACCTCTGTGAATGTTTCTGTGGATATGAGAATCATCCAACTGGCTGTCGCCGCACAATAGAGGCGTGCTGTCAATGTAAAAACCCTGCAAAGCCTGTAGATTATCAGAAAACTGAAATCCTTATTTGTGTATTTGAATACAACTTCAGCTACAAGAAAACTTGTTAAGATTTCTGTAGGCCATTGTTGCACTTATCTGCAAGCATTTTCACCGACTCTAATTTTCATCATTAACCCCATAACCATAAAAGCTAAATAACATTAAAGAACTGAAACAGGGACAATTAAAGTTTTAGCTTTTACTAGAGGGGCATACAACCAATTTAGAGGACATGTAATGATTATTTTCTCCTTATGGCAGCTGTTACCACATTAAGTGGTATAATTCAACTCAGTGGTTCTCAGTGTTTTTGGCTGGTGACCCCTTAAAGCACAGAACTTGAGACTACATTACTTTTTTTGATGTGTTCAACCGAAGAATGTTTTCTTTTCCTTTTGTTTTTTCAATCATTTCAAGGGATCAAATGAACGAGTCGTTTGCTAAACCTTATTCAAATCTACAAACTGTTTGTAAAGAGGAAGTCTTGTGACCTTGTTGGGAACCACAGATGTAAAGAAATTATTTATTCAGTGGTTTATATTGTTTTCTTGTCATCGTTATTTTGTATTTCTTCTGTTTGCATTCTTTATTAAACCCAATTTAGTTACTGAATCAGCTTTCTGTTTTTACTTCTCTGATTGTCTATAAAGTTCTATAAAGGGTGTATATTTTACTCATGTTCAGGTTCATAGTTTTATTTTGGCTCACTACTACAATGAATGCTTTAATGGTAAAGAAAACACATCAGTTGTCTTACACTGTCCAGTGCTGCGGCCGTGTATTCCTCCTCTGTCTGAGAAGCCCTGTTTTAGCTCCTGTCTCTTTTAGGCGCCCCCTCCAAAATACCCGGTCTCCTCTGATTGGTCAGCTCACACATGCCTGAGCCAGCACCGCTGACAACAACAGAGCAGCTGTGCCAAACTAGCTGCTAAATGTTAATTATGCAAATGTGTGACATGGTGATGTAGTGTGATGTCACAAAGTCACAAAATTAAATATAGGACTACTGATAAGGTGTTTCCGGAGCACCGTGGCAGAGAGGAGCCGCTGCTGTTGCAGACTTTGACCTTTTTAACATACAAGATCTTTTTCATGCGGAAGAATCTATACAGAAGCTGAAGGAAAGGGAAAAACAAAAAAGGGTAATAGTGTAAGGCTTCCTTCCTTTTGCCTTAACTTGAATTAATACTTCCGTAGGGCTGTGGGTAAGGAAAGCACAGGGACGACATCTTCTCAGTAACTCAGCCTCTTTTCTGATGTCCACGTCTTCCCATTAGGACAACAACCGGACTCTCTCGAGGTGATTATTGTCACATATCACTCTGAGATATTAATCATACTAAACTTTAAAGGGGAGGTGCACCACACCATGCAGTTTCTGATTTAACTTAAAGGGGAGCATACAATGTAATGTATGACATGACCATTTATGAAAATATTTAAATATCT
Source organism: Diplodus puntazzo (assembly GCA_963678695.2). Lineage (NCBI taxonomy): Eukaryota > Metazoa > Chordata > Actinopteri > Spariformes > Sparidae > Diplodus > Diplodus puntazzo. The sequence goes on along the minus strand of OZ023155.1, from coordinate 40,091,460 downwards.
GAATAAACCAGTTAATAAAATAAGGTTATCCACAAAATAAAATGCATTTTCACAAAAGTACATCTCATCTTACAATAAGTCTAAGTTGATTTTATGGAACAGATTTCACCTGAAAAAACTATGTAGGTTAACTGAAATCAGGCTTATTACGTCAAGCACAGTTTTTTCTGGTGTATCAGTGACATACTTAAGTCATATCTGATACTGTAGACTGAAACCTCTTTAAATATCTATATTGAACCCTATGTCTTTCTGAATACAATTCAGTGTTAATCCTTCAGTTCGAGATAAGACGCAGTGTGTTATGTTGGATTTCATCACGGTTCTGAAACATTAAGTGGGTCATGGGCTGCTCCCCTTCCCAATGGCAGATTGTGTCAGCAGGCGCCGGACCAACTGGCCAGAAAGATCCTGTTTAATGTTTCACCATACTGCAATATTTTACAGTATTAAAATGCATAGAAAGAGGAAAATCATTAATAAAGGATGACGTAGTTAGTCACACACACACACACCCACACACACACACTTAACTGATGCATATATAGATTACATTAAATTCAGTTAGATTGTATTGTCATTGCAGAGTACTGAGACAATAAAATGCATGTTTGCAATGTTTTCCAAAGTGTTCCTGAGCCCATGTTACAATATTTACACAGCTGTTTTTTACAAAGTGGTGAGCCTCGCCCCATCTCTGCTGTTACCTCACCTGTCACCACTTAACCTGCTGACCTGTGGAATGGTCCAAACAGGTGTTTTTTTGGAGCGTTCCACAACTTTCTCAGTCTTTCATTGTTCCTGTCTCCACGTGTTTGAAAGGTGTTGCTGGCATCAAATTCAACAAAAGTAATCAGTGAAGTTGGTGAGACAAATGTTACACTGTAAACCTTTTACAGTAAAATCTGAAGAGTATTCTACTGTAAAAATGCAATACAGCGTCATGCTGGGAGAAAATAAACATAATTACAGCAGTTGAAGAGAATGTCATTATTTACAGGAATTTCCTGTTACAGTACTTTAAATAGTTGAGCATCTTGGGAAAGTAAAGGAAAGGGAGGGTAATTCAATTAAAAAAACTAATCGACACAGCAAGATCTTTTTTTTTTTCTTTTTGCCGCACACAGCCACTCTGCAACCTGCCAAACCTTTGTTTCAGATGTCCTGAGCAAACTTCACTGACTTGCGTAAGTAACCGCTTTTATTCTGTGTAAAAAAAATTGAGAAAATGGCTAGAAAAGTGTGTGGACTTGTGTATCACTGAAAACAGTGTTGTGACAAAGCTGCTGAAATGCTTTGTATTTGCAGTTTTCAGGTTAACTAAAATTAGGCTAGCATATGTCACATCACCGTCTTGGTTAATACTAGCCTGTTGCTTTTGCTGGAAGATAATTTGAAGCAGTATTTTTAATGTAGTGCTTTGTGTTTTACACATTGACATCCCCATACATCTTTTTGAACATATTTCTGGAACCTTGCTCTAAGTTGTTGCTGTCTGTGCCAAACGGTTGCGAGGAGTTTTTTGATAAATTAGGTTACAATTCTCACAAGTCAGGTTTCCTTTCCTCATTTTATTAAGCATTATTTTTTGACAAATTATGAATCACTAAAGGTTGCATTTCCAATTTCTTTTTCCAGAATGGTTTAACGTAAACTCTGCAGTCATATCAAAATCAGCCTTTGTGAGGCATGTGAAAATTCATAAGAATGTCTGAAATTTGACCTTCAAATGTGCTTTTTTTGATATCTAAATCATTTAGAACTGTCAGCAGTGCAGAACAGCAAATACTGCAAGAAAATAGGAGAAAAAGAATACTTATCAATGAATGCTTATTGTTTTGTTCACACTGTTGACAATTATATATACAGTAGATTTATATCTTATAGCACAATTGTTGCTCTGTCTCTTCTTTTCCCATTCCAATGACACAGACACAGACCCAGCCATGGATGATCAGTATTGAGAAAGAAGTCCTGAAGGAACATGCTTTGTTCTGTGAATAACAGAAGTATTCACCTCTTACGACATCTTTAATCTCCAGTATCAGCAGGAGGCAGAGTGCACACCAGAATTAATTCAGAAGTGAGAGCTTCCTTACATACATTATACCACACAGCTGGACTTGATAGGGTCAATCCACACCAACTCAACTTCAGAACTTTAGAACTTTAGAGTAACTTTTAGAGTAAGAGGAGTGGGGAAATGGTCACTGAATCATCACGTTTGCACACTCATCAAAAAGCTGACTGACTTTTGTCAGAATGTTGTGCTTATGTTGTGGTTAAGTTAAGGCACAAAAAATACTTTTTAGGTTTAGGAAAACATCAGGGTTTGTTTGTAACCCTAAAAATCACTTAAAAAACAGAGAAAGAGAAAGAGAAATATCCAGTCATGTGACTCCAAGTCCAGGTGCTCGTTTTTTTTGGTATGGCGGGTCCTGTCAGACCAGCACTGCTCCCAGCAGACCTCACATGTGCACTGAGCAATCAAAACTCTACACATAACCCATTTCCCAGGTTGGTTTGCACTAACTGGGCAATGTGTATACCCATATGTATTATTCATTAATAACAATACACTGCCACACTGTTTCAAATTACACTGTTCATATTGTACATGTTATGTATATACAGTGTATTTACAGGCTTATTTCTATGTCTTACCTTTTTATCATACTGTTACTATTATTATTGTTGATTGTAATATTACTGTCGTTTGGCTTCTGTGACACAGAAATGTCCCCGTTTGCAGGACAAATAAACAAATTCTGATCCAGATTTTATTTTAAGACATATTTCGAGTAGAAAGAATATAGGCCTTTTGTCGTTTTCTAAATTAATATTATGATGATTATTGTTATCATTATATTTATAATTGTTGTTGTTGTTGCTAGTAGTATTGCAGTAACAGAAGTAGTGATATGACAGTACCATTCTTATATACGGGTTACATACTTTAAATTTAAATGCAGTTTACATACCGTAAATATAAAGTCATTTACTGACAATTACTAGTATCGTGCTAAAAAATTACAGGAAGGCACTATACATGTATTTCTACTAATACGCTGCAGTCCCGAAATACAGTAATACAATGTATTGAAAAATCAGTTTTAGTCCAACTGTTTTTGAATAGTGGGTTGTACTTATGTACTTTTTTTAGCAGAGGACATGAGAGAACAACTTAAACTCCACATTTAAAACTGTTCAAAAACAAGTTCACTAATGTCAGGAAAGAGAAATAAAGTAGATCATTAAAACATGGTTCATTAGTAAGAGCTTGCCTTGCTTGGCCTGCTTTGTTTTTTTTCAAGCGTTCTGCATGTTTATTTTGAGAGACTTTAATTTATGCTAAGCATGTATTTGCCCCTCTGCGGGGTGCAGTGACATAATGCTATAAGTCACACTAGACACTAACAATAGCCACAGGCCACTGGTCAGCTCTGTTTTTAGATGACTGTTGAATCATTTGAAAAAAGATGTCACTTGTTTGCTATTAAGTGCTTTGCTGTTTTCGAGCCTGGGGCAGTGGCTAGCCAAGATAAATAACCTTCTTGCGATATTAGCTGATTTTTTTCCTGGCTAAACAACAAAGCACGACAAGGGCTGCTGCACAGTGTTGTTTTAGCGCTGCTCCTGATTTTGGTGTCAAAAGAAATGGTTGATAAAGACATTAATGTTTTATTACTGCCCATAAACACTCTGTCAACACAGCCCACTGAACTCTGTATGTCAAATTATATGGTCCAGGCATTGCAGGCGTCAGCAAAGACATGGTATCTATCAATACTGTGGAGTTTCATGTGAGAACATTTCCTTGTTCAGTACTCAGGATTGCCACGGACACAAAAATGAAATGGTTGAAAAGTACAAGGCTCAAGCAATTACATCCAGCAAGTATGTGACATATTTAAGATATTTAATATGTGTGGTCTTAGTAAACATATTTTTTGTGTGTTTTCTTTCAGAAAATGGTGTTTTGCTAATGATCTTGCCTTATAGATGACAACGTTAGGCTTTTTATTTGAAATATCATATTCATGGTCCCCAGAGGATGAAACCAGTTCATCTTGGTGATCCCCTGACTTTCTGTCTTGCACTGCCATGAGGTTCACATTTCCAGTTTTCAGTGATATGCCTTACCTATTGGTATAGATAGTCTATTTGAAGATGGACTGAAATTTGAGTTGCACAATACCATACAGTGTAAGCATTTTAACACACAAAACTAGGATGATGAACATAGTGAGAATTTCACATAGCTCAGGCCAAAGGTCAGCATGGTCCTTGTCAAGGTTCAACTGAATTGAACCTTGACTCACCCCCGAAACTCTGGAACACTTCAGACATCCCCAGAGAGCTGTTGCAACACACCATGTTCACTGATTAATGAGGAGGCAAGTAAAAAAAAAAAGCTGTTTTCTTTTTCTGAGGAACTGTTAATATGCCATTACAGAGCTGCAAGCAATTCATTAGATTTTTACTCTTAAGATATGACACTAACAAATGTTGGATTTCAGCCAAGTTTTTTTTTTTTTTTTTTTTTTCCCTCCAATACTCTCACTGTAACTTGTTTCATATCAGGAAATTCAGTTTAATTCATAACTCTATTTGAAATGGTTTATTACATTCATCTCAGCTGATTATCACAACACACATTTTAGTTATTTTTAGTTTATTTTTTAGTACCCTTTTCTATTGTAGCATCTGATGGTTACAGTGGCAAGTGGCCCCATGTTGTCTGATTAAAACAATAGTGTCATTTATGCTTTGAAGGCTTACCATGTGCATTCAGTACTTTGTATGTACAATAGCATTTTATTAGAATTCATGAGCAAGCAATGCCTAGCTCTCCTGTCACAAACCCATGTGTTAAGGCTCGAAAAAAGCTCATGTCAAAACACGATGAAGTACAACCTGTTCAAAACTATCAGCAGGCCCGAAAAAAGGGAGAAATTCTGCTGGTGGAGAACTATTTCCATGACAGTATTTGATCAGTTAAAGATCAGGTCTAAGCCCTGAAAGCCAGGGTGTCCTCCCGCCTCAAATCGTTCTTCAGGGGCTTCAGCAAAATGTTGTAAAATTTGCCTCTGGGAGTGAAATTGAGATGTCAACACTGCCCTCATAACAAATGATTGGATCAAAAGTGAAGAATTATCAGGCAGCAGCATTGAATCTACAGTGATACTTCACAGTGAAACCGAATTGAAGGCTCTCGTTACGTTGAGCTGAATAAACATCATATCGGGCATTCAATCATGGCTGACAGTCAGTCAATACTGATTTCCCCGTTACCTTATAGGCTGCGTGGGATTGGATTGTGGTGGATAGTAGATATATAGATATATATCTAAACAATATAACACCAATTAACTACCAGAAACCAGACAATTTCATAGCATTTTCCTCATTAACATCTTTATTTACAGTTCCTGTCAGCTCAGCTGCAAAAGCTTCATCCCAGAGGCCCAACACATCCTCATACCAAACCACTGAATGGGTCGTTTTTCACTATCTCCCAAAATGATATATATCACAGCCAAACAGTGACACGTGTGCCGGACCCTCATCACAGTTTGATTGGTTTCAGTTTGCTTAGGGTACCTAACAATAGAAATCATATGTATGGATTTCTAATTAATTATTCATACTCTTTTCGTTTGGTGTTTTTAGCCTTTCACACAGCATGTTTCCATTGAAGGGGAAAGCCTGTGTCTGTCCACCACTTTAGTCCCGACTGAAATACCTCAACAACAATCACAGGTTGTCTTGAACTGTGGTCATCGCATTTTCCCTCAGGATGACTGAATTGTAATGACTTTGTTCATCACCTGACTTTTAAATAAGTGTCAATCTTCGGTCAGAATTGTCATTTGTTATTCTTTGGTTCGTGACTGAACACTTAAAACGGATAGATATCCAAATGTTAGCCTTTAGCCTGTTAGTATGCTAACGTGCTAAACTACGATGGTGACCATTATAGTATTATTTTAACATCATACACTCTTCAACATCTTAGCATTTTCATTGGGAGTATGTTAGTATTTAGCTTAACAGGCACATGCAATGTTTACATACAGCCTACAGGGACAAACATGACTACCTTGATTCCAACGGGCACACACTGTTAAGACACCTTTAGAGAATGGAAAATGAATATGTATGCAGTGTATATGTATGTATGTACAGTAATTCTATTTGCTCATATAAATTTTAGAATCATTAGAGAGGTGTGTGTGTTGCAGATCTTGTGTGTAGCTTGCCGTTACACTGTGCAGTTGAGGCAATGTTGGCTAGTGTGCATTATTTGGTGCCTTTGCTAATAATAATAATAATAATAATACTAATAATACATTTAATTTATATAGCGCTTTTAAGTGTACCCAAGGACACTTAACAAAGAGGAACAAACAAAACAAAGAACAAATGGAGCGCCTGCCAGTCAGCACAGAGGGAACAGCAGCACCTAATGGTCTTACACAGGCTCAGAGAGCTGCAGTTAAGTCTTTGTTTCACTGCAATTGCGGGGAAGGTATGATGCTCTCTGGTGCCCTGCATTAAAGTGATGAAAAACAGTCCTAAAGAGTGGAGTGCTTGTCCACGGTGCAACACAAAGCAGAGTTAGACCCACTGCAATTACTTGATTGGTCATTACTGAAGCCCACCTGTTGAGAATGTATGCCTCCCATTAACAATGAATTCAGTCTGCTCCAGTTTTTATTCCCGACGGTGTGCTGTTCCAGGTTTGTACTTGTGCATCTGGTCACCAAAAATGTGTTGGCTTTACTCGTGTGCCCTTGTGTCCAGAGTTTGTGCCTGCAGTTTTAGGATAATAAAGCTCAGAGAGATGCAGAAACAGAGGTAAAAGATTACAGCCTGTTCTCCGGAGTAACTTATCAATCATAGTGACAATTTTTTCTGTACTGACCCTCCACCCCTGCACCACACCTCCAACAACTGGCCTCTGCTAACACATATCGGGTTGCTATGCACAGGCACAAGAAAGACAGCTTATGTGAGATGTGGAGGAGCGCGGTCACCGCCTGTCTGCTTGTTCAAACAGATGCCCTTTCTGTCTCATCAGGTGGAAATTGTTGTGACAAAATACCACCTACACTTTTTCACTTCAAAGTATCATGTCTCTTTTTTGTTTTCAGAAAACCTGTTACAAATGAGATTTCTGGTCCAAAGGAATAAAATTCTGAAATTTAATAGGGCAGATGTACATATACAGAGGTCCAGCTGGTGCAGGACCATCTGTCCAGGTGCCCTTTCTTATGCAAGCAGAAACTTTTTATCAGGACTGCTCTCCACACAGTATGATCTAAAATAATGAATTTGATACTGTCAAGAAAAGATACATTTTGTCTATATTTAAAACCAGCACTGTAATTACTCTGTAGGTTTCCCTGCAGGGGAGATTCAGTTGTTTCAAGAGGGCTGAAAGTGAAAAAGTGTTCATGGCCCTCAGTTTTATTCATGCAATGTTAATAATTAAAGCAAAGAGAAATTTAAGTAAGTATGGCTTAAATTACTTCTGAGCTATTTGCTTTTTTTATTCAAAGAAATGTCTATGTGCCCTGGCGTTGACTGACGGGGTCTTTAATGATCACAGAAGCTTACACCTTCAACAGTGGCCTAATTACCCTGTAATCTTTCTCCTTTGTGCCTGAGCAAAGACTCAAAGCTACCCTATATTAGCAAACCTCGGTGAGCATGTCTCTGTCATGCAGCAATAGTAATAATGTACCTGAATCACGATAAAACGTATCACTCAGTGTAGAGACAGTCAAAACCGAGATATTTCGAGGTTGGTAAATTTGTACTGTATAGCTCTTGAGATGACATCCTCAAACTGCCTTTTTGATCTCTAAAACTTAATATGGAGTCACCAACCAGATAGACAAAGTCGTCAGTTCAACATTGAGATATGGCCACAGAGGTGACCACATGGTTGAGGATCAAAATACATTTCAAATCAACATTTTCGCAGCAGTCACAGATTATATGTTGAAAAGTATTCCATGGAATCAACGTTGTAAAAGGTTTGTGTTTTCTACACAGCCCAACAACACAGGACATTTAACTTAACAAGCAAACTAATATATTACTAACTAGTCTAGCAGCACCAAGTCCGGCCAGTTTTGTTTGTGAAGCTCACACCAACTAAAAGCAAGAGGTTTACTCTTGTCTCTGTCTCTTGTCTCTTGCTGTATGCTACCAGATTGTATAACGAAATGTGGTTTGTAGTACGTTAACTTCTGACAGGTTTAATAACATTGTTTTCAATATCATCATAATCTAGTTTGTGGGGGGCTCTTTACAAAATGAATGTCCACATGTAATCTTGGATTCACCTGAAGTAGCTACGTATGATGCAGTCTTTGAGTCCAGATAGAAGTGACTGTGTATTATGTAAGGGTAATGAACTGCACACTTATTCGCGACAGGTCTACTTCAGGATCATTACTTTGCCCCATTTGTTCAAAATTAATGCACCTATTTGGATTGCAAGAAAATGCTGAGTCAGACAAATGGGATATTGTATTGGTGGTGTGTTGCCCAATAACTATAATCCCCAAACAATAGGTGCAAACGACAAAGTATATAGGACTATTATTCTTCATGAACTTTTTGTCTCTGCATTAAAAAGGCAAAATGATAAACACACTAGTGTGCATCCACCTCTATCGACAACTGTTCCTCTCTGTGGCTCCTATGGAAAATCCAATTTTACACACCATGGCCTTTGTAGATTACTTTCTATTTCCTCCACCCAATTTTTATGAAGACATTGTGATTTTATTAACCAGTAAATACAGTTCTGTGTCACATAGTATGCATAGACATACATAAAGATCCATCAAACAGAGGCTCGGAGATGAGGAGGTGGATATTAAATCAGAGCAGTCAGTTCAAACCCAGCTGTACTGTATCCGTCCCATAACCCACCAACACCAACTTCCCATGACTCCCAGAACTGCTTGTTGATAAAAATGTGCCTTGTCATTGCATGTACATGACATTCAGAACCAAATGATGGTCATATTTTGCCATGTGAAGGCAGCAAGAGCATTCTCTTGACTGATGAGTTTTACTTTTCATATTGCTGGTTGATGCCTGAGACACAACATTTTTTGCCTTCGAATATTACCTTGGAGTGAAGGATGGAGTGAAAGGAACTGTGAGGAGAAAAAAGTAAATGACAGAATCAAGGTGTATGTTGAGTGTTGTGTGTGATAGTGTATGTTGATGGAAAGCTAAGCAAATATATTATATCTCACTGCATCTCCATGTATATGTTTCCTTTCACTTAAATACGAACAATCAAAACATAACACAAACAAACAAACAAAAAAACACATAACACTGATTTTTTTTCAATCAAAAGACTAACCCTAACCTTTAAAATACAGATTGGTGACAAAGAAAAAGACAGTTACAAATTCCTGGATGAATTATGAGAAAACCGTAACGACTAGCTGGAGGGTTGTTGAGTATGAAAATAACGATAATCATGTTCTGGCTGTCAGAGTTGAAACACCTATAGACCACCGTGATATCACACCAACATCAACAGTGACTTACGGGTAGAAAGCTGGCAGTTGATTTACATTATGGAGATAATAAATTAGCAAACAGTTTATTTCTGTTGCCATTTTCAGCCGTAACTGTAACATTTAGAGGTATGGTAAATCATACTGGTTCGACCTACCTGACCTTTCTGCTGTGTTTTTTTGTGTGGTTGTTTTTTGCTTTGCTAGCATTTTTGAGATCTATGTACCAGCAATATCTCTGACTAATTGCTAGTTTAGGTTAAAGTCAAACTAATATTTCCATGACCTGACAGGTACTTTAGGTCTGCATTCTAATGTTTGTGATGGAGTGCTGTTATGAATGAGGTCTGAAAGCATCAAACGTGCATTTTAGATGAAGGTGATGCAAAAAATGTTTACTTACACAAAGTAACTGTAAACGCACATTGTGATTTTGTCAGAATATTTTGAGTAACGTCGTGAACAGAAGTCATTTCAGGCAAGTCTTGTGACTCAGCAGCCATCTTGCCTACGCCCTAATGCAGTTGCATTGGGCTGACAACACAAGGCCTCTATCTAGATGAATGGGGCGAGAGCCAGCATTCCACTTTCAATGGGTGCCTGGACATGAAAATTGCACGTATAAAATCACTGGTCAAATCTGGTTATACTAATACTACTCTTGCCTTCTTTTACAGCTCAAACTAGAGTGCCGTGATGTGATGCCATCTACTCACACGCCAGAGCACTTAAACAATGTTTAATGTCTGATGTTTGAATCGCCTCACCTTTCTTGGTAAGCCTGTACATTAATGTGATATCCTCCTCTCTCATCCTTGTTAGAAGTCCATCTGCAGCTGCACAAAATCGCTTGTAACTGTTGTGAATTTCAACTGTGCACTGGTGTCAGTGTGACAACGCGGCTGGCTAATGTTTCCTTGTTCACCCCTGTTAAAGCATTAGCTTTTGGGAGGAATAGCTGTATGTAACACACCTGCCTCTCTGGCTTTACAGACTTTTCTATTGAAAAATGCTGAAAGTGGTTTGTCTCCTCTCCCGCAGTGTCTCTGACAGAACTCTCCACCACCATCAACCATTATCACCATTGCAAGAATGCTGTTTATCCCTTTAAAAGAGTGTCACAGTCTTGCCAACACCCACTGAAGCTGTTTTGAAGGCGTATGGTTGAACAACACCTTACTAAGACTCTTCATGTTGATATGCATTTGTATTTAACACCTCAGTCATTGCAGAGGGCCTCCGATGATCATCTCATACTGGTTTTGAGGCTTGTAGAGGGAAGTGAAGAAAAAAAGAAAATGTGAGAAAATCGATCGTTATTATTGCTTCCCTACCCTGTTGATCATTTTGTGCCCACCCAAATTAATCTTGCTACCCCACTTGGCAACAAATTCCCTACATTATGTATCTATAATATGTAGTGCATTGCATTAATTACTTTGGGACACAGTGTTTTAATTTACTTCTCCTGGGTAGTTTTACAAGATATTTAAATTTTGAATCAAGAGTGTACGAATGAAATATTCATCCATCCATTGGAATTAAAAGCTATTCTCCTCTGTTTCCTTGCTTCACCCCAACACTGGCTGTGTGTCATTTGATGAACCGTCTTCCATTAGCCAGGCTCACCTTCGCAGGCAGCCTGGCACTGAGAGCAGTGATTAAGCATAGGCCTACTTTGCACTGTTTAACACTAATTCAGAAAAGGCCCAAAGCATAACAGCTCCCTTCAGTGATCATATTTTTCTCTGTAATTAGTGTGTCATTTTTGTCTCCTATGAGAGCAATCCATTATAGCTATTATATAGGGGCTCTTTGTCTGAAAGTGCTCATTTGTTCCAGAGACATTGTAGGGATCACAAAAGAAAAAAAAGATTTGCACAAGATTATTTTGGGATGTGTGCACTTTCTTTTCCTTTCTTGTCTGAGCCTTTATCCTCTGACAGTAATCACCCAACTCTTCACCTTTTTTAGCCTCCTGTTTTGGTTTGAGGGCTCACAGCTTCACTGTCCTATGCTAACCCCCTCTTCTCAGCAATGTTTCCTGATGTTTCAACGAGCTGTTTTAGGTGTCAAAAGTTTTGAAATCCCTTTGTATTCTACCTGTTCATCACTAAAAGAGTAAATTGCAAAAACAAGAACTAGCTAGAAAAGGGCTAAAAAGAAACGTGAATACTGGCCTTCTATCAGGACAAAAACAAGGCTTCAGTTGAATGCTAATGTTGCTCTGCATCTGCTGGATGTTTAAATAGGCATATATATTTTTTGCACCCTTGTGCAGCCCAACCAGCTCTGACCTGTCAAGGCACTGTCATTAGACCTCTGGGGAGTTCTGGCACAAACATATTGTCGTCAAAAGTGGATACAAAGAATTTGAATAGTTGATTGTTGATAGTTGATAGGTGATTATTGACAATACAGTCAAAAGGTTGGACACACCTTCTCATGTAATGTTGTTTTCTTTATTTTCATGACTATTTACATTGTAGATTCTCACTGAAGGCATCAAAACTATGAATGAACACATATGGAATTATGTAGTAATCAAAAAAGTGTGAAATAACTCTAAATATGTTTCATATTTTAGACTCCTCACAGTAGCCGCCCTTTGCTTTGTTGACAGTGCTGCAAACCCTCGGCCTTCTCTTAGTGAGCTTCATGATGGAGTCACCTGAAATGGTTTTCACTTCACAGGTGTGCCTTGTAAAGGGTTCATTTGTGGAATTTCTTGCCTTCTTAAAGGGGTTGGGACCATCAGTTGTGTTGTGCAGAAGTCAGGTTGGTACACAGCTGACAGTCCTATTTAACAATGGTTATAATTCATACTATGGTAAGAACCAATCAGCTAAGTAAAGAGAAACGACAGTCCATCATTACTTTAAGACCTAAAGGTCAGTCAGTCCTGGAAATTGCAAAAACTTTGAATGTGTCCCCAAGTGCAGTCGCAAAAAACATCAAGCGCTATGACGAAACTGGCTCACATGAGGACCGCCCCAGGAAAGGGAGACCAAGAGTCACCTCTGCTGCGGAGGAGAAGTTCATCCCAGTCACCAGCCTCAGAAATCGCAAGTCAACAGCACTTCAGATTAGAGCCCAGATGAATGCCACACAGAGTTCTAGTAGCAGACACATCTCTACATCAACTGTTCAGAGGAGAACGCGTGAATCAGGCACTTATGGTCAAATAGCTGCTAAAAAAAAACACTACTAAGGAAAAGCAACAAGCAGAAGAGATTTGTTTGGGCCAAGAAACACAAGGAATGGACATTAGACCAGTGGGATCTGTGCTTTGGTCTAATGAGTCCAAATTTGAGATCGTTGGTTCCACCCGCCATGTCTTTGTGCGATGCAGAAAAGGTGAACGGATGGTCTCTACAGGGAGGAGGAGGTGTGATGGTGTGGGGCTGCTTTGCTGGTGACACTGTTGGGGATTTATTCAACATTGAAGGCACACTGAACCAGCATGTCTACCACAGCATCCTGCAGCGACATGCCATCCCATCCAGTTTGCGTTTAGTTGGACCATCATTTATTTTTCAACAGGACAATGACCCCAAACACACCTCCAGGCTGTGTGAGGGCTATTTGACCAAGAAAGAGAGTGATGGAGTGCTGTACCAGATGACCTGGCCTCCACAGTCACCTGGCCTGAACCCAGTGGAGATGGTTTGGGATAAGCTGGACCGCAGAGTGAAGGCAAAAGGGCCAACAGGTGCTCAGCATCTCTGGGATCCTTCAAGACTGTTGGAAAACCATTTCAGATGACGACCTCATGAAGCTCATCAACAGAATGCCAAGAGTGTGCAAAGTAGTAATCAAAGCAAAGGGTGGCTATTTTGAAGAATCTAAAATATAAAACGTGTTTTGAATTATTTCACACTTTTTTGTTTTCTACATAATTCCATATGTGTTCATTCATAGTTCTGATGCCTTCAGTGAGAATCTACTATGTAAAAAGTCGTGGAAATAAAGAAAAAACATTAAATGAGAAGGTTTGTCCAAACTTTTGACTGGTTGTGTATATAGATTTTGCTTCATGACTATGTATACACTATGTGTGTATTTACATAGACAGACAGACAGAGAGAGCATGTATAATCTAATATAATCCATGATACGCTCCAATAAATGTAAATGTCAATAGATATATAAGTCTGTGTCAACTCTTTATATTATTGTGTACTGTGTAAGTACAAGTGGAAAACATTATCACCACACTGTTCAAATGCCACAAATAACTAAGAAAACATGGCCTACACATTTCTTTTATTATATCTACGGAAAATATATTTGCTTGTATAATGGATGTCACTTAATATGTCAATGTCAGTGTCAGCATCAGTTGTTGCAAGGTTAACGGTGCTACAACAATACTTACAAATCTTATAAATCATCTCACAATCAGATTTCTTGGTATACTGACATAAATCAATTTCGCATCATTAGCTATACAGACTGAGGAGCTGAAGTGTCAAAGAATCCCTTGGTTTGGACTCAGTACCAGAATGGAGAGGCTTATGTGGGCTTATTGAGAACCAACTTTCGGAGCCAAAGCGAGATTGGCCTGCGTCACACTAATGGAGATAAATCCATATAAATAGGATATTAATAGGGATGAACAGCATACAGTACAGTATCTCTGCTGTCTGCTGTGGCATTAGATATGTAAACAATATCCCTGTATCAGTGTAAGCTGTACAAAGTTCCAGTGAGCAGAGCTTATCACCTGCTTCATGATTTAAGCAAGAAAATAAACTGCTTCATTGTCGGTCGTCTCATTAGGCCTGTGATCAGGTCTGGTTAGTCTGGGAGAACAGCTGCACAGATCCAGCTGCTTCTCATAATGCAATCAGAAAATCAACACATTTCCACAGTCCCCAGGTGGTTTGACCTGCCACAAACACTGCCATTACGTAACAGGCAACTGAAGACGGTGGGTGTGTTCGGAGGAAAAGTATGATGTACATCAGGCTTCCTTTCTGATAAATGTTAGCCTTTCGCTATCTCCTTAGCTTACTGAGAATAACTGTGCAGGTGCTTATTCATTTGCTCTGCAAATGGGCAACAGCAGGAGGCATAATATTCCAATAAACTGAATAAAGAACTTTAAATTGCTTACGGAAGAAATCTTGATTTATATTTCATCACAAGCACACTCAAAAAAACACCTTGACGTTTTGCTTGGAGGGGCTGAGCAGCAGCAGGAGCAGCGTGCTGAGGATGATGTAGTGAGAGGACATGTGCTATGATTCTATCTTGAATGTGTGCGTGTATGTGTGTGTGTGTGTGTGTTTTACAAGCCTGAACTCTTTTTGACTGATTATATGTTTCATTATTTATTACTAAAGTGATGAATATGTAGTCTAATGCTGATTGTTGTATATGTTGTATTGTATTATTGTGTTTAATGTACTTCTCCTTCTTACAAATTGTAAACAGTTTTAGGAATTGATGCCACACTGGGTGGCATTTAATAACTATGCCCTAATCAGCCATACGTTGTAGGATACTGGTGTTTATGGGGCAGAGTCTATGTACTGAGGGTAAAAAAATAGATTTAGAATTAACTGATTCTGCACAGAACTCCACCTGCCTCTCAGGATGAATTAGAAACATACAAAAACATCGATTTATGACCAAACACCTGCAAAGGTAATAAAATTCCCATCAGCCTCAGCTGTACCGAGGCAAATACCGACACATTTATCTTAGATAGCGGTAATGAGACTCACCCTCATCACGTCATCTGTGGATGTATGGATGTTTTTTTTCAAAAAGTCTACATACCTCCTTTCTAAGTAACTCAGCACTCACATGATACATTTGATACCATTTCATAGAATGATAAAGCTTGTGCACTTTTTGGAAAATATGTTTGACAATAACAAACTATATTTATTTCATTAATGACATTTCAGAGCCTTTTTAGTTGTCAGAATTTTTCCCTGAAATTCTTAAGCTGGGGTCAGTATTTTGAAAGTATCCAACTGAAAAAAATCCCAGCCCATCTCAGGCCTCCTCCAAGAGCAACTCCTCCAAAACACATGACAGCACGCTGCCTGACCGCACAGACTATTCTTTTTAGCTGCTGGCTGCTGCTTGCCAACTGGAAGATGTGTTAGTCGCTAGTTTGCTATGTCCAACAAGCTCTCAGCTTTTTAAGTCTAATGAATAAACAACTATGTTAAATGCCAAAATGCCAGAATCATATAAACACAAGTTTATTAAAAATAATAATATTAAAAAATATTATTTATTATTAATACATTGTTATAATTTAAAAATAAAATAAAATAAAACACAAGCAAAACAGGCTCTGTCTGTAATGGTTGCCTGTTATGACACACACTCTTTGCTGCAGAAGGCGTGTGCTTTGTGCTAACAGGGTTAGCTTGGCTGCTACTGGCAGCAGTCTCACCGCTGCAAAACTTCACATGTATGTTGGCATTGGGAAAGTTTGGCTGCACGTTCTTTAGCATTGGTGACACTATCTGTCGCAATGACTTTAGCAATACATTCCCACCTTCCTTATGGACAACTGGTCCTGCATGATAAACGGTGTGTGCAGGTAGGTAGACAGACAGGAAGCCTGTCCAGTGTTTTCACTGGCTTATTAGAGGCCTGCAACAGCCATGGTTACTGGACTTTTTAAAATGCATGTGTCAGTGCATTTGGCTTATTGATTGCTTTCGAATTGTTTTCTATTTTCTACAAATTAAACAAAAACTGCTTGTAGAATAACTTGCCAACCAAAGTTTTGAATATATTTCCTTCTAGTCTGTCATTTTCATGTTTTCTGTAGGCCTACAATTCTACACTTAAGCTACTGTGACTCCTCATCGACTGACATCTACCAAACCCAAGTAATCCAGCACAATAATCAGCAATCCCAGTCACTTCCTTGTGGTGGCTGCAACATGGCTGTCTGCACTGCGTGCACTGCTCCACTTTTTTCAAGTTGAGTGAGGATAGACTGATGTGGCAGCTCCAATGTTTTGTGGCGGTTTTTCAACTAAAGTTGTTTTGTCTCTAGACAAATCAGGAAACCAAACATTTCCCACTAACACTTGCCTCCAGAACAAACTTCAGGTCTCTAATTTAACATGTTCAAGAAAAAAGACGTGGCTTTATATCACTTGTCACATGTTGACACCAGAACAAGGGAATATTCTTAATGATAACTGGGAGTTGAGCACTTAATTGAATTACACCAATGAATTGGACAGGGCCTTATATAGCCCACAGTTACTAAAGATCTGAAGCATGCATTTAAGTGTTACCATTGTCCTTGGGAGCATGTTAGCACTCTGCCGTTAGCATTCAGCTCAAAGTATCACCTTGGCTGAAGTACAAAGCCACCGAACTCTTCTAATGGCTGTAGACTCTTTGTCTATTGATAATGGCCACGTTTCCCAGATTCGTTAAGAAGCTCTTAAGTGCTAAGATCTTCTGAGGATCGCTCTTAAGAATGCTGTGAAAGAAGGATGTGTTTCCCAGAGTCGTTCTTAGCTTAAGAAGATCTTTCACTAAGGAAATGTAAGATCGAGCTGACCCACTCTTAACAGCCTTCTTAGCGACCAAATGCTCAGTGATCAAGCCGCGTCAGGTAAATTTATATCCTCCACTTTTCGAAATAATAAAACAATGCTCAATGTTGAAATGCGCTCATAGCTGCAGACCACTGGTGCAAGAGACATAGGCTAATAGTAGAGAAGAAAAAAAAAACTTTTTATTGAATTACACGTTTAAGTTTTCCACACACATCTGCATATATGAGTTTAAAGTACTACACATAAAAAACATCAACAACCCTGTGGCATTTCACAGATATCAAAGAAACAGATGTAACTGAAATGAGCTGAACCTCATCCAGAGAGGCTCCACCTGCTACTCTATATAAAGGCGCTGCTAAAGTCCGCGCGTGTGAGAAACCATGGCTGCAATACAGCACACTCTCGCTGTGAACCAACAGCGTCGCCGTGCGCGAAGCCAGACGGTTTACATAAATGCATACGTGCGTCAGCACTTCTCCCCACTGGACGTGCTGTCAGACCGGGCTGTCCAGGCAAAGTACCAGCTGCCCCGTGCGGAGATCCAATGGCTGATCCCTCTGGTGTCTCCACACATCCAGAGCAGCCCGCTGCTATTTTGCCCTCAGCCCGGAGGCGCAGCTCCTGGCTGCGCTGCGTTTTTACGCAGTGGGGAGCTTCCTGGAGGTGGTGGGGGATGGCACCGGCCTTAGCAAGGCATCGGTGTCAAGGAGTGTGGCAGCTGTGACACCGATTCTCCTGCGCCATGCCCGGACCCACATAAAGATGCCCACCACAGGGGACGCAGTCCGCCAGGGCCACCAAGGGTTCCACGCAGTGGCTGGGATCCCCCGGGTGATCGGTGTGGTGGATGGCTCCTTCATTCCAATCCACAATCCTTCCCTGGTGGATCCGTGCTATAGATAGACAGCACTACGCGGCCATCAACACCCAGGTGGTGGTGGACCACAATGGCCTCATCACTGACATTGTCGCCAGGTGGCCAGGAGGCACACACGACAGCTTCAAGGGTTCCACGCAGTGGCTGGGATCCCCGGGTGATCGGTGTGGTGGATGGCACCCTCATTTCAATCCACAATCCCAACTCAGCTGTGGGGCAGAAGGCTGGCAGAGGAGAGTTTGGTAGGAGCATCCTCCTAGGGGACAGTGGCTACCCACTCCGGAGTTACCTCGTGACGCCACTAACCAACCCAGCAACACCACAGGAGGAGAGGTTTAACACTAGAACAGCCAAGACGGTCATTTTGACCGTTTTCAAATTTATATGTGCAATAACTTTGTTGAATGAAAAAATGCAATGCTGCCCTTCTATGACTTTTCCTAAAAATGTTTGAATTTTAACTATAAATAGTTTTTTATATAAATTACACAAAAGACAAAGAAAATATGATATTGACCGCACATCATTTCGCGGCTTTAATTGTTTCATTTTCGCACGGTTTGCTGCTCTCTTTGTCTCTCTTGCCTCTAACTATGTTAGCGGTCTCCAGCTGCGCTTCTTTGCGAATTTCCTTGTGAGTTGATTATTATATAGTTGTATTATATAGCCTGGTTGGCACCATGGGCAAACAAAAACGGGTGTTCCCCCCACCGTGAAACGGCGAACGGAGCTGTTCAAGACGACCGTGCTGAAGCTATGTGACTCTGACTGTGTAACAGGGAAAGCCGAGGAAGAATGTCTGCATCCTGAGCACTGTGCACACAGCTGTGGGCACCTTTAGTGGAGCGAAGGAAAACACTGAGTCTGTGATTTACTACAACAACACGAAGTACGGCGGGGACATCCCGGACCAAATGCGAGGGTGTACGCCGTCAAAGCCGGTACGCGAAGATGGCCGATGGCGGTCTTTCATAACATCCTCCTCCTCGTCCTGGCTGGGATCAATGCCCGCATCTTATTCAAGGAGCACCAGCAGCAGGAAAGCCCGGAGGAAAGTCCTGCAGCAGCTGGCAGAGGAGCTGAGGGCAGAATACATGGAGGGGAAAGCGGCCGCAGCAGTCGGCACAAGGTTGGCAGCAGCGGAAGCAACCACCGCAGCAGCAGCAGACATGGACACAGAGGCAGTGCCGGTCCGAAAGAGCTGCAACCAGAACTGTGGTGGCCACAGATGGTGACCACCTTTAAGTTGAGTATTTTGTTGTTCTTTTCATCTTAAATGAGGACACAGTCTTTTCTTTTCATTCATTACGTTTATTAACAGTTGTTGATTAATTTGAGTGCATGCATTTTGGTTAACATCATGTTTAATATTCCTTTGTTTGAGTTGAACTCACTGTGTGTCTTGTGTGCAGCTCTCCCCAGCTCTGAAAAGGAGGCGGCGCCATCCAAGATGGCCTCTTATGGAAACGGGGCAGGAAATGGAGGAGGCCACCTTGGAGGTGCCAGAGGGGTGGCTGTCCTTTCTTTGAGATTTATTAATTTGAGATCATTTAAGAGCTTTAAGTTGAAGTCATTATTTGAGTGTTTATATTGAGTATGTATAGGTTTTCTTTTGTAGTCTATGGTTACATTATGTTCATTTGCAGTATGGAAATTGTTTATGTCTGTTCTACCCCCCTCTTGTCTGTGTTGGCTAGCCAAAGTCTATATAACCCCCACCTTTTGTCTCATTTGGGAAGGTCGAGCATGTGGAGTTAAGTTGCTGTTTATTTAAGTTGACCTCAGTTTAAGTTTTAGGGCCCTTATTTAGAGTGGTTATTTTCCTAATTTTTGTATTTGTACAAATATACTTTGGATATTGTTTCTTTGAGTTGAGTTTATAAATAAATTAATATTCTCTTTTGACATTTACACCTTGTGTTCTGGAGCCTTTCCTGTTTGGTCCCTGACAAGAACCAAACGTCGGACACTTGAAATGCCACAAGCCCGTAACTGTGTGAGGAGAGCGGAGGTAATCCCCCCACACATGATACAAGCGTCTGGGAAACACCCGTATCTTAGCGCTCCTTCTTAAGGCAGCAACACACCGGCCCAACCGTTTGACGTCTGAAGCGTTTGGAGAGACTTGGACGAGGTCGGGAACATTTCTGTTCGGTGTGTTCAGCTGCGTCAGAAGCTTTCGGAGCCGTTCGGACGTTGTCTGCTCCGACTCAGCATGCGAAGTCTGAGGAGGAGGCCCTCGGACGTCTGAGCCATTGGATTCTCTGATTGGTTGTGTGACAGCTGAATGGCCGTTTTGATTGGCGGTGTGCTTGCGAATCAGCGCGGTGTGTGGGAGGGCGGAATACTGTGTGCGCTTTGTTTTTCTATGGACTCCGTTCTATCATTCCTCGTTTTCATGCTTTGCAGTACTGGCACAAGACTAGTTGTTATTATGTCCGTTCAGGACGAATTAATTTGTGTTCGTTTGATAATGCCTTGCTGCATGTTTAGTGTGCAGCTGTTTTTTACCTGAAATACTTAAGTTTCGTTTTGATCGAAAGTAAAGAGAGCTGCGTACATAAGCCTCTCGTTTACAACTCGCAACACAAGCGCCGGCTGCTTATTGCATCTCGCGCAAGCGCAGAACGTACACGCTGCTGTGGAGTAGGCAGCACGTCGAAGTGGTGTGTTTCAGTGCAACTTTTGTGCCGAACGGGTCAGACGAGAGGCAGCAGAGTGGTCGGATAAGGCAGTTGGACGTCTGGGCGGTGTGTGGGGGCTTTTAGCCGAACCCTTCTTAATAGCCTTCTTAAAGGGGCATTATGCAACAACATTAGCAAAAATTACCCTAACTATGCAGGCTGAAAGTCATTCTGAATGTTCTTTGACACTTTCTTGGTCGTTTGGTCATTGCTACGACTCCCCCTAGCGCTTCTGGGCGGAGAAACGGAACATGCAACTTGCTGCCACCGGTCCGAAGTCAATCGGGAAGTGAGCCGGCGGAAGTATCCCGCCGCCCCTCGAAAATGTAGTCAGATTGTAGTTTCGAAACTGCTTTACGGCAAACACACCCCCAAACATGGAACCGGGTAGATATAAACTGCCAGTTGCAAGGCAATTGTTGTATTCCTCATGTATCAGTCGACTTTAAAGAGACCCAAGAAGCCACAGTCGGAGGAACAGAAGAAGAAGAAAAAGGAGCTTGACAAAAAAAGAGACCAGACACGAGTAAACATTGGACGAGCTTTTGAGGAGTCCAAAACAGGCGCCGACTTGACCGTGTTGCTGTTGCAATTGTGAGTGAATGAACTTTGTCTTTGCAACGTGACTTGATAGTCTTTTGAACAACGTTATTGCTTGACTGTTTTACTGTGAGCCCTGCATGTGTTCAGCTTGGTTTCTTGATGGCTCGCTCGATAGTTAGCGGCACAGTTTTCTTCAATTCTTTTTCGAATCGTCCACAGATGTAATCTCAGATCATCTCTTATGTACCACAGGATTGTTGCCACAGATTTTTCTTGTTTGCATTTGTGTTTTATGTCACCTCAGTGATTTTGTAATGTGTGTTTTTTGTTCATCATTTTTCTCCTTCCTTATTCTGAAACATATTAAAACCCCTGTGTCAAAATAAATTATAATTTAAATTATTACTGATCGCCGTTCTGAGTTTTGATGATGATGACTTATACATCAGCACCGAGGATGCTCGCTACATGTGTAATGAATTAATGACAGTGTGCATGCTTTGAATAGCCAATGCTGCAGTAAGGATGGCAGCGTTGGTGTCTCTTGAGAATCTGAACAACGCAACACGATTTAGTCAAACTTCGCTACTTCTTTTAGTGTTCTCCTCTTCGCTATGTGTAAAGACTAATGGAGTAGACTCTGGCTTGAGCACGTGCATGCAGTCTTGCCAGTTTACAAAACAGAATCATGCACATGCAGTGTTATATAAATGTAACACGATGTCTTTGACCCCTGCTGTTTGGAAATGTAAAAGCTTTCAGAAAATGGATAAAGTGAAAGTTAAGTAAATGTAAAAACAATCTGTGACAGAGGGGAGCATTTTCATTTATATGAAAATAGTGGATGTTGTTACACTAACCATATAAAACATGGACTTAATTCAATAAAGAAACAGAGCTAAACGCATTGTTGAGAAACACACATTGTGTGCGAGTAAGTAAAACAATCCGGCTGTGAGATAATGAGACGATTGCTGACTGGATATGGAAGAAGAGATGAATAGATAACAAAATTACCTGAAATATTTATAACCTCTGTCTCTTTCATCACTGCTTTCCTCATAAGCCATTAAAGGGCCCTTTAGGGACCTCTTAATTGAGTTCCTTTCGGAACAGAATATGAAAGGCTTCTTTTTATTCCCCCCACCCCTTTTCATCTGAAGAATGGGCTGATTAAAACACGGAGAATGGAAGTTCTACCGGGAAAGTTCATTGTAATCAGGGGTGCAACTTGAGTGATTGACTCCGTCTTCTGGAAGACATTAAGTAGACACAGTTATTGAGCCTGGACAGGCTGACAACTGCAGCTTAACACATATCCTCAAGTCTTACCAGGCCTGTAGCTACCATTAAATCACACATATTGAGGTCATGTTTTTTTTTTTTTTTTTCCTGGGAATAAAGGGTTGTGGCAGCCAGGGGATTGTTCACATTCTAAAATAGGAAATGTACACACAGTGGGTACTTTATATGCTGATTCCGGTAGTTCAAAATTAATATCTCTAACAGGGGTTGCTGCACCTAAAACCACCAATAGATAGAATTCAATTGTTCGACTGGCAACCACATGACGAGTACGGAAAATATAGGTATTAAATTGCAACTGCAGATTATAATTATTTGTAAATCGTGGATAAATACTGTGTAGTCCATTCAACATCATGGGGTGGCCATTATGAAGTTGCAACTGAAGTTTATAAACCTGTACACTGCTGATTAAATGTTTTATGAAACATTTCATTGTTAACAGGGAAAAAAGTGTAACCATCACTTCTACTTTCCACCAATGTTTTATCTTTATAACCTTGGTGGATTTACATGGCCATCAGAATAAATCAGTCTTAAATGACACTGAAATTGAGTATTAGCACAACATATTTGTGTATTTGGGTGGTGTGATCATATTAGAAAACAATATTAATCACATAATGAGATAACCCATATTATGTCAGTGACCAGAGTACCCCAAATATCCCAAATGAGCGATAATAAGCAACCACTACACATATGGGTGACTTAATGTTGCAACATAACTGACATGACAAAGTCAAGCTTACGATCTCCGCAAATCAGTTATTCATTAAGGCATTTTAATAATATGTGAATGAGAGAACGTCGCTCTAGTATTTTTTTTTTTTATTTTTTTTTTTTCTTAACATCACATAACTCAAATAAATTATTTACTGAAAAGAGAGTAAGGTCACAGAAATGGCCAATGCTGCACTTTTTTGTCTTTTGTTTTCTTTTCTTTTGTTTTGGCCTCATTGCTGAGCCACACATCGCCTATGTCAGAAGACATTCATCAGCATTGGAGAAGAAAGCTTGGATTCAATGCTGCTCCTTGCTAATGTGTGGTCGTAGGGAAATTAAATGGGCCAATGGGACTCAGGCTGCTCGATCAACAAAAAAAAAACAGATACTGTTGTGCCCACATCTCTACAGAGCCCTGTCTCCACCACAACATCTTGGATCAAATAGTTGCTCTTGACAGGCAGTTTGTGTTCTGAGTCGACGGAGGACTACAGCCGGACCAGAATGGATGCTTGGTGCTCCCACGCTGCCAAAGTTGTTGGACAATGTTTCCCAGAAGTCAAACTGTACCTTTACCCTGACGCAGATTAAAAAACTGCATCAACTTTTTTATGTATATACATATAAAAATAACTGTAACTGGATATATGTTCCATGTTTGTGTAGCATGAAGGGAGCTGCAGACTTTCATTTTGTTAGGATGAATTGCTTTTTGCGCCTACTACGACATAGTTACGTCGTTCATGTTTAAGTAAAGCATGATCGACATTTTTTTTTTTTTTTTTTCGCTGTTTGCAGGCAACTCAAAGGACTTGGTGAAGCCTCTTGCAAATTCAATTCAAATATTCATGCTTAATAATGAAGTTTGACACATTTATTTAGTTTAGTTTTTAGTTCTTCCAATATTGAAATGAGGAAGAGATTCTAAAGGTTACAGTGTTTTGTTTTTTTTATTTGAACTATGAAGTGACATCGCAGCTTCTCTCCGCTATGAGATTACAGAAACAACCTGCCTGATATGTATTTCCACGCTAGACCTCCACGTGATTCATTTACCTATGACTGATGAAGTAGTAGCAATCTCACTTGCCTTTTTTTTTTTTTAAAGTGCAAATGAAGAGCTGGAGCATTGGAAGCAATAGTTTGACTGATTAATCACTGCTCAATCTGCCATCTACAAATGCCGAGCAGATGGTCTGGCGCCGCTAAAATTAAACTGCTAACAAATATGCAGGTAGCGTTGTGGATGTGACCTCGGTGGCAGCGGCTGTGTTGTTGTCGGGCTCCTCTATTGTTCTGCTGCCTCTGAGTTGGGAGAGATGGACGCTGCACTGTTGTGAAGTGCAAACGCATTGTGTGACAAGTGTGCACCTGCATGTGTGGAGGAGAGAGAGGGAAGGGAGGAGATTGTGGCTTTCCTGAGGTGAGAGATCAGGATTATTTCATCTCTCTTTGATGAGATTTAAAAAAAAACAAAAAAAAAAAAAAATGTATTACATGAATAGAGGCAAAAAGAAAATAATTTATATTCCTAACAGACAGTAAAGAAACTTTTGCGAACACATGCATTTCTATTTCTGTGCAGCTTATGGGAGTAGCAGGAATGCTGTCATCATAGGACTCTGCTGTGTTTATATGTAAACCATAAAAAGGCCACTGAATGATCCTCTGTTGTCTGGAACATCAGCAAAAGCATCCATCCATCTGAATGCATTTGTCTGTGGACAAATTCACAGTGGATTTCCTGTGTAGGGGAGTATATGGGTGATACAACAAAATGAGAGGCCCAACTCTCCATAGATCTCATTAGGCCGGTCATAACATCGCAACAATAGTGGAAGGCATATTCATCTGACTCGTATTTCTTCCCCCCAGCACACTCCCAAAGCCTGAACATCAGCTGTTTTGGTCCATCACTGGCTCTGGGTTAAAGATACAGACAGTTCCATGGCTGACCAACAGCCATCATTAGTCTGCTTCACTGCGTTGCTTATTAAAGGGTGTCTGTTTGATTGAAATCCATTCAGAATGGACATGTGGTGGAAAATGCAGGATAATATGAAAGTATTCAGGTCGAGGTTGCATGTCTGCCTGAGAGGAACCGAGATGTTTTCAACCAAATGGCATGGATTCATGCACGAGTTAGTTTGTATTTGTATTTTTCCATTCAAACTCTGAGGGTTGGTCTTTGATCACGAACACGCCGATAATTGTCAAACATCAGGTGGTAACCTTGATCAGAGCTGGAGCCTTAACACCCAGTGGCTAACGTTCAAACACCAGCCTTTTCTTAAATCAAACAAATTATTAACCAAGGCAAATTAATGCTGCTTATTGCAGGGGAGAGCAAATTCAAGAAAGAAAAATATTATATCTGTGCCTCTGCTTGCCGGCACTGATATCGCTCCACTGTGTATTCTCCATATTAATGAACCTTTCTATCACACTAAAACAGATTATCGCAGCTCTGCATTTATTACAAACACCGGTGTAAGGGCAGCATAATGGCAGAGTAATTATGAGCTGTGAATTGAAGTATAGATTTCCATCGTCTCTATGCGAAATTGTCAACAACAATATGTGCTGTCTGTGGGGAATAGATATGGGTTTCTGTGCCTGGGCATGTTTTTTAAGTCTCAATTACTTCATTTTTGAAACTGTTACTTCATGTGGAAATGAACAAAACAGAACGTAAAAGCATTTTGTTTTTATCCATTCCTGTCCTTCTGCCTGACTTAGACTGAGTGATTGTCTTGATTTGATGTAAAATTGGGACATCAGAGAGATGATGATGGTTTATGGTGTCATAGTTCAACTGAGGAGGATGGAGAAAAACAGGAGAGAAAAATGATTTTAATACCTAGACACAAAAAACTGTAAGAAGATTAGAAGTCTACAGCAATGCAAGCGGCAGCACATGCTGATGTTAGGTAATAGTGGCTGGGAATTAGGGTAGTGGTACGGTATCATTAAAGAAATGTGTATGTGTCGACACGTGGAATGTGTTGCACTTAGAGCAGATGTGGGTGAGAGGAGTCGTTTAATTAAAGTGGTGTTCAGACGATGGGCTTGTGTTTAGTGGTAATTAGTACTAAAGTACAGCTGAGGCTGATGGGATTTTTTTGTTGGTGTAAGGTCATAATAAATACATACAATAGAAAATAAAAACTCCAGTTTCCCCCACCATTAAAAGATGTACATTAGGTTATTTCTCCAGTCAGCGCCCTGGACCAAGGCACGGCTTGAATCTGGAGTTGGTCCCCGGCCGCTGTACTGTACATCGGCTGCCCACTGCTCCCTCTGGAAGGTTTAAATGCAAAGTATCAGTTTCACTTTGTTTAACATTGTATGATATACAAAATTTGACAAATTGTATATTTGAACTGATCCAGGAATCGCCAATGTCGATTTAATTTATCACAAGGAGAAAAGTAATATCAGTACTACATTTCTCTGCAATCCAGTCAGTTGTTCCGAAACTATTTGATACACTTATTCAAGGTGGCAGCAGATGCATTCAGAATTTAACCAATTCTTGGGACGAATGCTCCTCACATCATCAATGTTCATTTTTTAATGATGCTGCTCCTCATGCCTTTCAAATTGCCCCTTGGGGACAAATAAAGTGTTTTGAATTGAATTGAATTGAATTGAATTCCATGGCAGTTCAGCTGATAGTTGATGACATATTTCAAAGTGCTGCACTAGGCCCATCTCGGCCACGGTGCAGTCTCCGGGGCTCATCGTGGCTGTTGTAGACAGTGCTTCTGTTTCCACTGGCTGCGCCATGGCCCGTTTCAGCAGCATCCCAGGAGCAGCTCTCCGCTCTGCTCTGCAGAGAATACACGGCAAGTCTACTTTTGACGCATCAGAGTACACCAACCTTTACTAGTAGAGAAAGAGTATGATGGAAAGGTGATGGAAAGACAAGAAAGTTCCTTTATCAGAGAAATTGTCCTTTAACGTCAGTTTGTTGATTCAGTTTATTCACTCATGAAAGTGAAGAGTTGTTTATTTAGTTTGTCTAGGTGTAAAATCAATAAATATCTTTCTTCTCTGATTAAAAGGTATTGCCCAAAACTACATAATGCTCATTTAAATGATAAGACTGCAATGCAGGAAATGGTGCTGCCGCAAAAAATCTAAAATAGGCAGGAACCAGTATTGATCGGCAGAATCAGGGGAAAAAAATCCTGGTACTGGTATTTCCCCTCAGTGTTACGACACAAGACCAAATGTTCAGAGGTGCTGTTATGGTAAGCTACCGCTTCACAAAACCAGAGACTTGCATGACTCACTGCACCCCTTTGGCTTTTCCCGTTCTCTCACACTGCCCACAGACACTCTTCTTCCTTTAGTATTCAAAAGCAGACCAGTGAACCTTGAACCCACGAGCTAGCGGCACCATGGCCCCGACTGACTACACCTCTGCTCCTCTACTCCTGTCAGGGGCTCAACGACCTGCTGTGCATCTCAGACGATGGCCTTGAGGAGCTTTCGTACCGGAGAGCATAACCAGACTCCAAGCAGCACCTAATGGATGTGAGCTGCCTACAGCTTGCCTCGGTGAATACATACTCGTGCAATCACAGTGCCTTGAATCTTGCCACAGAGTGTTCATTTGGTGGCACAGTAATCTGGAGGCCAATTGGCCTTTGCTTTCGCTCCTGCCTGAAAAGGTCACGAGAGAAATAGCTTTAGCTTGGGTTTCTGTTCTTTCCCCTGCCTCTGTAGGTTAAGGCTTGGATAATTTGGACAGTTTTCTGTCATACCTTGACTTCATGTAAAAGGCCATTTCAGATAGTGTGAGCGTACTGAAATGCACAACGTTGAGTCACTTTTCATGAGAAAAATATTTCTTACAGGAAAAAGTCACCAGGGACCTCCAGAGACAGATGACTTGGTTTAGATTAAAATCAAATGCAATTCATTAGCCTTTTGATGCAGCGGTTCGATGAGTGAAATAACAAGTTGTTTTTATGTTTAAAGTTACAAAATCTCTGAAATCAAGACAAGGAGGAAACATTTCAAGGAATGTTGTAAATGTACAATATTCCTTTTTGCTTACATCAGCCTGTGGGGTAATAGACAAAAGCGTGCCAGCCACTTTAAGTATGACCCTGATTCACTCACTTTGTTTTGCAGTTCAGATTCTTGTGTATAATTTAGTCAGCCCTGTCTCCTTTGAATAATGTTCATATGAAAATATTCTGCCTCAGTGATTTATATCCAGTACCAACATTAGTGCCTTTGCTGGAACTAGTGAGATATACTTAAAAAAAAACAGAAACAAGGTTTGTGTAGGTTCCAAGTCTCTGTTCTTCTAGAAATGTAGTCAATGGCTTTACTCTTTCCCACCTATTGACAATGTCATTTTTCATTGATCAGCTGGAAAGACTAAAGTGTTTGAAAACACTTTGACAGTAAAAATAACTTTGATTCATTTACTTCCTTAGTTCAGTCGTACTCATCATACTGTTGTTTTCAGCTACAGCAGACATATGTTTCAGCAAAAAGTAAGATTTTCACTGTGGCCACCTCTGAGTGACAGGAAAGTGACACATCCTTAAACCCAAACGAGTGAAGAAGTCGATTGCGTCTCCCAACACATATCACCGTTCTTGGAACAACGTGACCACTGCAGTTGAAAAGCAACACACCAGCCGATCTACGAACCCTCATTGAAAGTAAATGAGGCTCAATCGAAATGTCCACCCTCTCACCAAGTCTGCAACGCCATGAAACAGCAAGGTGATATAAGCTTCTGACAGACAGGCTGAAAGACTACAATGATAAAAGGCTTTTTGCCTGCATGACTACATATTTTTGTATCATGATGTAGTTGAATGATATTTTTGGGCCTACTTGATTCAAGTAATGTTTTATTAAAATCCTTACTTTACACATTAAGATCTGCAACGTCACATCTGTATTGCAATGAATTATGGATAATTAATTCAGTAAATCTGAAACCACAAGATGAGTCTCTGGAAGTCTGCAGAAAGCACGTTTGAGGCCCCTCGTAGAAGGGATGAACTGTGGATTTGTACTCCCCTCAGCACTCGAAAACTTCCTGCTGGAAGACTTCCAGCCAACAAAGTCACACAAAGTCTGTGCGTATGTACAAGTGGGGACGTCCAGGGATTTGAATGCGGCCTTACTGTGGGCAGGTTATGTGCACACATACAGAATAAGCTACATGTTTTGCAGATAATTATATTATGACTATCAGGACTCATGAATTGGAAATAAACACAATTCGGATGCTTTCATGTTTACCCCAAAAAACTCTTTTGTTAATGCAAAATAGTTATTTATTTTGTAGGAGACACATTTGAGGTTAGCAGAGTGTTACTAAATTTAAACAGGGTTTATTTGCACTTATTGAACCAAAATTTACATGAAAATGATCCTAGCAATGTTTTCATAAACAGTCAGATCATAAAACAGTATTTCATTATATTATAAAAAAAAAAAAATGTGAATCGTTATAATACTCTGTCCTCCCATCTGAGAGCTTATTCGACTTTGCTTTGTTACACTTAGTACAAGAAAAAGGTCACCAAGTAAGTAACAGCAGTAATCTTGTCCAATGTTTGATAATGTTGTTTGTTTTCACCAACAATAAGATTATCACGGCGAGTCATTCAATAAATGTCCTCATGCACCAACTGACCTGACGGTGCTTGAATTTCATATGGCATTTGCAATCATGCTCGTGTTCAGCTCATTGTTTGGCAAAGCTTAAGGCTCACTTGGTTACCATTCTGTGAATAACATGGAAGCTTTATGAGGATTATGCCAAAGCTTCATGGCTCAAATAGCTTTTTAGAATGGAGAATCCAGACACAAAGTGTGGACCACTGTCCTTTACGCAAGCCTCTGTGAATGTCACATGCTGGCATGCTTGGCACAAAGTGTGCGAGCGAGCCAGCAAAGGCAAATGAAAACTGGCCATGAACGCAAATACCATCAGAGGAATGGTGACAGACATGGCAAAAGGGCAAAATCTGACACACACTGGTTTCCACTGGGGATCAGACTGCTTTAGGAAAAGACACACACACTGAGAAACCACTTTTACAATTTGAAACACACCCACTGAACATGTGACATTGTTGCTCTTAACTGCAGGCAGTTACAGCTTGATGTCACTTCTCACCGCTAACTCGCTTTCCAACTGATTTTTTTTCCTTTTTTTTTTTATCAGTCAGCCCGATCTACCTGCCAGTCATCTGAAGCCCTCTAAAAGGCTGCTTCTCCTCCTTGTCTCCTCTAGCTATATCTGCTCTGAAGGGGTCACTGCAGTTAGAAGGAAAACAGACCCAGCAGAGGATTTTTCAATTGAATTGTCAGAAGCTGGCTGTTTTAATAAATCCTGCCCAATGAAAGGGCAGGGAACCTTTTGTGAAGTGGCCTCACCCATGACGCTCAGCTTGGGTGCTCCCCAGTGAACCTTGTCTGCCAGAACCAGCTTCCCCAAGATAAAAAAGCACCTGGCAGGTCTTCACTGGAGAAGAGACACCTTGAAACGCATAATAAATATATAAATTATGATAGATATCAAAGCATACCCCAATTAACCAATGTCAATTATTCAGTCCCTCCCTTTATTTTTTTGGAGAAGAAACCGACTATCCACTGTACAGGACATGCATTCATTTAACAAACAAATATCACAGGGGATCAGTAGACATGTTAAGCAAATCATGTAAACAAGCATAACAAGCTATAGCAATACTCAACTAGTCTGAAGACGACGTGTTAGCAAACCCTTTCATACATATCCAACAATCACAAAGCAACATTAGCATCAGCTTTGGGATGTGTGTCTAGCAGCACATCCTCATACTCAAATTACTCAATAGGTCCAATAGACTTCCTGTGAAAAATAACCATACAACTGCTGAAAATGTCCCAGGTGTCATTAAAACTATCTAGTGGTGTAACTCAATCTCAGCTCCTCCAAACTGACAAATGTCAACCTTGGATGTATCAGTGGTTTGCAGGAATGTTAACTGCTAACATTACGTCCTGGAGACTGGGCTGTTTTGTGAAACGGTTGCACTTGGGTAGGTTTTGGAAAAGATCATGGTTTGGGTTCAGCGGGAAATATGAGTCCAAAACACACTCTGCTTTACCTTGGTTTTCATCTCCATCAACTCCCCTGGGAAATGTCTCACATTTTAGCGACCAAATGCACAAGCACCACCAGTTGCTAACTTTGTTGTCCGGTGCTGTAGGGTACAGTCTGTTTATCAGAGCTTTTGTGTTGGAAACAGCTGCCTGTTGTGGTTGGAAATGAGGTTCACGAGAATGGTGTTAAAATGCTCACAGAGTGGGACTGCAGGTAACCATTGTCTGTGGATTGGCCACTTCTTATAGAAAAAATACAACATGAAAATACTAACAGCAGTTTTTTTAAGCAAGCATACGTAACTTTCGCTGAGGAGCGAGCTGTGATCCCAAGTGGTAATTGGGTTAATAAAATGCTTGAACGAATTTTAACACAAGTATAGTAATACCATCAAACTGTCACTTTAATATCTCTTTCAGAGCAATATCTATTTAAAGCCGCTAACATTGATGAGATTAGCTACTACAGTCTACTGATCACACAAGATCAAGTCAGGCTGGAGCAGCAAAACCCCCCGAGTGTATTAAACTGAGCTAAGCAGCTTTTAATTGCTTATGAATTCAACTTTTAATTTGTATTGTTTCTTCTTTAAAAAAGTTACACATCCTTGCTTGAACTATAGTAATCAGCAGACAACAGCACTGACAGTGCATGGCCACCAAATACTCACTATTTTTTATTTTAAGGATAGACTGCTAACCCACCCACAGTAGCTTCAACAGTGCACATATTTTTTGTACAAGAGGTTGCCAGACAGAGTTAACAGTGTTCTGACAGTATCATCATGATGATGACCAGCACTTAGCGCTCTGCCCCTCTGCCTGGACCAGCGAAATGGCGAGGCAGAGACTGAGGAAAGGCCGCAGGGCAGGAGGTTGGCGAGGAGTGACAGAAGGGTACATGAGGATCAGGGATGATGCTAGTTGGATCGGTGGGAGTCAAGCCCCCGAGACGAGTGCCAGGCTTTGAAGCCAGTTTTCGTAGCGTCCAAACTGTGTATTTACAACATCACACGATGCACTATGGCCAACAATCATTTTTTTACTAAATGCCTACATTGTGCCTGTGTTTTTTTTTCCCAAAGGCCTTTCCTGGACAAGATTTCAGCTCTAAACATATATGGAGAAAATCTTGTTGGGATATTGAGACGTTTGTAAAACCCAGAGGGAGCCATTTGATTTGCTGTCACCTCACGTCACCTCTGGCAAGTTATCTGAAGCACAGCCCACTCTCCAGAACACAATGTTAACAGTTAATGTTTCTGCAAACCACAGATACATCTGAGGCTGATATTTTGACAAACATGGCATATCATGTTCACGCTATATGCTTATGAGCCGCCTTTTGGTTGCCAACAAAGCCAACACAGCAGCCAACTGGCTAGTTTAGCTGCTGGTCACAGTCGCAGTCACACCTCTGGATATTTTTAAATATACCTGTTAACATTTCCAGCCATTTTTGTGGAGACAAACACTATTTCTCACAGGAAGTTGGACCATCTCCATCCAATCCCCAATGGAAGTGCTCCACTTCCTGTGAAAAATAGCCAGGGGAGTGAGTCAAACTGTGAGTATCCAGTTGGCTGCTATGTTGACTTGTAGTAACGCAACCAAAAGGTGACGCAACAATCGAAGTCCAAGATGGAAGTCACTTGTAAAATACTATACATTTATACAAATATGTTTCATACAAATCATTATGTATATATGATATGATAATAAACCCAAATTAATAAGTCAGTAAAAATGTCGGACTGATGCATATACAGCGATTACATCCTAACGATAAACTCCCCACTTCAATCTGAATGAGGCTCTTGGCCTTGTGAAACCATGATGCAATGATCTGCCTATTCATGCAGCAGCTCCCGGAATGTCGAGTCCTCCTAAATAATTTGACACGGGCAGTAGGAAGTAAGATTACTTTATATTGGCATGTATTTCTCTTATCTTTATGGTGCAGTTTGGAGATAAGAACTGATCATCCATGCTGGCACTGTGTACTCACGCTGCAGGAGATGCATACAATTATGCAAATCGTGTTGAAAGTCATAAAGCCTTGTTCGAGGCTGAGAAGCCCTGCTCCCCCCCTCGCTCCTATTCTGCACTCTGTAGCTGTGTAGAGCCCCCCCGCTCCTATTCAGCACTCATTGTCTGTGGAGAAAACCCACAGTTTTGGATGGCAGCGAAGGCGGGCTTGTGCAGCAGGCGTGCATTTGTAATAAGAGACGCACCAGGAAAGAGGCAAGCAGGGAAACTATTTCAAAAGTAGGAGCAGGATGGAATGGAAGCTTTCTGAAAGAGTTGAATCCATCAGCTGCTGTGTGTCTATGTATTCATCAACATTTAGAGTGGTCGGTCAAGCCTCTCAACTGGCTAATCACAGATTGCCTCCGCTGTGGTCAAGTATCAACACAGTTAAGGGCCTTGCAGCGTGTAGGTGCTGTAATTATACGGTGCAAGTGGTGTGTGTATAAGCACCCTCAGCTGTGTCACTTTTTCCTTTTTTTCCCCTATCAAAGATATCCATGGTAACCTGCGAACAAATACTTCACCTAATCACACAGCAGTGCAAAATGCAATGGCTTGTGTATTGAAAGAAATGCTTCCCTCCAGCAAGGAGGATATGTTTTGACTCATGTCAGTTTTTTGGCTGGTTGGTTGGTTGCTACACACAACTACTAAACAGATCCCCATGAAACTAGAATGGAGGATGGGTCTCACCCATAGAGCCCATTAACCTTTGATAACGGGACAGATCAAGGACTTATTTTTTGCCCCACTTTCTTCGTTTTAACTTCCCATGAAATGGAAGGTGGAGTTTGATTTGTTTCCTGTAGAAGCAGACAGGTAGGGAGGGAGATTTGGCTAGATGTGAAGGCAGCTGCCTGTGACCTCCAGTGAACACAGACGTACACAAAGCACAACAACAAGGCAGCATCTGAGAACGATGGCGGCCAATCTGGAGACAGGAAATACAGTAATGAGGTGGATTTCTGGCTTGTTTTGACTCCTGGCAATAGGAGGCCTAATGTTAATCAGTTGAAATGAATGCTAATGCTAGCTGCATGAATAAACAAGGAAGCGCTAACTGTCTAATAGCAGCTAAAGTCTGTAAACCACGTCGATACTGGATTCTCTGACATATAACTGCCCGCAATTGGTCTCAGAGTTTGTGTTCGGCTCCAACCCTGGCCTGGTTCACATGGAGCCGAGTACAGTTAGCCACTGTTAGCCATTACTTTAAAGCCATTTGTTTATCAGGAAACTCTGTAAATCACTGTGGGCTGAGGACATGAGAGGGAAAACCAGAAAACACTGTCCCCAGATCAGTGAACAAAGATATAAATGTGTGTTTTGTCTGTTCCTGCGCTGTGGTTCGAAACAACCAACAAGTGATTAGGAAGACGCAGGACCCACCCTCTCTTCTTTCATCTCTCTCCTGAGACTCTGCGTAACTGACACATTATGTAGCCAGTGAGATTTCAAATCCATCAACATACAGTTTGCATTGGTTTTCTGAAGTCTGAACAACAGTCTGGACATTATGTAACTCTATGTAATTTTATGCAATCTTCTCTTTGTAAAGTCTGTTTTGTGTTGTTGCTGTTGTTGTTGTTGTTGTTGTTTTTTTAAATTCAGGCGAGAAAAGTAAATAATTTAGTGTGTTCAAACTCCTGTACATCAATCGCAGACGCACTTACAGAGCTGCTGCTGACTGTTTGGAAAAGACTTTCAGACTGTGAGCTTGAATTTTACAACAATCTTACGTACATTTCAGGAATGTTAAAGGTTTAACTTAAGATTAATATTGGTTTCTTCATGCTAGCTTAAGCAAGCAAACATGACATTTTGTTTTTTACAGGGACTGGATTCCAATAAGAAATACAAAGAAACTGATTTGTTGTAATTTTGGGGGGCATGTATCCTTAAATAAATACACAACATGGCTGTGAATGTGATCTTAAATGTTCAGTTCAGCTTGACTTTAAACTTTGCCTTTCTTTAATTCCACCTATGATCCTTCCACAACACAAAACAGATTATGACCTCATCCGCACTGTTTTGTTTTCCTCGTGGTTCATTCTTACACATCTGGTGATCTTAAAATATGGTTAAACAGTTACGATTGTTCAAACTTTAGAGCGAGAGGGCTATCGGTCTGATATTGGAGCTGGTTTGGTTGAATTAAAGGGGACTTTGGGGCCTTGGCGGAGGTATGCGCTCTGCCATTCTTGCTCTAATTGTTTTCATGAATACAAAGCTCTGCAGCTCGGCCGACTCCTCATGTAACCTCCAGGTCTTAACACATTTAGATCAATAAGTTTCCACCGATTTTCAGACAGCACACGTGAATATTCAGGTGTGACTCAGATCAAAGGTTTCCATACATAGACCAGATAAATGTAAATGAATTATTCATATTAAGTGTGTGCGGGTTATATCACAGCACTGTCAATGATAATCAGATGACACTGATAAGATAATTTGTATGGTTCCCCAAACACAAGGGTAAAGAGGATAATCATACTTGTAGATGAGCTGGGACAATATGTAATATAACGAGCGTGATGTGGAAATCCTTCAGTACTGTGCTGCTCTTTCCCCGGCATCAAGACATCTAGGATGGATAAGATCGTTATCAGACTGTTTTGGCGTGTTCTACATTAGCCGTGCAGAGTGATTATTGCAACCAACTGAATTACAAAGCTGATTTCTGAACCATTATGGCGTCGCTTATCACAGACTGATGGTAATAAAGAATCCAGAGTTTAGACGACGGAGGCGAGTTATGAGGAGGGGAAAGTAGGACACCACAGCACAACATTTGACTTGGAAACTCACATAACCGTGATGGATTAGAGAGGACATCTGGCTTGCAGATTTGCCATCAAATCAATTACATATGTATTTGTATTTGTCTGATGTACAAAGGAAAAGGCAAAAAATAGAAAAAGGCAGTCAGAGTAATGGATGAGGACCACTCACTTGTGTTCTTCACTCCAATTTTTCATTTTTGTGACGAATTGCCGACGAGGGTGAGGTTTCAACACGAGTCTCCAGTTCGAAGACAAAGGCTCTGCCATTCAGTGACGAAAATCATCATGACAAACAGTGCTGAAAGAGAAAGTGTCAAAAAAGCAGTGTTGTAATTTGTGAGTCAAACAAGATGCAAAGTAAGGTGTTTCGCTTCCAAAACACATTCTCACACTCTTGTTATCAGTCTGCCAGGATGTCTACTCCTGACTTAATTCTGAAATGGCTCGACGCCAACTGCAACTAAAGCAAACATATGCGAAGAGATCTTTTCTAATTATACAACTAGGGCTGTCAAACGATTAATTTTAATCGCGATTAATCACATTTTGTCCATAGTTAACTCGTGATTATTCGCAAATTAATCGCATTTTTTTGGCACATTTTTTTCTGTTCTAAATGTACCTTAATGTATTTTTTCATGTTCTTAATACTTTTAACAACATAAGAAAGGTCAAATATGCTTGCATTATGAAAATGTTTATTCAACACTTCAAATCATGCAGGAAAATAAATCCAGGGTTGTCTGCTTTTGGCGAGGGGGGGCGACGGGCTCTCTGCATCTGCCGTCTGTTTGGCTTGCAAGTGGTGTCCACTGACACTGCACGTTTTTCTTCTTCGCCTTTTTCACGCAGTGTGCTGCTTTCTGTCAGTCAGTATCACACTGATGATCGCCATGGCTCCGGTGCAGCAAAACAATAAAAAGTACGACTTGAAATTCAAACCTTCTGTCGTGATATATTCAGAGGAAAACTTGGGAGAAGCAGCCGCTAGACGTTTCTCTGGAGAGAGTGAGAGAAACGGAGCTTCAGCGTCTGTCTGAGGAGGACAGCAGCAGGGCCAGGCTGCCTGCTGGAGGGAGGAAGAAGGCTAGCGAGGAGCCTGAGATAAACATGCAGGGATGAGTTATCAGCAAATGGGCACAACATGAGAGAGTGTCCCACAAAATGATCAGGGCGATGGCAAAACAAATGTCCGCCACCGTGAGTGACAGCAGAGATGAGGAGTTTGCAGCGAGTGCTGCTTTTCAGTCTGCTGTGTTTTTAAAAAATTAACGGCGTTAAGAGGACGTTGCGTTAATGCGTTATTAACGCATTAACTTTGACAGCCCTATTTACAACACATGTGTGCTACACAGAAATGCTGCAATGGATGCACAGAAAAAGCCCAGAAGGCAGTGTTACCAGATCGGGTGAAAGAAACAAGCAACCAGGTATATGGAAACAAGCCCAAAAGAAGCAAACTGCCTTTTTTAAAATCCGAAACAGGCAATCTTTACTCAATGTGTGAAACAGACTAATTGATGAATTTACACTGTATATACTGCACAGTATATGTATGGTTGTTTTTTTTATTATCATTTAATAATTTTCAAAACTACTAGACCTTGTAATATTTTTATTGTAATTTGTTTTCCTTTTGAAATCTCAGGAACTTAAACAAAACCAACTGGCAAACAAGAAATGGGAAATAATTAAACCAATCAATGAGGATGAAAGTAAAGAAGCTGCATCTAATGACCAGAACAAGGATCATTTAACATGGTTGTAGAATCAGTAGCCCAATTTATTACTTATAACAATGAAAAATAATATAACACAATACTAGGCTGTGTATTAATATCTTTACTATATCAAGTACCACATAATAAGAGGAAGCGCGGAGGGAGCGGGGCTGTTGTCAGATCCCACAGCATGACGAGCTTTAGCCTCTTTGCGTCTTCAGACAGGAGACATGGGAGCTTGCACAAAGAAGAGAGTACACTTGAGAAGCAAGCACAAATGCATCCCGTGACTACCAATATTTGTAAGCAGACTTGGCAACCCTGCCAAAAAATTTGCAGGGACCAATAAAGACTGATGTACAAGTTCAGGCCAACAAGTTGTTACAATGGCTCCTGTCATTACTTTCATGACTTCGTGTGAGAGGCCGTGGTTGACTGTTCGCTACATTCTCAATTATGTGCAATGCTTCCTGATTCATGCAATCAGATTGTTGACAGAAAAATTATCCTTTTCTATCGCAAATGCATCGTGTGAGCTTCAGCTCACTCCTGTATCTGACTGTGTTTTTATGTGGCTGTGTTTAGTGTATTTGCTTTGTTGTGTGTGTATTTGATCATTTTGTGTGTATGTGGTTGTGTTAGGAGTATTTGTCTTGTGGTGTGTGTATTTGGTAGGGCTGACCTCCAATAGTCGACTATTCGATGATTCGATTCGGAGAGGTCTGATTCGACTATGAACCTCATAGTCGAATGGTCCAAAAATGTTATGTAAACAAGACCGTACCATTCTGACGATATGGGGGTGCCAACGGCTGCTGAGCATAAATTGTTACATAGAATGTCTTTTTTTCGTTATATAAAAGCCTATTTTGATACAAAATCTGCCTACTTTCTGGGGCTAAGGCCCCGTCCACACGGGCGAAAACAATCTTTTTTTCTCAGTCTTCCTCGTCATCGTTTTAAGAATATTTGCGTCCACACGGCTCCACTGAAAACGACCGAAAATGCTGTAGTTCATATTCCAGGCCTATAGGTGGCGCTTGACATTCACCAAAAACAGGGAAGAAGAGACGGAGCATGCACAGAAAGCTTGCGCGCTGTAAACAAACAGACAGTAGACGGAGAAACCGAACACAAGAAGAAGAAGATGAAAATGGCGAGTGCAGGGAAACCAGAATCGTTTGTTTGGACCGTTAATGAGGTCGAACTGCTGCTGCGACTCACACTCAACTACAAGGCGAGTAAGATGCAAGAAAGCTCAATATCTTCTGCAGCACGAACACAAGCATGTAGTCCGCCATTGTTGTTGTTGTTATGAGACGTCGCGGGGTTCAGAGGTCAGAGGCAAGAGGTCGAGGGGTGGGGCGATGGCGTCATCGTTTTGGAAAGTATGCGGATTCGCCGTCCACATGACAACAGGAGGGCTGCGTTTTCGGAGCCTGCTATCTAAAAAAAAAAAAAAAGAAATAAAAAAGGTTTGACGATCAGTTGACTACGGCAAAATCTGACAAATCAGATTCGACTATGAAAATCCTTAGCTGAAAACAGCCCTAGCATTTGGTCATGTGTGTATTTGGTTTCTTTTGTGTGTATTTTTTGTGTTGTGTGTATTTGGTTGTGTTTTGTGCATTTGGTCGTGTGTATTTAGTCATGTTGTGTGTAATTGTATGTGTTGTGTATTTGGTCATGCTGTCTGTATGTGGTTTTGTTGTGTATACTTGCTCATGTTGTGTGTGTGGTTGTGTTGTGTGTACTTAGTTGGTTTTGCTCATGCTGTGTATGTGTGGTTGTGTTGTGTGTATTTGGTCATGCTGTGTGTGTGTGGTTGCTGGTGTGTGTACTTGGTTGGTTTTGTGTGTACTTGCTCATGCTGTGTGTGTGTGTGTGGTCGCGTTGTGTGTGTGGTTGTGTTGTGTGTATTTGGTTGGTTTTGCTCATGCTGTGTATGTGTGGTTGTGTTGTGTGTATTTGGTCATGCTGTGTGTGTGTGGTTGTGTTGTGTGTACTTGGTTGGTTTTGTGTGTACTTGCTCATGCTGTGTGTACTTGGTTGTGCTGTCTGAATCTGCAGGGTGTTTCTGGATGTTGTCTGTGTGTGTCTGTGTGTGTGTGTGCGTGTATTTACAGCATTTTCGGTTATGCCACTTTCATGTTGATTACAATGGAGGGTGTATTTCTCGTTTTGCCCGTGTGCTATTTCTTTCCCACCGCTGCACATGTGTGGTTAAATTGGCGGAGGACTTTCCTTCACTTGTGTTTGATACATTTGCATGTGTCGCCTTAAGCTGCAGCACGCGGAGCTTTTGCGGTCAGCGTAGCATTCAGGTAAATTGGGGATGAATTCATACCTGATGCTGTGCACTGAAACAATTAGGCTGAAATCTTCGACATACAGCTGAAAAAAAATTAGCATGTCTGCACAGTAATAATGATCAAAGGAGACGTGACTTGTTTCAAGGGCAGAATCTCTTTGGTCTATTTGTTTGCGCGCCTGCCAGTAATCTCTGGAGAGTTGCTGTGTTTTTGGATTGCTGCGGACCGCGTAGGGAGCCCGGAGAGCGCTGCAGGCAAGTGTCACTTCCCATTGGATGTTCCCGGTAACTACTATACATGTTTCAAAACAAACTGTCACATGCCGGGTCTGAGATGTTTTCGTATCTCCGTCTGCCTTTTAACTCGATGACTTTGACCAGCTTACAGCTCAGGAGGAGGCTGATTGGGGAGGTTATGGGGGTTAGAAAAACAAATGGCTCACTCAGAGATGCAAAGTGACCTCTAAGCTGAGGGGATCACACCTTGTGCCTGAACACTGAACGCAGAAGTATAATGTGACCGGTGGTACTATGGTCACCGCGGACATGAAGATGTGTGGAGCTGCAAACCAAATCAAATGTTGTGGTGCTAACATCTACCTGCTGATGAAACACCTCTCATGAGGATCCTGCACAATTATCACTTACAGCGTGCCATAAATAACCTGGTATTTTGCATATTGCATAAGCAAAACAAAACAAAAAACAACAAATAAGGGGCAGGTGAAATTGCATAAGGTATTTATAAGCTGAGAAATAATGGCACTGTATCTTTTTTCCTCTGTCACAAAGAATAAAAAGTTGTGCAGGGAAGAAAAAGTTCCTCGCTCTCTTCCCTCCCACTGCAACTCCAGAGACATGTTTTCCCCCTCTCTGTGTCTGTGTAATTGCACTTCACTCTCAGATGCCTCTCAACATATTTGATACATTGACAAATTCCCTCTTTCAGTGTTCTCATCATGGCTAGTCCCTGGAAATGTACAAGAAAGAGGAGGAGGCAGGCGCAGAAGACAAGCACAGAGCAGGTCCTGCTTCCCTGATGGGTTGTACCACGTCGATAGACTGGTGAAATATATCTCATATCATATAAAACCAGCTCAGGGCCATGACAGCTCTTTAGGGAGAAAACTCAGAGTCTCCCAAAGGCTTCTGGAAAACAAATTGACAAGATGCAGGGCTTTTTTGCTGCGAGTGAGAAAGCTACAACCATCACAGCAGAGCCGCCGCATCGGTTGTTTTCATCCAAGGTTGCAAAAGCACCAGGAGAGGGTTGATATTGTTGATTTATGGGTAATTAAGAGGAGCTTTAAACATGATTTGTTTTATTTCAAGCCTCATCTAGCATCAGGGGAAATCTCTACTGAAAAGAAGCTCCTCAAGTTGCCATAATATATATGACACATAGATCTGGGAACAAGACAGACAGAAAACAATTCTGATGGAAATTACTCTGAGGGAGCTGTCATTATTAAGATATTTGTGATTTTTTAAAACAGCAGGTCAACTGTGAGCCTTTTTCCGCACCTGTCTATAATTTTTAGGGGTGACGAAATATTACATTGTTTGTTTTTTCCCTACGGGAATCTGAACCGGTTTGGCACTGAAGCGCATGAAAACGCTTAAAGGACCATCAAGTGGTCTCGCACAGTCAGCCCACTTATCTGCTCAAAATGATATTCCTGACAATCATTTCCCAATTTATGCAAGTGGCGCTGTAATTTTTGAAAGTGATTCTTTCCTTGAGAAAAAAAAACAACACTACTCACCCAGTTTCAAATTTAGCTGAGCTGCTGGAGCTGTAAAGGAAAAAAAATCATCTACACACTCCAAACTGCAAATATCCCACATCTGTACAAATGTTTTCTGGTTCGGTTTGAGTGTTTTTCTTACCTTCCAGGGGTCCACTGGTTTCAGTTGATTTAATACGCTATGAAAATCAACTTGCAGAGACTTGAATCTGGCAAAGACATCATGATGATGCTCACTCACTCTTTTTTGGAGTTCATTTAGCATTTGAATGGTGTGAAAGCCACTGAGTGATCTGTGAATCCTGCTTTCTGGTGTGTCTTTGTGCTTGGAGTGTATCAACCTAAAAGCCATCCTGATTCCGGCGCTCACTGACAAGTACACAGTGAAAGTGACAAAGTCGCGTGTCCTCATACTTTTGATCAGAAACACAGTGAGTGTCACAAAGAAGACCCAGTCCAATTAGAAAATACTTGTAAGCAGGACATCTGTCGTACACAGCAAGAATGTGAAGGACTGCCACAGAAACTATAAAAGCGATTGATTGTTGAATGAGAAAATTATACTTACCACAAGTCATAAATGCAGATGTTTTGATAGAAAATTCACTCAATCTTAAGGTGGGTGTATCACTTTTGTAAAAAATTGTATTTTGAAAATCTAAGCAATTAAATAATAATCTACAATAAGGTTGCATGCTTTAGGAGATGACTGGCACTGATTGAAGCTGAAGCATAGGTAGTTATTTAACATGCAAAACCATCCGTAATGGACTTACAGACCCAAAGAAACTGAGTCTGTGCTCAGTGCTGTTTGCATACACCGGGAAACCGTCTTTGTAGGTGGTAAGGTTGTAAGTTGTGTGCTAGTCTCCTGCTGTATCGTCACATGTCTTGTGTTTGTATGTTAACTATATAATACTGATGTAGATCCAAGCGGACTCATTTATATCTTAACCTCACACTGGTGGTGGGTGGGTAGGACGTTGCCATCGCTTTTCAAAACTCTCTTTCAAAATTCAGTCTCATTGTTTCATCCTACTTAATTCTCTCCTGCCACTGCGCTCCAGATGAGAGAAGATCGGAGCTGATAATGTTGATATGATCAGCTGAAATACCGTCAGGTCAAAGCAGTACTCTTAATGAGTAGCAGCAAGTGCCTTGTTGACTTGTTGACTTGACATATTGCTCTACCTTACTGGTGAATGTTGTTAGGGATGTTTTCAGCCTGAGGAGATAAACTGTGGACAATATTCAGGGCAAAACAAGAAGAAATGCATTTCTGTTGTCAGTTCATAAGTTATAAAAAAAAGCTGACTTCAAAAAATTCAAATTGTGTTTTCTTAGACAGAGGTTTAGGCTATTATTTCTATGTTTTAGTTAGCACAATAACCAACTTTTGTTATAAAACGTGAGATTAACTAAATGTATGTAAAATGCAGAAAATAAGTATCCTGTTTAAGCCCTTCTAGTGTCTCATAATTATTACTGTTAGATAATAATAATCATAATCTAACACGTTAGAGTAACATATTTGACTGAACGATATCACCATGAAACTTTAACTCACATGAAGACAGTTTATTTCATTGTTTCTGATACATTATGTTTACATGTGTTTATGAGACAATCTAATTAAATGTGCACTATTGTTGCA
Source organism: Diplodus puntazzo (assembly GCA_963678695.2). Classification (NCBI taxonomy): domain Eukaryota; kingdom Metazoa; phylum Chordata; class Actinopteri; order Spariformes; family Sparidae; genus Diplodus; species Diplodus puntazzo. The sequence goes on along the minus strand of OZ023155.1, from coordinate 40,047,825 downwards.
TAATGTCCAAAAAAGACATCTGAACTCAAACACACACCTAAATGTGCGTTTGTTTTTTTTGGATAGTATTTTTCCATGAGTCTGAAAGGAGATGTAAGGGAATAAAGTAGCCCAAAGTTTAAAAAAGCTGTAGTGCCTCCTCTTAAATATAATTCATACACATCAGGGACGGTTTTCTAGAGGTCCATTTTGGATTGGACCCATGACGACCTCTATTTTATGGATTTAATTTCAGCCATGTACTCCCTCAGGACTCAGAGTCTTGGCGTAGCCTGTGAGCCCACACAGACCATGTTTGGTGCTAGCCCACTGACATTAATGCCAATCAGTATTCATGGGACAAGTACTCATGTCTTAGTTATCAAGGAAATTTGCTGAGATACAAGAAACTCTAAAGAGCCATTAAAGCATGACATTCTCCAACGAGTCGATATGTGACAGATTGATAAATGAACAAATTATCCAACTTCATTCACGCACGACTGTTGTCATAGTTAACCATCAAAAATCAAAATATATCTATTTCATTCTGCGAGCTGTCTATAGCATCAAAGTCAAAGGGATATTGTAATTGGATGCTGATGCAGGCCAATATTAATCATCATTTTATTGTCAGGCTCAGCAGTGAGGTGGGCAGAGCTGCCCCGTTTGGGGGCCAAGATGGAGTATGCAGAGCAGAAAAGACCAATTTCCTTGTTGTGAATGAAAAGTTCTCTAAAGCAGTTTGGAGTGATTTTTCATCAATCACGGCACATTCCTCCTGAGCTGGGAATCGGGGGGGAAAAATGAGTGAGCAAGAGAGAGAGAGAGAGGGGGGGGGGGCTGGACCAGTCTATTACCTGAGCGCACTTCACTGTGAATAATGATGTATGACATAAAAGCACTCAAGAGTTTCTTTAAATGTTGCCAGCACGGATCTACGGCTTCAGTCATGGGATAACACACATTTAACATTTAGGACACCCCTGGGTGGGAGCTGGAAAACGTCGTGCAGCAGCTCCGCCTCTTGTTCATCAATCGAATAGCACAGACTGTTTTTCATATGACTTTCTTTTTATTATGTCTTATCACAACCTCAGACATTTTTCTCTGTCAAACAGACTTGACATTATGGTCACGTCTCACTCTCTCCACATTATTTCTTTTGACTTATTTGATAATATCAAAAAGTGTCATCTCTGTGATGCAACGTCAAGCAAATCTGCTCATTTGTCTATCCCACAAAAATCTCCACAGTACAAGTTTTGACATGTTTGCCATCAATATTCTATAACTAAGCCCAGAGGATTTTTTGTTTAAACTTCACACTGGCTTTTTCCAAACCACCCAAGGTCAAATCGACTGCTTGTATCAAGGACCTTTTCTTGACAGTATCTATCCAGACAACTGAAATAAACTGATATTCTGTGCGTTAGAAATAATAGAGTATCCTATACATGTAAGTTGCAGCATGGGGAAACAGTAACTTTGACTGGCACTTCATCTGTACATTGACAGGTCAATGCGCTTGCACTGCGCTGCGAGGCTCTCTCACAGTCCTTCAGTTATGCAAAACAGCTGTGTGTGTATGTGTGTGTGTGTGTGTGTGTGTGTGTGTTTGTGTCTGTGTGTGTGTGTGTGTGTGTGTGTCTGTGTGTGTGTGTGCACTCCAAGGCACAGTGCTTCTGTACCTCCAGGTCTTTTAATAAATAATACTGTACATTCGTCTTTACAGTAATATTGAAAGAAAGAAGTGTGCTGTATTGGTGTACCTAACACTAATGTTGTCTTTTTTTTTATTATCAAATGATAATCTGCGAAATTGTCATGGTAATTTATATTGTTTTCAAAAAGATAGCAAATGCATTGTTCTCTGGTGCTTTTTGCAGCAAAATATTCCATTGTACATGTTGGCATTTTTACATCATAATAAAACCATAAAAATAATTATACTACTCCGACTACTAATAATTAATACAGTTACATATTTTGTACTTTGGTCCATATGGCCGGTAATCACAGCCCTGCAGCTTTGTTTAAATCACCATTATTTACCTAAAATGTACAGAGTGAAGTGGCTGCCAACTTTAATTTGTTTTCTCACATCCTGATCTGTAATGTTAAAGGATTCCATGTATTCCATGATTTGTTGATGAAGCGTTTCTACATTAATAGACATTCAACATGCTAATGAGATTTAAATATTCACTCACTGACCTTCTGGCGTGCAGCGATGCTGGTTTGAGGGCTCCCACGATGTGTAATCACTGTTATTCCAAGGTCTGGCAGGGAGCTTCATGTCACACTGATTATCATTTACCACTCGCATTAATATACATTACTCATGCGATGTACAGTTGGTCAGTGTGCGCTTTGACCTGTCAGGTTGCACTCGGTGTACCAATTCAAATGTATATAAAGGTTTCGTGAGTGCAGAACAGACTGGAAATATATTCGACTATGTTTTTTGGCATTAATGTTCAGTATATTTACATGAATATAAAGGTACACTCTGTTCTTTCCAGTAATGATTCCTGTTAAGTTTAAGAATTGTACTTTGCAGATGGGTATGACTTGCTTTGGTTTATTGTTTGTGAATGGTTCATTTGCATTGTGGCAGCTGGCGATGATGAAACACACATAGGACGTTTACAGAGACAGTTGAACATTTACCTCCTGAAATTTAATTAAGGAACCATTTTTGAAACAACGACAAGACATATTTCATCAACTTCCTAATTAAGCTACGGTTAGCTCCATGAGTTGGTTAAAAACTGGTAGAAGCTGATTTATTTTTTTGTCCTAAGCTGTCACTTTAGAATCTTGTAAAACGTGTCTGATTATGCACTTCACATGATATTGTGCCAGCAGACTGAGGATGAAGCTGTCTCAGGCAAAAGGTCAGCATCCTCACCAGCTGCTACTCCATGTGGAAGAAATGGAAATAAACAAACCATATGACTTTTATATTGCAGTGTATTTCTTGTTCATCCTATTAAACACCCAGTCCTCATCAGAAAAACGTAGTAGTTCTAGTGTGTTGAACTAACTAAGTGGTCTAGGTTCCTCAATCTTACCAAGTAGTTTTATTGTCTAAACCTAACCGAATAGTTTTATTGTCTAAATGTAACCAAGTAGTTTTAGTGTTTAAACCAAATGTAGTAGTCTAAGTGCCCAAACTTAACCAAATAGGTTTAGTGCCTAAACCTAACAGAGTATGACAAAGGTCTGGTACTCTCTGCAACGCTGCAGCGATCATGTTGTTTTGGAAAACCGTGATATTGTATATGTGCCTTTGGGAGCCACTGATGCACTGGTCTAACTGGATGTTCCTGTGCCTAGCTATCCATTTAGCTTAAACATGAACATAAGTAACTCCAGGAAAATGGTATTCTGTAATGAAATATACTTAAAGTTGCTATTCTGTAAAACTGTACCAGACGAATGAAACAACATGTTGATATTACAGCTTCAAGGAGGTAAGTATGCAAGGTATATATCGCACAGTAAGTATTGTAGTTTCTGAGCTCTCTTCATCAAAGGTGTCGGCATGTAGTATGTTGATAAAGGAATCTGAGGAGGCAAGGCTGGGTGGAATGATAGAGCAATCTTTATTGAAACAGATCTCAAGCCCGCATCCGAACCAGGGCAGCCGCTCCCTGGTGTTCTCAAATCTATGACAAAGTTCTGCCCAATGCTTTGCCTTCTGCTCTATCAGAAATCCTATCGAGCCTTCGATCTCAGAAATCTACCAAGTACCACCCCCTTCTCTGCTTCTGCGTGCCTTTTTTTAAAGTATATTCACTCGCACCTTCCTGCTTCTAATTGGTCACTTTGATGCATTGAGGGTCCATCTATCCAATAGTAGAAGAAGAGAAGAAGTTCCTCCTTCTACCGTGCATTATCTAACTCTGCTGGGATCACTCCTTTGAGGTTACTGCCTAAAATGGACAGGATTGTCTCTCCATGCTTATATGGAAATGTATACATTAAGTCAGCTCTGAACAACTGGCATGAGAGATAGATTCAGTTTTAGTGCTCCGTACGGGCCTGTCCTCCAGCTAAACCTTAACACACACACACACACACAGAGCTGTTTAATTGCATCACAACATCACAACGGCCACATCTCTTACCTCACAGAAAGGGAACACAAACTATCCCTATTAAAGCTTAGCTCTGAATGTTTAACTATGCAGACATCTCAGTATAAAGAAACACAAATGGGGGCTAACAGAGAAATCAGAATCAGAAGGCTATGCTACGCTAATGCTAGACTAGGCAAATAATGCTGATGATGTTAAGCTAACAACAAGCAAATACACTAGTTAAGTATGAGGTACTTTTTGGCATTACAAATTAGCGTAAACATACCACTTTAGATACAATAATAGGTCATGGTATAAAACCCATAATTCATAATAAACTCAAGAAATATATGGTGTTCTACAAGAATATACTTTTAACCAACAAATTTACTGACAGACAATGTGTCTAACAAGTCTTAAATGAAAGACAACAAACATGCAAAGCCCACAGTTACCAGAACAACTAGCAATCAGCCTATGCAGTTGAATTGGTGTGAGGATGTGTTGTTGTAAAAGTATAAAAAGGAGAGAAGTCTTGGCAGTTTCGTCAAAAATTTTTCTGTGTAAAAAAACCTAATGTAAGCAGTTGTCCTCGTTTCCCTATAATGTTTTCATCCAATATTTTCGGTTGCTTTTTCATGTTTTGCTGGCTAAGTTGCGATTTTATCCTGTAATGTGTCTGAATGTGCAGTATCTTCAACTCCAGAAAAATTAGCTTTTCTGTGATTATCTTTCAAGCTTGTGGATTAAAGGGTTAAACTAAAAAGCTGTATTGCTTTGAACATGTGGTTTATTTTTCTCTTTGGTGTGCCACACAGCTATATCCATCCTCATAGTCACTCTGCTCTTAGCACATACTGTATATGTTCACTGCTCATCTTACAATAAAGCTCACTGACCTGAGGATACTTTCTCCTGCCCTGACTGAAATCATATCTGAACCTGCTGACCCAAACCAGCTAATATTTCCAGAGGCCTCAGCCTTTATTACATTAACTCTAAATGTTATAAGTGAAAAGGCTTGTAAGGTAAGGACTAACCATTGGGTTTGGCAAACAAAACATTATCTCAGCTAAATATGGCTGGTGTTGCTGCAGTCTAAGGCCTGGGGTCACACGAGAAAAGAAGTGTTAGGTAAGATGTGCCATCAAATCAATAGTGTTTATCGTTGTTCCAAACAGTCTCACTGGAGGGCTGAATGAAAAGCTGGCCATCATAAAAAGGGGAAAACTCAATACGGATTAAAATTTAGAGGTGCACATCTTCACTCTGACCTTTAAGATATTCATGATGCTGCACTTATTTGATCAATTAAAGCTGACAAAAACAGTTGTGTGAAAAATGAAAAAGGGTGCGAGAGAGGGAAGTTCAAACAGGAGTTTCCTCCCACTTGTACACAGCTCGCCAATTGCAGCACTTTAAATAAGGTCTGTGCCTTATTCTTCTAGCCGTGCTGTATACACAAAATACAAGTGATAAAAAATACTAGTACTGCGTTCATTATCTGCCCTGACAATGAATTAAGGTAAAATCAGTAATTTGAGACAACTGTCATCATCTCGGTAGCTTTGCTGAGCCAGTGTTGGCATGAGATGAGGTACACTTTATTAATCCTAGAGGGAAACTGACTGGCGTGAAGGACAATGAGACCCAGCAATGGAAAGAATGCCAAATGTCTCATTTGATTGCTATTTGGGGAGATGTCACAATTCAGTAAAAACTGGAAGGCACAGGCTGTACTGTAACCAAAATATGCTGGAAACTGAAGCAGATGTGTCAACTTTTGTTACTGTTGCTCTGCACAGGCTTCTCCTTTGAATGTTGCTGTCAGATTGTATTAATGTTGGATATGGGCCACATCCAAAACTATGAGCAGCAATTAAGAACTGTGAATAAATTGTGGCTTTTGTGAACGGCAAGAATAATGATTTACCCACAAGCCCTCTGGGGTTCCTTCTCCTTCAACCATATTTGCCTTTACATACTCAAGCAATATATTTTTATGCGAAAGAAACTAAAGTAAGCTAAACTAATGGAGTTGACATAACATTAGCTAGAGGGTTCAGGGCCAAATTAATCAAAAATTGGTGTTGGTCTGAATCATCTGGTCTGAATATAAAATGAAACACTGGCACTTTAATGAGGTGAATGTTTAATAAAAATCTGTGATTTTCTGAAGATTAATCATTTGATTGTTTTTTAAAACCCAATGACATATTAAACATTCATTTAAACATATGTTAATTATGATGACAATACACCAAAAGCAATACTAAATATTGTAAAAGGCATTGTGAGTTTTGCACCACCAGTGGGATCAGCGCTTATGGTACTGGAGGCCATTCCATTTAAAAAATAATACAACTAACTTGAGTAAATGTTGTATTGCCCCACAGTTTTCTGTCTCACATATTTTAGCATTCTTACATTTAGAAAACATGAAATATATTCACTTGTATCCACTCTGCTACTTGAAGGAACCTCATTCACAGTTCTAAGAGGACTATTTGATTATGTGAAAAACAGTGAAGCAATTTAATGAGGAGGAAACAAAAAACATGAAACTTAACATTATCCAGCTGCATATGTTAATGTTGAATGTTTATAAATGCTAAGCTGGTGTTAACAACCACAAATTCAGATGATTTAACTCTCAATTGCAAAGAATATACCACACAATGTTTATGAGGTTTAAAACGTCAACTGTTATTATGCACTGATATACATTGAATAGTATAAATGATGCCATGTATAATGGCAGATCAAATGTGGTTGGAAAATATCAGTATGTTATCATTAATACATAGATTAAAAAGGTCAAATGCATATAATGCATGGACTTGTATGGACGACACAAAAGAAGGACTGAAGTGTGTAACCTCAATAAGATATTTTCACTTGACTTGTTAAAGCACCTTCATTCACAGCAAGCAAGCAGCATGCTCGGTCAATCTGGGGAGCGCATTGCATACCCCGTCGCAGGAGTAGAGCTGTAGCAACCAGATATATTGAGCCGTTTTGGGCTTCAGAATAAGCAGGTGGAGGCTGGGGTGGTGGTGGCAAGCTTGCCGGCAGCAATGATGTGCGTGCAGCAGTGTTGAAGGAGAGATCAGTGAATGACGGCTTGGGTTTAAGTGGACCGCCTAATTTGAAAGAGTGACTGTGGTTGGTCGGAGACTGGAGCTGATCTGATCAGCTGGCTGTCAGCTGACTACAGCTGGGGCTTATGACTTCCGTGTCCTGCATGAATTTGCGCTGAGCTTCATTTTTGCTAATATTCTTATACTGATGTCTTGGGTTTCCCAACTGGTCAATTTTCAGCTTTGGGATTGTAGGTCGGGTCGGCCACCATCCAAAATCGTTGAGTTTTTGAGGAGTTGGGGAAACCCAAAGCATCAGGATTTGACCAGTTGGGAATGAGACATGGGAAAGCAACCACCTCACCAACAGGTGCTTTAGATCGAATACAATTTCATATTTAAGAAATTTTACTGAAGCAATTCATCATTGTACTTTGTTACTGTAGCATTATTAGCTGCTGGGTCTGAATTATTGTTTCAAAGCTTTGTGAAGGAGTCCCAGTGCATTTTTTAACTCCAGTGTCTCAACTGTTAAAATGTTTAAAAATCAAATATAGATCAATCTGGTGTCATTGTTGAGTTTCATTATGATATATTATTGACTTTTGACTTATTGACTATTGACTTATTATTGATATTATTGATATATATTAGTACCTCTTTGTTCTTGCTGTTGTAATAGTGCCTTTATTCAAATGCATGAAAGAAAATAAAGTTGAGCTGAAGGTATCCTTCACAGGGCCAGTTAATTTTTTATTTTATTTTATTTTTTTTTTGTATGTGTGCAATGTTATAGTTGTGGTTCATTTGGAAATTATGTCACATATCTATACAAAGGAATGACAACATGTATAGGCCTGCTTAATAAAGTCACATGTGAATGCCAATCCCAAAATCGGTGCAAAATGCTTTCTAATTCCAGGTTCAGACCACATGATATATTTGTCTGTTACTGTTTGTCTGGTCACTGTGTCAGATTGAGCGAATATGATCATAAATTATTGTCATGACTTTGCCAACAGGTGTATCAGACTACACACTGATCCTTTACCAATCATAGCTTGCCGTCGTTCACTACTTGTTTGATGTGACCAGGAAGCAACTGAGTAAACAATTGCAAAGTTTTCTCTGTTTTACTGTTCCACTTCTCAACAACATAATTCCTTTTTCCTTTCGAAATGTCTACACCTGTGCTGGCTCAGCTCGACTGTGATATAAAAGTAACACTCGGTTGAACATGCTAATTCACTCTCCTTTTCCGGTGCGATTGTATGATTTGTGGTGTTAATGTCTTTCCGTCCGTCTCTTTCAAGCAGCTTGAACATCAATCAGTCTGCGTTGAGTTTGAAAGAGAGACTCATGTTAAAGATATCAAAAAAGTTGCCACTGTCAGTTACTTCTGTGTTGTTTGAGTCTTGTCAGCTGCATGATCGGTACTGCGCATGTGCAACTGTCAACAGAGATGAGATAGAGCAAAGATGTGTCACTTAGCAACTTTCATTTACATTTAGGGCATTTTGCAGCTCATGCTATGCAGGGTCGAGGTGAAGTCTGAACAAGTGAGTCTTGAATCTTTTGCCGAAGATGGTGAGTGGTTCTGCTGTCCTGACATTGGTGTGAAGTTCGTTCCACCACTGAGGAATTCCATGTTAACTCTTGTATTGTCTTCACTTTTGGGATCCGCTGTTAACCCTCGGGTCAAATTGACCTGGAGCATATTTGGGGTGAAATAAAATGTTACTTCATAAACCATTAACATAAATTGTCTTTATCTCAATTTCAAACAATAGAGATAACATATGTTTAATGATGGCAATCAGTCTCTACTAGAACACAATTAACAGTGGATGTGTAATTTGTTTTTTTGTCATTGCTGGCTCTTGGGCTGCTCCAGTGCCTGCCTGTGGTTAGGCTTAGGGTTAGGGTTATGTTTGTGTATGTGTCTACATACACCCTACAAGAATACTGTCCTAAGTTGTGAGAATGGCCACAATTATGGCTGGATGGTAGAGCAAATAATGATCCAACAGGCAGGTTAGAGGTGGGTCACAGAGGTGGTTCTTTATTCATCCATCTCTTCCATCCCTGGAAGATTCCATCCGCCGGGATCCACTGCCTACCAACATGTTTAACCCTTCATTTTTATTCCGACATTTACACAACATAATCTGTAACCTATATACACCCCCATTTACATCAACTAACAAAGAAAATACACACATCCACTTCATATTACATTTGCTAAAATACAATACACACATCGCTACCACCCCCCACACCAATTTACACTTGGTAACCCCCGGAACTATAAAAGCAGTGTCCATTGCCTGGGGAAGCCTTTTGCCTGCACACCTTGAAGACAAAGACTGGTGAGTACACAATACACTTGACTTACTCAATACACATTTTTCGCTTAGCTCCTTGTTTAAGCAACTAACATATTTAATATGCACATTTAACCCTATGTCCCTCTGCTCTAGGTGGAACTGCGTGGCCCACACAGCACCCATCAGCCAAATCAAGACCCAACAAAGGGCAATAAATATGACGACAAATATTCAATAAATATGGTAAACCTATCCATACAAATGTGAAAAAAAGCAGTGTTAAAATGTATTGTGCAAATCTCCAAAAAAGTGCTGTTGCTCCTCTTAAAGTGTCTGTGCAATTATTAAAGTGCATATGTAGTCACGCTCAGTCCAAAGTGTGTGGTGCCATTTGTGCAAAACCAGGTGACGATGTGTTCTTCTTTAAGTAAGTATTCCATCCAAATAACAACGGCGCTCCAAGTTTGTCTCAAGTCACCAATCTAGCAAACACAATTACCACATCTTGCACATTTGAGTTTACATAGTCCCTCTGTGCTGTGCAGGGAACAGGACTCAGCCAGTTGATAGAGATACCCAGTGTTGCACAGTAACTCAGCCTTGAAAGACAAATACTATAAGAGTCAGAGTTACTGGTGGCTCAGTTTTTACTGCTGTGGGTAGTTGTTTCTGATTGCCAGTAGGAAAGGGACTCCTCAAACGTTTCTCCCAGGCAGAACTTCCTTCAAACTGTGTACTTTCCATCAGTCAGATTGTTATGAACAGTAGGTTATGTTTGGGGAAAGTGCGATAGCTGGTGTAAGGGGTCAGGGGTCCAATCGTAGTGAGGAAGGACGAATTGAACATAGCCTAAAAGGAAGCATTGCCTTTAAAAATTCAGGGCTAAGCAGCAGTCGCCTCAGCTGTGGAGTGCGGACTTCCTCTAAGTCCTACCATCGATTCTCCAAGTCAAAGTTTGGCATATCATTGCATGACTTACCCAGACATATTCCAGTCAAACATTTCCCGTTTTTCTTCTGTCAGAATACAACACTGACAAACATGGACACAATATTACTGTATATGTATTATTGAAAATCTCTTATTTAAATTGGGTTTTGATCACCTCGAACAGCATACTAAAGTCAGGTTGGTGTGTTTAAACTGCAGAAAAAAAACACAGTAAAGTCTGGAAAACCCAGCAATGTGACATATGTGGACATAGAAGCACATTACAACACGCAATGATCATTGATTTTTGCTTTCAAGTAATAGTCACAGAATTCTATTTTTATTCAATCAGTCGGCATGTATCCAGCCCAGAGTGCCACTTGTACCCGAGGACACTGTAGAGCTTTTGTCTCACGAGCCAGAAACTGTGCAGTAATGCCTCACTGAATAAAAGAGCCATTTAGTGAAGTGGATATCCAAGATATATGGCTCATCATTATTCCCATGCTATATTACGCTAAGGCCCCTAAACTCCCAGCGCCCATCCCGAGAGACCAGTCCTAATGCCTCCTCTTCCACAGTCCCTTGACCACAATAATAATGGGTAGCTTTTTACCACACAGCATTCTCCAGACTGCAGCTCTGTTCAGACTGGCTCTCAGTGCTACTCTTTGACTTTGCAAGCATCCAAAACACAGACAACCGCTCATTTATCTGTCAAACAACATTTTTTGGACAATTGCAGAGAAGATTAGGTGGAAAATAGTCTTTATCCCAAGACAGGCTTTCAAAAGAGGCGCTGTCCGGGGCTTGAAATGTTCTTTGTCTCCGTTTGTCACTTTCTACATCTGCTCCTCTCCTTTCTTATACCCTTCTTAACTTAGACGTTCATAAGAATGTACTGTAATTGGAGATAAACAGCATTAATCTTCTCTATTGTCCCTGAATAACCCTCTGGCCCATTTCAGGTTTATTAGCCTCTTTATTGCGTGAGTGTGAGGGTACAGTACTTGACATATTCATCTTCCCAGTAATCTTTTATACTGCATTTATAATGATACCACCCCTTGGAAAATGAACTTTTATTCATACCAGCAATTAAGATCTTGTGCAGTTTGTCTTGGCCACCGGGGAATGAAACAACCTGAGGAATCACTCTGCTAATGATGGCCTGTCAACGATGCAGCTGTCTGGAATAAATCGTCAAGATCCCCTCATAAACAGCTATTCCCCCAACATCCAGCACACACACACAGACACACACACACACACACACACACACACTTAGTTAAAGTTTGTTGTGTTGCCAACTTTGTACCTCATACTTCCATGTAAACCATCCACACACGTTTATTGATTGACAGCTCACTAAGCCTACGTCCTTTTAGCTGCACCTTTCAAGCATGCCATTCCAGCATGGCACATTAATAGCTCACAACAAGAAGATCCGCTCACAGTGATTTCTTTGTTTATTTTTTTATTTTTTTTTGATAATAGGATGCAATTACTGTTCATGGGATTTTACCAGCTGTACCTAGCTATCGAAAGCTAATGCTAATGCTGAAACTCTGTGAGGTGACTTTTAATGTTACCAGCTGATTCATTTAAACGAGAACCATTTAAAGGGCTGTGGAAATTCTGACCCTTATGTTGAAAAGTAGCAACTGATGTGAAGACGCAAATGTCCTATGGGGAATTTTTTATTCAACTGTGAAAAATGAAATCACTTGTGAAAAATGTTCGGTTTGCATGTGACTTAATTTTCTTCTGAAATGTTGCAATTTTAGTGCGTCATATGTTAAACCTGCTGATCACATTGGAAAATATTCAATTCGGACGGAGAAGTGACATTTAACATGCAACATTTTCATTCAAAGCTAAAACAGACTTGGCATTTCAACAAAACGTGCCGTACAGTGTCACGTTCACATTGCATGTTTATGACCTGTCTTTCATATTGACAAGTGGAGGTGATGGTGATGGAGTCACAGGTTAGTGAGTACGGTTCAAGATTGCTTTTAATTGTTTGTTTTTTTTTAAACCGCTGGCAATTTCTGATGAGTGACTACAGCTTTTTCAAAATGAATAAGCATGACACTGTGTTTGAAAATGAATATGTTTGAATGGTAAATGGACATTTCTATAGCGCTTTTCCAGTCTGCTGACCATACAAGTTGCAGTAGGGAAGTTTGTGATGAACAAAGCAGGTATTTTAAGCCAAACTACAATGTTTTTCAAACCGTTACCATTTTTTGTGCTTAATCGTAAATAAAGAATACTCTCAGCACTGTCACAGGATAAACATGTAATTTAAATGTATAGAAGCGTAACCTTGCAACTTAAAGAAATATGTGTTTCAATATATCTGTTATCATAAATACATGCCAACATGTATTGTGGCAGCAGGGTTGAGGATCCTCATCAGGTTGATGATGCATCTGGCTGGCTTGGAAATAAAGCAGCAGCAGTGTGTATTGTAGGGAAACTATTCACAGTGGTAGCCACGAGGGGTTTGTGTGCTTTCTATAAATAAATTAAAAAAGAAATAAAGCACTTTTCCAAACAAACGGCAACAACAACAGCAAACGCTGATAAAAGCAAAGTAAATAAATAAATAAATAAAACCAACAAGAATGATTTACCAGGGGAATAAAAAAAATCAAAATATAAACTGTATGAAAGACCTGAATAAGCAACAAAGTGAGAGTGCACCTTTTTCACAGCACACATTTTGACACGGTTGTAATTATCAACATCAGTGGTGGCTGTATTTCATTTAAGTGAGCCAGTTCCAGGGTTTGTTACTGTTCATGTTGGCTCACCGGAGATTCTCCCAGGAACACTTGATGAAATGGCACCTTCCTTCATGTCAGTGTCTTCATGTGTTTTCCCTGCTGTTCGAAGTCATCATGTCCGTTGTGAAAAAGGTCTATTAATGCTTTGTTTTCAAAAGTACGCTTTGAAAAAGCTTTAAAGAAAAGGATTTTAGGATAAATAACAAATGAGTTTTGCAAAAGTAACGTCTATCTAACACAAGTTTCGCCGGAGTTTTATCAGAATAAAAAGCAGGACAGAGCCGTGTCTGTTAGTCTGAACTCTGACAACTGCAACACAGTGGACGTTTTGCACAGGTATTGTACTGGCGTTACCTGTAGTCTCACACAAAAAAGTAGTAGTTTGGCTGTTGACACGCCTGTTGCCAGTTACTACTGTAGGGACTAATCTTTTTCATCGAGCATGTGAATGTTTGCAACTTGAGAAGAAAAAATCACAGACTAATCCACTCCCTACAATATCAATCTTTTTAAAAAGGTGAAAATAAAAATAAAATAAAAAACACCAGGCTCTAATCTTTTAAAAACTGCTCTTACCAGAGCCGGGGTGGGTGTTTAGCCAACAGTAAAAGTATGTGTTTAAAATGTTTTTTTTTTTGTTCTTTTTTGTTCAAAGCATTATGCAAACTCTCCAACCAGGAGAACAGTGTTCAGCAGCCTTAAACCAGGTAATTAATGTAATTCACGCAATGAAGGACATCATGGTGTGTAATGTCCTGATAACCATTTCCGATGGCGACAGATAACAGGGTCGGTTCATGAAGAATATCATACTGTGACCACACAGTATTACAGAAACAGGGAAGCAGCAGATGCAGTCAGTCCAGCCAGAATCTGCACATTTTCAGTTTTCACAACAAAACCTCTGAAAAGTAGCAGTTTCAATCTCAGAGGATGCAAAATAATTTAAGACTTCATTTTTCCCTCTCGACAATATCATATGTCAACTCAGATGCCGTTTACTCTCATCAGATCAGTTCTGTGATTGTTAACCCAGACCATCCATCTCACACTCATCTCAGCAACCTTATTAGTCCTTAATTCAGAAAATTTGAAATGTTTAATATCCCGAGATGGATTGTAATGTAGCTTTGTCAGATTCAATTTCTCTGATCATATTTAACCCCAAGCCTGCAACTCACTCACATGTTTGAAGACTGCATTACCATTATCAATTGTTCAACCCACTTGCAGAGGCCTCTCAAAGTGAAGGCTCTAATCATTCCGTTCTGCTCTTGTGGACCGAATGGAAATTTCTCATTTGTTATGATTCATGATGAGCCGTTCTGAGAGGCAGCCTGTTCTCCTCTAGCATCAGACAAGTTTCTACATTTGCACTCGCATTTATTTTTGAATGGCACAAAGCTGTAGTAGCGGCTGTGTTTAGGAAATGTCAGCAATTAGGACAATGAATAGAGTAGATAATACCACAAATGAAGTGTAAAATACAATAAATCAAATTCAGTTTAAGAGTAATTGGATACATCTATTAGGGTTAAAGCAATATGATAGCTCTAGACATCGATCTCATATCAGTGGCTTCAATGCTCGTGGTAGATTCTAAACTGTTGAGAAAAGTGTGTTTAAACTACAGGGCTCACTTGGCAGAACAATTGGGTCGACTGCTTTGGAATGAGGTCTGTCTTTGCACATAAACTGCATAACATTATTTAGGGAATGTAGAGAAGTTGTCTAATCTGAATACTTTTGGATCGCTTCAAAATCAAACATTGACAATATTGCACCATCTAAATTACTGGGATCACTCACTACCATGGGTTGGGTTTGGTGTGGGTAGTATTTTGTTACAGCATCTTGCGATGCCACAGCTTGTGATGCTATCGGGCTGACAAGATCTGTCCATAGACTGACAGACAAGGTTAAAACGACAGCAGCTATGCTAGACTGTGCGCGAATGATTTGAATTGGGATACAGTGACCCGCAACTTGGGCCAGACAAATATTGAAAGTGCCTTGAAGTACTTTCAGTTCAAATAAAATGCAACTTGCATTCAAATCAAGTCAGCCTTACATCAACAGAACTGGCACAAAAGATGAACTGTGTTCTGTATTCTTTTTTTTTTTCACCAGAAGCCACATGGAGGACTTTACTCTTGTAATATAAAGTGGAGCACATGTCGAAGAAACCCTGTACGTTAAAATGACATTATAGCAATACAAATGTACATTTGCCATAACCACTGAAGAATGTACTCACGTACTCCTTGACAATGTAACTATCATCTAATTTACATTTTTCAAATGTAATGTTGGCTGATTACAGTTAGTTATTGTCATCTGTTACGACCCAGCCCCGCTCGGTTGGTACAGTCCTGTGAGAGGAAACAGGAAAGATTTATAACGCAGTATCAGTCTAAATATGGGCGCAGCATCTGTGCAGAATATAGGAATAGATAGAGATGGTTTGTGTGTTTTTGTGTGTGTGTGTGTGTGTGTGTGTGTGTGTGTGTGTGTGTGTGTGTGTGTGTGAAAGAGAGAGAGACAGAGAGAGAGAGAGAGAGAGAGAGAGAGAGGTTTTAATTAGAACTGTGAGCAGGTAGAGAGGAGGGTGCATCAGGCGGACCGGAATTTATGGTTGATCCTGCTGGAGGTGCTGAAGGCTGAATTCAATTAAACATCTGTGATGGGAGGTACCCACTTTATAACCCCAGTGGTATACCTGTTGTCAGTCCCACATCCCTTTGTTCTCTTTATATCTGAGCTATGTTTCTCTTGTGGGAGATGTTATGTCAGATCCTGTGCGGTGCTAAATGTTATCACATGTGTGTTGGTGTGTAAGATTCTGACTCCCGACTTTTTAGTTTGTGAAACTACAACAGCTGTATCTCCGGCTACAGCTGCTTGCAGAATTTGTTTTGATGCTCCTGTTGGCATCATATATTATAATTGTAAACTTATTATCAGCATTGCTTGTGATTACTCAGAAACTCAGTGTTAGGCCTGCAAGTCCCGACCCCTCCTTCCTGGTTCTCCGTATTCAACTCACATTCGATTTAATTTAAAAGTGGCATCAGTGATGTTTTGACAGCAGAGCGAGCTCTTGTTTTGTGCCTCACCAACTGTGTGATACCAACAATGTTTTACTATTAGCTCACAAATTTTGTTCGAAGCTGGAACCAACTGTTAGAAATCTTACCCAGACATAAACAAACCCAGACAAATATTGAATGTTCCTTGAAGTAAGTTCAATTTGACCTGAGTTTGTTCTCAAGTTAATTGAAATTACATTAATTATTATCAGAGTTTTTGCAAACCATAACATGTTGCACATTACACGTGAGGTTGAGTAATCTGGGTGACGATGCTGCTGAACGGCTTGCGTGGGTTTCACTTTGAGAAGAGCCTTTCAAACCGTGGACGTGGATTTGCATAAGTAGTCAATTTTTTTCATTCCTGCACACAACACATAGAGTATGGTGGAAGTATTAAAATCTGTCACATACTGTATTGAGGTATTGTACAAAACTAAAGCTAACAGGGTTGTCTGGGTCTTTGGGGCTTGCTATAAGTAGAGTCATAGGTTAAGCCTGTGCAGGGCTTAAAGAAACCTATTTCTCTTATCTTCCCTGGTCATGAACCATGAGCAATAACATTATCAAGGGTCTGTTGTTACAGGGTTGGGGTAGAGAGGAGCAGAATTACAGGCAGTGAGGAGATTTTAAACACTACACGTCTCGGGGATGTGTCCAATCGTGCCTCTAATCTGGCCATTGTGCCGGGCCTTATCAGCCTTCAGTGCTCTGAATAGAACAAAGAATAGTATCGGCCGATCCATAAATCATAACTTTAAACACTGTGGGAGGTCACTGTTCAGCGTGTCCTCCTTGATACAGCTTTGGCCTGTACATTCTACCGGCTCCTGCTGCTCTCACATTAATGCCTTGTTTTCTAATAGAAAATGTGAAAAGGGACCCGGACATCCAACAATATCAAGTGTTCAGGGGGAGGGCCTACGTTCTTAATCAGATGTTATCAGGTATACCTTTCACTGAGGATTTGCTATCTGCTCTTTTGTCCAGTTTGTCTTTTGTGTCCGTTGTTGTTCCCCCATTGTCCACATCAGTGCCTCATTGATTTGACTTGGATGTGCGTCTTTACCATTTGTATGTTGTGTTCATACATTTATGTGTTAGTTTTTAGCATAAATGAGCATGATTTTTTGTTTTTTGTTCTGGAAATAGGGTTGAATAGCGAGCCTAGGTCAACCTGACGGTAAAAAACAGTAACGACAAGCAAACAAACAAAAAATGAAACAGCTAGCTGTTTCAAGTCTGGATGCTGATAAGCTTATTGAATACTGGCTGTAATGTTTCACATTAAAGGAGACATATTATACTCATTTTTAGGTTTATACTTTTATTTTGAGTTACTAGAATAGGTTTACATGCTTTAACAGTAAAAAAAAAAAAAGTGTTGCGGTGTATATCCCCCCTTCTGTCTGTTTTTTTTTAGCTCCTGTCACTTTAAGGCTACCCCCTCCTGAATACCCTGCCCCCTCTGATTGGTCAGCTCACACATGCCCGAGCCAGCAGCCAGAAACACTGACAAGGCATTTCAGGCCTTTCAGGAGAAGTGTTTTCTGTGTCTTGTTTGAGCGGCCTTTGGGGTTTTTAACTTTGGAGAGCTTTTACATGCACAAGAACCGATATAACACAGAAGAAAAAAGATGAATAAACATAACACGTCTCCTTGGAACTGCTTAACACACTAGGTGGGGTCATGCCCATGTGTTGTCAGCATAGTACATGTGCGTACAATCATCTTCATCTTCTCAGTGAAATTAATCTTCAACAGGCCCTAGTTTAAATTAAAACCTGCATCTCACCGTAACATCAAGCTGATGTATGAACTGTACATGTACAAATAAACAGCACAATTAATTAACTTCCCACCTTGCTTTTTGGAATAGTTTTAAATTGTTGTGATAAAATATTATTTGAGGTGAATGTTCAATGTGATGGCAAAGAAAAAGTTCCATTCAGTCACTCTCAAGGTCAAAGCCAGAGAGACACAAGTATATATACTTCATATGTTTGCAAATAGAGTTGTCAAAATTAATATCTGCTATACGCAACGCTTCATTCCCGTTTCCCTTAAATCGATGTATTCGTCAAGGGTGAGATTTGACATGGCTGTCAACTCATTTCCAGATTACAGTTTCTCTTCCTCTCAACCCTTTTTTTTTCTTGCTCTCTGCACATTCCTGTACAGCTTTTATTTATAAATGATTCAAACAAGCACAATGATGGAATGCTCAAATATGCATCATCCTGGCCTAATCTTCTCTCTTCACTGAGTCACAGAATGTGGGGCTACTCAACAGCTGATAGTGTCATTTTACACTCAAAACAATGTAGCGCTATAAAAGCACCAAGGTCTTTTTATGTGTCATTAAACCCATGTATATTATTTATGTCAGCTCTTGTATCCCTTTTAAGGATGCACACAGATTTGGGAGCGTCATCAGTATTGGCTGATAAAAAACATTAGAATTAGAAATGACAATTTCTTCTGATATGACAGGCTGATAGGATGACGTTTTAGCTATGCATATATGCATATATGCATATCGGCGATGAAGTAGTTTTATTATTTTGCACAGTGAATCTGTACATACTGAAAAGCATTGTATGTGCGCGTCTGCCAGTGGGCAATCTCTACCAGAGTAGGCATAATGATATTTTAATTCCACCGCAGCAAGGACTTAATCTTCTCTCCAATTAGGTGGAGGACATATGTGCATATATCAGCATGTACAATCTGCAAAAAAGTGTTTGAAAATCAATAATGTGCAAACAGGTAACAGTGTAGATCCCTTTTAAAATCCACAATACAGAATAACAGTGACAGTAGGCAGTTAAGTATGTCTGACATACTAACAACATATAAAACCACGAGTGCATTTTCAAGCACACAATAACCTGGTAAAGTCATAATCAGGATATTACACTTACACTGAACATAGATAAACCTTTGAGTCACAACATGTATTCTCGACCATGAGTTCAGTCAGCCATTGTTTTAGTTTAACGGGGCCTACTTTACTGTTTTGATTCAGTCTTACTGCTCTCATCATCCTTGTTTTTACCAATTGAGATGAGATAAAGCGCCAGTGCACTAACTACCAAGCACCAGGCAGTTGACCAGCAAAGTTAATGACTAGCTGATGTAGAAAGTAGTGCATTCAGTAGCTTAGGATCCAAAGAAATATTCATTTGGGGAGTGGGTGGAGACTAAAACAGTGATTTTAAAGGAGAGAGAATATTGGACTTGTACTCAGGTCAATACAAGAAGAACTTTAAATGAATGCTAATGTTGCTCAATGTCTGCTGAAGACAGGCAACTTCTACCTCACTCATTCACCATAATAGCTTTATCAAGTGATAAATATCAGTGTTGTGTTTGCAAGTCGGCCACTGGGCCGAGAAATGTCTCAAAAAACAGACAAAAGCAAAATGCTCCTGCTTAAAGGGAAAAGCAAGTATGAGCCCTTGAAGGCTTTTTCTGTTCCTTTTTTTTCAAGTCAAAATGGAGAAAGCTTGTCATTCAGCTCTTCTAGCAAAAACTGTGTCTGTGCTGGTTCCTCATACTCCTCAGCATCACAGAGACTCCCAGTCATGCTGCGTATAAACTGTCACATCAGGATGTAAAGGATGAACCGGGTTTGGCTGCGTTTTCCACTCGGTTAGTTTTGGCCTCTTTATCGCATCACCAGGAAAAGAAGCCGAGAGCAATGATAAGGTTCATGCTATACATTACCAGAGTCCGATTTTCACCTTCCTTGTGCCATGCAGATCCTCATTACAGTGCTTATCTCCAAATAAACCGGAGTTGGGGAGGCATTTTCACACATAGCAGACAGTTAGGAACCTGGATAAGGTATTTGTACGCTGAATTATCTCAATTTATATTGTGAATTTCCAGGTTTCTTAAGACTGTGCAGCATTGTGTTGTTCACTGGAAGAAATAATGCACATGAACAGGATACTGCACAGGCCTTTGTTCCTTTCTTGGTGGGTCATCACAGCAATGAACAAACAAGAACGTCTGCAATGAACCGAGTGTGGGTAAGGATGTGGATTTGTGTGAGTATTATCTGCCTAACTTCTTGACTGACAAGTGGATGTCCAGTGAGAAATCATATTTCTGTGTTACCGAGAACAGACAAGGTGATAAAATCGCTATTCCTGTCAGGTATGCACCAGTGAATTGTTCATCAGTTCACCACCTATTTCCCTATGAGGTTTCTTTTTTTTCCCGATTTTCCTTCTTTACTCAAAGCTGGGTTTGAAAAGAGAAGCTTTGGTGTAAGCAGAGAGGCCACAGGGGAGCAAATCCCAGCGGACACTCAGAAAAAGAACAGCTTCAAAAGGGCCTGCAATACCACGGTGAATTGTATAAAGGAGAAAAATGCAATGATTAAAAGTGAAATGTTTGTTTGAAGATAATGTTATTTTGGAGAACATCTCTTAAGAGGATTTCTAACTTGAAAAAGAGAAAAGAGGAAGAAATGGAGCAAATGTGGGAGAGAGACTTGGAACTAATTCCCACAGAATGTATACGTGTTCAAAATTGGTAACATAGCATAGGAGCCACGATCTCCAGCTCTGAGCTCAATGCTCAGTATACAGAACAGGGATGCATGATAGAAGTGAGATATCTCTGCTTTATAATATAATGCCTGAAGGGGAAACATGGGTTAAAGAGAGCAGATACGTGGGACTACATGGTCTGACTCTGAATGCATACAAGACAGCTATTTAGCCTGCGCAACCATTAGCAGGTGTACATTAGTATTCAGCAGAGCAGCTGTAATGCGGCTGACTGCTTGGGTCAAGTCAGAACCACATCTGGGCTGGGTCGGCTCTGTTCTAACCCAAAGATAGTTATGTGTAATGGCAGGCATGAGACAGAGCAGCAGAATATGATCTTAGGCAAAGGCTTCCATCTGAATTGGCCCGTTCTTGAATGAAAATTGGTGGTAGCATAGTTTTTGGGATGCCGGATGCATTGTACCATGTTATTATTATATATAAACTCTCCAAATGTAACTTATTAGATAAAACTCTAATTGTTCAAATCTTTCAGCTCCAACTACAACAGTGTGTCATTTTTAAGAATCAATTGGAAATCATTATTCTTGACGGACCAGGAACAGAGCCCTGGGGCCTTCCCGCTTCATGGTGAAGGCCGCAGGGTTCTGTCCTTGATCCACTTCTCATTTCTTATAAATTATTTAACAGAATCATGTCATGACGTAGGTGTATGTGGATAATATGATTATGTATCCTGTAGAACTAATCAGTACATTTCTACCCACCTGCACAGCACATACAGTCCACAGAGGCATTGTTTAAAGTTTCTGAAGGAAAATATCTTGAAAATATCTTGGTCTTCTGTTGGACAATACATGATACAAATAAAATGCATTTAGATTTATTGACTGTTTTGTGCTGAAAATAATTTGATATTTGATATATTTACATAGTTACCTACCACAGTATCTGGGTGCAACAAAACCGTATTTAAAAAAAACCAACTCATGAAATCACAATGTTAAGTCTTGAAAGCTTGCATTCTGAAGTAACACTGTGATCCTACAGTACCCTCTATGATTTAGAAGCTGTTATTTTAAGGTGAAGAAGTTGCATAATGTTGTCAGCTCATCGGTAAACAAATGACGGTGCCTCTGAGGGATTTCTGGCTCAGTAACAAGGGGTGGGTCCGTGGGGGACTGAATGGTGACCTTTTGTAAGTGCAGTCAAACAGAATTTGAAACAAGAATCTTAATGTAGCTTCAGTGATTGGCTACTTGTCACAATGACTGTGTGGAGGCCTTCTGGTTCCGGCACCACTTGGCCTACTTGGTCGTCCTCCTGGATCCACATTCTTCACATATATTGTATCAGATATCCTGTCAATGAAATTTGAGAAAACTGTGATTTTGTTGTTCTGTTTTGTGCATGCGACACCGACTGCATGTCTGTCCATCCTGGGAGAGCGACCCCTCCTCTGTGGCTCATCCTGAGGTTTCTCCTATCGTTTATCCATTTTAAAACTTTCTCAATATGGCAAGTTTTCCATCACTTGAACCAAGGGTCTGAGGACAGAGGATGATATTCACAGTAAAGATCATAAAGCCCACTGATGCAGTGTGATTGTGATCCAGAGTTATATAAATAGAATCAATTTGATTTGATTTGTCGTTGAGTTTTACGTATTTTCTTGACAACCTTCCTGCAAAAAAGCTCATACTATAAATGACTATAAATGCTGTGGTATGTGTCATTGGTCCACCGCTCTTTTCTCTGAAATAACTCATTAATTCAGAAGTGCGTGTTGCATTGGCAAAAAATATCAATCCACTGAAAAAGACTTGAGGGAGCATTACTAACGCAGTGATAGACAGTGAAAGCATGGCGCTGTGTCATTTGACAGGACACAAGAAGCTAGGAAATGTTGTGTGTGGCAGTTCGTCTTCTTGTCTCCGAGTGGTCCACTCGCCATCCCTTTGAAATCCTTCAACTGCATGACTTTGCATAAGCAACACCTAATTGAATATTAATGGCTTCTGATGGTATTTGATTATCTGTTTTTCATTTGGAAAGATTATACAAATGAGCCTCATTTGCATGTCAGCATCCAGGAAATGAAATGGAGTGTGTCTGCCAGATTATTATTTCTTCTTTTAACGCCACCGAGCACAACTTCTTTAATCTCATGAATTCAGGATTAGTTTCACATTTTGGTGCGATGCTCCAATTTGGTTTGTGCAAGGAGGTCATTTACGCCGGCGGAGTGCTTTTGTTTGCTCCAGTAGGTGAAGACAATAGACATAATAAAGTTTCAATCAGCTTTGTTATTTTTCTTCAAAGCCTGACTGAGCTTTGGTATTTGTCGGATGGCATCCATTCTCGGGGCAGGGCAGGTATGCAGGCAGATGGCAACAGTGGAAGGATGATGAAGAGTTTAGTCTCATTCAGTCGCTATGAAGTAAATGGAAGAAATGAAAAGCCCATAATAGGAGTGGAGTGGAAAATGACTGTCCTGTCTGGCTCCCAGGCAACAGCTTTATCTTCACAGCAATTTACAGTAATCCGGGGTGGCTGTGAGGGCCTGCCGTAGGCCCCTGTTAGCCACTGCAAAATGACATGTGAGTATACCGAGTTAAAAGAAAAAAAAAAACATTTGGAACAAGGCCTAATCATCACTTTAAGTCACATATTATACATTTAGACTGCAACTATAACTCAAGTGAAGGGCACTGTGCACTCTTCTGCTGTGGCCGCGGTGCATATGTCATAGATAATAGTCTGCCTGCACCTTAGAGTGGAAAGTCAAAACAGGAAGGACGTTTTATTCAGAAAGGAATGATTTAAGTTTGCCCTTCAAAAGTCTGACACAGCCTCTTCTCCAGCAGAGTAAACTAAAACAGCCCCAAGAATTCTAAGCACAGCTGATGAATCATATTACACTATACCGGATACAATATCGATGTTTATTCCCTCTTTGGCCCAAGGTGTACCTGCTTGTCAGTGTTACTGTCCACACCTCATGTCGGCGGATCAATCCTAAGTGAGACTCTGCTGAAGTAGCTCTTGATTTTGATTGAATTTTGAGCATAGAGTCTTCTTATCCCAATCAATTTAGCTGGGTGTGCCATTGATCTGATAAACATAAGCGGCAGCGGCAGTGCGGAGTTTTGCCAAGCTGATATCGAATCAGAATTGAGTGAAGAATATCCATAAGTATCGAGTGACTGCTCGAGCAAGTCAGTAAATCATTCTCTGATGCATGCCGTTTGAGTGAAGATATGCAGTCGTGAGTTGAGTGCCTCCTCCACTGCTCCCGCATCCTCATACTTGTATTATTCTTATGATATGTTTTCCTTTTCCTTTACACGTGCATGGTTTATATTTTTAAACAAGGTCAAATACTCAGGATTTTCCATAGGATTTCTCATCAAAGCCCGGAGGATGCAGGGAAGTACAAATGTGATATTCACATGCAGGAGAGAAGCACAACAGCTAATACCGTCAGTGGACTCACAGTCTTATTGAAGTCACTTTCTCTTCCTCACCGTCTCCCTCCCTCTTCCTGTCTTTCTCACAGCAAGCATTCGGAGGATCTATTTCTTATTAGAATTCATCCCAGAAATCATGTCGGGCCAGCGTGCTCCTGCAGCTCCAGACTCTATTAAATGCCTCATTCAATTTTATAATATAGTTTTTATTTGACATTAAGGGCCTTACAAAAAGGCGGTGGAATTATTAGTAAAAAAGGATGAGAGAGAGTGAACCACCCACAAGAATGCTATTATACATTCTGATTTGCTGTCTTTTTCTCTCCTGGAATGTTCCAGTGCATCTTTCACAAACCCTCACTCTCATGAATTGGTTCCAGAAGTTGTGATGTGTTTTTCTTTTTTTCTTAATCCTTGCTAAAATCTCTACAGCACAGCCCTCATGCAGCCATGAGGATTGCTGATTAAGCATGAGAGCATAGAGTGTGCAGTCCAAGATCCCAGTATGAACAAAAGGGCAGCCCAACTAAAACTCCTTTTTGTAAGTGAACTTGAAAGAAAATACACCTTCGACTTTAGATCTGTCCTGGTTCATGTTCACACTGGCTTTTAACAAATGAACAAACAAAAGAAGAGCAAACTTGAAAACACATACACTGACGGGTGAATTATTAACTGTCCACGTAAATAAATTCAATTTCACTAACTGACAGCAGCTCACGCAGCACTTAACAGCTTCTTGTCTGTTTAATTATCTTCTCTGGTGTCACAGAGAGCAGTAACTGGACCTTGTATACCATAAATAGTTAATGAAGAGACAGGAACTAGACAAAAAGGCTATTTGGTACCATTGCATTTTATCACGTATAGTTCAATAAGTGACACAATGAAGAGTGAGTTCTGTGGGGGAATTTTATTATTCTTACTTTATGAGGTCATATGTAGCTTGTACAGACATTAAAGTCTGGATAAGAATAGTGATGATTGCTGTATGAGCAATATTCTCATTGTCTCTGCAACCTAGATACTCAAAGATAATGTAGATATGTCTACAGAAAAGATGTCTGACGAACCAAGCCAAGGCAAAGCTAACTGTTTGTGTAAAACTCATAAAGAGGCCTTTGAACTATCGATGTTTACAGACGAAGTGTCTCTGTTCTATAACTATCTCAACGTGAGTCATCGGTGTCTCTGTGTCTTCTTCATCTCTCCTGAACGGTCAAGCGAGCCGAAATTCCACAACAAGTTTAAAACAAATACAATTCTCTTTTAATCACTTTTCCTTGTCTGATTGATCTGCAAAGATTCACGTGATTAAGTGCATACATTATACCACCAAAATTATAAATGTAGGATTTACATTAGTCATACAGATTGGGCAGCCTGTCCTAACTCCCAACACATACGTTTGACGCTGTAGTTACCCCTCTGGCATCATTCTGGAAGCACCTCTTTAGTCCAGTTGTAGAAAGAGCGAGCAAATTCAAAATTTGGTGGATGGGTTGGTTGGCTGGTTCATGAACGAGCCAGTTCTTTGTAATGAATAATGGGAGCCAGCTCCTGTCTGAGAGCTGTTCTTTTTAATACATTAACACAAGACAGACATTTGCCAATCAGCAACTACATTAAAATGAATAACAGAGTGAATAACATTGACCATTCAATACAATGCAATGTTCAGCTTGGGAAAACCTGGGTCCTGGCATTGGTGTAGGGGCCACTTGACACGGAACACCCATCCAAACACCAGTGGTACTCCCGCAGTGGCCTCCCCAGCAGAAAAATCTGCTCAGCCCCACCACAAAAACTGCTCAGGAAAGACCCAAGTAACATCACAAAAGGTTGTGTCGATCAGGCCCCCAAATTCCCCAGATCCCGATCTGATCCACCATCTGTTCTGTTTCCAGTCCTTGGCGATCAGAGCTGTTCTGGCAGCACAAGAGGAACTCGCAGAATGTAAATCAGGTAATTTTAATGTGGTGGCTGATCGGAGTATTTGCTGAATAAGTTCCAGATACGTCTGACTTTGGTCAAATGAAGACAGACTTTTGTATTTTGTGCTGGTTGCCAACATGCTCGTCCAATTTAAATAAAACATCCCATACACATGACAGTGTTTTTTTTTTTTTTTTACATTATGTAAGGTGTTCATATCAAACATAATGTAGTGCAATGTTATGCACTGTAGTTTATGCTATTCTGGAAATTATATGGTTTAGTATAATTACATTGATAAGCTTTATCGATATATGTGTACACATAACCATAAAAATGGCAGAATTATAAAAGAGCTGTCGTCTTTATGCTGAGCTGAGCCAGATTGTGTGGCTCACTCCAAAAACCAGAGTTCTCATCACTCATGGGTCATACACATAACCCCCCCCCCCCCACAGGGGACTGGGGTCTGAGTCCCATGTGTGACCAGGGTGAAGAGATTCTACACAGGGAGAGAGCTGCCGGTCATCTTCTGCAGGATGTACATTGTCTAAGGATAAGAACCTCATACAACCCCACATGAAAAGACCCGAACTATCACTTTAAACTACATGAATGACATTGAGTTATGTGGGTGACATGATGCACTCAGTAAAATAAATAGTTATTATGATAATAATAAGTGTGATCTTTTCCTTAAACTTAACACATTTTGATGCCTAAACCTCACAGACTTTTTCACAATGCTTACAGTCTAAAAGTCATATTATCTGAAATTGTTGTCAGCAAACTGGACATTGCTATCATCACAAACTTGAGCATCACAGTGGGAAACCACTACCGTATTTAATGAGTTGATCGGGAGAACTGTGTTGAATCAGGAAATCACTTTCTTCTTCTTTCAGCACATGGATTAAATATTTACATAGCTTTCGAAATTATGCTTTTATCACATATGTGCCTCATACAGTCCTGTGATGAGTCCGCTTTGCTTTCACAACACGAAAGAACCAGAACCTGTTTGATTATGGCCAAATTCCACTATATGAAGCAGTCTGTTATGTGAGTTTTTATCTGAACTGCTCCAAAGAAGGAAGATATAAAACCATCCAAGAATAAACAACACTGAAACTACATATAGAATGTGGAAAATGCATATATTATATTAAGGTCACATTTTTAATTGTCACAAACTGAATGAACAGGCCTCTTTAGACGTACTGCAACAATGGCGCAGCATAGCCCACGACAGAGCAGTCAAATTTATCTTTGTTGTAGTTGGAATTTGAATTGATGCACATTTATATTTTAATATTTTGGCAGTTATGATACAAAGAGGGAGTCAATATGACTCCATTGTGCTCATCAGCGGGCAAATAAAATGGTAGCTGTTTATTTACATTTCTCATGCTTGAACAACAAGTACGTACAAAAATATCATGAAATAGAATCACTGAAACTTGCTGGAAGTGAACATCAGTGAACAAGTCCCTAACCTGTATTAGCACTGACAGGAAGTAACCCTGGAGGAATCTCTCTCTGAACTCGGCCCCCAGCCGCAATATAATTAAAACAAATCTAAACAGCCAGCTACAGAGGTTCATTGTGGAGTTTTAACAGGCGTACATTCTTCATCTGTTCTCACAGCACCGAGCATTTACAGCACAAAAGAAACAACAAGGTGGCATGCAGCATGATGTCCCTTGTTGTCTTCTGTGCGAAGCCCGGAGACAGCTTGAGGCTTTTCTTCATCTTGCTTCTGTAATCTCTGTCAGTGGGGACTCTCATCTGGTGCAGGGCGGTGAGCAAGAGGGTGCAACCCAAACAATCTCAAAATGGCTTCTTCTATATTCATCTGTTGCCACGTAAAAAAGGCAGTTTGGGGCGTGACATTTGGTAAACAGCTTGAAGTGGCGTATTCTGTGGAAATGCGACAAACCGATGTCCTTGTGAGGTTGTGTGATAACCTTCACCTCAGTTACTCAACATTTTGACAGATCAGTGTGATATTTTACAATTATGAATGCGCAATATGTCTCATCATGAAAGAAATAAGCAGTTAGCACACAGAAAATAAGACCAACCAAAGCTGTTTAACTACAGGATCCTCATCAATACCCGGCACATTGCGAATTGAACATTATAAAACCACATTTATAAACCTGCTGTAATCACGAAGGCAATATTCAAGTTGGTCATTTGCTGTTTATGTATTGTCTCATTAAAGACACATCTTATGATACATTGGATCCAATTAAATGATGTAAAGACACACAGAAATTTAAGAGTGACCTGACCCAGATCAGAGGAGGACTGGTTGTGGGGTTTATAAGGTGGACTGGGTTTGTCACGAACTTACCATTTTGCCGGTAATAACTTGAAAAATTAATTTTTCTGTCAAACATACTTGTGGTTTTATCCTTATGTGCCTTGACTATCAGAGTACAGTGCATCCATGTCTCTGCTCAGTCCCCTTGGGAACGCAAACTGTTTCACTGTCAACATATGCTGGTCCCATCCTTTTCCTTTTCAGCAGTAAAAGAACGCAGTAGGGATGAAAATCTTCATTTTGAAAGGATATTCTGTCAAGATACCCAGCCTCAGATAGACTTGTAGTCACAGGGCACACAAAGTGGAGAAAGAACAGAGAGAAACCTGATGGGGTAGGGAGACAGCACGTTTTAGTAATTGCTGTCTTCTGGCCAGAGTCAGGCACCTTGTGTTCCAACACTTACAGCTCAACTGCCCCTTGTCTGCAGCTTTTCCACTAAGTTGTTCTGGTTCTGACAAGGCAGTGGCTGCCTGACACTGCCTGAGAGTTTTTGCTGTCACTTATTTTTTTATGATGAATGCCAACATAGAGAGACTTGTGTGTCTTGCCTCCTGCAAGATCTCCAGTTATCTTTGATTATCCTAAACTTCAAAGTTAAACTTTCTCCCTTTTCCTGGTACTGCAGGCAGCGGCCCTACAGGTTTCCTCTGGGCAAACTGCCAACCACCTGCCATAACTCCAAGGGTGTGAAAAACAAAATTACAAAGTAAAGACTTGCTTTACTTGCCATTGGATATTTTCTGATGAAGGAGCATGGTGTTTCACCATTTGTAAGCATCATACCACTGGATTATATCTACAGAGACCTCGGGACAACTTCTAGTCGTTTTCTGTCTGTGGCAACAGAACTTGGTAAGACAGAACATGACCTTTTCCTGACCTTGACCAAGTGATATTTGTGCCTAAGCCTAACCAGACCACAGTGCTGTCACCATGTAAGATTGAAAATTGAACATAAAGAAAGGTGAAATTATTACACAGTTGTACAACTACATTCCCAAAATATATTGTGGGGACTGAGTGGAAAAAATGGCACAATAGCCAGATTTAAGCCAATGGAGCGAATAACAGGTGAAGTGTGCTTTAGATTCACACAGTTAAATATATTTGCAAATATGAAAGCAGCACGTGTTTCAGTCCATTTGGTCTTCCTCAGGCAGCATCAGATGAAACACGCTGCTGCTTCCTCTGTATTTGTACTCGACATGTAAAGTACTGAGACAACCTTGTTTGTTTTTGCCTCAGTGCAGCCAATTTCATTATTTATATGTTTGTTTTAGTTGGTTTTTAGGCTGTTTTTTTTTTCTTTTTTGCATGATTTTAAGGGGCTCCGACGCTCTCTCCCATCTGTAGCCTGTGGTATGTGAAAAACATTTTTTCTTCTCATGGAATGGTTCTAATGGAGCCCTGCCTGAACTGACATTTTCATGCTGGGTTTTTGTTATTTACCAATTGGAAACTCCAGATAAGTTGTTCATGTTCGGTGTTTATGAGGAGAATAAATGCGGAATAAATTCCAATCCCAATAAATTGGGCCTCTCAAATATACTGTATGTATTGGTGTTCAAGGTATGGGTCAGGCGACACTTGAAATGAAATTGCCAGAGGGAAGGATTTGAACAGTTTTAAAATGCTGTTGTTGGGAAATTATCGACCACTAGAGGCCACAAAGACAAACTTATAGAAATAAATTAGCATACAGTCGCATATCGCACAGTATAAATGGAACAAAATCATATATCCCATTGCAGTCATGTTAATGGCCATTTGCAGTGTAGGCTTAATATTCACTCCTCTGTTAACTAGTTGGATTTATTCAGTCACACACATTGTGCACTTGTAAACATCTGCCAACGAAGCACGGAACTGCACAATTGTGCTGTTATTCTAAAGAGTTGGTCTCCTTGTAGTGCGCATAATCCTGTTGGACTGTGTTTAATTCAGCTGAGCTTTATAATTACCGTGTACAGGCATATGGCCAGCAACCCAGATGATAGTTTGAACACTAGATTTCAATGACGTGGTTCCCTCCTCTTCCAACTTCCCACATCTAGACTTAAAAAAAAATGGCAGTAATTGGTCAGATTAAAAGTTGTTAAATGTATCAGCGTTGGGAACAAATCACAAAGTGGGAGAGAATGTAGGACATCATTTGTTTCTAATTAAATCCCAATTTCCTTCATTACCATTTTTCTTTGTTTCGTTTTTGTTTTTCCCAGCTGCTTTTGCAATTTGCCGCTTGCATCTTCTTCCTCACTCTTCCTGCCCACTTTGGCGACAACGCTTTCAAGGCACATTAAAGGATCACTTAATGGAGCCCTGTGAATCAACACAATCGCTGCAATTTAGATATACATTTTTTGGGGTATGTTAGAATCGTGTTTAATTTTGCTCAGTGTGAGTTTCATCCATTTATCTCTTTTGCATTCTGACATATGACTTGTGCCAAATGTTCCCTTTTTAAAATACATTTGTTGATAGGAAGAGAGTCTGGCTCACAACACTGAAGAGTAGGGGGATTATCGTGTCTACTCATCATGGCTCAATAGTTTAAAGACAAAAAAAATGCACACTACTCGCCCCAAGTGGCTCAGTTAATGTGTCACAGTGGTATACAGCACTTCGTGGGTTTGATTCTAGCAGGGAGTAGCAGTCCAGGCTTTCTTGGCTGTCACACTGACAATGGACACTGCAATACTGACTGGAATGTGAAGTGAAGAAATGAACATATTTAAAAGAAAAAAATGCTCCAGAGCTGTTGTTCTTATTGACTTGTTAAACATCTGCTGTGTCCGTACAATCACTGATAATTTTCATCTGGAAAATCGCACAATGTTTTCCACACTAAATGTCAGCTTTCTGAGGAATGCATATCAGTGACAGTGTCATTACGTCTTATGGCTTCCACACATGGACGCTGTCCATCTTTAGAACATTTTGCAGATTTTTTTTCTCCGCCACGGTAATTAGACATCAAGAATTATTAGAATATATACCCACAAGACAGAATGAAAATGTCGAGAATGCTGCAACTCATTAACGGTATTCTTCAGGGGGAACAAGCTTTGATTAGATTGTTCGTTCCTTTAAGGCAGATCCAGTTGAACAAAGGTTTTCTGGTACGGCTATGAAGCTGTGGATTTCACACTCTCATATTTTCCGCATTAAAACTCACGGATACAGCTTGCTGTTCTTTTGATGCACAATTACTGTAGAACCCACGGATTTCCTGTCTCAGTGCATGACAGTTCCTGTAATAACTCTATTTGATCACTAGTAACGCAAGAGAAAATGTCAAAACAATATTTGTTGAAAAAATATTTTCTATTATGAAGAATGTGGGTCTGATGAAATTATGTAATGTGGCAGATTAAATGTCAATCTGGTGTGATTGGACAAACATAATGTCACAGTCTGTTTACAGAGAATATCTGAGATGAGCAGATGAACTAACAATGTGCCAGTTATAAGAGACTGGTGTTTTGACTATATAAATTAACAAATTTAACTTCATAATTAAGAAATTGATGGACACATAGCCAGTCAAAGATTAATAGCTCTGGGGTAGTTAGACAGTGTAGCATTCAGCTCTACCCTGCCCAATTATGTTGAGAATCTTTGTTAATTGATGTCATGTTGAAGAAAAACAGTGCTGTGGATGCAAGGCACTTCTTTGATAAGAAAGGCATTCCTCTCAATCGGCACAGTTGAAGACTTACTGTGACCTATTTATGCCGTATCAATTCAGCTTCGTTGTCATTCATCAGCCAAACCTCCTCTTGTCTTGCCTGTCCAGGCAAATCTTTCATTTTCTTCACCCTTTTCTTCCTGGGGAGGTTAATTCCATTTGGAAAGTGCATATTGTTGAGGAGAATCCTCCTCTTTCAGCCAGTGAGCAATGAGCAAAGTGGTGATGAATACTTGGGCCATGAATACTAAATGATAGGTAATTAAAGGATACCTGGGGAATATTACCTTGGCTGGTACATCTGAGGAGAGATCCAAACTACTGTCCATTAGATTGGCGAGGGAGACGGAAAAGCAGGGAGAGACTGATTCGGCGAGTAGACCATAAGGAGGCAGGCATGAGTGATGGCTGCTCTCTGAATCAGTCATTTGGGTTGAGGATCTGACGTTTGATTAAGTCTGACCTAGATACCACAGACAAGAAGGCATGGCCTCTTACATGCACTTCAGTGGAGAGTCAGATTTTTTATGAGCTTTATAAGATTCAGACTGAATGAGGTTGTTGTCCAGAGGGGTGTTTTGCGAAGCCAGTTTAGTGGGTTAGCGAGCTATGTTGAGTCTAAAGCCAGGCTTCCCTATACTACAAAGGTGGCTCTCTTTTAACCCGGCTAGATCACCATGGTAACTTATGCTTAGCTCATAACCTGGTCGGGACCAGGTTATGTTCAGAGTTTCAGCTTAAAAGCGCCGCTGGTTCACTGTGTAACTCATTCGGAGATGGCGTCACCATTCATTAAGAACCCGGTGGACCTGGGAGCAGAATAATTCGGGCAGCACTATGACGTGAGCAGCTTCTTTGAGATCGCGCTGATCCGCTGGCATTTCCTGATGAATTTCTCTATGAGCGATACAGATTTTCAGCCGAGGGAATACGGTACATCTGCTCACTTATTGAGCCGAGTGTCAGGATGCCACTGAAGAACATCAGTTGGTGATGCAGAAAATCTGAGCAAGGACACTGCGTGTTGCGCCATCCGCAAAGTGGTTCTGCTCTTACTGAGAATCTGCAATCTTAAAATAGTGACAGTACAGTAGTACAGTAGGCCTATATTATCCACACACTTGCTGCCATGTCTGACTGCTGCTTCCACATCTTAATAAAATGCAATATGAAATATTAATTAGGCCAACCTAGTATTTATTTGTCACAGATAATGAGTAAAGTTAATTATTTCTTTGATGTGGCCATGAATAAACTGATGAACTGTTCAATGTTTCACCCGCTGCAGGGCAGTGTAGCCCAAACACAAATCTTACAGGCTGGAGCTATTTTCACAGTCAAAAAGGTCTTTATTGTCATTGTACAGGACAGTAGCTACATGTGCTTGTTCATCCCGACACAGTAATACAAAAAAAAAACACAAAACATTTATAGCCTACGCACACTCAGCCTCGCTTTCAATAAAACACATACGCGCATTCTATAACTGAGGTCAGTAAAATGTGAAAACAATATAGACATCATTCAAAAATGAAAAAAGATAGTTGTTGCTTCAGTTTATTTATTTCTTAAATGGATGAGGGTTAATATGTTAAACAATGTTGAGTTTTCAGAAATTAAAACACTGAGGGCTTAATATAATATTGATCATAATATTAATCATCGTTAACTTAACATTTACACGGTCAGCAGTTTTCTGCCAGCAGCCCTCCCTCGCTCTGTTGGCAGCGACAGTGTTACTTTTTGCCGTGATGATTTCTTTGAATTCTTCATAGCTTTGCATAATAAGAATCTGCTCATCTTGAGTAAAATATGTGGCCCGGGATCGATCCATTTTCGCACGGAAGTAGAATAATATGACGTCAAACGCCCCCTTTTATGTGAACGTGCGCAGAGCACAAAGCAGAGAGCCGGACTTAACAAATTAAGTTGATAACCACCGTCACAGAACCGTTTAACTCTGTTTGGGGACTTGGGGCTTTGTTGAGCTGCATCATGAGCACAAAGCCTGGCTATGTTGAGCCCCCTTCGCAGAACAGGCCCCAGGTGTGTGTCTGTCTGTTTGTTGTGTCTGTCTAGGTGATATTTTTATTATTAGCCTGCAGGGCAATCCAATCAACAAAATGGGAGTTGGCAATGTATATTTCTGCAAAACACTTAAAGGTCCCAAATGCCACATTAAGCACCACTAATGGTCACAGTTCAGCAGCAGCATGTTGGACCAAAACAAACCGCCGTGTTGGCCACTCCCCTCTCTTGGGCCCCGCCCTCTCTACCTCCACCAAAGCTCCCCTTTTGCAGACCGTGTCATGTGATGAAATGAGTATATTATGCACGGAAGAGGACACATATAGTGGCTATTATTCGCCTCATTAACGAGCAAAGCTGGGAATGAGAGGCAAGTGCCGGCGAAATGTAATGTTTGATAAGTGGATTTATTAAGTCAAAAAGCATTCCTAGTGAATTTGTCGGAGAAAAATATTCACTGACAAACTACATTTCGCTGTAATAAAGGCACAAGATGTATTTACTTATCATAATTAATCAAAACGACAATGTTTTCCTCTGTAATACACTTTTATTTCGAAACAAAGGCAATTGCAAAGTTTAAAGTGAAACTCTTGCCAAAATGCAACCAAGGCTTTTTTTTGTGAATGTATATGAGTCAAACCTTCATGTAAAAGCATAATTACAACAAAAGAGACACTTAAGATTTAAGTAGCTACGTTTTTCGGGCAAGCTTATTTTCAATGGAGTGCATGGGGCACTCTTACGTTAGCATCAAAATCTCTATTTTTAAAACACTAAGAAGGCTCTCTTTCGTTGTAATTATGCATTTACACAAAGGTTTGATTCATACATTCACAAATAAAGCCCAGGTTGCATTTTGGCGAGAGTTTCACTTTAATACTAGCTGTTTGTATTTGAAAAAATGCATAATTCAATGACTGGCACTTAGTGAACAATCTAAGTCTGCAGAATTTCAGTGAAAATGTGGTATATATCAGATATCATATATCAGACAATATTGTGTGGTATTAGTTTTCAGTGGTACTGATTTAATTACTTGGGATATCAATTAAGATTGAGTTAATGTTTCATTTTAATGTAGTTACAGTAAGTCATAACTACAAACGATCAAATGGTGTCACATCTAGACTGAATTATTATTACAGTGCAGATTAAGTTGGTTTTGAATTGTACTGGATCATATCATTATTAAATTGACTGTGTTCCTCTGGTATCTGATGGCTGGGCCTGCCTTTTCATTTCCACCAGATTTTCCACGTCTGTGAGGTAGCGCTGTCTGAAAAGTCCAGGTAACAAATCACAAAGAGTCTCGCGGGAGAACGCCCATTGACTTTTTGAGGCGTCTCACTGATATAACCTTGACATTAATGGGAGGTTTTCACATTCTCAATTCTTATGGGGCTCACCATAATCTGTTATAGAGGGGGCTGAGTTCCCTCCTGGGTCCTTCTGAAG
The DNA here is from genome assembly GCA_963678695.2 of Diplodus puntazzo. Classification (NCBI taxonomy): domain Eukaryota; kingdom Metazoa; phylum Chordata; class Actinopteri; order Spariformes; family Sparidae; genus Diplodus; species Diplodus puntazzo. The sequence goes on along the minus strand of OZ023155.1, from coordinate 40,012,102 downwards.
TTTGAACCCTCGCAATAACCTTGTCTGGATAGGTTAGGAGGATGTAGCAGTCCATCGTTCTCACTATCCCCTCCATGTTTACCAAACGCCGTCCACCCTTCACAGAGCCCACATTTGCCAGCTCTCCGGAGAGCAACACACCAATTACTCCATGTGTATCTTGATTGAATAAGAGGACTTTTAATTGTCTTGTCTTTCACAATTACGTCAAAGCCGTAACCTTTAATTAAGTGTCTGCCAATTATTTTATTCCCTTTTTTGTTGGAGTGGATGAAAGTAATTACTGTCACCTTGCAAAGTATGAGAAGTAATTAATCCTTTCTGATTTTACCAAATCCCATTTTTTTTGGTCATTAGTTGGCCTTTTAATCCTCACACGATTATGAAGCCGGTTAATTATAGAAAATGCGAGTACCTACTTGTTGTTTGTGCCACATCAGCACATCGTTTTCTTTTTTCTTAATGAGCGTGGACTACCTCTAATTCTTCCCTGCTCTGCTGATATAGGCACAATCCTGCAACATTTGGCTTTTGACCTATCAGCCCAAGTCACACAGTAGTAAAACAGGGTTGAGAGCACAGCTTTACTCTAGATTTGTCCTATTTTGACAAGAAGAAATTCTGATGGGGGTGACTCAAAGCTCACCATGTATGGAAACCATGTTAAGCAAGGTTAATAATCAGTATACCTAAATTGGCTGTACAGTAGATATGAATAGTTGTCTGTCTCTATACGTTAACCAGGTGATGAACTGGTGACCCATCCAGGATTTACCCCGCTTCTCACCCAGTGTCAGCTGGAATCAGTTCCAGCTTAAGCAGTTAGGGATGGGTGGATGGAAATTCTGATGAAAGTCATAATTCAAATTCAAGAGCTCAAACCAAAGGGTATTTTACACAGGAAGTTTATTCGTCATGATGAGTATTACCACGCCAATGAACAAACTGTTGTATAAAGTCCTCTGTGGTTCCAAAGAGCTTTTCAAGGTCTGAACAAATTGATGATGGCTTTAGCCTGTGCGCCTACACTGCAAACTTTTAGTGCAGGGTTTAAAGACAAAAACATGTAGGAGGCAACACACTCTGATTAAAGACACTATACCACTGCATTGTGAGATAATTGCATTATTATAATTAAGGAATCTGTTTATGAAGCTTGACCCATATTAGGGACTACATGAAGGCATATTTGGGTCTCAGCTGCTTTGATTTATAGCATTTTTAAAAACTGTCAAGTTCCTCCTGCATTGCCTCAGTGAGCTTTACAATCTGTACTGTGTACAACACCCCCTGTCCTTAGATCCTTGATGTCAGTAAGGAACACCTTGCTGTTCATAAACAACGGCAAGATAATGGTCCAACCAGAAAAAGCTGGATTGAGGTATTGATAGTATCTGATGTCAAGGAATGGTGGAATATTCATCCTGGAAGAAGCATAAATAGAATATAGCACCAGACAGTGAAATGATTGGGCACATGGGCTCCACACTGGACTGGGTGCAGTGTGTGTCCTCTTTCAAAATCATTTATCAGACAAGGCCAGGTGGGTTGTGGACCCAGAATGTGGGCCATTGTTGTAGGCCATAGAAAACCTTGGACGTCGGGGGGATCCCAGCCCCCAGCACAGGAGCTCTGTGTGGCTGCGTGGTGAAGGCTCCAGCCCAGACCCAAACAAGCATATTGTGCAGGTCTGAAAGGACACTATAATCCATCCCCATACATGCCAACACCCCCCTCTAACCTCTATTCATCCCTCGCTGTGTTTGCATCCCTCCAGAGTGCCTTTAACACTGCGCAGTGCCATGCTGCTTCACACAAGTTAAAACGTGACGGAGAGCTGTCATTGTCCTTCTCGGTAGTCAAAACATGTGCTTCCCAACATGCAGCCAGTTTGTTATCTCAACCAGAGAGGGTACAGACCACTCTAAATCAGGCCCTTTCTCTGCATCCATGTGGAGGGCTCCTCTTTTTCTTCTTTTTTTTTTTTTATCATTTTACACATGTGCCGCCTGCAAAAATAGAATACAGGCAGTGAGGATCAGAGTTGCCTATAAGCCTGCTCTCTTGGCCTGAAAAAATACAGTCACTGACATTGAGATTCAGGTCCTGCTGCCCAACCAACAGTTGGCTGTTCCCCCATAAAATGGAAGGAGTATTTATGTTGTGTTTTTAGCCCCCCCCCCCCCCCCCCCCCCCCCCATTCACTCCCCTCTCTGTCACTTCAGCCGCCTGGCTTTCTCTGTGATGAATCTCAATTATGCCAAGGTCACCTTTCATTGGGGTGATCTCTCTGCTGCTTTATTGGAACTGGCAGTACTTCCACACTATCATGGCCATGCTTATTGACAGCCACGTCCTCCTCCAAAACAAAACCCGTTCTATTCTGTGGAAAAGTTACATCTCCTCTCATTTTGGTGGGCAGAATTGGCATGATTACCTCAGGCTCTGCCTAATGGTCTGTAATCATTCTGTATTTTCTCCATCCAGAAAGTGGGTGGAGGTGTTTGGGGGGCAGCTCACTCATATGTTGGTGTTCTAACTGTAATTGCTTTCATATAAATATGATGCTAAATAGTTCTGTTGAACACACACTGTGAGGAGACCCTTCTGTGGAAATATCAAGTTATTTAATTTGCACAATGCTCCTCGGCAGTCGGCCTATGTTGGACTGAGAATAAGAGACATACTGGATCCATCTCTTCATCAGCCTTCTTTTTGGAACCACTGAGCCCTCATCAAAATTATGCAGATTTATTGTTTTCCACTGTAGCCATGATGACTGTATGATGGCACGCGTGAGGTCACACGCTCTCATCTTGAATGAGGCAGTAAATGGAACAGAGAGGCACAGGCTAATCTGTTTGTGCATAAACAAGACTTGTAGTGTGTGGGTGGGTGGCCCTGCAATGACATCAACCATTCACATCTGATGAGGATGCTAGCACATTTAATTGTTGTTTCAATGCAGCATCTGTTGCAAAGGGGAAGTGGGATGGGTGGGGTAGGGGCTTTCAGTGACACGTTGATAAGCACGCGTGCCGAGCGTGTTAGCCGAACCAGCGGGCCTTTGATGGCTCCCTGATATAACTCGTTAAACAAACGTCGGACCATTTACCTCTGTGATGTATTTGTCCATTCTCTGCCGCCCACACATCCTCGCAAAGCTGTCTTTATTCAAAGGTGTCAGATCTGAGCAGAGCTACACATACAAAGCTGTGTAGTCGTATTCCCTTCATAACTTGGCCATGATTGGCACACTTGGATGTCTTGAAAAACCCTAACCCTTAAAATAAGGTATTAGTAATTCATTTTACATTACAAGGATTTTTAAAATAAAACATGACAGCTCTAAAAGTGATGTGCCGCACACAATTTGCTGGGAAAATAAATGATTACTGATGTCTCAACCCAATCGCCAGGATAAATGTTGGCCACATACATTTCTGCAAAACCACAAACAAGTAAGACTTTACCTTTGTATATGTTGTTAATATACATTTCTTCAGGCTCAATTTTCTATTACTGTCTCATCACAATGCTTTGCATATGGTCTTGTTAGGTTTAGGCACAAGAACCACTTGGTTAGGTTTAGGAAAAACATTGTGGCTTGGCTTAAAATATTGGTTCTGGTCACCACAAATATGGCTGCAGATGTCACAAAGTCTCATTAACAACAGTTGATATATTCACCACAAACACAGCTGCAGATGGCCTGACTTCCTGTCAAAAAAATCTAGTTTTTGTCTCAACAATCACAGCTGGAAACTGTTGGAGGTCTCCTTAAAAATATTTAGTGCTTTCAAGCTTACATATGCTGAAATGCAGACTGAAACTGTGTGGCTGGCTCGACAGACGTCTCCTCCACTTCTGAGAGGAGAGTCAGGTCATAAACGTATAATGTGAATGTGATGAGTGTGATGTTTTGCAGATGTGTCAGTATGGCACCTATGCTATGACAGCTACCACTGTGAACATATCAGTGTAAACATTAAGTGCTAACATTTTATCCTGGTGGCTGGGCTGCATTTCCAGCCCTGAACTAGCCTCAGTTCTTTCTAATTGGCTGAACAATGCTGCCAAAGTGGTGGATGCCATCTCTGGTAGATATTGACGATATTAAACGAGATATATCTGGTTTTGTATCTGTCTTAAAGTCACACAGATCTAATGGAAGATGGGGAATGGCAGGCACTGTCTTCTATTGGGGCAATATAATAGCCTGGAATTGGACTGCATATTGACCAGCTGGGACTGAGAAAAGGATAAAATTCTCTGTATTTTTTTCCATCCAACTGTGTTTTAAGATGTGAAAGGAAAATGCCTGTACATGATGTGGATGCATACAGTTCATTCCTTCATTTCCATGCCTTTCTCTCCTCTATATGCTTTTATTATTCCGTGTCAAATAAATTCAATATGTCGATGCATGATTCTGAATATATGAACAGTGAGTTGACCCACAGACACTAGTCTAGCGAAATAAAGAGTGCATAACCTTGTTATATTTATGTCAATGTATCTCTGTGGTATCGATAAATGGCATTGATATTTTTCTTAGTTAAACTGTAGTATCAGGACAATGTCATTACTTGATGAAGCTGAGCTGTTGAAGGCGTTTTCATTCTTAAACATTTGTGTTCATTCCAGGAGAGACACCTGCTGTCGCATAGCTAAACCTTAGAAAAGACACATCCCAGTAAATGCTGCGACAGAAAAAGATGGAATTGCCTTTTATTGTTAGATGACTTATTTCAGGTTTCATTATACAGTGCAAACCCTTGCAGGAAAAAGAGAATGAATGGACTCACCTTCAAACATGCCGCCGACTCTCTAAATGCCAAATACGCCCAAACCTCTCATGTGTAGATGAATGGCGAGCTCTAGGCAGACTGAGTTTGCGTCTCCTGTCTTTCCCCCATAAAAAAGTCAGAATACCCCACGAGAGACAGAGTCTGCCAGACTGATCACAGAGCTGCGGCTTTATCCATAGAAAAAACTGGGCTCTAAGAAGTTTGTGACAAAGTAGTTGCAGTATTTTATGATGTGGGCTCAGCATGACAAAGAGCTGCTCTCTTCCCTGAGGATTACCTACCCTTAAGAGCCGTGTACGGCTCCATATGCCAGAGTTTCCTGTATGTAAGACTTTTTTCCGTCTTTATTTTTGGTATTTTTTTTGGAGAACCAGAGTGAAGTCAGTTCATGTTTAAAGACACATGTCAATGCCTGCATTTCAGTTTTGTTTCTACAAGCAGTTTTTTCAAGTGGTTCAAAAATACAATGCACATTTAGAATATGTATAGTGTTGCTATTGTTGGGTTTTGCACTATAACAGAAGCACTCATAGATGGCAAAGACGTTGAAAATTATTTTAGTGCCTGACAGAACATGACGTTCCTGTCACAGTATTTAATGCCGTCCTGACAGACAATCAAGTAACTGTAATCAAATAGCAGGTGATCCTAATCAAAGGACGGCAGTGTTCATGGCAGTGTGCCATCCGTGTTGGTGGTAAACACACACAACATCCTGAGAAAACAGACAAGCGGGGACAAGGCTTTGCTGGCAAATGCTTTGATCACCTTTCATTCACTCTCGGCTCTCATCTCTTTGGGCTTTTGGGGAAATGCACTGTTTAATCTGCCGTATGTCGCAGAAGTTTGTACAAGGCACTCCATGGAGTTCGAGGGCTCACGATAGGAGGGGGAGGCAGAAAAAAAAAAAAAAGCATACATTTACACGGTTGAGTGGTGTAATCTTCATGAAATACCGGTAAATAGGGAGAGGAAGCCTAGTGGAGCCGTAGATTAATGCTGCTATCAAATGGCCTGGGACAAAGAAGGGGATGGCTAATGAGCTGGAAAAGGTAGGGCTGTTCACCGCGTTAAATGATACCGTAGCACCGTCTCCCCACTGGCCCCCTCACTGCCATGTTCACACATCCTGATGTCGCTAACAGCAATGTAGGACAAATATTGGAAAATGTCACTCAAGCCAGATCCGCCATGACGTGTTGGATATTTTAAAGATGGGTTCATCAAAGGCAGATTTCGGCAACACAAATTCAGCTCTCTAATTTGACTCTGTCCCGTAAGCCTAATACCTCTTCCTGACCAATTTCTGCGAGGTCATTTACTTCTTTTTCGTCCTAAAAATTGCTTTCACATTGGATCTGTTCTCTCTACCTCTCTTTCTCTTTATCTCTCTCTGTTCTTCCGTAAGTCCATTTCCTTCAGCTTCATCCCCGTCCCTCTCTCTCTCTGTTTGCTTCTCTCCCATAGCCATAATATAATGAAAAACAGGGTTCTCTCTCTTGTCTATCTCTTTTTCCTGTGGTATCATCTCAGGCGTGCTTGTAACCTCCCATGACTGTCGCCTAGGTGACAGGAAGAGCGAGATGAACTCTAGGGCTTAGATAAATTTCTCGGTCTGGCCTGCGGAGGCTGTATCAATTTTTGATGTTCTACTGCCTCACAGACACTTTTGCAGGCATTGTTTCATGTTTTATTTAGGCCTGCGTTAGAGCTAGGTTAAAGTTTCAGCAGACTTCTGCCCTGAAAGAGTCTGGCGGCATGGAGGAAATATCACAATGGGGGCAATAGTGGCCTTTTATCAAGGGTCAGCAGAAGAGGTTGAGAGTATATAAGGGGAAAATTATGTCCTGTGTGCTTTCAGTTCCTCTGTGGTCTCATAGTGATGCCGGGTTTTTTTTTTTGTTTGTTTTTTGTCAAAATGTCACATGCACAACTGACACATGAAGTATTCAGTTCTTATGTTTTATTAAATGTACCAATACCACACACTCTACACTAAAATATATTGTACGATCACATTATTATTATTGATGGATCAACGTAATAGCAGGATGTCGGGGCACAGATGGTCGAGGTGGAGCTCATTTTGAACTCTTTGTATAGAACTGCAGCTTATTATGTTCATAAGGGCTTAGTCTGTTGATTATTTTCTCTATTAATTAACAAGTTGGTTTGTAAAAATTACAAAAATAGTGAAAATTTGAGCCCAAAGTGACACCTTCTTGAAGCTTGTTTTGCCCAAACAATAGTCCAAACCTCCAACCTAATAAATAAAGTAAAGGAAAGGCAGCAAATCAACACATTTGAGAATATGTCATTTTAATGATAGAAAACTTAACTCCAGTTCTCCTTGAAGAATACAAAACCTGTGTGAACCTTGTCTCAGTAATCAGTTTTTGCACCATGCTAATCTCCATTTTGTTGACGTCCACTTACCCATGAGATCACGTGAGAGCCGACACGTGTGAGTCGGGGTTCACTCTGCAGAGCTTTGAAGACAGAGCACTGAAGCCTGACGCAGTGTTGACTGTTAATTCACAAAATATTTATACAACACAAATTGCACCGAATTCAACACTGAACTTCCCTTGGTCCTCAGCAACAAACCTGTCAAGTGTGAAGTAGATCAGGTGGGCAGTTCTCGAGATATGCAAATAACATGCATACAGACAGACAGCCCCTTATAGCGAGAGAAAGACAAAACATCTCTATTCTGAATGCAGTCAAACACGCAAGCATGCTCTAACCTCTTCAGGCATCGACATATTTATCTTACTTGAGCCAAGTGACAGTTGTCTCCGCAGCCATTTCATTTTACACGCCACCAAGAAAAGGAGGGGAAAAAAATCTGAATTAATCAAATGTGGAGGGAAGGGGGAGGGGGAGGGGGCAGTATATCCCCCAGTGATGCTGTGAATCAGAAGCGGTGGGTAAATAAATAAATGTGTTATGTATGACCAAGCGCACAGACAGGGCTCTGAGGCTACTATCTGGTCCAGTCGTGATGCACTCAGACAAGTGAATAAATCAGCACACAATTAGGGCTTGTGATTTCATTTATGGTACCTACGAGCGCTCCGGTGGCAGATTCTGGCAGATGTCATTTCTAGCCAATTGATTTTGCTGCTGTCCCGAGGCCCGAGCAGTCATGGCCCCTCTATCCGGATTACAAATGGATGGCAAACACGAGCCAAATGGCTGTCCAGGCAATTTCTGCATGATAGGAGTAGAATAATGTAAGAGACCGCACGGGCACCAGAGGACAAAGACACGAACAGACACACGCATCAATCTACGTAAGCTGTAAACACATTGTGAATGCATGCATGTAAGAGCCTCGGCACACGCGTGTGAAATGTATTTGTGACATGTTTACCCCATAAAATGCATTTGCAATCAAACATTAGTCCTGTATTCTTTGAAGGTGTGTTCTGTTTTCCTTCGTTACGGTAAATCATCTTCTGTTCAGCTTCCAGTCTTCCATGCTCAATGCACTTTAAAATATCCTTCAGCATGAGCAGTGAAATTGTTTCTAAGCCACCGTGAAATTCGTCTTAGGTGTCTATGGTTTGTGCATCTGTGATGTTTTCACTTACAGTCACGTAACAAAAAAACGCTGCAATGCAATCACGACACACTGAACATTTGTCATCTCAATCATCAGGAGGAGAGTGTTTGACCGCTCGGGATGCAAATTGACAATGTCATTTCATAGCTGAAGTGAATGAAGACCATGCCCCCGGTCTGAAGCAGTTCATCAATCTGCCAACCGCAGCCTCTCTCAGCTAAATGGCTACTGCATTATTTTATCCTTAAGTTTTACATTTACCACTTCCTCTACATACAGAAGACTCCCCGCCAACAACATTTAACATATAACAAAAGGTAAGTGATGATAAGCACTGTCTCAGTCTTGAGTTGTGTGCAGGGGTTGGGGAGATAGTGTATTGGTTCAGTGTTTTATTGTGTTTTTAGATGGGACAGTGCAATTTTACATTTAAAAAGTTCTAAATTATGTAGGTTGCTGGCTATGCCATGAAACAGATTGTTTTTCACAGATGATAAATCTGATAATGTAGACGACAGCTCTCTGTCCTCTCTATCTCCCAAAATTCCACAGGCGTCACAGATTTTCCATGAGGGGGCCTAAATGTGCCATCAGAGGAAGCACTTTATCAGGAACTTGCACATAAACAACCCAAACCCTTTTTTTGCATCTCAGCCTGTCTGACTCTCATAGATACAACCACAGATTGCTCAGAAAAGGTCAAGGCCTAATTGTGACCGAACGATAAGGGACATATTGAAGTTACCTGAGCGTAACTCCAGTTCTACGAGTAGCCCTCTAACAGCCTACCCAACCCATCAAATAATGGTATTTTGGGTTGGTAGCTTGGGCCAGCCACCAACCAAAGCATCAGTATTTGAGAAGTTGGGAATGAGACTCAATGAAGCTTTTAATGTGACCCAGCTATTCTTATTTGAGTGACAAGCTGTTTCTCTGACCTCAGCCAACTTGGCAGCCGGGCTTATTCAGTTCCGGCCACCCACTGTTCAAAACGGCCACACTGTAAGGTGACTTGAAAAACCTGGCATTGTGCATTATAACAGTCTGTAATTTCAGACAATATCTCCCAGAAGCCATTGACAGTTTTGCAGGCAGTCTTATACATGAAAACCACTTACCAGCGCACACCTGGCCAATCAATTGTAGTGGATAAGAGTGTCAGATTGTCAGACATAGCCCTCCAAGGTACAATGCTGAAAAGGTGATGACAGGGTGTCCAAAGCTGATCAACAATCCAACGAGCAGTTCTGATGGAGTACACTGACTCACTGGAACAGCTATTGGTTTAGCTGAAAGGGGCTCTAGCTCTTCACCCCGGGAAAGATCAATCCACTCACAGCCCATTCAGATGCAAGTACGTCCAAGAAGTTAAAAAACATAGAACAAAGTGATAGCTGGGCGTGTAAGGGAAAGAAACTGCCCCATCCTGAGGAGGCTCTTACCTGGGGTGACCCTTTGCTGAATGATGTTTGACAGGAAAGGGAGAGTTGAGATGGAGAGGAAAAGGAAAGACAGACACCCGACTTTGCTTCCCCCTCATTCATTCCACTTTAGTGAGGGAAAGGAGGTCACCCTTTCTAAGGCGTGGTCCCTCTTAGTGAGTCAGGGAAGTGCAACACATCCTTTTTCAGCTCCTTCAGCAGTGAATGACCCAGCACATATGAGGCACACTTGCATCTCCCAAAGTTGACAGAAAAGACCCAAGATATCCTGTGAAAGGCATCTCGTCCTGGAAGAGCAATCCTTCTTCTGTAGCCCTTTCTAAAATTTCCTCCATGTTTTCCCGCTGTTAAAGATTTTATTCTCTTACAGAGAATTTATCGCATCCAAACGATAAATCCTCTATATTTTAAAGACAGAGGATTACTTGCTGTGCTGATTGCAAAGCCATTTGAGGCAGATTGGCAGATTCGCTGATATGGTAAAGGAAGCCCTAGGCAAAAACTGGGTTGCCACTAGCGATACAACCTGAGCAGGTGCTTGGCGGAGGTCAAACAAACAGCCATAATGCCATTATTTGTGGGGAGACAGACGGACCCTGTAAGTATCCTTGCAGTAATAGGTGGAACTCAGCGTTAGTTGCACATCCAATTCCAAGGGATCAGGGAGGTTGTTGCGTGGGTTGCAGTCAAAGGGGGTGACCATCAAATCTAGCAGATCTTTCAGGTAGATTTGATGGTCATCTTTCATGTTGTACTCATCTAACGAGTTCCTTTCAAAAGCTGACTCCTTAACTGGAGAGACGCTAGAGCTCTCACGCGTACCAACATAGGAAAAGTCAGCCTCAAATGATGCCAACCAAAGCAGAAGTAAGCATGCCTTGAACCAATGCATGTGGAAGTGGCAGAAGGACCATGTCTTGACCACTGATCTTATCTTGTTGTGACACTTGAAGGTGACTGCATTCTAACTGAAGAGTGCTCAACAAGAATATAATGGCTCAAGGTCAGCAACCTGTACCTTAAAGGACCAGGTGAGTAGCTGCTCATTTACAGTGCAGTCAGGGCTGAGGTTAGACAGAGTGTCAGATAAGCTATATCACTCATATTACTGTTATATATATTTTCAACCCAAGAAAAATGTCCTGTTCTTGATTTTATCTATTAAGTAACCACAATCCAATCTTGATCTACTGATTGATCAAGCTCTTCCCATATGTTCATCTGCCGTTAAAATGATTAGCATAATTATTTTATTGACATGAAATGAATTGACCAAATCATTAACTCAAGGATTTACTGTGGCTTAATCCAGTATTGTGAATCCACTTGTATTTCCATGGATGGGTTAGAGCGTTATAGAATCCTTATAATAGTTGTTGTATATTGGAGCTGTAGAGGTACTGCACAATTCTAGATGTTCATTATCACAGGGTTTCCGTGGTGTCTTAAAAAGTCTAAAATTTGACACTCAATTTTAGGCCATAAAAAGTCTTAAATACATCGATATTTTGCATTGAATTACATTTAGTTAGGTCTTAAATATGTACGTTCATTTACCGCTTCCGTTGTCGCCTTTTTTGGGGGAAATGTGTTGGTGAGATTCACAGTCAGCTCTGTGTGTTGCCGCACACTTTGCCAGTTCCAGAAAGACTTGGACTGCGGAATCTGCTACAACTATGGGAAAGTGTAAATTTAACAAGTGTTGGCTTGAACAACCAGAATTCAGTTGATTAAAAGCCGTACCGCATAATGAATTTGAGGCGCAGTGTGCGCTCTGCCAGAGGACCCTCAACTTGGGCACATTTGGTACAAAAGTGCTGGTGTTGGACAAAAAAATCAGAAAAAACACCAGTTAGCTTCTAAAAGTCTCCAGCAAAGTCATTTTTGAAAGTAATTCTAGGACTTAATTTTTCCTTACTTTTTTGTACTTCGTGTAGTTCTTAAATTTAGTTCAAAATGGTCTTAATGGCCTTTGTTATGTTTGGGGTAGAATTAAGGTGGACCCAAATGCAGACTCACAGGAGGCAGGATATGGGGTAAACAAAAAGCAAGCTTTATTTTCAAAGCTGAATTACACAAAACACAAAGGGAGCCAGATACAAAAAAACATCAAAAATGCAAAAACCAAAATCACATATCATTGGGAGACAGGAGAGGCGACACGGGAGGAAACTTCAGCAGGGACGTCACACAAGGCACACAAAACAAACTGACTAACACCAGAGGCAAGACAAAGACTATATACACAGACACTAATGACAAGACAAGGCACAGGTGAGGTGGAGCAGCAGGTGAGAATAACGAAGGGGAATCACAGAGCAAGCAATACTAGCAGACAGGGGGAGACAAACATGCACAAGAGGGGAAGGCACAGAGGGAAAAACACAGGAGACGCTGAAAGGACACAAGAGGGCATAGAATCAAATATAAGACGCAACAACACACAACCATGACAATCTTAAAAAGTCTTAAATTTGACTTGTTCAAACCTGCAGAAACCCCGTATCAACATTGAGCATATTTTTTTTTTCTTTTCAAACAATGCAAACATAGTTTCCGGAAATTGCTTCGAGCAAAGTTCTTGAAACAGCATTTTTTTCAATGTATCCATCAGAGGCCGTGGATGAATGAAGGTGTAATCTCCAGATAAAGACGAGAGCCCTCATCATGTGCTGTTCAGTTTTATATGGCCAAATTATGATTGAAAATTATTTTTCCTTTTACTTTACTCAATATTCTTCATACTGTAATTTTCCCATAATTCTGTTCTTTTAACGTGAGGTGCATCAAGACCTTCATCAACATCCATCCCTGAGTATTAAATCACAAAGGGCTCCTCCGCTGTATAACACTAATGCTTCTTTTGTGGCCCTGCAGAGTAGACAAGGGATAGATTTTTATTTTGCATATGTGAGGGTCTGCTGGTGAGATGGTCCCTCACCAGCAGGCCACCCTTGGTAGACCATGCTCCAAACATAAACTAAGCTAGTAACATTTCAAAGCTTGATTTTTTTTTATATAGGTTTATTTATGTCACCAAATACGTTCAATACGTATACAACCGATTTCCTGTTGTCAAGTGTCATTAAAGAACCATTTAACAAATGTTCCACCCCCCTTCACCTACTATTTGGGTTTTTCTGTATAAGGGGTCCTTTTCTAGTGAGGGCACATATTCACAAAATTAACAGGGGCAATATTTTGTTTCCCATTCACTTCCATTCTGTGCGAGCAAAGAGGCAAATAAAACATCCACTTCTAGTGGTGAAGCAAACTCACATCTTGGCTACACCTAAAGTTCAATGTTGGTACACTTTGACTAGTGAAGTTGCAGCCACAACCAATAAGAAAGATATATGTGTGTTTGACCCAACACACACTATAAACCAGCAAACAGAGTTCTGTTTTCCTCGCATCCTGCACTGCCAACATTCAGCACCAGCAGCTGATGGGACGTTTGCTTGCATTTGGGTTTGTGTGACCAGTTGAAAGCAACACGGCTGCCAAGCCTGCAACCGCAGTCCAAGTCTAAATTTCTGCACTCGTAATTGTGACAGTACTGAATATTTTTTAAGAGACCTTCAGAGATTTGTTTTTGTTTCAGTTGTGTTTCAGTGTGTTTGTGGTGACCAAAAAAGTTTTTTTCAAGGCAAAACATTACGTTTTCCTAAACCGTAAAAGTTGTTTTTTTGTGTCTAAACTTAACCAAAGCACGAGCATGCAGCACTGGGGCAAGAGAAAAAAGATTATTGTTTTTTTTTATATTGCAGCATACAGAAACATAGTTTAACTTATCTGTGCTTTCTCATAAAAATGTACCTTGGCAACATTTATTCTGGTGATTGTGTTGCTCTGTGTGGCGCCTCATCCTTTGTCTGGGCTTTAGCTGGGTTGTGACCAATTTTATTTCCAAAAATCCAAAACAGAAAGCTGGTGTAGCAAATTAAATTGTTGAATAATAATAAGTATGTGTACTGCTTGAGATGGACTGTATCCAAGTTTATGCTGTGCTTAATATTGTTCATGTCTACAGGAAAAAGGTGGATGGGAACACTAAATGATGTTACTGTTTTATGAGATTCTTTAAATATATACAATATAGACATTTGCCAGAGTAAATATCTAAACCATATCTATACTATAAAAATTCTTGAATCTATAACATCTATACTACATAAACATTTACTTGTGTTAATAGTATTACAGTGTAGAATTTTCTAAAATAAGTCGCATACAAAAAAATCAAATGCACAACAAAAAGTTTTGATAAATTGTTTACTTAAATTGCAGTTTAAGGCAGCAAGAAGACAATTTCACACATGCTGCACTAAATCATGCTGTCACCACATGAATGGAGGGCAATTCAATTAGAATTGTTCTGCATTTTGAGAAATTCAACTATATTATGATCTTTCTTTTTTACTTATTTCCTTTTTCAGAAAAATGGCTTTTGTAGACTTTGGATGGATCAGAAGGCCAGTTTTTAAAGGTATTCACTGTGCGTTGACTGTGGCATTGCTGCTTCACTCTATTTACAGCTGGAATCCAGAGAAAAAAGGCAGCTGAACTGTTGTTTTTTTACAAACCAGCCAGCCTTTGGTTAGCTCTGCAACCACCAGCAAGACTCTTTTAAAGCCATGTTTTTTTTCCTCAGAAGAGCCATTTTAAACACCACACCTGTGAAGACTGATAGCCCACAAAAAAGACTAAATGGAAATGAAAACAACAGGCTTTCTGGAACAGCATGCCCCACATACAGTACAAGAGAGAAATACTGGCATAAGGCAATGAGATTGATATTGCAGAGAGGAGGTGTCCTGCTGGGTATGGATCTACCAAACAGAGAGAGAGAGGAAAGATACAAAGAGAATGAATGGGAGAGAGTGCGCCAGGAGGGGGTATTAAAATGGGCTTCTGGTTTTAATAATGTACACAGGGCAGCCTTAGTGGTCAGCTGCACTGGGGAGTGACATTTACAGTTGGGGTAGAGAGTAGATGAGGTTAACCACCCACAGGGGTTCCGTCCACAGCAGGGAGATGAAACTGTGAGGTTTCCTGGTGGTTGTCAAGAGCACACGCTGAATATGCCCGGGGTGGGTGCAGAGACATCCATCAGTACATCGACATACATGTGTAAAATACACTTCTTTCTAACAAAGGCTATGCAGTTATATTGCTAGTCTCCTCAACCAATATGATTACATCCATTTCATTTCTGGTATGAATGTATAATTCAAAAGATGCTCACAGTTTAAACTGGTACATGTTAAAGATATGGTAGATTGATCTAACTCCTTTGTAGCCTTTCACAACACAATTAACTTGAATTTGTACTTCTATCAGATCTGTGTAGCTCACATCATGTGCTAAACATAAATCTAAATCGACCTGCCAATTGTTATCTGATTTTCTAGGGAGAAGTGAATGAGAAAGCAAACATCAGAAGCTTGAAGTAAAGCTGAGACTTTAAGTCCACCAGTGGTTATAATTAGGGAGACTCCCACAGACAACGGGAGTATTGGCAGGTATCCCCAATCTGAGATAACACTTGATCTAGGGTTTGAACAGCACAGAGTGGCTATAAAAGAGGCAATAAATCAATCCTATTCATTTATTTGCACACTGAAGCTTAATAAATTAGCCCATGCTGCTGAGGATAATCCTGCTGGGACAAAATAAATTGAGATATCAATAAAAGCAACAATACATAATTTTCTATATTAAATAATTCTAAATGCATTGTATTTATTCCTTTATTTAAATGCAATTGATATGGTACATGATTAGTATGTAAGAAAACTGTATTAATTATTTTTGGAGCTGGAAGCTGTTACTTTATTCTTTAGAATGCTGTGAAATATTTTAATCATTAAGCAGCACATAACATAATAGTTTTTTTTTTTGCTTATGCATACATTATAAAAGCATTTCCCAGGGAAAATTGCTTTGTATGAATAAATTAAATGCAGACGAAAAAAAAATATATAATATGCAGCCAAATTCACACATTTTGGAATACTGTTACTGTTATTCTTCAGTAAGTATGTCTTTTAGTTTCCCCTTATTGATGCTCACTGGTGTGAATGGTGAAGGCTAGCAGCTTGCACAGCTGCACCGTTGTCATTGCAGCAGACGGTGTTAAAATTGACAGATTTATTAACTAATCATATTGCAGTGATTTCCATCCCTTAGTGTCAGTGGTTGGATTAATGGTGGTCTGTGTGGTAAAAATGACAAACAAACTGGGTCGTCTGGGTCACCGTCATTTGAACATTTGTTCGCTAACAAACTGACATTAAACATAAAATCAGTCAAGTGCATCGATATTTAAATGACCAGGCTGTCTAAACCAGCCCATGTCAGCATCGTGTACTGTATCATCTCTCCACCCCAGAGAAGTTGTAGGTTTGGGAAAAATGCAACCAGCAGCTGGCAGCTACTGCTCTCTGATCGCTGAGGTCCTCTGTGTGCTACATCACCTGAAAGCCCTCTGTGTCTCCTTTTTTGAAGACTTCGACATAAACTGTGATGATGCATTTCTTGCAGGGCATGGCTGTGCCCTCTTTCAAGCTGCTTAGGCTACAAAACCCACTCTTCTATTGAATATGTGACCAGAAAACAGATGAATTCTTTGACCTTCAAAGCAAAATCAACCCCACGGTGATGAACTGTATACCTGGTCGTTCAGCATCGACCCGGAACGCTTGCATTGTCCTTCCCCAAAATAGTCCCAACAATATGTGTGGAGAAGGGCATTTTGTTTCAGTGACACTACAAGGTCTGCTCAACTGCTCACAACAAACCTCCAACATTGATTCTGCAAGCTGTGGCGATCAAAGCCCTGTCGAATCGTGGCAGGAGGCTCCAAACTCGGCCATTAGACTCACGCTATGGCAGGGTAACATCTCCTTAGCAAGCTCCGGCTGATCTGTTAAGAGAATTAGATTTCAAACAGAGTGGGAATAAATATTATTGTGTTCCCAGCAAGGCCCTGATTGGTGCCTACGAGACATTGCAACCCTTTAATGGAAGCTTATCAGCTATAGTCGGAGCCCTACAAGGGTTCTGTGTAATACGGCTGTTTGCTCACAATCAGCATTGTGTTTAATAAATGTGGCTGAATATTAACTAATCTTTTGATCTCACTTTCATTAGGCCATGCCAAGTGGAGTGGATTATTCTGTGCAAATTAAGCCCCCCCCCGATCCATCCCCGCCCACAACCCTGCATCTTATACTCATGGGGGAAATGAGCAAGGACACAAATGCTCTTATTTAAAGACAACTGGTAAACTGCTTTAATTAGGCCTTGTTTTCAAAGTAGCCAACTTTCTTTGGGAGGGATGTTATTATGTTCTCTCTCTGTAGTGGCTGCCAGGCATTCAACTCCATCTACACAAACGCAGCATCAAGCCACATACACACACTTACACAGAGTCGTTTTTTACGCTGTGCCAGATTTACTCCTGTAGTATTTCAGAACGTGTCATGTAGGACAGGATTGGTCCTGCCGTTGGGAGTACTATTTCATTCAGTGATGACAAGTGCCCAATTATTAGGTCCTCCACATGAGCTCAAATGCTTCCCAGCCCTCCTATGTCTCATCATAAACAAGCTACAGCACCAATACGTACAGGATGATCAATGATTTTCCCCTAAAGGCCAATAATGCAGCACATTGTTAGTTACATTCTGATTACTGAGGCACTGTACGGCCGTGCTGCCTCTCTGACACGTTTATCATCCAACATACAGCCTATATACTGACTGAGACGAGGTGTACTCTATGAGGATTCAGTTCGCCAATTCTGATCCTGTCATGTCAGCAGCTCTCTCAGCCATACGTGACACATGTAGATTAGTCAACAACAACAAGGCAGTGATTTCAGTACCGCAACCACACTGCATCATATTCCCTACCAAAGCAATATAAGGACACATTTAGGTCATACCTAATCAACTTTTATTCTCCTGCCTCATTATAGTATACCCTTAGCTCATAAACAAAGGACTGAATACATGTTCACCTGTTCACTCCCCCATTAGGTCCGCATAATGCCTACTAATTATGTTTGCTCATCTATAAGCCTTAATTATGCTGGGAGCTGATAATTAGCTGGGCTAGAATTGGTGCATGTGTTTCTTCACTATCAACCTGGCAGTAATAACGGCTATTCTCATCTCCAAGGAGACCACTGCAATTTTCTACATAAGAACAAAATATCACTGCTTTTTGAAGAGTGTCAATAGAGTATTAAAGGCAACAGCTGGATATATTGACTGTGATCCATGTAGTGTTCAGGTGAAGGGTACACCTATTTGCACAAATCTTCTGACCAAGATTTATGGTGTAGATCTATGAATACTGTACATGAATATGGAGTTTAATTTATATTAAAAGCAAATATATGCACATGCTCTGTGGTTGGTGGAAGAGGGTGACAGCAGCTGTGCTCAGAGCAGACAGGCGTTGGTGTTTTCTTGTTTTCTTGTTGATCTTGCCAGAATGGCTGGAGTTTGAATTTAAAGACAATTAGTTACATTTTATTTTCCTACTATACTTTTCGAGGGGACATCACAATATTGCTTTGGGAGATAAAAAATGAAAATGTATTTTCCTAAACATGACTGATACACAAGCACTGAGTTGACTGTTCACAAAATATTACAATCAGCCGGTTATTTGGAGAAAGCATGAAGAATGTGACCCTTTAACATGGAACATTTTAGGCTTGAATTATTCCTTTCTCCTGATATTTGTTCTACAATTAACCTGACACAATGCACACAAATCTGTGTTATTAAGAATACACAGAAGTACACATAGATGTATATAATGTTATAACTGATCTGATCTGACCAGAGGCTCACATTGGCCATTTTTGAATAAAAGAACGGAAAACACAATATCCTAAGCACTCCTCACAAAGTTTTGCTTCTAGAGGAAAGTCATACTTTTCTTTTACCTTTTCAGTGCGACTCAGGGAAATCTTTTTTTATAATGGGCTGTATATTATCTGTATACCTGTGCCTGTAATATGAGGCTATTTTGCCCTCCTAACAGGAACTCCCATCTCCTTTGGGTGCCTGTGTATAAAGAAAGAGAGGGACTCTTGAGTGGGAGCTGAATGAATAGCTGCAATAAGTGTGGTTTCTTGATTGTGTAGTATATGCTGCACTGGGGGAGAGCTAAATATTCAGGTATATGTTATGTGAGGTTCTTTCCTCCTCTGGGAAGCCACAGCTGAGTGAAATGACGCAGATTCTTGAGCAGCTGCACATTCTCACACTTTTCCGGGCCATCTATAATGCATTTATGGATTAAAATTGGAGGCACACTTGAGGAACTACTTAAGTGAGCATGCATGATTTTCAAACACACACACACACACACACACACACACACACACACACACACACACACACGCGCGCGCACACACACACGCAGGCACCTTTTTCTGCACTCAAAGAAAGAAACACACCTCCGCCACCTTCCCCCTACGACACACACACACACACACACCCAAATGTCTTTCCCTCTACTGGACGAACACTGACACCATCAGTGCACAGTCTACAGAGTGGCATTTGCTCCCCTGGTCCCCTGCTGCTCAGGGCTCCCTGGCAAAGAGGAGGCTCCTCCAGGGTCAGCCCCCCTGGGACACTCTGGGTCGCTGGCCAAAGCTTAGATGGAGGTCATTATGGAGGGACGGGGGGGGGTTAGGGAGACAGACATGGTTAAAGGAGAGGGGTACACAGCAGAAATGCCAGCAGACAATGCTGGCAAATGAAATAACTACAAATGTCATCCAGTGGAGACTCGATCAGTTTCCATCTGGTGTGTAAGTGCTAACACAGCGGAGCTACTGTAAAAACACTGCGCTCAATCCCAGTCACTGCAAGCAAGTAAAGGTCACATAAACAAATCAAATAATCCTAAATAACTCAGTAAGACTTGATTGTGGGTTGCAGCTTTTTTTTTTTTAGTTCCCCTATTAGCCCCCCCTTCCTCACACTCTTTCCCTTTTTCAGCAGGCTTAAGCCAAATTTACTAAAGCAGAAAAATCTTGTTCTTTAGCTCTGCCCGCACAGATTTACCTCACCATGAGACTACTGCCTCCAGTGCAGCTGTGCCTCTGAGAAATCTTTGTTGAACTAAAGCCCCAAGTTGCCTCATATTATCCGTTGCACGACATATGACGATGATGCTGTTGTACATCATGTTATTTGGGGTCTGCTAATTACCTACCACGTGTAAATGCAGATCATTTTATCGATCGTGAGCGGTACACTCGAGACCCCCGAGGCTGAAGAGATGGAGGGTGGCTTCATATTTGTTTTTTTCCCTTTCTGTTAATGTGCTCCGCCAGCTGTCCAGGTGGCTATATCTTTAATCCTCTCCTTCACACTGACACGTGCACACTTAGCATTCATTAGACATTGGGCTTGATTTTGCGTCACCTCTGATTTACATGTCCTAAAGGGAGGACCCTTGCCATAAATTGTGAGAAGCTCTTTACCACATTGCCAAGCAGAAGTGGCAGGTTTGTATTTATTTCATTTGTTTGAGGATTGCAAAGACCCTGTGTTTACAGAAGAGAAAAATAAGAATCAACACACAATAAAAGTGTGATTTTATTCATACTATCTATTTTTAATATGTAAATATACATTTTGAATGCATTTTCTTGTGTACTGCATCGGGCAGCAACACCTTAGCTGTGATATCATTAACATATCCCACAAGTCTAAAATGTTAATTGGTTGTGTGGGCTATTTAGTGAATTATTTCTAGAAATTGTGTCACAGAATTTAGCTTTTTTATTGTCTGTATTCCCAATTAATTCTACTCTTTATCACCCCATGCCTCACTTGGCCTCTGATAATAACTAAAACAAGCAAAAGTCTAATCACTGTTAGAATGCTTGCATGTCTTATAGAATGACCTGCATGCGTCTGCGGTATCACACACTATTGCCTCGTTCAAACTGCCCTTTCAGTGCTGGAATCATGTGCTGATACTCTGTTTTGGATGCGGAGAGGGGGACAGTTTTGCTGTGGTTGCGTCCCACAAAGCAAAGTTACAGGACCCAAAAACAGTAACGTGGTAACTGGTAGTGTCTTTTGCAACTGATATGAGGAAAAAAATATTGCAGTGTACTGATGGTGATTATGTAATCGTGTCATTTTGAGCAATTTTGTCACTTTCCATGATGCACGGTGGGTCAGGATCTCAATCACGACACATTATAACTGCATCCATATTATTATAAACAGTCAGCGAGTACATGTTTAGACTAACAGGAGGACATCGGTGAAAAACACTGCATTTCAGAGTTAAACCCAAAGTTGCAACAAGAAGCTGAGAAAACAATGAGAGCACGTGGGGGCAATGAAGTGCTTGGATTTGTCTCTTTTTTTAGATTTTGTGCTGGCATCAACATGGAGTGTTTTATCATCAAATGGATGTTTTGTTATGTCAGTGTGTGACTTCCTGTCTGCTCCAAACTGAATTCGGCTAAAATGATGTTCTGGCAGAAATGGAGGCCTTGCTTATCTGCTGCGGAAGGGTCCGGACTGCCGGAGCTGCAATTGAGTAGATCTCCAACACAGCTGAGCCAGTGGTAGTGCACACATAGACTGCTGTGGCGCAGTGGAGACGGGACGAACATGGATCTGGTGGAATTTATGGGCTCGCTTCTGAAATAGATATGTTTTAGCCAACTCTGATGGAGTTCATGAGGACAGCTGCTTTATTTCAAATAATTTCACAGCATGAATCTGTATGTGTGACCTTTTGGAAGCGTAGATGAGCACAGGACATGAATCAACAGTCCTGACCAGTCCTGTCGGCACGGCCAGAGATTTAAGCAATCAATGAAGTTAAGCTGCTTTGCCTTATGTGTCGGGCAGCGTCTGTTAATGTAGGGAGCACTTATCGTTTCTGCTGCTGGGGGATTGCTGCTGGTTATATAATCAATAATTTTCTTCAGAATGTAAAAGCAACATTATGGAGACATTCATATTTTATGCGCCACCCTCAGATTCTGAATGCAACACCGCCGTTGTCAATACAAATCCCAGGTCTGTAACAGTTTGTTGGATCTAATGTGGGTGCTAACTACAAATGTTAAGAAAAAATGGAAAGGAGACTCCATTCACCCTGTTAGAAGACGCTGTATTATCTAAATGATTTTGAAGCTGTTATTTTAAGGTGAAAAGTAACATAACATTGCTAAGGCTTTTATGACCTGGATCAGTAAATCTATCCATAACTGTGATCCACGCATCACCGCTGTTGTAGGAAGAAAAGGTATGTCTATAAAAACTAGACATTTCTGTACTAAAAATGGAACTAAAACTACCTGTCAAAAAAAAAAAAAAACCTGTTAAGTTCAACTGAAATTGCAGGTAACAACTAAACATCAGCCGTGTTTACCTCATCACCTGTGGCCCAGCCCTGCACAGGAGAGAGCCTTTCTGAACCGCACCACCCACACAACCACACACAGAGCCCACACACACACTCACTCATCCATAGATCCCCTTAAGCCACCACCCGCCACCACCTGCCACCACCCGCCACCACCCGCCACCGAGCCTCAACCCTGCCTCACCCCAAACAACAAACAATGAACCAACCATACAAACATCCCACATTTTCCTGCTTGTGGCCTGTGTGCCGGGCAAGAATAAGCAAGTTCCCCTTCTTTGTTGACGTGTTAACTTAATGTCAGAGCGTCTTTGATCAGCGGGATCAGATCTCAGAGGGGAACGTGATTAAAAGTGACATTCTGAATGCTGAGGAACCCTGGCAGCAGGGCGGATTTTCCACGCAGTGTGAAGTCGTAAGCTCATAAAAGACATACACCAGTGATTCAAAACATGTAGCCCAAGCCCACTATTATAATACAGAACCCTCTCTCCATCCCCCCACCCCTTGAATTCTGTGCCCTCACTCCTTTTCCCCTCTCACTTTGCTTTTTTTTATTCTCCTTTTTTCACTGCTGGTTGAATATGCGCTTTGCTGGATGACTTTCAAAAGCTACTTGTTCCACTTTCTTACATTTATGCTAATTGGAATGCAAATATTGAGGTTCCATTTTAAGCCCCTGGTTTAAGGAGAGGATGTGGGGATGAATGACAGTGTATTGACAACCATGGCTCACCACTCAGAAACTGTCAGAGTTGGGAAGGATTTCCAGGGATGAGGAGTTGTCAGTGGTGGCAAAGGACAACCAATATGTTCCCTCTCATCTTGACTGAATAACATTTCACACTGCGCTATTTTTTGCTTCAATTGCACACTGTAAGCTCGGGTAGGGAGCCTTTGAAAGGCCTATATGTGCTGAGCCCGAACAGTGGGCTCTTTTACAGTAGGTGTAGTGTTCAGCGCGCGCACACCAGCCTAATCCCTTGAGTCACAGAGGAGCACGGAGCAGGGGTTGCAATGAACTGAATAAGCCTTAAAGCCGGCGTTGATCAAATGACTCGCCCAGCTAAGACCTCTTAACACACACTTACCTGGGAGATGAGACTACTTCTCTAAAGTTACAGTGTGGGTAATGAATACAGGCATATTCCGTTTGAATTCAGCGTAGGTGAAGACATGTCTGACATGCTGGATGAGGTGACGTCCACACATCTTCTCAAAGACAGAGGTGGCAGAGTGTCAGCGTACATTCTGCGTAATGTGTTGTCAGTCATACAGTGAAAGTCCATGTAAAAAGATGAGGAAATGGAACACAGGACACAGGTCGTCACTATTACATGAGGATATTCTCTAATGTGTACTCTCGTGGAGTTGTTACCAAGAAGAAAAATTACGTTGCTTTTCTCCCCTTTGATTCAATCAAGCCTAATGCAATACCGAACTCTGTAGACCTCTACCGCTCCAGATTTTAAACCGCCCTTAAATTCTTAACCAAAATGTACTATAAGTTCACCAGATCAAGGATCCACACCAATCCTTCTCCCCTCTTAAATACCCGCCACCTAAATACACATTTTTCATCCATCCCTACACATTATTCCCCTGAGAAATGAATGAACATGTGGGAAACAATGTTATAGGTTAAAGCATAACCTGAGACAGGGGGTAAAAATTAGCTTAAGCTGAATGCCCTGTATACATTACATACATCTTACTTAAATATATCCTTACTGAGTAACGACATATGTCTGCACAGTCCCTGTTACATATTACATATTACTGAATACATATTTTATGGTTGGACCAAACAGTATACAGTATATGGTCAGATCATTTATCTAAGTTTGTCATAATTAACATTTAGACATTTTAACTTCACTTTATCGCCTGGAAACACAGTACTGCTGTTTCACAGTGTTTTTCTGTGTCATGTAATGGGTCAAACAACACGTATACGATCTGCAATCACAAGAGAAAGTACTGATCAAAGCAATCAAAGTAAATGACAAGTGTAATTTAAAATATTATAAAAATCTATATATACAGCTTGCACCGCTCAGAACCAATATCCAACAACATTCCTGGAAACATGAAATATGAATTTCAGAATGACCTTTAATAATATTACCTTCCTTAATTTTGAATTTAGTTTTTATGTCTATTATTTTGTGTAATAATGATGTTGTTTCCTCTGTATTTACATGAAGGACAAAAAAAAAGAGAAACTCCTTACATTATAATTAAATCAACATCTCTCTGAAACCAACAAGAAATGATTAAGTGTGATATATTTATCAAAGTTAGTTATAAAGGACTACTTTTTGTTGGATCTTTAGGGTAAGCACGAAAATCACCACCTCATGAAATAAGTAACAATTAACTGAAGGGTCTCTAATGACGTACGTGTCATTTGAGCTTGGCATTTTGAAATGTGTCTTCAATCAGTTATGAGATGAGAGGAATTTCAAGTGCCCTGTTTTAAAGTGTGAATGTAAATCTACCGCTATATTATTTTTCTTAGAATTAGACAATAAATACCTTGTATGTCCTTATGCGTCTGATCTGTTTGTCCTCTTAAGGTCTGTTCCGGGAAGTTACAGCACATGGACATGAACAGGAACTCCACTGTACATCTGTGTCTTTCCTGGAATTAAAAAGGTTAGAGCAAGCACAATTTAATATGGGAAGCACAACAGACTATTAAAAATACATTTGCTAAGCCAAAGACTACAGTTGAGAACAGGCCTATCCATTAAGCTGTCTAATAAGACATGTTATTGTAAAGGCTAGGCATGAGGCCATCTCAGGAGGATGCACATCGAGAACAGTTAAAGGCACAAGTAGTTTTTTTTTTGTTTTTTTTTTACTGCATTGGCCATGGCAAAGCATTTACATTAGCAATTATTTTTCTATATCATTTTGACTTGCCAGATACACTATTGAATTATGTTGTTACTTGTAGTTATGTTATGCATTATTTAATCTGATCAACATTGCTTTTGTGTTTTGATCTCAGAGAAATATGAAGAACTTCAATGTTTGTTGATATCATTTTCTTCCTCCTGAGCTTTTTCTTGCCATTTAGTTGAGAAGATAACATCCTTCTGAAATTTCTCAGGTGTGGCCATCGCTCTCTCTATCTTTGGGCTCAGCGCGGTACTCTGTGGTACTCAAAGGCCTCATAAGTGCACTTTCTTTCCTGATGATCGAAACCACAACAATGGTTCGTTGCCTGATGATCTGACGTGCCATATCTCTGTATGTGCTGGCCTGTGGGGCAATAGATGGGGAAGGCCTGCTCGTTCAGGCGAAGGAGCTGTAAAAAAACATGCAGGCGCTGCTGGCTATATAGGGGGTCAATGGATACTGTGGAGAAATGAGTCAAGGAGTGAAATATAGGGACCAAAAGGAGATGATGGGAGAGCTTGTGACTTTCCCACCGTGAACCATTTGCATTCATGTTCGTCCAGGAACAAGTTTACCTGTGGAAGTTCATGGTCACAGTCAGTAGATTTGTGAGAAACCATGTACTGATTTCTAGCTTTCCAACAATTACCATGCTGCAGCTCAGGAGGTAGAGTGGCTCTAAGTACCCTTGAGCAAGAAACTGAACCCCAAATTGCTCCTGATGAGCAGGTCGGCACCTTGCATGGCAGCCATCAGTGTATGAATGTGTGTGAAAGGGTGAATGTGACAAGTGTCATAAAGTGTCAAATGATGCATTAGATGCTCCTACACAGGCAGGTTCACACGGTTCATACCCTCTTATTTTATGATTAGAGAGGCTGCTTTCAGTTTTTTTAATAACATTTCCATAAGCGCAGTCATGTCACTGTGACACAACTTTTTTGCGCCATGTGCCACACTTTGTGCCCAGATTATCCACCGTTTAGCTACCAAAATGGACTTGGACACGCCCTAAACACACTAGCATGCTGCACTTTAGATTGAGCGCCATAGACCTGCTAACTAGGGCCCATAGGGTTCTATCCTCTGGGTACCATGAAGGTCTGTACAAGAAGATATCTCCTTATCTTATTATTATTGATATTTATCTTCTCCAGATCAGTTATTTCCTTCTTACTCTGCAGAAAACAGACGAATACAATAACTCTATGTGAAAGGCTAAAACTGACTTCCAAACTTATTTGGAAAAATATGATACAGCAGACAACAATTGGGCTAGATGATCACATGAAGCGGCACAGGTCCCCCATTTGAACTTGGCATGACATACAATAAATATATACCGTATATAATATTTGTGTAAGTCTTGCGTAATGTTGTTTTGTTGTTGCTGAATGTATGTATAATTAATTGAAGGCAGGCAGTTGTAAATTATTGCCTTTTTCGAGTGTCTGAGGAGGCCACTGAAGTCAGGTTTTGGAGAGTATTCCCAGGGTCACGCAGGGTTCACTAATGCATACAGTCCATATCCACAGCCTCTGTGCTGCTGTAGATTTCTCCTACTTTCTCTGCCAATGAAAGGTTAATTGTATTTTGGAAGAACAGTTTTTTTTAAACAACAAAACATGTCCTGGCTCACTGCTCTGTAGTGGATAATATTTTATAAAATGTTGCCTAATTAAATTCCACACACTGCTGACCTCAGGAGTCTAGCACTGAGCAGAACAGCTGCATAAAGCAACTAACAACTAAAATTTTCGTATAAAGTTGAATCAACACCTAAACACCCCAGCAGCACCAACAATAAATGGACGCTGAAAACATGCTAACAATAGTATTTATCACAGTGTATTTGTATTAAATCACGTTTTATTGTACGCTTGTAAACTAAACATCCGCCTGGTTTTACACAGCTCAGTGTATTGACAGATATATGGAAATGTTTATTCATACTTCCCAAGGCATGGTCAGACCAGTCTTTATGGCAATAACCACATGTAATATGAGAAAGCAGCATGTCTTTCTTTGACTGTACAGTGTTTCAGGAATAATTAGCAGTTCCTGTCAGGCTCTGTGAGTGTTCAGTTAATCAGAACTTCCAGTAAATCAACTCCTTTCTTAGTTTTTTTCTTTTCTTGTTCGTATTTTTTTTTTATTCCTTTTTTTTTTTAATCAAGAAGTCTGCTGACGCATTCAGCAAAATATTTCCACCAGAAAAATGCAGTTGGGTCTTGTACAAAGTGGTGGGTATTTTTTCAGCTGTTCAAAGAATCACAACGTGTGTTGATCCTGTGAGAGAAAAAACATGTATTTTATGTGATCTGTAAAGTAAGTTTTCTCTTTTTTTCCCTGTGAGGTTCTGACTTGTGTTATCATGGAGAAGTGTTTCATCTCAAAAGTTTTTGTGTTCATATTTGAAGACTTAATCTTGAGGTTGGAAGAAACCTTGATAAAATACTTTGCTTCTACATGAAGAGTCTCCTCTGTTTAGTATGTAAAAGCCAATACAACTTTTCTACTAGCTACATTTTGAACCCCAATAGTGGAATAGGTCTATGAGTGATAGTGACAGTCTGTTAGTCATTTGTTCACCAATTTGGTCCAAACTTAAAAACCTCACCATCTATTGGCTGGATTGGCACAAAAGTTGGTACATGCATTCATGGTCCACAGATGAGGAATCTTTATGCCTTTGGTGATGTCTTGACTTTTCCTGTAGTGCCACCACAAGGTTGATATTTTGGCTTCCAAGTGAAATATCCAATTTGATTACCTGACCAAAAATCTGCAAACCAAACGACTTTGCTGTCAGCCTTGTGAACGAAGTGGTAAACTAAGATGTTCAACATGGTTAAAGTAACTGCTAAACAGCAGCATGTTGTCATTGGCACTTTGGGTGTTTTAACATGTGATATTAGTTTAGACCTACAAAAGGACTAAAGGTTTTATTTCAGATGTAAAGGTAGAATGACATTTGATTGTTGAGTCTCATTACCAGGCAATCAAATAAAAGTAATTGGGTTAGAATTCCAGGCCCAGCAATGAGACCAAACAATCAACAATTTTTCTCCACAATCACCTTCCCTACCGTTAATACATATGCTACCATATGACCTCCTTAAGCGAACAAGCCCATCAGCAAGTAGATTGCCTATTTCAACATAGTTATTACAGTAATTCTTTATGCCTGTCACTGGGTCAGATGAAGACCCATCCAGGTTAGATAAATAATAAAATTAAAACCATTTTTAATGACAGAGTGCTGAGGATGAACAGAGGAGTCTCACAGCCGAGGACAGAAGCTGCTCTGTAGTCTTGTGGTACGTTTACTTTGTTTCACAGTTGCCATATTACAGCTATTAAAATTGGGGCCTCTGGTCAACAAAGAATGAAAGTCTCATGTAGTTACTTTAACATACAGCTCAAGGTCCAGGTTCTGTAACAACAATCCCAAAACCGCACCTCACCTGAATCCTAAGAATGAATTGTGCAAGGAGCCTCATTTGATTGCCTGTAAATGACATCTGCCGCAAAATGCAGCACAAAACAATAATGTAAACTGTAGAGATGACAATATACAACCTTAAAATGGAGACCTTTTTTTGCCAACTTGACATGTCTGATGTCTTGTTTTTCTTTTGTGGTTTTGGTGTATCTCATTTGTTTCTGAAATACAGAGAAATTAGCAAGCAATTCAGAATGATCTTGTCACTGTATTTCTCCTTAAGCACCGTACTGAGGCTTTGGCTAAAATTTCATCATCCAACTCCATCGTCTCATTACACTTTAATTAATGCAACAACCGTTCCTTGTCATATGGATAACATCACTGCGGAAAATATGTTTTACTGGCCTTCAAATAAATGGGTGTAAGATAATGTGGCTGTCTTTCCCTATATGAAAAAGCTTATTTTGGGACACTGTTCTAAAAGGTCACGGTAGCTTTAACTGAACAGAAAAATTGCTTCTTGAGTCGTACTCAAAGTGCCACTTAAAATGCCTCCTCTCCTGCCCATGCAAGCTGGACATAGTTTGGCTTTTAACCAAATCCAAAATATACAACCCCGTCTCTGCTATCGCCCATGGTTACCTGGGACTGTTAGAATTTATTTTATTGAGTATGTAGTGGCTATTTCACAGAACTTTTAATCCATGACAATACAGAGTCCTAAGCTCAGGTCTTTAGGTGAGGCAATTTTTGCATCTCCAAAGTCTAGACTAAAATCAAAAGGTCATTAGGGATTTTCCCTCAGGGTTACTTGTAATGGCGATCCAGTCATTACAGAATGGGGAGGAGATCAGTAAGGAGATCAAGCAACTCAAATCAGTACTTTTTAAGAGGGGCAGTAGGTACAACTGCTACTCCATATAAAAAACAACATTCAAGTACATCTCGAGGGTTTTGGATCAATATGACTCAGCAGTTACAGGTACCAGGATTTTCTTGCTTTAAGCAGATCAGCAGTGACAAAGCAGTGCTATCATTGCAGCATTTATTTTGGTGATAAATATTCCCTCTGTGCCGAGAGTTTCTGCACCTCTGCTCTTATTAGCCACCACACACCGCAATGCTGTGAGACTTTTAACACAGCTTGTGTTAAGGTTTAGGTTGGACTTGGGAACTGTAGAGGAAGCCTATGAAAGAAACATATGGACATTCTATAGAATGTCAATAGAATTTAACATAATTCAGCATTTTTTGCTGTTATTTCTCAAAACATTTGCCATGCATTCTCATAAAGTGTATAAATACATTGGAAATGAGAAAAGAACGCGCACTTTTATGTTTAAATATATACTTAAAACACTGTGATTGCTCTGATTTTACAAATGGTGTCAACATGAAAAAATTATACCTGACATCTGGTAAGGATGACAGGGCCTTATGTGTTGAAATGGACATTTAAGTTAATGAAATTAAAGTGCTTAACCTGCCTCTTTATGTATAAAATAAAATTGTGAATACAAATGTAGCTAACATGGTATTTAATCATTTTTAAGATGTGAATAATATATGTTTTTTATGAAAAAAAAACATTGTTACATCACTAAACTCTAAATAAAACATTGTTTTATTTTACTCTCTTACTGCCTATCATTCCATAGAGTTGTTCATCAATCGGTGAACATTAACTTCGAGCGAGCAGATCATCTAAATGCATGTAGAGTTTATGACACCCGTTCAGCTTAGGTTTTTGTTGCACCTTTATCTAATCAATTAAAGGCACATAAGATACTACAGACGTGCTTGTATCACTGTAAGGTTGTATTTACAGCTAAATACTCGGCATGCCAACATGGACAAAAGTTAGTAAGCCTACTGACATTTGCTAATTAGAACTAAATACTAAAACTATCTGTTTTGCAGGTAGATCAAAAACAAAAGTACGCTAGTGCAAAACCAACACTGGGACTTTTAAATAACACCATCCAGGCGGAATAAATGTTAGTTTAGTACATTTCTGCAAAACCACAGATAAGTTAAACTTTTATTTCTTTATGGCTCAATTTTTTTTTGTTTAGGCTCAATTTTCTATTTCTCTTTCATGAAAACACTTTAAAAAAAAAAATAAATAAATAAACACTTGGCTTCGGAAAACATCATGTTTTGGCTTAAAATACACTATATTGCTAAAAGTATTCACTCACCCATCCAAATAATTGAAATCAGGTGTCTAATCACTTCCATGGCCACGGGAGTATAAAAGCAGCACCTAGGCATGCAGACTGTTTCTACAAACATTTGTGAAAGAATGTTTCACTCTCAGGAGCTCAGTGAATTCCAGCGTGGTACTGTGATAGGATGCCACCTGTGCAACAAGTCCAGTCGTGAAATTTCCTCGCTCCTAAATATTCCACAGTCAACTGTCAGTGGTATTATAACAAAGTGGAAGCGATTGGGAACAACAGAATCTCAGCCATGAAGTGGTCGGCCACGTAAAATGACAGAGCGGGTCAGCGGATGCTGAGGCACATAGTGCGCAGAGGTTGTCCAACTTTCTGCAGAGTCAATCGCTACAGACCTCCAAACTTCATGTGGCCTTCAGATTAGCTCAAGAACAGCGTAAAGAGCTTCATGGAATGGGTTTCCATGGCCGAGCAGCTGCATCCAACCATACATCAGCAAGTGCAATGCAAAGCGTCGGATGCAGTGGTGTAAAGCACGCCGCCACTGGACTCTAGAGCAGTAGAGACGCGTTCTCTGGAGTGACGAATCGCGCTTCTCCATCTGGCAATCTGATGGACGAGTCTGGGTTTGGCGGTTGCCAGGAGAACGGTACTCCTCTGACTGCATTGTGCCAAGTGTAACGTTTGGTGGAGGGGGATTATGGTGTGGGGTTGTTTTTTGAGGAGCTGGGCTTGGCCCCTTAGTTCCAGTGAAAGGAACTCTGAATGCTTCTGCATACCAATAGATGTTGGACAATTCCATGCTCCCAACTTTGTGGGAACAGTTTGGGGATGGCCCCTTCCTGTTCCAACATGAATGTGCACCAGAGCACAAAGCAGGTCCATAGGACATGGAGGAGAGAGTTTGGTGTAGATGAACTTGACTGGCCTGCACAAAGTCCTGACCTCAACCAATAGAACACCTTTGGGATGAATTAGAGCGCAGACTGAGAGCCAGGCCTTCCCGTCCAACATCAGTGTGTGACCTCACAAATGCGCTTCCGGAAGAATGGTAAAAAATTCATAAACACCCCTGACCCTTGTAGAAAGCCTTCCCAGAAGAGTTGAAGCTGTTATAGCTGCAAAAGGACCAACGTCCTATTAAACCCAATGAATTAAGAATGGGATGTCACTTGAGTTCATATGCGAGTCAAAGCAGGTGAGCGAATACTTTTGGCAATATAGTGTGCCTGTTTTGGTTGTCACAAACATGGCTGGACAATGTCCCAAGTTCTTCTTTGAAATGTCTAGTGGTGTAACTCAAATGTTTAACCCCATTGGTCCCTCATCAAAACTATTCAGTAGTTTTAAACCAACAAACTTTGACACGCAGCCTTGTCACCTTTTTGTTGGAGACCTGGAAATTAACTTGCAACCCGTATACGGGTCCATACCCTCTGGTTGAAAACCAATGAGCTAGTGGACAAATAACACTAAATCAGAAGTCACCAAAACACCAAGGTGTGTTACACTGAGTAGTTGTTTTGTTAAACCCAACAGCAGACACGAGGCAGGATCAGGAGTGCAAGACAACTGATTTGGTTTAACCAAGGTTTCAGCAGGTGAAGGTAGAAGCTGGTCAGGCTTGCGTCTCAGTCCGAGAGGTGGAGGAAGAAAGGTCGCTCACAGTGGCGCTGGTGTGCTGCAAGCCGCAGCGCAAGGCTGTTTGCTGCACAGGTGCTGAGAGTAGGTGCTCCGGGAGCGGAGTCACTGGCAGATGAGCGCCCAGGTGATCACTGGAGACAAAGCAAAGCAATGTTACATCTTGGGTCTAGAAACACAAAAACTTGAGTAATAATCTAGGAGTCAATATCGACTGAGACATGTACCACGTCTGACTGATGAAATCATCTGGCAGCAGGCAGCGTGGAGAGCAGGGCTTGTTAGCAGGCGCTGGTGGCCAACCTGCTGCAGGTGAGCGTGTGGATCAGCAACTCCAGAGACAGCAAACTCCGCCCAGCCTCACAGTGCTCCTCTGCAAGCGCAACAGAAAAACAAAACCAAGCACCAGAACACAAAGAATCTACCACAGAATGAGATCGTGGCAAAAGTGACCATTTCAGTTGGTAAGTGATTGGAAAAGGGACTGACACTGCAACCCTGCAGCAAGGCCAAAATAAGGTAAAGGAAACTAATTCAGAGAGTAAGTACTGTTGCTTATGGAACAAGTCGTGGGTTTGGTTTTGAGGATGACACAGCATGGCTTCAGTTATACTTGTTGTGGCAGCTTCTATTGGTCTCTTATCACAGACATAAATACAGTTTATCTCACCTAGTGTCCCTTTAAATTGCCTTTCACTAATCATTTCCATCATTTTAATTAGTCTTTTACAAGGCCAGCACACATTTCCGTCATTGTTTTTGAGTGCTAAATGAATGTGGTTTATCGCAGGTCATTAGGACTTGTTTGTATTACAGGTTGACATTTTTCGATGGAGGGCAGAGCGCCGTGAAGGCAACGTTTCCTGTCAGCCGGCAGCACTTGTTCCACTGACTCAAGGCTATGATGAAAGGTCAGTGGTGGGCTAACAAAGGCAAGGGTGAGGGGAAGGAAAACACACGAATGAAGCGTTACAGACCGTAGGCTGTGTGACCATACACAGCTTTAATAACAGTCCACCAGGCACAGAGGCAGCGTGGCCGTGGGGGAGAGGAAGGAGAAAAATAAAGAATAAAAGAAGTATACTCACACACGCTTGTTGTTATTTTTCATACAGAGACACCCACAACATCCTAAATTATGTTCTTTTAGTTCTCCTAAAACCTGACCACTTAAACTGCTGCTGGGCAATGGGCTGGATGTTGACGTGAACAAATTATCGGAGCAATGTGTGACCTCTTTACGAGATCGTCTATCAAATTATATCACAAAAGCAGCTCCGACATAACTGCCTGGTTCTTGTTTGTTGTATTTCAAACAGATAAGAAATCTAAATCACGGAACTTCCTGTTGATTTTTTCTCATTTTTTTTGTTTACAGGGGCAAATGGTAACCTCTCCTGAACTGAATACAGACCAGTTTAAATCAATGTGATGTAATGACAAGATGGAGATTTATTATGAAAATGTTGTAGGCGATTAAAGTGACAAGAAACCGCCTGACACATCTATTTTGTTTAATATCTGAGGAAGTGACACCAGTGATTGCTCTTTGATACATATGCACTCAAGTGTGCAAGAGGAAGTAAATAAACATTACACTGAATATTTATTCAAACTGAATTATCATCTTCATTTATATTTCACAGAATGCATCTCACTTTTTAATGTAATCACTGGTTTACACTTCTTTTATCTGCATTTGATCTCTCTTCCTCTTCTTCACACTAATTTATCAAACGCTTCCTGCGACGCAGACCCATCCCTTTTTACGAATCCACATCGAGCTGATGCCGAAAGTGCTGCGAATTTACGATTGCCATGAGAACACGAAATGGAATAATCGAAAGGGGAATGTTTTTCATCAGATTGCAGAGTGACTCAAAAATGTCTGAAATCCATTGTAGTTAAGGGAAGGTGGAAATGTGCTGTTATCGAGTTTGACAAGTTCTAATGCCAAAAGAACTGTATCTCCCTGTTGTTTTCAGACTGAGGAAAAAACATAGTCTGCCTACAATTGGAATAAAAGCTCGGAGGAGTGCATCTCCCCTCTCATTTACTTTCTTCTTCAAAGCAGCTGAATGCTCACGACACACTCTGACGAGAGCTACACATTCCTGAAAACCTCCTGCCACAGATGCTTTCATGTTTTTACCTGGCGCTGCTGAGACAGACGTGACCGAGCGTGGTTAAGTCCTGGTTTCAACCAGACCCTGAGCGCCTCCTCGGTCTCCTTTTCTTCCTTCGTGTCATCTCTCACCTGTTTCTCCATCACATCATGAAAAGGAAATAATGTGTTTTATCATGATTAATATGGGCTGTATTCTGATAACAGTACATCTAAGGACTGTAGCTGTACTGGTCATGGTGGGGTCATTAGATGGACAGACATTTTTTTAGATGGTTTTATAGATTTGCTATCTTAGGAAATGCAAAAGGGGATCAGAATGAGGTCAGAGTGTGAAATTACAGCAGGAAAAACAATGCATGATGTCACATCTAAAGGGCATTCAGTGGGCTTCTACATTGTTGACAGTACGAAGATTTCAGCACAATGACGTTGACTGAATATTGTTATATTGGCATTGTTTAATTAACATGGTGGTGAATGATGTGATGCATACGGACGACTGTCAACGTGGGTCAATGTTATTGTGCTGAAATTTCTGTATTGTGGACAATGTAGAAGCCTTCCAAATGCCCTTTAGATGTGCCGTCATGCATTGTTTTTCTTGCTGTAATACTTCTACTCTGACCTCGTGCTGATCCCCTGTTGCATTGCCAAAAAAAGCAAATCTATGCAACCATCTAAAAAAATGTCCGTCCATCTAAGCCCTAATGTCTCCATCACTTATCAACACAAAGTGACACCATGATATAGTGGTGATAAATGTGAGAATTAAGTATGTATAAAGAGAGAGAGAATGGAAGTGATGCCTTCACACTGAAGAAGTGTAGTTACCTGAAACTTGAACAGTTTGTACGCTGTTACAAGGAATCTTCATTTTTGTGCTTATTCTGATGACCCCTGTATGCAAAAGATGATGATGGTGAAACAAAGTAAAAAAGTTTAAGTGCTGTGCCATCTGACAGAGCAGCTTCTTTCCTCGGGCTGTGAGACTCCTCAATTCATCCTCTGCACTGCACCATGAAGAAAACATGTTCACTTTATGACCTCAACCTGGATAAGTCTGAATGTGATTGGGTGAATGGCACTAAAGGTAATTATAACATCTATATGGAGATGTATCTTCTCGCTGATGGTCTTGCTTGCTTATGTATGTCATAAAGAGGCATCAGTATTAGATTGTGACTGTTTTATAAGCAGTTTAAGGTTACTTGTAGTATGTTTAAGTAAATGTACTTAGTGGCTTTGCACTACTGCAGCCAAGAACATTTCCCTCCCTTTAGGGAGAGGGTGATATACATTTCCCCACAAAATGACATGGTTTCATTTGAATAATACTTTATTCACAAAGATCAGATAAAAGAAACACAAGTTTGCATAGCACAACTTTTCCTTTTGCTCTTTCTTACTCAATGAATTTGCCTCATGACCACTCAGTCACAGGGGCCACATTTCGGTGTCTTTTCTTGTGTCACATCCTTTGTATGGGTTGGAAGTAAAGTAAAGCTGGTTCAGCATGTCAATCAGAAGTCTGTAGGTATAAAACATGAAACCCTTTACAATAAGGATGCAAGTCTCCTCCTCCCCCTTATAGTCAGGCTTTTCTCCATATCTACGGTAGAGTAGTAATGAAATTGCACTGCTTGAAGCCATCTTTAGACTTCAGTCTGATCATTGGACTAAAGAAGTCATCTTGATATACCACGAAGCACACGGGCTGGTTCCTGATCAGTCTGTTGGTCAGGGTGGTTTTCTTTCAGTTGGTTACGCCGCTGATGCAAGTAATGTACATCTTCTTTTTGGGTCTGTACTTAAATACAGATCACTGACTTGTAATATAGTGTTATTTTTTTCACATGGAAGCATTGTTACTTTTACTTAAAGTATGCTAGTTGGTTTGGGATGGCAGCCGACCCAATTTACAATCCAGAGGAGTCAGTATTTCACCACTAGTGAACCACGAAGCATCAACTCTTCTATCCTACCAACAGGAGCTCTAAGTAAAGGCTGTGACCATGTGGTCTGCAGTCATTAAATGTCATGCTGTGTGGAGCCTCCCGTCCTCAAACACACATAGATGGACTTTTTTTTTTCTTTTTCTTTTTTTTTAGATTGGTGCGCATTAATGAACAGCTCTGTCCATCAAGCTATATAGGGACAAAGCTCCTTTTTAAGCCTCGGTCTCTGAAGCATTCAGCAATTACGGACACCTGTTATTGAGTTAATTGCCCAATTAACTCATCCATCATTAAAATAAAATAGGTCACCTAAATTAGTGCATATTTACACCAACCTACAGGACGAGAGAACCGAGTGCACAGGTGCTTTCATATCATGGACAGTATTAGGAAAGAATGAGCAGAGACATCCTCCATCTGTTTCATGATTTAAAAAAAGAAAGATGCTAATTTAAGAGCTAAGCCGTTTAACTGAAAAATGTGATCTCTAATGGAGCCTGCGTGCTGCGCAACTTCAACCAACTTTAAAGACTGTTGGCACTTTCACCAGTATAACCTTGATGGAAAATAAAAGGAAGCTAGAGCGCTACCAGCTCTCTCATGCTCTGCCAGGCAGCACGGCGCTCTGTCAAGGAGTAAAAATGAGAGGACAGAGAGGCAGACAGCGTGCCTACGAGGGGGTGAGGCTTCTCCGCGCTCCTTGTCCCCGACTGATTGCCGGAGGAAATTTACCCTGTCAGTGAAATTAAATCTTTTCTGGAGAAACAGCATATATAGATATGTTTACGGACCCCTTCTGCACATGCATGGCTTCTGTCTGTGATACACGCAAAACGATAACATGTGATACACCAAAGGCAAAGTCTGGAAAAAAAAAAACAGAAAAAAAACAATGCAGCGTAAATGTTGATGTCAGTTGTTATAATCTGCATTTTCTTCACAAAACTTTGTGATGTGATTAAAAGGAGCTGCTATCGCTTTTTCTATTTCCCCGAGAGCAAATTGTCGTTTCCTTTATCGTCCGTAATGTGAAAAACAGCGTGCTTTGTGATTTCTGCCAAAGACATCAAATGTCTCTTTTGATATAAATTAGGCGGTGTGAGGCTCGCTGGGAGAACGGAAGAGCACGAGGAGGATGTCTGGGGAAGAGAGGGATGAGCGTTTATGAAGAGTGTTTATCAGAACAAGTTGTTTACACTTGACAAACTCTAATCATAATCATAATAATCATAATCATAATCTGCAAAGGGCAAAGCAAAGCAGCCAGGGTATCTATCTGCTGCGACGATAGACATGCTTTGATTAAGACTCATCCATTTCAGCAAATAACAGTCTTGCACAGGGAGTTCGGAGACAGTGCTGCAGTGACGATTCTATATGTGGTGGGTGAACTGAAGTACAAATACATAAAAAAACAAAAGTAATTCAAACTATGAGGGGGGAATAATTGGTAAAACATGTTGTTACTGCATGCGCAAACCTAAATTGTCAGTGTCAGTTTACAACATTGTTCACCAAGCATGAAGCGTCTCACTCCACTTCCACTGTGTGTTTCCATCCATGTCCCTTTTTCCTGTGCCACCAACATAACAGCTCCCCCCAGTGTTAGGAGGGAGAAAGGCCAGGCAGCTGCTGGAACTGGGTTTAAAGAGAGAAAATGAAATCAACTGCACTGAATCTGAAGCTTTCATTTGCCCCATATATTAATTTTTAATTCGGTGGATTTTTCTAACAGTCATAAAATACAATTTTGAATTAGCTTGTCAGTGAGAAACCACAAGCTCCCAGCATACTCAAGAAAAACATGTTTCTCTGAACGTTTGTGAATGAATCATATCTTTCTTTAATAGAGCAATGAGTGGATCCTGCTTTGAATGCACACTGTTAAGAGTCACTCCAGCTTTTAAATCCTTTCACTCTTCTGAAGGCCGCAGAGCGTACAGTGTGGATCCGTATGGAAACAGTGAAAGACTGTGCCAGGCTCTCCCATAATGACAGAACATTGCTTGAATTATCAACATTGCAACAAACTAAAGGCATTCTCCTGTCAGGTCTTGGGAGTGCTGGTAGTACTACCATGACATAAACAAAATGGAACTTGCAGGAAGGTAACCAGCCAGTCTGCGGGTTGGCTATATCTAAAATCAAAGAGCCTTTACAGCATTTTACAGTCCTGCAGCCGTTGAACCTTTTCCTTTTCAATGTCTTCAATGGGAGATATTTTTGAAAAGAAATTAAGATATTAATAAATAATATTACAAAAGATATAAATAAACACCATTAATCTAGGTTAGTCTTCCAAGCACTGAGAGAATGACTTCTGTTCGCCTTTGCCCTCAATATCACTTTTAAAATACTCCATCACTCTCTAAAAGCAGAATTTCCTTGGCTTCTCAAGCCCCTACCGAAAAATATTAATTCATGATTTTACCATTTTAATCTGCCTTCATGAAGCCATAAATAGAAAAGAGAGAGAAAAAAATCTCAGGTGTAATATAAAACCAAATGCATTAGTTGACAGGGCACTGATGAATGTCAAATCCATCACGCAGTGCGAAGTAGGGGGAAATTGATCTCTTTCCATTTGGAGCATTTTTTTTTTTTCTTCTGCGGAGCGAGTCAGCATTAGGCTCTGCTGCCTGCCCCCATTACAAATGCATCAGTATGCTCTGTAATACCCATGTCCGCTATTCCCAAATGCAGCCCCCAAAGTCAACTGAAGGTTGTCGGTGGCTCATGTAAATGAAGCTTGATTGTAATAGTTCTAAGTGGATTCCGCCCACACAATCCTGTCACATTCGCTCATTGTTATCTGCGCTCTCCCCCCCACACACACACCCATCAGGGTTTACGGCGTAAATAATAAAAGTTGTGTCACTTCGCAAATTACCCAAACAGCTTATCACTTATTCATTGTGGTGTATCACAACAACTCCTCGGTGCGTACAAAAGCCACAGCAAGTCAGACACGGGCTTTTGTTAATGAACTTGGAAGATTACCAGATCTGAAAATTAACTGACAGTGTTGCTGGTTTCTTTCCCTGTGTCTCTCTGTTTTTTTTGTTTTTTTTCCCTTGTTTACCCACCAGAGACAAAAGAGATAGACGGCTATGAGAAAGTACAGAAATTATATTGTTTCTGCGATGGTCTCTGTCTGTTTGTGTTCGACTTGATGATGCTGTTTTTAGCCTTCAGTCTCAGGGAGTCACTACCGATTGGCTGAAACATTTTCACAGTGGAAAGGTGTCCATCTGATCAGGAGCCACTGAGCTTTGTGATAGCTTTGTAACAAGGACATAATGTACAAAAAAAAAAAAAAAAAACGTTGCATGGCATAACAACACACTAACATGCAATTCATGGATAAGCAGGGAAAGGCAAGAAAAGCTTTTCCTCATGAGATCTGTTCTACATCTTTCCCAGTCTGTGCTTTTGAATGAATGGGCTCCAGGAAGAGTAACTGAAGATGTGTCACATACATATGGCTTAGAACGTAATTGGATGCTTGAACTCTCAAACAACATCTGAAGTGCAACTTGGAGTCCATCAAAAAACCCAATGTTCATCAAATACCAACTGGACGGCAGTGAAATGCCGACGCTGGAAGTTAACCATGCAGCAGTTAGCTGACTGCGTTAACAGCGCGGCACAGTTAATTTTTAGGGCCCCTTTGAAAATGATCTTATGCTGTGCATTCACCACTGCCAGCATGGCCCCGTAGCCATTTTCTGCCTGGCTGCCCTTAATTCTGATCTGCAGCCACCTAGCTCATCGACTAGAGCGAGGCACAGAGGCAGAATATTCCCAAGGTGGTCACTGAGAAGCCAGAGATGGAGACAGATTGATATCTCAGATATGAGAAATTGCAAAACTTTTATGTAATGTGCAAAACTGAATCCAACCCAAACATAACTTTGGTGGTTGCCCTTTTCTACTCCTGTCATCCCCCCACCGTCAGATAAATGTACCAATGTAACAACTTCCGGTTTGACGTTAGAGGCCCCAACCTGCTTTTTACTTTTACATTTAAGTTTTTACTTATCATATTTAAACCTCATACAACCGGAATACGTTTGTAAGGGAAAGGGAAAATTTAGTTTGGGATACATATCCATCCATTTTCTGAAACAGCTTGACCTTTACAGGGTCACTGGAGTGGATCCCAGCTGACACTGGGCGACGGCGGGGTAAACCTTGGATAAGTCGCCAGTTCTGACTTATACGGACAAACAACCATTCACACTCACATTCACACCAGCAGATGATTTAGAGTAACAATTTAATTTCTTGCATGTCTTTTGATCATGGCAGGAAGCCGGAGTACCCAGAGAGAACCCACGCAGACACAGGAAGGAGATGCAAACTCGGCACAGAAAGGCCCTGCCCAGCCAGGTCTCGAATCCAGGACCTCCTTGCTGCGGGCAGCGGGGCTAACCTAGTAAATGTGCCTCTTTGACATGGAAGACAGCATTCCATTTTCCAGCTACAGTGGGGCAGCTCAGAGATATCATTTGTTCAAATACAGTTTAAAATCCCAACTATATCCTGGCATTTTCTGCGGTCTGCTTGAGGGTTCAAGTCAAGACCCTCTCTGTGCTTTCATGGCACAGACTGGTTAGTTGGGGTTTGACATGTGTGGAGGCAAGAGGAAGAATATGTGGAGCTGGAGTTAGTTGGATAGAAGTGAAGCCATTGTTGCAGAATTAAATTTCTTTCTGATTTTCCCTCTAAACTGATCAGATGGAAACAGCTTTTATGGGAATAATGCCAGGACAGTTTTCAGAAGGATTTCCCCAGCAGAAACTCAGAAATGTAAACAGGAAGCAGCAGCACCTGACTAGTTAATATTTCAGCCGTAGTCAGTTCTGTCCAACACGTTCTAACTCCCAACTCGTCAAGTACAGCAGCTCGGCCTTAAGCTTCTAACTATGGCGCTCTAACTACCCCTCTAGTGTCAGTTTGGACGTGAATGACAGTACTGTCGAGCAGTAATACGTAACATGTAACTTGTAAAATAAAGCCTGCTTGCAAACAGTTCACATATTATGACATATATTGACTTTTGGGCTGTTATCAACAATGTCAGACAGTCACAATTTGATTTGGTTTAGGCTCCAATACTTCTTAGTTAGGTTTGGGAAAAGATCGTACTTTGAGTTAAAACACATACATTCGAATGGCGCATTAGTACCTCATTCATGTGATGTAAGTAAGTCACACTCATAACGTAAGTGACTTATGTTATGTAACTTAAAGACAAATTACTTTTGACTCTTGGTCACTCTTGTCCAGAGGAAAACACTTCAGTGTAAGCAACACCAACCGTGTCGGATTGCAGTGAATGTGAGTGGGTGAAGATTCTGGAGCACCTGCCTGATCTAAGCTTAACGATTTAAAACTGGTCTATCTCACACTGCAAAATACAGATGAACATCAGCGTGAAGAGGAGGTCGGTCGGGCTTTAAGACGGAACATTGCTGCTTGTTTCCAAATTCAAACTGACAGCTTTTTTTAAAAACATGGGCACTTCTTTTATTTTTACTTACTGTATATCCGCCTAAGCAGTTCTAACCAAACCTTAACTATAGTATTGTCACAACATGAGCATGAACAAATTACTAATAATTTATCATTTAATTTGGGCTAATGAGCCATTTAGGTAAAGTAATTAAACTGTACAGAGAAACTGTGCCAATATTGATTTTACGTTAATATAACAACTAATTTCTCATATTTTTGTAGAATATTTATTGCGACAGCTGGCAGGATTTTGTATTTTCTTTTTTTTTTCTTTCTAACTGTGCAATTATGAAACACAATGTTAGATTTAATACTCATAGACCTACCAATATGATGTGTGAATAATACTAACATATGATCATAGAGCTAAAACTCTCTTCCTCCCGTTCTCTTTCTTCTTCTCTTCTCCACACAAATGCTCAGAAGTCTCCCAGAAGGCCAGGACTTTGCCGTCGAGGGATTATCCAAGTTTTGGGAATAATGACCCCCTTATCTCTCACAGGCTCTTTGCAGAAGCTTCTCATGGGCCCTGTCAGTTCCAGGCCCTCCAGTTTGGATGGATATATCAATGGAGATCCCTC
Source organism: Diplodus puntazzo (assembly GCA_963678695.2). Lineage (NCBI taxonomy): Eukaryota > Metazoa > Chordata > Actinopteri > Spariformes > Sparidae > Diplodus > Diplodus puntazzo. Next base: position 39,969,489 of record OZ023155.1, on the reverse strand, counting down.
CCTCACCATTACACGCTCTTCCTCCATCTCACTTTCCCCGCCTTATGCCCTTTTGGAGCTGATAATACCTCATTGTGGAAACCATAAAAAGAGAGAAAGTTATCTCATTTTCACCTGAGGTCATTTTTTGAGGGTGGATTTTTCTTCTTTTTCTTCTTTTTTTTACTAATGGCTCTCAACTTTGCTTCCCATCGTCTGTGGTCTTGTCCTTGTTCTCTTCCTCCGTCGGTCTCTCATTTTCTCATTCACTCTCAGCCACACACACACACACACACACACACACACACACACACACACACACACACTATAGCTCCCTCTTTTTCTCTCTCTTTAGTGTGGTAGGATAATAGGCTTCTGCTGTGAACAGTGGTCTAATTTTAATTCCTTTCATTCCCGCTAGTCCAGCCAGCGTATATCTGTAAATGCATTTTGAGATATTGTCCATTCAGTGTCAGTTGAAGTTAATTGTCCATTGACTTCCTCACCTCCTCCATGCACTTATTATTGCCTTCATGAGGGGGATTATATAATAGTTGAACCACGTCATGTTAACTGGTCAAGCAGGTGGGACAGAAAAGGTTTAATTCATTGTTATATTGAAGGTTATTGGCATGTTTGGTGCTCTAATGAATATATCAAATCTTGGACTGTGGAAACATTGATTCATCAACATTGAAGTGTTATACACTTTTCTTGTATGTATTGATTTGACCAATATTACAGCCCCCTCAACACTTATCAGACATTTTATTCTGCCAAGATTTTATCTCCTTAGAAACATGTTATGTACACGTTTTTCACATCAGGCAATCACAAATAAATGTTTTGCTATATGTCAACTTCCTTTTCAGATTTGTTGTTTCCACGCGGCTGTACTGGGCGGCTGTAGCTCAGGAGGTAGAGCTCGCGTCTAGTAGCCGGAAGGTCGCTGGTTTGAATTCCGGGTCCCCCCGGCTGCATGGCGAAGTGTCCTTGAGCAAGATACTGAACCGCAAATTGTTCCCGATGAGCAGCTGGTGCACGGATGGCAGCCTTCACCATCAGAGTATGAATGTGTGAGTGAATGGGTGAATGTGGCAAGTATTGTAAAGCGCTTTGAGTGATCAGTAAACTGGAAAATCGCTATGAAAATGCAAGAACATTTATGTAGATTTAAACTGAATGCACCCGTTGAAAGTTTGTGTAAACACAGGTGCGTGAGAACACACTTACTGAAGAGAAATCGTAGACAATGATGCTCTTGTTGGTCAAAACACAAGCCTCGAAGTTGGATAATACATAAAATAGTTATAGACGCTCAGCAGTTCATTACTATTTTAGTTCATAGTCTTCCTGTACCTCTGCAGGACTCCCTCCCAACAACCAGTCAAACATCACAGCAAATGACAAGAAAACAAACCAGTGACGATGGTGTTGTCTTGTTGAGTGAAAAAAAGGCATCTCATAAAAATCCACTGAGCAAAATGGGCAGTTGAAAAGTGTCAGGTGCAACATCTCAGCTCTTACAGAGGGGAGACACGTGGATGGTTTTCTTGCAGAGAGGCAAGGCGAGCGTCCGCAGTCTCAGTTGAATGGTGGGAGCAAAATAACAGTAACAGCAGCAGAGTGGCAAGAATGATTAGGATTCAAAATGGAAGAAGGATCTCCTCCCCTCTCTTCCTGCCCAGTCTCTGATGAATCATCAGTAAACTCTACAACAATATTCAATCAGCTGTACAACTACTCCAAAAACATTGTTTTTGTCCTACTTACTCCTAGATGTTCGGACCATTTATATTTCATGTAATTGTTGGCAAAATCAGCTGCTGAGGCAGGAAGCAGGGGAGAAACATCCAAAGAATAAGTCTGAGTGAGTTTTCATGGGGGGTTAGCTGTTCTGGTAGCACCAGTGAGAGGAGGATGGACAGCACATCAAGGCTCAGGTGATAGCAGGAGGGCTTAAGCCTCTTGTAAAGGAGTTTGTTTGCAGCAAGGGAAGCCTCGTTTTCTCTTTCTGTGCAGTTGGTTGTGTGCAGGGTGAGAAAGCCAAAAATTCTTCCTTCTGCAGAAAAAAAATGTTTCCCTTATTTTTGTTTAAAGGACTTCACACCTCGCACTTCATCATGGCACAGTGCCTGAGCGCAGGCAGCATCAGAGGGGAGGGTGGTTTCAATTTTTGACAGCAGAGGCATGATTGGCTGATGGTGTTTGTGCTAAATCTGGTTAATTAAATGGAGAGAGAGCAAGTGAAACGGCCACGGTCAGGGAGCGGGAGGGACGTGAATGAACAGACAGTCTCCCTGAAAACACAACAACATTATAGAAAAAGCAACAACATGTTTTTAAAAAAAAAACATATTTACAAAATACGACATTTTACAAATCAAAACAATATTTTAGAAATCACTACAAATATTCAGAAAAACTTAACGCAAGAAGATATCACAAAACATGACATTTCAGACCCTCAAAACATTTCACAAAATGCACCAACTATCGTTTTGTACTCTGAAAGGTTGTTGTTGACCCACAGGGCCACCGCGCTTGATGGAAGAATAATGCAATTGAAACATTTACACATTTTAATGTGAGTTTTCTGTTATTCCATATCAATTCTGTATTTTATGTGGATCAATAATCAAAGATAGTCAGATTGATATATACAAGGTGGATATGAGGACATCAGAAACTTCAACAACAAATATTTTTTTTTCTGAAGTCACTAATAACTGTGTTCAGTTTCAAAGTCTAATAAATCTTCCAACTGTGATTACTAAATCCTTGCGTCTGATTGTCTGAGAGGGAGAATCAGACGTCAACAGAAACACACACAATATCAGAGGTAAATTCCAATTATTTCCCTTGTACGAATGCATGCACTCTTCCACTGCTGGCACTGTGAGTGCTGACACCTATCACCTAACCTAATAACATCCTGCTCCACATACATCATCTCTGGATTTGATTAGGAATCTGATTTATTTATTTGTTTAGTTCTCGAACCCCGCCGTCATTATTTTCCCTTGTAAATAATTCAATAAAAATGTCAACCACTGCCCTGCTCTACATTAATATTATGTGTAATAAAGATAGTGGGAAGGAGCAGCTGTATACAGGTACAATGGGGAGAAGCAGACGTATAAACACACACAGTGCAATCACGGCGGATAGCGATCTGACAACCGAAGACAATATAGCCAGATTTGTACAATAAGCACAGGTATCATACTTTACTGTCAAATTACAGCTGATATTTGATAAAGATGTATCAAACACACAAATGTCAACTTGGTGTGCCTCGTAAGTCACTTTGTTGACGCAGAGAGCAACATTCACGCTCTGGATCTTACGGTGGGCTTCTACATGCAGTTTTCTATTGTAGATCATTAGATCAGCCTCAGTCTGCTGAGTTAAAGGCAAAAATGTAACAGACATCGAACCTTAAGTGGTGTAACCAATACTCTGTTATGTGTAGTTAAAGGGTCAAATGACACGGTCATATGAAAAGGAGTGATTGCAGTGTCAGACACACTAAGAACTAGCCGGCCTTTTAGCCTCTTTTGGTCGTTATTTTGGCTTTGCGGTCTGCAGATTCCACCCTCATCTTATTTTCAGCTGCAGCTGGCAGATAAACTCACTTTAACTGATACGGTTGCACATGAAGTTAGAAACTTGCTGAAGGCAAAATGGAGGACCTTGTCTTATATAATATAATATAGGGACAATTTAAAAAAACAGAGGTCTTGAGTTCCTTCCCCAGAAAAGTTGGATGTTCAGAGACTGTGTTTCCTGCATTCTGGTGACTTTTAAAGAATGAATAACACTTTTACTTTTGCATCTCTGGCAGAAACTAAAATTCATCAGTTTTCATTCATTCATTCATGTTTGCCCCGACCCTATGGAGAGTCTGTGCATGCCACTGCCGTATGTTTGCCAGCCTCACCATGGTTATTGATGTCGGTGCCACCCCCACAGAAATCGACAGGGCAGATTTTACAAAATGCATTCCCCTTTCCTTTAAAACCTTCCATAAGAAATGGGAATTCTTCTTTACAGGAGGTCTGAAATTCCCTTGGTTATGTCGTTCTCCGTTTCTCTTTCAGTCTCTCACTTGCAGAGATGGACGAGACGCAGCAGTGCAGTAGACACCACGCCGTACAGTGCCAGAGACAGGTTGTGATAAATAAAGTGGGAGAAAGTTGTGAAACGTTGTCATAAAAAAGTACAAATTCATGAGATTTGTGACCCCAGGAGGATACCTGGAGAAAACAGTGAAGACGAGGGCTGTCCATGGAAAATCAGGAGGGTTAGCAAGTATGAGCTAATATCAGATATTATTCAGGAATGGCGATACTAAATGTATCTGAAAAAGGTTTACTTATATGAACGATATGCAATATGTAAGAATTAGCCACCTTGAATTCATATTCCCAACAAATAGAGGCTGCCTATGACGAGGGTAACCTCTGACTGCTGCTAAGTCTTTTATTCCTTTACATCCATTGTAAGCTCAGTTGGCCGTGGAGCTCACAGCTTTGTGCTGCTGGGAGAAAAAAGCTTCTCTAAGTCTAAGGCTAGCTGGTTAGCATGATCACATTGATGTAACATCAAAACTGTTATTTCTCCACATTCTGTTGGTATTTAAGTTTAAATTTTTGAATGTTTTATACTAAAATTCTTGCATATTGCAGCTTTAAGTGCAATGCTCATAGCAACTAAGCATTTTGGTGTGTAGGCCCTCATAGCATTTGGTTAAGGGAGGGCGAGAGCATGACTCTGTATAATATATTAAAACTCCACAGTGACTCTGTGCACATTACACAGTGTTTTCATTTTATGAGCGTCTGAACGAAACTTGAATACTTCTCTTACCTTAACAAATGTACTTTTGTTGCAAATGTTTGCAAATGTAACCAGGTTTTAGCAACTTTATAGGGTGAAAAATCAGCACATTTTTGTGTCCGCCTCTCCCCAATACAGACACTCAGCTGTAATGTCGCTGCATCGACCAAAGTCGCTCATCCACCCTCAATCTTTACCAAATATGGTAATTTCACACTACTTTGGCTCTTTAACTGCTACAAGGGTTGTTCCGAGTCCGATACCAGTATCGGAAATGCTGCCAGTACTGCAGAAAATGCAGGTTTCGGTATCAGCGAGTACATGAGTCTATGCACCGATGCGATACCACGTAATTTAGGAACGGGACCCAAATGAGTTATGTGAGTAAGTTTAAAGGAATTATTAAATCCAAGATTCATTAAAGTTCATGTTGCACTATTTTTCAAGACTGTTATATTGAAAAAAAAACTAATGCACTTTCACAGTTTATAAAGGAATTGTTATTTCTTCCTAGATTTCTTTATTTGTTCTTTTTCAGTTATGACTGACTGTCAAAGAAGATATTAATAGAATGTTGTATGGAAATCTTCTCTGCAAGGTTTTACCTGAGCCAGGCCATATATCACATCCATACAGGGTTTGTAATATATACAGCTGTCTTCTTCTTCTTCTTTAATCTTTAACATGCCCTAGTATCGGATCGGTACTCTGTATTGATATTGGGATGGAAAAAATGGTATTGGATCATCTCTAAATGCTACATACACAGCACCATGTATATTTCATGTCGTTGCATCGGGGGTAAATGGTGGAGTTTATAACATCTCAGTATGTGGTCAAGATTTCATCAAAAGGTTACATTTGAACTCAAGATTCAAGCATACATAAATCATTATAGTACGTTTCTTTGTGAGTGGTTCAGAGAGTTTGAAGTGTGCTTCTGCAGGCACTCAACAAGCCCGCTATGAAGTGATCTCTCCAATTTGTGGCATCGTTTAAAACATTTCAATATCCTCAAACTGATTAAGAATAAGAGGTGCTGCTAAGTTGTATACAGGTGTACTGTGTTCTGTACTTTCATTGGCTCCATACTGTGATTTGACAGTAGTTTCCAACCATCTGTCTTGAGGTCATCGGGGGCCCGTGTGTGTGCGAGATGTCTGTTTGGCTGTTTGTGAGCTAATGCAGTCCTCCTGCACATACGACCTGAGATAATCAATACTCTGTCAGACATACTTAGAGCACCCCTGTGTTAAAGCAGCTGTAGGGAGGGTCTCCTCTGTCTCAGACAGAGATGAAGCCACCAACCTCACGTCCCCCAAGAGCACCCTCCTAAAGACAAGGGTCGCCGCTATCCAGTTCTAATCTTTTCTGGCTTCAGAGCCGTGTGCTCGAAATAAAATAAGGAAATAAAAAAAAGGCAGCTGCACTCAGGGGAGCCTTACACTTGTAGAAGCGGCTGCTGTACAATAATTGCAGGCGGACCGGTAGGAGAGAAGGAATCTGACAATCTGAGATGGCAAATTGATTTTCACTTAGAATGTACGTTTTCATATTTTACACATTTTAGATAAAAATGGGTATCAGTGTGGATAGGAACTGACATTTTTTTTCATTTGTGACAATGTGTTTGCGTCCATCTCTTTTGCAGCAAATCCTTTAATTTGACACTCAAATTGGCAAAAGTCATGTAATCTGGTCAAACCCATCTCAAAATCAGATAAATGATCAAACGAATGCATATGTCTGGCTGTGAATAGCAAATTGTAGCTCTCTCATCTTGTATACTCCAGAATTGTGAGTGAATCACAAACACAGTGTTCTCATTACAATCCATAAACCGTCGTCAGGATTTTTCATCTCTTTAGCATGGATGGGCCTGTTTCACTCGAGCCTCCTATCTCAGGGTTTCTATAAGAGCATGTGCCTCATTATTGGGTTTCATCTCCCGCCATATTTTCCCCTATGGGAAATTCATTGTTTCAGTATAAAAGCATCTCATTTCACTCTCTGATTTGTTTACTTGGCTAATGGGACTGCAGTGTCCTTTGTTGAGCCTTTACAGAGCGTGACAGCGCTCGGCTGTATTGCAGAGACAGAGTTTGGCGGGAGAGAGGCTGAATCTCACCATTTGATATCAGGGAGGCTTTCATGCTAGATTTAATGACTCTTCGCCAGCTGACATAATTGCACTTTCAGATTTTTAATAAGAATTTTAACATAATAAGGAAGTAATGTGCAGTGTCGTGAACACCACTTTTTACAAATGCTTTCCTTTTTAACTGTGATAATAATAGTAATTACAAAGATAATATGCTCTAATTGCCAGGAAGGGATAAATTACTTTTTCCCCCTAATCCCATATCTAGTAGCAGCCTTCTCCGGCTCTCATTGTCTGCTCTTGCAACAGGTTGCATCAGACATTAAAGGAATATTTGAACATATACAAACAAGCTGTTGGTCTCACACAGAATCAGCAGTGCTGCTGACACTCAGAGAGATATTCATGATTTCAGTGAAGCAGTGAGACGCGTCATTGTCAAAATAATTGTCTGTCTCATCATCAGGGACATCACTGACTTGTTACATATTTTATCGCCGAGGTGATAATCCACAAAAAATGTGTTGTTATCATTTCTATGCTTTAGCTGCCATCTCACTGTTTAGCCTTGAGCTGTTTTTGTTTGCTGCCATGCATTAGAGCACTGGAGAAGTGTGGAAGCAAAGAGGCGCTACCATATTTTTACAGTGAGATGAAATCCATGTAACTCCAGATAAGTTTAAGTTAAGTTAAAGTATGTAACTTTCCTCAGTGGATTGCGTAAATTGCTTTCATTGTTGAAGCCAACTACACTCAAAGCAAGATTACAAGACTACAGCTATGCTAATCGCTCTGTGAAGCCGCACGACCAGAACAGTCGACAGGATCTAATGTAAGCAGGTAACATTTGTGCAAACATGGCATATCACATTCACATTATATACGTATTGGCCTAGATCCACATCATGGAGTTTGAAGGGACAGTGGTGACGACTGAACAAATATTTGTAAGGACACTGTAGTTTCTGGGCTTCATCAAAGATGTCGGTGTGTAGTATGTTGATAAAAAATTCTGCGGAGGCAAGGCTGGTGGATAATAGAGCACTCTTTATTGAAAACAGATCTCAATTGCCCGCGTCCGTCCAGGCACGGCCGTTACCTGGGTTTCTCTAATTTATGACAAAGTTCTGCCCAATGCTTTGCCCTCTGCTCTATTAGAAAATCCCTCGATCTAGGAAAATCTACAAAGTACCACCGCTGACTTCTCCGCTTGTGCGGGCCTTTTTAAAGTCTAATTCTTTGAATCATCCCACTTCTTCCAATTGGTCACTTTGGTGGACTGAGGGTCCATCTATCCAATAGTAGAAAGAGAAGTTAGTCTGCCTCCTCCTGTACATTACCTAACGTCCACTGAGGTCACTTCTTGGAACTTACAGCCTAAAATGGACCGGATTGTCTCTTCATGCTTATATGGAAATGTATATCTTAAGTCAGCTCTGAAGAACTAGTATGGGAGATAAATTCAGCTTTAGTGCCTCATATGGATCTTGTCCTCCAGCTAAACTTTAACGCACACACACAGAGAGCTGTTTTATTGCTCCAGGGCCCCTAGATAGGTAAACATCGCATCGGCCACCTCTCTCACCTCACAGTAAAGGAAAATAACTATCACTATGAACACTCTGAATGTGTAGCTGTGCAGATACCTCAACACCTTGGGGAATTTCCATCTGCTTTTGTGGTGACAAAACCAGGTGTCTTCTCAGGAGACCTGTGGATATATAAAGCCATATAGCTGTGACCAGAACTGGTTAGTTAGTTTTACAACAAATGTAAAGTTCCAACCTAAAGAAAAATCCAGTTTCAACTTATCTATGGTTGAGCAGAACATGTATTCTGGTGATTGGGTTTGCACAACGACATTTTAAGCTGTATGCCATCATGCTAATGTTAAACTGACATATTGCTTGATGATTGTCACACCTCTGATGGTTGTCTCATTCTGGGTTTTTGTCTTGTCACTTCCTGTTTTATTTTGAAAAGCATCTCTCCTCTCGTTTCAGGTCACTTGCCCTTCCTCATGTGTCACCGGTCTGATTGCCTCCCCTGATTCCTGATCGTGCCCACCTGTTCTCCATTAGCCTCGTGTGTTTTATAGTCTTGTGTCTCTTTCAAGTCCAGGCCTGACAATGATGGTGCTTGATTAAAAGTAATTAGTTCATCCCAAGGACAACTGGAACCTCAAATCTCAGGCACTCTGTCCAATAGTTCAATCAAGACATGTTAGTCAATTCCACAGATGAGAACCCCATTGTGGTGCAAGATGTAAAAAAATACTTACACTGCACTACTTACCTCTAGTGTCACCATTCATGTAAATTATTTTGGTGGGACTTTTTCCAAGTTTTAGAGATACTGGCTGTAGAGTATCTGCCTTCTGTCCAATATAAGGGAGCAAGACAGCACTCTGCTTGTATTACTCACAGCAGCAAAATTACATTTGAACAACTCAGCAGCAATGTCCCTTTCCAGAAATCATGACGTGATTCATCAAGATATTCCACAGACCTTGTTGTGAGCAGTTTCAGGAAGGGATGTATTTTGGTTTGTACCGTCAACTGTGTCACTTCTCAAAAGCTTGCATCTGCGCACGGACAACAGTTTAGCTAACGAAGCTAGCAAATGTTACAGCTCAGCCATTAATGTTTACATCCCACGCTGTCATGAGCACAAGCCTCGTCAGTAGAAAGAAAAGAGTTCCCTCTTGAAACTGCTCTCAGTAAGGTCAACAAGACCTTGCTGTTGAGTTTTTCAAATGTATTTTTTTGGAGCTTTAAGCACCACAAGCCGAGTGCCATCTAGTTCCATTAGTCTTGAGAGAAAGTCTAGTTGGATAAGTAGCACTACACGTAAAAGGACAAATATATATTTTTGAGTTTGGGTCGAACTGTCCATTTAATCCATTTTAGTAGCAATCTATCCAACAGTGGAGGTATTAAAGTGTAGACCAACAGACGGGTATTGCCTTCCACAGAGCCATGTCATTAGCATGGTTTTAAAAAAAGAAGCTATGAATAAAAATGAGTTGCAAAGTTCCTGAAAACTTCACACATCACAACACTACTGAATGAGTTTGTCACTTGCCAAAAGTACAACCAAACTTGCCAAATGTATCATGACATCACAACAACATGCTCTGTGGTGGAGTTCAGTGAATGATGATGCCGGCTTGGCGGAGGCACAGCTCTCCTTGGCCGGCTTCATCAGGACACAGCGTTGCTTGAACTCTTGTCAGAGTCAAAAATGCTTTTTTCTGCATCTCTCGCTGAGTCCTTGAGCCATCGCAGGGTGAAATGCCCATTGTTTTGTTTATACAATATCAAAGATGCTGGCGCCTTAATCTCAATAAAGAGGACCATTGGACTGAATTATCTGTATGATTGCCCTTTAGAACTGCCGTCAATGCTATTCTCCTTATCCGCCTTCTCAAAGCCTCTCTCCCCGCAAGAAGTCTATGTGAGGGGAATACAATGCAGGCAGTTCAGACGCCACAAAAGGGCATTGCATTAGAAAGCCATACCTCTGCTGTGTGACCTTTGGCTATGCTGGGGAGGTCGGTTGAATCCCTGTGGACACCCAGTCAGCTCCAGTCAGGGGAACAGAATAGATTCTAAATCTGCGATTCGAGGTGGGCACGTCAGCAGGCACCCAGGCAAATGGCAGCTTATTGTTTTCCATATTTACACTTTTGAATGCTCGGCATGGGTGGTAGAGACGCCGAACCCTGCAAAATACTCAGACCTGTGTCACACACCTGGATGTGACTGAGGTATGAAACCATGTCTACATGTGGTCGAGAAGTTTTCACCTTTATTACAGTGTGTATATGGATTGTGTCCTTTCTGTTTCAATTGTGTGCATGTTATAATAATGGTTGGCTGCTGCTAAGATGATATTTCACTATGTCTATCATACAGCATTTTGCAGCGCATGTCAGCACTCAGTGGTGCACTGTGTAGTTTTAGGTAAGACACCGTAATCAGAAGAAGAGAAAGATCTGCATTGACTGATTTTTTTTTTTTTTTAAAAAACAAACTAAACACACAAACTCTTCATTTGTGTGACGGAATGTAGTGAATAAACAAACTTAAAGGACGACACAATCTCACACTGTTTTACTTTGTTTATATTTGGCGGACCCTGCCACCTTTCTGGCTACATACGGTGTTCTGGGGCCCTATTTTCCTCTGAGAACAGCTTTTTTTATTCAGTTGTGAAAAAAAAAATATTTTTGAGTTTGTATTATTACCTCATTTATATCGTAAATCAGAAAATTCCCCGTTTGAATTTGTTCTCCAAAACTAATGAGTGACCCTTTGAAGACCCTAACAAGCACTTTAAAGCAGAGGGCCTCTTTTGCATTGCTGTCTCAGTGACCTAAAGATCGATCCATTTCTGAACCAGGACTGATACTGATTCTTTGTCTCTAGGTGTGTCAGAATGGAGGATTAGAGAAGAGAGCAGCGCTTAATTGCATGAAAAAAGATTTCAGTTTCAAAACCAATGAGTCATTGTGGGCTGAGAAGATGCGCTAAAGCCCCTGGAGAGATGAAGAGAGGGGACTGTAAAAGCCTAAAATGGGATCATCTCGGCTAAGCTTTTTTTCCCAAGCAGAATGGGATAACAATTCAAACACTCAAATACAGAATGCTGTCTGGTGTAATATGGCCATTGCTCTATCTCCTTTGACAGTAGCCTCCTAAATACAGTATGTGGAATTTCCAAAGTGCACCTCAGTTATGCTTTTCCATGCACAGATACTTTTTAACATTCTGAACACGCTGGTGCTGGTTTTGTGCCAACACTGTGATAGGCAGTAGTTAATTTTTAAAATTGACACTGGTCTGGCTAAGTTATTTCATTATACATACTGTATATTTAACGGGTTATATATATATATATATATATATATATATATATATATATATATATATATATATATATATTTACTTCTTACACGCTGTCAGCTGAATAAAATAAAGATGGTGCTGTCGGTGAGAAAAGATCATCAACTCATCAGAAGTGATAGCACAGATGTCTCGCTCAGAGCTGTCGCCTGCAGCACTTTCATCATTAACACCACCATTATCATTAACACACTTCTTTTTCAACAGTTTTTTGTGCAAATCAACAAATTACAAAACACAACATACTTCATTAAACAAGTTAACAAATCACGACTAAGTACCTAACAAGTATGAGCTGTTGATCTGCTTCTAGGTTCCTAAGTGATTTGTAATCTCCTCTCTTGTTCCCCATTCATCAACATGGATGTCCAATCTGTGCTGGTATGCTGTTTAGCTGCTGGCCAAACGGCATCATGCAGAGTTGACTGTTATTTCTGTTGGCTGTTTTTCTTTTTTTTTTTGTTAGTTAATCTTCAAAGAAAGTTTTCCAATCATCTGCACAGAAGCATATTCCACTTGCTGTATAGTGAGGTGTTTTATCTGGCGCTGGAGCGTTAATGTTATACAGATCCTACCAGTCAACTCTGGCTATTGACTCCCAGCAACGCGTAACTGTGGCATGTGTTGCTAGCCAGCAGCTAGCAAGGCAGCAGCAGCAGCCTGAGCCACTGCTTCTTCTTTTTGTATTTCCTCAGCATTGAACTCTGAATCCTACAAATCTGCTTTGACTGTGACAAAATGTTATAAAATGTAATATAATCTGTGCTGTTCATTGTGCAAACTGTTAAGTTGTTTGGCCGTCCGAAATGCAGTTCTGCATGCACAGAGTGAGCAGCAGTGATGCCTCCAGGCAGTGAAGAGGAGGCTAAGCTTATCTCAGTCAGGCTCTTGCAGTAGTTCTGTTGCAATGAAAAAGGTTGATGGTGGCAGCAGCTGGCTGCCGTGATACAGAGAACATACATTGTGGATGTGTGGATGTAGACATCTATTAAAAATTAATACTATAGTATAGATGATCTACTGACTTGCATTCAGTTGTGGTTATCTCTTCTTGCGATTATCTATGGATAATGGTAATACATGTGTAAACAAACACCAGCAGCCTGCGGCTGTGCAATTTAAAAGTAGCCATAATCAGTTTCCAACCTGTGAAAACATGCCAACATTACTTCAGTCAGACAAGTCCCGTTTGAAATGTTTATTTGAGCAGCGAAACAAAGTCAGAGTTTTGGCACCTAGGCTCCGAGTGACGAGCAAAACATCTTGAACCCCCCAAAAACTGAAACGATTTAGAGCCCAACACTGCTGATGTGAGGATCTGCTGTGTGTAGGATCTGGCACCAGCCATCGAGTTGCCAATCCAGGGGAGCACCTCAGCCATGAGGGCAATATACTACCTAGTGAAGCTGCTATGTGTGGGCCCTGGCACCAGCCACCGTGTGGCCATTTCCCATGAGCACCTCAGCCGCAAGGAAAATATACTGTCTAGGGAAACTTCTATGTGTGGGTCTAGGCACCAGCCGCCGTGTGGCCATTTCCCATGAGCACTTTGGCCGCAAGGAAAATATGCTGTCTAGGGAAACTTCTATGTGTGGGTCTAGGCACCAGCCGCCGTGTGGCCATTCCCGATGAGCACCTCGGCTATGAGATAGATAGTTAGTATATTCATACTATCTAGTGAGTGCAGTTCTCCTGTAAGCACATGCTGACAGATGCGACGATCTCAAATACAAATCTTAAAGGGCCACAAAGATTTTTTTCAATGACTCAAAGGTCCATGTATTGAGGTCGGTCAGGCCACATGCAATAATACTGTAATGTTGTATTACAACATAAAATGTCCTTTTCATTCAAAACAACAACAAAAATATGAACTAAAATAAAATGTCATTTCCATTTTGACATAAATTAAAATACATAGTTGAATATTTTCTCTTTTCGTTTGCCTTCAAACATTGTGTCCATCACTTCAGTCATGCATTCTTTTATTATCTCTGCATCTGAGAATGGCTTCTTGTGCTTACCCAGAATGCACACCACTCTAAGTGAGCACTCTGTTGCTTTTTGTTGTTGTGTCATAGATGTGACAAGAATCCTGCTTGCAGCTTGATATGACGATTTCAGTGCATTTGTTTTTGTTGTTCTTACCTCTGAATTTTGAGGAAACGTCTCTTCAAAATTCCTATGCTTCGTCTCATAATGTTGTTTCAAATTGGAAATCTTCCTCACAGTTATAGTCTTCTGGCAAATTGAGCACATGGGTCTTGTGCTGGTTGGAGGGAGAATGAATGCATTTTTTTTTCATTCAGTCCATTCTTCTTTGAATTGCCGATTTTCACTGTCCACTTTTCTTTTAGCAGTGAACTTAGAACACGCCATTTTCGTGCAATCTACAGCCGCAAAATGTCAGTATGCGAACTGCTCCAAAAACGAAAGTGAAAGTTAAAAATTGTGCTCGCAGCAGTGAGTGACCCAGCTGTCTGTGTATCGTTGGCATGGAGACAAGTCCCGGCATACACGTGCTGACCCAACCAAAACACAAAGTGAAGGAATAACAGTTCGAGGGCCACAAATAGGAGGCCCTATTGAGGACCACTGGTCTAGACTCAGCAAACCACCTGGTATGTAATGGCAAAATTAGGCAGTAAGGCAGATACATATATTTATTAAGCCATTAGGGGGAGCATGAGCTTTTGTGTGGATAATATTGAGAAACAGCCTTGTCTTAATCTCGACACCGAGGATTTGGCGAAGGAGAAAAGTTTTTGAGCTCTAAACATTTTACATGACTGAGAATGAAGTTAGCTTTCTAAATGAAGTTATCTAGAATGCATGTCCAGTTAAATGTTGCATGAGAGTTTTTTTTTTTTTTTCTGTATTTTTGAGTGACCTTTATTGATTATTTCTACTGTAGCAGCATTGTCACAGAACCCCTTGATTTATTCCCTGGTCCACTGGCTCCCCCACAGTAAGCAGCGATGGCGACTGGATAAAGCTCATGACAAGCAGTGCTTTTAAAATTGTCAAGGGACTGAAATACAGTTCTATTCATCACAAAGCGGGGACCAGAAATGCAGATCTGAGCGACAACCTTTATCTAAAACCACAGTATATTTTAGATTTTGAACAGAATTAGCCAAAACAAGCAAGCATGAAACAAACAGTAATGCGAGGATGATGCACATAGCAAAATTGAGGTGGCTTAACGAGACAAAAGATCTATTTTAGAGAGAAAGGCAGCAGTAGACAAGGATTTGATATCTGCTCTGGTGCAGGACATCCTGTCTTGTGGCAGTGAAGTCCGTATAAGTATACTTTCAAGGTTTATGCCAAAAAAAACGTAAGACTAGAAGTCGCTAACCCTAACCCTAACTCATGGAAGAGGTGTATTCCTGTGGGGTTAATTTAACAGAGAAACAGAACTTTGAATGTCATATAATGACTAAAAGATGCCACTGTGAGGGTGAAGTGACTGACTTTGAAGGCGTTTTTAATGTTGGCTTTTCCCAACCAAGAACTGACCCTTGCCGACCTAATCACCTGGACAGCATAATGTACAGAAACATAGTACAAGGAAAAAGGCTCCAGGGGAAAAGAGAATTCACAAGGAGCTGAGAGATAAACGGCCTTTGTGTTTAGTTATTCCCTGGTAGCGACATCTACACCTACGGGGCTTACTCTGAAGACGCAGAAGGGGTTTTGACAACGTACTGACCACGTTGCCCTTGTAAAGCTCACTGGATAGGAGCTTGTCCACTACTTCTAGCTCTTTCTACTTCGTGGCTGACTAAAGGTTTTTTTACAGACGTGGGTCACTTTGGGAGTCAGCACAGACCAGCTAGAAATCCCTGAATTAAACCTGTGATAAGGTAACAAACAAAGCATTCATTAGGAGGGTAGAGAGAGCTTGAACATTCGCTGGAGTCAAGTGATGCTTCATGTTTATTTCCTCGATTTGCAGGACGAAGCCTCTTGCAACACATAGACACTGTCTGCACAGCAACAACACACATGCATTCATTCATAGTGAAGAAATATTGTCATTTAAAATTGATACAGATAGGAGACTTACATCCGGAAGGAAAAGGTATCCGACACTTTGGAGGCTGGATTATCAAGTTAAACACTGGATTTTTGGGCTGAGGCTGATTGTTGACAGTTCTCGAAGTGCAGTTCTTGAATGAAGGGAAGTCGTGTGTGAGAAGGAACCACAAAGGGAGCAGACTAGGGTTTAATGCAGATTAAAGGATATGTGACATTAACAGAAGAGAGTGGCTGTAGGAGAGAACTCCTCCCTGCATTAGGAATATGCTTCACAAATAGTATCTCTAAAGACACCAACAGATGAACAACACAAGAGAATCTCCACTAGCATTATGTCATGGCTTGTCAAAATGAGAGCAAAGATTAATGAATACATTAAATAATGAATGCGCGTTCTGTACAGCCAAGCAGAAATCTTCATGTAATCTTCATGTAAGAACATTAGCAACATAAGCAGAATTGTTATTTGCAGATGAACAAAGTAGCGTTAGCCTATTAAAGCAAGTGTGTAAAAGTTATTTAGGCTATTCATTTGTTATCTTAATTATTCATTTAACATATTTATTTATCCATTAATTCAGAATAATATAATACCTCTTTGAATTTGGTTTCTTTGAGAATCAGTAATTGCAGCAGCAGTGGGTGCAAACAGAGAACCCATTGTTGGAGCTGAGACTGCAGTTCCCAGGGTTCTGTTGGGTATGATGTCAGCAGGAAGCAGGGCCCAGACAGGCATCGCCAGAGTTGCTGAAGATGGTCCCGGGTTGTTTGCATTATAGAGGAGATCGCATTGTTTCTCTCATTTATTTATTATGGCGTTAATGACATCCAGAGCTGAGTTCCCTTTGAGGCGCGCTGCTCTGGTGGAACTTTACTCTCACCTTTGGGGAGGACAGCTGTTTGAGTTACCACACTCAAGTGATGGGCATCGATGGAGTGTTCCTGAATAAGGCGGTATTTGAAGAGCTCCTCATGGTTAAGGCCAGCTGTAACTGTAATGTTGTGGGCGTACAGCTCCTCTAGGATGTGAAGCACGGGCCATCCGGCCTGTGGTTTGCGGTTGATGCAAGAGCTCTGGCACAGATGAGGCACGTCCAATTCTCATGGCGAACCTTAGTGGACTGAATCTGGATTTCGGGAATAAAGCCAGCTTCTTCCCTTGAGGAACGAGACTCACTCTCTGAGTCTGAGACAGATGGTAAGATAAGGATTGCATGAGCAATGCTCAAAGAACATGCAGCAATACTGACGCAGGGCAGTGGGGGCCTTGGCAGGCAGAGGGGGAGATGGGAGATATTTACAGTTTAAATAGACCGCCAAATTGACAGGGTGTGTTTGGTAGACGAGTGTAGAGAGTGGGGCATGTCATGTGTATGTCAGTGCAGCTTGAGTTGTCTGCCTGAACTAGCTCACAGGCGTCACTCCATAACTGGGAATCCCACCTTTCCTGAATTTTCTGAGATTACGTCCGATCTGATTAACGACGCATTTCTCTAACTTATGTTTTTGTTTTCTGTTCCCACTAGCTGCAAGCTGTGTCGCTCTCTCACTCCTCTCTTTCATTCAGACTCCCTTCTGATGGACCACGGGCCCCTGGGACTATCGCCCTCTCCTGGCTCCTGCTGCCTTATTATTGATGCTTATGGATCGTCATACACTGGGCTCCACTTGATCATTGCTCTCCTCTGTTTGATATCTCCTTATATCTGTATTTCTGTAAAATGTGATGCCTCTTCACTCTGATGTTTTCTGTTTCACTGCTAATTATTTCGTGTGGCCTGCCCTCTTCTAGGTCACCACAGTGGAGAGGAGTTCTTGGGGCTCGGCCACCACTTGGCGATGGTCAGTCGTCTCCTGGATCCACACTCTTTACTATAATTTGTATCAGATATTCTGTCAATGCAACTTGTAAACTGTGATTTTGTTGTTCTTTCTGTACATGTGACATCTATTGCATGTCTGTCTATCCTGGGAGAGGGATCATCCTCTGTGGCACTTTCTTCCATCACCTTTTTTTCCCCGTTAAAAGGTTGTTTTTTTTTTTTCCATCAATATGGAAAGTTTTTCCTCACTCAAGTCGAAAGTCTAAGGACAGATTATGTCGTTCACTGTGCAGATTGTAAAGCCCACTGAGGCAATGTGAGTGTGATTTTGGGCTATATAAATAAAAATGATTTGATTTGATTTGATTTGATATGTCCAACACATTCTGATTCCCAGCTCGTTAAATACAGCAGCTTGGATTCATAGGAGGCCATCTCTCCACCTGCATCCAACTGCCCGTCGGCGCATCTGACAGCTGATTGGTCAGATGCTGCGTGCTGTCAATCATTGTGGCAACGTGTGCGTGTCAGATTACTCGTCTCTTTTTTTTCTCTCCTCCTTCGGCCTGACTAGGTGCTCTACTCGCGCCTCACTGCAGCAATGCGCATCCTTTGCGCATTTGCAGAGAATACCCTTGCGCAAAATGGGGCCCCCCATGGATCGTGGGGCCCTACGCACAGTGCGTGTTCTGCGCATATACCACATCACTAGAAGAAGAACAAGAACAAGAAGTGGATGCATTTTTCACACAAAGAAATACATTTCTTCATGTATAAAATATGCTGGATCAACCAGTAGGCCCAGGTAGTTAAGAATGTGTTGTAGACAGCATTTAACCAAAATGTACTGTGAACAGTTTCCTCTAACCAATCAAGTCTAAAAATTGAGGGTTTTTAAGGAAGTCTTGGGACTTTCTCCACTGATGACAAGAATTAGTCTATATTGGTTACTATTTACTGTCTTTGCAAAATGGAACCATCAATATATTTGACACAATACTACTTGTATTGTGTAAATGGTGAAATCTATTGAAACCCACTAGTCTCAGCTACAAACACTACAATGCTAAAGAAGAAGAGCTCAGTATTTGAACAAGCCATTTCAAAGCAGTTACAGGTCCCAAGATCAACTGTACATACAGCTGTTTGTTGGTATAAAGTGCATGACACAGTTGTGTCACTCCCATGATCAGGAAGAAAACACAAACTATCACCTGCTGCTGAGAGAAAACTGTCAACCAAAAAACTGCCAAAAGGCAAGTCTGCAATCAATTAAAAGCTGCTGGAAGACAGCTGGACTTGTCCACTGTCAAGTGTGTTTCACATCAAGGTGAGCTGAGAGGCTGCTGTGCAAGAACAAAGCCCTTGCTACAGACGCAGTGCCATAAATCTCCACTGAAGTTTGCTACTGATCACATGGACAAAGAAAAAACCTTCTAGAGGAAAGCTTTGAGGTCAGAAACAGAAATTGAGTTGTTTGGCCACAGTAAGCAGCAATATTTTTGGAGGAGAGAAGGTGAGGCCTTTATGCCAAAGAACACCATACCTACTGTCAAGCAAGGTGCTGGTAGTATTATGCTGTGGGGAGGATTATCTCCAAATTCTACAGGAAAACCTAAAATCATCAGCAGAAGATTTGGTATTAGGTATAGTTGGGTGATCCAACACGAGAAACATCCCAAACACATCAGTAGTGGTAAAGCAATAGCTAAATCAGGCTAGAATTGAGGTTTTGGCCTTTTTGGCCATCTAAAAGTCCTGACTTGAAGCCTGTCGAGATCATGTGGAATGTGCTGACGAAACAAGTCTGTGCCAGGACGCCAACACATTAAGTTGAACTTCACTGAGTCCGTCAAGAGGAGTGATTAAAAAATCAGCCAGAGGTCTGCCAGAAACTTGTGGAGGTCAATCAGAAGCACTTGATTGAGGTGAACATGGCCATTTAACTAAATATTAGATTAACTGTATGTATTTTTTCAAGCCAGCAGATTTGGTCACATTTTCAGAAGACCCATAATAAATTCAGATTTGAAGTAAACTTTATGAATGTGTTCTTGTGACAAAGAAGTGTGTGTTCCACTCATTCCATCACAGAAACATGTAGAAACATGTAGAAATCAGTGTAGAAATCACTGGAAGGGAAGACCACCATGATATACATTTTCTATATCCTATATACAAGTTTATGAAAACTTGAGGCTGTATACACCATTTATTTATGCTCACAAATGAGGTAATGTTTTACAATTTTTGTAACCTTAAATGTAGTCTTGTTCGCTGACCCTACCTTGTGCGAACTCAGCCCCCATTCACCCCAACATAACTTATACCCAGCTCTATTTACCCCTCCAGCGTCACTTTTGGAGGTAAAGGGCTCCATAGTCAAGTTAGCAATAACACTGTATAAAACATCCAGTTAGACTTTCAAAAACACTTTGACAAACAATTCAAATAGTATGATGTATGACTTTTGTAATGTTATTAAAGTCACCACACGGTACTTTGGTTTTAAGCAAAACACAAGACATGCTATTTGCTTTCTATTTAATTTGGTTTGGTTTAGGAAAAATACTTGGAGTTAAAATAACTGTTTTCTGTTTCGTACATGTCATCAGTTATGTCATATATATACATTAACTTACTTACATTAGATGAATTAAAAACCAACTACTCACTCAAAAACAGGACACAAACCCAGTCTCAGGAGGCGACGTCATGTGAATGACCATCTCTACCAGCCCAACCACTATGGGAGCATTTCAAGAAGTGATGCTACAGGGTACCGACTGCAGCAAACCTGAAAGCATAGGGCTTCAGTACCTCCATCATATATTTGTTCGTGAATCTCGTAAATACAAACTATGTGTAATCAGCTGAGACAAAACTACTGTGCAGAACATAAATAACACACACCATTTCTAACAGCGGAACATTAGTTGTTGTGTTGAGGTGTCTAAAAGCATCTCTTCAATACTCGGAAGTCATGACCATGGGATGTGACTGCACCATTATGTAGAATGTAACATAACATAATGGTGATTTCCAAATGCTAAAGCAGTCAATTATGATAAGATGGGTTTTGCTCTGCCTCCATGACAACTAGAATTTATGACTTTGTCACGCATCATGCTATTCTGTTGTGTTGTCCCCAACATGGTTACAGTTCTTAAGGCCTAATCTTAAAGACAAGATAAACCAAAAGCCATGATATCACACAGACCAAAAACCAAAGATACAGTGGGAGCCTGACTCGGACAACTTGGTGGAGTATTGTGTTGTGTCTGTCATCTATACAAAACATAATTTGTAATATCTGGGGCATAAAAAGGATGAAGAACAAACACAAGGTTTATATATTTGCTAGAGATTTTATCAACTGAAGCGACTTTGCATGGAATGATAACACTTGGGCAATGCGCTCCTGTTTGCCTGATCTCAGCCACAAGCAGGCAATGGCCAGATGTCAGCCAAGAGCGAACCAAATAAACCAAAATGGCTCAAGTCTGGGCTAGATCCAGCCCACCAGAATCAAAAGAACTGTGCCGAGATTTGCAGATTTGGACCAGTTCTGGTTTATTCAGTTCGCTCTTGGCTGACGTTGAGTTTTCTGTACAGTGCTACTGATTAGCAAAAGAAGTGCTGCCTATAAGGACTGTATAGTTGACAATGCTCAGTCTATCAGTCTCTTCATATTCATTTTCCTCCCCCTCATTTATTATATGTTTTATAACGTACTTGAGATTGCCTGACTCTTGACCTCTGCAAGTAAGTAGCGTTTTGCACAGAATCAAAGGCAGAGAAGATTAAGATAATTACTCTCTTAACTGTTCAAAAGCAGTTATGAGGTTAAAGTGGGTGAGTAAGGACAGTACCAAGAAATGCAATTTACGGTTCTGTCGAGTATGCCTGGTCTTTGTTTCACGCCATTTGAAGATTTAAAGTGAGTCGAGACCCAAAGGAACATATTGGCATGTAAGAGTTAGAGCTAGACAAGATAGGATCAAATCAGCAGTTAATACTGCCAGAGAAAATGTGACTATTTGAAGCTGCGTTCATCGATTTTGGTCACTACAAGGCAGTGAAACTCCAAAAGAAGCAGACAAACACACATCTATTAGCCAGTCCCTCCAGAAAAACGCGATTATGCGATCGCATAATTCAATGCATAATCAGCCAATGCCCACATATTTATGCGGGGGGTGCATTTTTTTAAATACGGCCCACTTTCGTTGCATAACTTGCCGAATTCCGCGCAAAATATGCGGGGCTTGCATAATTTCATAATACCCGCTTTTTCGTTGCAGAAAAGTCACATATATCTTATCAGAAAGTTGAAAAATGTTGCGTTTACTTCACACAAGAGCAGCCATTTTCCCCTGTTGCCATGGGAACGTTATGAAGTGACGTAATTACGCGACTTGAACATCATCAAAAGCTGCAAACCCCGCGATGAAGCCATGATGAAGCCCGCAAATCAGTCTCATTTGCCAACAAAAAAATCATACTAGTTCCAAAAACCTTACAGTTGTGAGTATATTAGTAGTATGTACATTTACGTTACAGTAAGAGAAGCACTTTGTGCATTGGAAGCACTTATTTTAACAGAATATAGCAGCTACCTCTGTAAAACAGGAAGCACACATTTTATTTTTTGAATATTTTATTTATTCATTTTCACAAAAGTTGTAGCATATTCCTTTTGTAAAGCTGCAGAACTTGTTTGACTCATCAATGTTTTTTTAAGTTTGAGCCATGTGTTTATTAAGGTCTGAAATAAAACAAGATGAGAACTTAAATATTCCTTTCTGTGATGTAGTATGCTGCTTATCATAGGAAGTAATCAGAAATGACTCTTTACATTAAGGTAGTAGCCCAGTGAGAACAGGGTGTTGGGGGAATCACTTTTTTTCTCTCTTTTTCATCAAACCGCAGTTTTTGCAAGTTCCCGCAATTTCATTGCATAAAATTGCATAAATATCCCGCATATTCCATTGCATTTTTTAAGAAAACCTGCCGCATAATCAAGGATTTTTGCCCGCAACAATCACAAAAAAACTCTGCATTTTTCTGGAAGGACTGATTACCTGCTTGCAAAGTTGTCAGTACTTATGTGTTAGCTTCTATGGCCATTTCGAGCATAAATCCACTAACCATCCGCTCTGTTTCGGTAATCACCTTTTCCAAAATAGCATCATATAAAACAACATACCCATACATTAACTGCTTGTAACAGATTGCGTCAAAAATTCCACTCTTTCTTCTTAGATAACTCATTCAAAGGTGAACACACACATTCAGCACTTCCACTTACAGACAGTGTTATCTCCAACATGCATCATTAGGGACGTAATGATGCCAAACACCCACGGTACGATATCGTCACGATAAATAGTCTACGATACGATATTTATCATTATACTGAATAAGACAAAAAAAAAAAGACAAAGATGACTTGAATAATGCCCTTCAGTAATAAATCTGATGTACAGCATGTATTGCTCATTGGCAATTTGTTTTCCTTCTATAGTACAATAATGAATGGCAATGAATGATTGGACTATACACTTGCAAAACAAAGCAGTAGCCAGTAGCAATCTGTCCCTCCCTCTGGTTGTACCGCAGGACAACGGCAGCAGACGGCCGCTCTCTTGCAGGATGAGTGACGCAGACAGGAGCGTCAGAAGAACGGGAGCGGTCGCTGTGAAGAGGTCGGAGTGTTACTACAGCTACAGCTTAGTACAGCTGAAAAACAGACACTTCTACAACTACTGTCAACAGTTTGACTTATGAGAATGAGCCTGTCTTCATGAGGGGTATGATTGCACCCTCTTCTGTTTCCCTTGTTAGATCTATGAGCTTCATGAGCAGAATAACCATATGATAGACTATCATTGGTATCATAATGATATCACAGCATATTTTTGTTGCGATTTCACAAATGTTGGTGTATTGTTAAATGGATGAATAAATGTGATCCTTGTTATTTCAGATTTTGCCTTATAATCAACATGGAGCAGGAAAAACTGAGAGCGAATTCGGAATCAAATGATGCAAATGGCAAAATAAAGAAACATGTGAAAAACAGAAGAAACGACTAGTCCACAGCGAACTCACTAACTCTGTGGCAACATTATACTCCCTACCTGCATTCCCTAAACATCATGGGAACTGTAGCGTTAACTTATCACGTGATTATCCAACAAACAGAACTGAGAAAAAGACAAGTAATAAACTCTTCAATTCTTTTGTTTTTGTCCTGTCAACATCAACATGTCATATCATATCAACACGGTTCTTCCATCCATGGAGTAATGATCCCTTTCTTTATCCGTTGATATAGAGAAACACTTTCGTCCTGTTTTTGTAAAAGCTGTAAACATTCAGCAAAAGCAACAGGGAGGAGAGGGGCTCAAAAAGCTTTTTGATGTGTCACTTGTTTTGATCAATCAAAAATAATCTAATGTGGACAAATAAATCTACAGCATCTCTTAGACTGACAGAATATTCTACTTGGTATGAAGGTCACTACTTAACTCATGTTGAAATGTCTTTACATTACATACAATTTATGTACGATTTTATTGTTAAACCAGTCTCTGTGTGTCTGTAAGATAGAAATAGTATGCTTGAGTGACTGTATATGCATGATGTAAAAAAAGTAGGTTAAAGGACAGAGTGTGTGTGTGTGTGTGTGTGTGTGTGTGTGTGTGTGTGTGTGTGTGTGTGTGTGTGTGTGTGTGTGTGTGTTTGCATACATTCAGGGATGTGTATCAGTGAGAGTGTTAATTAAGTGTGCAGCATGTGTGTTTATCTGAGTGTTAGCCAAAGTGGGCTGGGATGATGCAGGAGAGGTCCTGCTGGGGAGCAGCAGCCAGGGAAAACATCTGGTCTTCATCAGGCACGATCAGGCACTGAGGCCGGGAGCAGACTGCCAGATGGTGGAGAGGTCTCTACACAATAGTGAAAGCCCACTCCCTCCAACACCAGCACCATTACCACCCACTCAAACACAGACACTCACACACAGCACATCCACACACACAAAAGGAAAATCTGATCAATACAATAGACGTACGTGCTTACGTGTAAACAAGATGAAATCTCACACACTTTTTAAAGAGTCACCAGAACTTCACCAGTAATCACACACTTGCGATGCAGTTCAAGCTGTGACCCAATGGGCTGAATTTTAAGCCAGCTTTAAATACACATGAGAAGCTTTATTTCATGGGGATGCAAAGGCATATAATTGTTAACAGGTTGTCTTTTATGCTCCTTTTTTTCAAATTAATACATTTTATATTATCTGGCTGGACTTGATTCTCTGGCAACAGTTTTTGCACATAGGGCTTCCCGTTCTCACTTCCAAGTGTCAGAAGCGGCAGCCTGGTCAGTGGCCCGGGGGTCGGCAGAGCGTCACAGTCTGAAGCTCGAGGCCACTGACCGAGCTGTCGTATTTGACGTGCTGGGAGTGAGAACGTGTTACATATGGAGGAGGTTCGGGTAAATGGTTGGTTATGTGAAGCACTCGGAGAACCAGAGATGTGTGTTTGTGCCATTCCATGTTTTGTTCAATTCAGGCTACTAAACCACTTGGATAAGATTAGGCAAGGGTGGTGATTTCAGCTGAACACTGACTAAGTTTATGCACCCTCTCTCCTCAAAACACCATTCAGAGCAAAGCATTATGTTTTCCTCAAAAATTGGAACCAAAGATGGGACTATTTGGATATTTCTTCAATAGGTAGGTATTTGGTTTTTCAATTAGGGGATTCAGATATTTGCATTTTTGTTTTGTTTCTTTGCAAAACATAGAATCAGTCCGGTCCAACTGCAAAATAGCTGTTATACCTTGTTTAATTGAACCGCCCTGGATTACAAACACGCATAAAAACACACACAAAAATGAATTCCTTTCAACAACGACTTTATGTACTTCAGTTGCAAAAATGACATATAGTATGTCCATTTATTTTAATTACATCTATAGTATACAGTATAGTATAGTATCTATATGTACTGCATTATGTATGATACTTGTATGTATGATACAAACTTAGTTAACTGATCAATAACATTAAACGATATAATTCATGTAGACATTGTGTGATTCAGATTCACTTTTTAGAATTTCTGTTTTTTATTTAATATCAAATAGAAACAAAAACAAAGTAGGGCAGCCGAATCCAGTTGTGTCTTTATCGGTAGTCTTTTTTTATCAGGTTCAGTTCTGTTAGGTATGTGTTGCTTTTTGTTTTGTGGTTATTTACCGATTGTTAGCGAAAGTAAGCATGCAAGGAAAACACATCACCCCCCGTCACTGTCTGGTACAAACCTAAAGGGTTTAGAGTTTATCATCAATTAACATTCTTTTAAGGTTCATGCAGTCATCACGTACAGTACCTCTGCTGTCGGAACAGCGCCATCAACTCCCTGTGTTAGTTCTGCTGTGTGCTATTAGATCGTCGGCTGGGTGGTTACCACCTGTCAACAACCGCTGCGTGTTCGCCTGAATCTCTCAGCCTCCCAGCAGCCTTTAAGTTTGTGCTGCGGTGAAGTGATTGATGACAGGTCAGCCACTGCGGCCTCCCAAAATTTCCAATTCTTCCACAGGGAAATTGCTCATTTCTTCACTAGTCTATTTCAATTCTTGCTACGCGCCGACGTGCTAAGTTTATGCATCATGCTGGCACCTGGACGCAGAATTGTGATGAATTACGGCACACGTTGGACGGAGTAGACAAAATCTATATATTAATTTGTGTTACTTTATTTGTTTGCTTTTTCTCATGGATGCCTTGTCAAGGGGGGTATTGTCGCAAGGTAATATATAAAAGTAAGCAGGCGTGACACTCTTATTTAGATAACCACCTCACCCCCTCTCTCTCGCAGCTTTTACAAGACTTAAACTGCCACTGTGACATTGTCGAGGGCTCCTTTTTTAAGTCCCCCTGCCTTTTTTTAAATACAGAAATGCTATCCTATTCGCTGCAGTGCGGGCTTCAAAGAGGTTATTTGTCATCATACAGATTTATGCTGTCATTCAGGGACATTTATATCACTTTAAGCTCTTTGGGTGTTCCAGCTCTGGTGCTGGGCAGACAATCCTGCAGAGACCCGAGCCGCTTTCTGTTTCATTTAGCTCCTTTTTTGTATTCCTCCCCTCCGCCAGAAAGGAATGAAACTGTAATGATTGTTACTGCTTCAAAGGGCACATGTTGTAACAGCACTAAAACAAAATGGGATCTGGTTGGCTGAGTGTGGCCGGTCTCGGACCTGGAGAGGCCCTCCACGGTGATTGTCCGGTTCAGCAAAAGCAGGACGCGTGTCTTTTCAGGTTTTGATGCTCACACACTTGATTTTATCAATCTGATTTAACAAGCACACCATATAGCTATAGTGTGACGACTGAGGCGGCTTCTTGAGTGAGAAAACTACCACTTGTGTGAATGCATTGAAACACTTGAACACCAGCTCTCTGTCACTTTATATACTGTCATTTATATACCTCCAGTATGTAGGGCAAGCTGCATGTCTTGGACAGACCTCCAAAGGATCCTCACATACAGTAAGCATGTGGAGCCCTGATCTAAGACGATCCTAAGCTTCTCTCCTACTGATGCTCTGATGGTGCCAAATCGATTTCTGACAGCCTGCCAGTAGAGTTCTTGTCATTCACATGCACCGCCTGAGAGCTACAAAACATGGAAAGCAGATCAGCTGAATTTTCATGGAGTGGAAGGGAGACTTATAAAGAAGCAAAGTGGACTTTGTACCGCACATTTCCATTTTATGTGCTGCATTGTGTTCTCATATATTCTTTTTATGACTTCCAGGGCCCAAAAATAAATGGAAACAATCGCCGGGAAGAATAACAGTCGACTTCACACAATATGCTTAAGAAGAGCTATTGCGTCATATTTAATGAAATTCTGGAGACCTGATCCATCCATTCTTGTAAGTCAAGATGGCTCATTTGATGCCTGAGCCCTGTGGAGACTAATTATTATCTGTCTTTATTCCACAGGGGTAAATATGTGAGCACATGAATAGCAGCTGACCAAGACAACATTACATTTCAGAGATGTCTCAAGCCAAACCTATGAACAGTTTTCTGGCTGATTCAAGTTAAATGGATCGTTATGGACGTAGATTAAACTGATCTAAATCCGTATCTGTATTTGACTGTTTTTTCTCCACCTCAGCCTGCTGCCGCTGACGGCTGCTCTCCTTTCAGACAGCCGGCTCTACAGTGGCAATATTCCTCTGCATGTGTGAATGAAAGTGTGCCAACACGAAAAAATGACTTTGTCGTTGATTGACACTGTTCCGACTCCCACATGGAGCATTTACTCTGGCGCTAATTGGCATTAGCAGTGAGCGGTGTAGAAAACATTCAAGGAGCAGCTTCTAGTGTTTTCCATGCTGCCGACCGCAGCTCTCACCATTTTGAATGACAAATGTCATGTCGGCTACTGCTTGTTAACCTTAGCTCCATGAGTAAGTTGATAACAGGCCAGAATCTGACTTGTCTGTTGCCTGGTGAGAGAGCGCTCTGCAGCCTCTGTCTGAGAGACCCTGCATGTTAAGGCCCCCACACACCGCCCAGACGTCCAACTGCCTTATCCGACCCGCTCCGACCACTCTGTTGCCTCTCGTCTGACCCGTTTGGCACAAAAGTTGCACTGAAACACACCACTTCGACGTGCTGCCTACTCCACAGCAGCGTGTACGTTCTGCGCTTGCGCGAGATGCAATAAGCGGCTGGCGCTTGTGTTGTGAGTTGTAAACGAGAGGCTTATGCATGCAGCTCTCTTTACTTTCAATCAAAACGAAACTTAACTTTCAGATAAAAACAGCTGCATACTAAACATGCAGCGAGGCATTACCAAACATACACAAATTAATTTGTCCTGAACGGACATAATAACAACTAGTCTTGTGCCAGAACTGCAAAGCATGAACACAAGGAATGACGGAACAGAGTCCATAGAAAAACAAAGCGCACACAGTATTCCGCCCTCCCACACACCGCGCTGATTCGCTAGCACACCGCCAGTCAGAACGGCCATTCAGCTGTCACACAACCAATCAGAGAATCCAATGGCTCAGACGCCCGACAGCCCTCCTCCTCAGACTTCACATGCTGAGTCGGAGCAGACAGCGTCCGAACGGCTCCGAAAGCTTCCGACACAGCAGAACACACCAAACAGAAATGTTCCCGACCTCGTCCGAGTCTCTCCAAACGCTTCAGACATCCAACGGTTGGGCCGTTGTGTTGCTGCCTTTAAACACCAGAGCGACAACAGATTGTTTCCCATCAATTTCTGGAGTTGCATTCTACCAGTTAATCTTTTGTCTATGTCATGTGAATAATTTAGGCTCATAAAGGTCATAT
Source organism: Diplodus puntazzo (assembly GCA_963678695.2). Taxonomy (NCBI): domain Eukaryota; kingdom Metazoa; phylum Chordata; class Actinopteri; order Spariformes; family Sparidae; genus Diplodus; species Diplodus puntazzo. The sequence continues at coordinate 39,940,395 of OZ023155.1, read as the reverse complement.
TTTTTAAGCGAGGACCTTCAGTATTTATGGTATCCATGTATATATGAGTCAAATAATCAAGTAATCAATGTTTGATTATATAAAGTGTCAGCTCGGACTCAGCAGCAGCAGAGAAGGACTCAGAAGTCCTGATTCAGGTTTCAGCCTGTAAATTGCAGTTTATATATTAAATATATCAACAAAGGAAGAAATTGAATATGTCAGCGAGTTTTGATTTTAGGAGAGACCGGGAAAATAGATAAAACTTTACATACTTTTTACCCTTTTTATAAACATAACTGTAAGCTGGCACTCACATTGGGCCCCAGAACTACACTGTTCCCAGTACGTCATCCTAATTATGTTATTATATTACTTGTTCAATAAATTACTATTGTTGTACATAAAATATCCTGTGTGTGCTGCCTCCTTATATCAGTAGTAATGCAATATGATTTCCCAAAGGAGTGAATAGTATATCATAAGTTTATAAGATGAAACATTTCATTACAATATCAACACCCTGTTGTTTTATTATTCAGCTTCTGAGTACAAATATTAGTTCACACTGTAGCTGTTAGATGGGTAGTATTTAAAGTACAACTATTCATAAAAAAAACACATACACATTATAAAGCCCTGAATCAGTTCCAAACCTCTTGTCTTCTGTCCTTGAACATATATAATCATCCTGATATGGGTGCCCTGTAAGACACATGCTCTGTGGTGTCATAAGGTTCGATCTGTTCGGTGTTTGTTGGTCTGCATCTGTTTGAGTGGTGCGCGGGGCGGAGTATGGCGGGCAGCCCGATGTAAGCAGCCGCTGACGTGTCTCCAATGGCCTGCTGTGAGAAGACCTGCCGCCGCAACTCTCTCACCCTATCACTGACGATCTCTCATTCCTCACAACCTAAAACTAACCAACCTAATGCAACGATCGCTATGAGTAGGAAGTACGAGCCAGAAGAGGCTGAATGTGGGTGGGACGATGCTGCGTTCAAGGCTAAAAAACGGAACGGGTGGCAACTGTCTTATTTTTGGATTAGTTGTGGTTGTGTTTTTTTTCTTTGTACTTTTGCCGTTTCAGAGGTCGGGCGGAGTTTTATCTATGCTGGAGCTGCTGCTGTTTCACACCTGAAGCGCAAATCAGCACATGCTCAAAGGCCCTGATCTCAGTCTACTCGCTGCCAGATGATTTTCATCAGTCGACGTGGTATCTCTACTCGAGCTATCAGTTTCTGGAGAGTGTATTCTTGTTTCCAGTTTTCCTCCTGAGCTGTAGTTTTTCTTCTCTGCTTCCCACCTGTGACCAACGCTTTGATCAGCACTCCACTCCACCTGCCTCCCAGCTGCAGCACCTCCTCACAACCCCAACTCACCAGTGGACTTCTGTGCCTCAGCCCTCTGCTAGTGCCACCGTGTACAACCCACGCCTCACCCCCAGCTGAGTTACCCGGACATGCTCACACCAATCCGTTTGCCATGTCTAATAAATCTCCATTGAAATTGCCCAAAATCTGGTGTCCGCTTCTGGGTCCTTAAACTTACCACCACACGTCGTCACAGCAACCCTACCCATTCTGGTATTAACCAGTCATTGACCAACAAATTGGCCGGAACAAGCAAAGCGATAGAAGTATTACTCAGTAATGATGTCAGTGAGCAGCTTCTTAGTTTGAGCTGATATGTTAAAAAGTACTAATTCCTAAATAAACAACAACAAAAAAAACAATGTTCAAAAGACACTGAATGTGATTGCAAAGCTACCAGCCGTAAAAAAGAGGTTGCTAGCTTCATTAGCCTGTTTGCTGTAAACCACGGGCTACCAGACGAACCGAGTGCATCCATGACTGCTGAGGAAGCTGTGATACATTAATAGAGTTCCCCAAAGTAATTCAGCAGTCATTATGCAGAGGTCCGCTCTGATGTCCTGCAAATTACCAATTGCTTAAGCTAAGTTATATCTACCTGAGGCAGGCAAATAGTGTTTAAAACACATTTAAAGTAAATGGCTTTGGGTGAAGAGGAGGCTAATGTAGGGCACAGCCACAGCGATCCCCCCCTTCAGTGTCACAGCAGCGGGGGAGGAGGCCTGCTGCAAGCACCAGGTTAGACCTGCGACATTTTCCACCTGAGGATGGATTGAAAGTGTCGCCCTATTCAGAAAGCACTGTGTGAAAGAAATGACTGACTTATTGTTGCTTTAGGAGAGAACACTTTGAATAAAGAACCGCTTGTAAAGAACAAAAAAGTACGCTAAAGCTGCATGAAATCCACTCCTTTTTAAAAAATAAAAAATAGTGATTTCCTTCAAAGATTTAAGGACCTTACATGGAATAAATCAAAGAACTGAAAACTTTATGCATACTTTACATTCAACATTTAAAATGTACATAACATTTTCAGTATGCATGCATGCATGTGTGTGTGTGTGTGTGTGTGTCTCCTCCTCTTCCCACCCCACATCCAATGAATCTCATGCTCTCCACGTGCTTCCATCACCCCCAAGAAATAAAAGTCATACTTGATTTACCTGACAAGGGCTCTTTGAGCTCTCCTTGACCGAAAACGTTGACGCCGCTGCCTCTGCAGCGAGACGCAACATTGAAATGTTTCTACCTGCCCTCCCTTGAAAAACATCCCCTCCCTTTTTTTTTATTTTTTTTTTTTGCCAGAGATCTCCTCTCTATTCGGGCGGTGTCTCGGCGTCTGGCAGTTGTTCAGCTCGGCTTGGTGCTCAATCTTATTAGAGGGCGGAAGGTGGTTCAGGAGGTTTACGGTGACACTGACAGACCCCTACCACTTACTCCCCCCGCTTCCCTTTTCCGTTCTTTTTTTTCTCATGACACACATGACCGCACACTTCACATATCCACGGACGATGTAAACACGCCACACATGTAGAGTCGACTTGACATTTCCTCAAGGTGTGTGTAATAGCTGGTTACTTGCATATAGGAGAATCACTGTTGGCATGTTGCAGAAACGCCCGTGATTTGCAGCAGATCAGTCATTTGTAATACAATTCAAATCTATTACATCTGAACCCCACGGCTCCCGGGCCTGTGACCTTGGTTATATGCTTCTCCAGAGGCTCCTTTTCAAAAACAAGTGCTGTTGACTTGTTGGTCATTTGATTTGTTGAGGGCGTTTGCCTTGAATGTGAATGTAGGGCTAGAACGCTGGTGGTGTTTTTCAAGGTTATTGTTTGTCTTTGGGCCTTCTTTCTTTTTTATTTTCCTCCCCGATTTAAGCCGTTTATAGGAGGAACATAATAGCTATGTCATTCCAGCTAGAGTAATACAGCACATTAGCACATTAACTACTGCCAAAGCTCAGGGGTATCAGTAATCAATGGATAAATGAAAAGAAGGGCTAGACAGAGGTAAATAATGAGGCATTGTGAGGAGGAGGGCTGTAAGCTGCTAATGCCGCCAGTGAAGGCAGCGAGGCCGTGCAGCGGTGACAGTCCATACAGTCACATTTTTGTCCCCGTGGCTATTCTATGCATTTAGCCCCTGACGCTTTAATCCACCACCTTCCTATCGCTCAAGATCCAGCCATGGGTTGTCCGGCTATAATTGTGTTTTATTGATTCTGGCTTTGGTCTGACGCCGAGATATCTCCTGTAAATGGAGCTGCACAGATACAGCGAGTTTACCTGTATAAATATTTCAATAAAAAAGGGAGCTTTGGGTATTAGGCTCTCCCAGGCCAGCTTTGAGTTCCTGATACCCTCCCCCCATTTAGGGTGCCAACTCGGCTAATGTGGACCCACAGTAATGCATGTGCTCACCCAGGTTCAGATGAGTTTGGCTCCCGCTGAACTGAGGAGGAAAAAATACACCAGCTTAGAGTTGATGCGTTATTGAATTTTCCCTCTAAATATATTTCATACCCCAGGCTCAGTGCTTAGACAGACAGACAGACAGGCTGCTATGCTAATTTTGGCACCAAGTACAAAGGTCCTAAACAGGGATAATGTGATGAAATCTGTTTCCAAACAGATCTGGATTCGATGGCGCAGTCCCAGCAGGATTGTAAGAGAGGTGTAACGGCTGGCTGCCTTTGAACTACAAGTCCTCTGTTCCCTGACTGACCGCCGAGACGGATAACAAAGCGAATCATCCTCCGCTCGTCCTCTCCAGACATGAATTATAAAGGCGATCTCTCCTCCGCTCCCAGCTCTTTTTTACACCTTTATTTTCCCTTGAGTCTTTTTCTTTTTTGGTCTTTAATGCCTCTGGGCTAGGCAAAGTGTGCTGCTCGCTGCGTGTCTATGTGTGAGGCCTTCCCGTCTGTCAGCCTGTTGGCAGCGCAGGGCCTTTGTACATGAAATGAAGCGAGGCGCCGTCTTTTTCCAGGTCCCTAGATTGCTTTTGAGTGCCGGGCTACCCACAGCGGTCTCCTCCTCCTCGGCCTCCTCCACTCGCTATCTGCATCTTCAGGGCATACGCAAAGTGGCCTCTGCCCGGTGGGAGTGACTGAGAGTCATAAGAAAACAGCTTAAGAGGCAGGTCCTTAGAAGCTTTCATCTTTGCTTATTGTGCCAGCGTGCGCGTCGCACACTGATGTCTCATGTGATGTCTCAACAATGAAATGAATGGACTGCAGTGACACCGCAGATCATTAACAATGAATTGAAGTTTGGGCTCTCCAGACGTCCAGTCAACAACTGAGAAGGCTTTGCCCTAGAAACCCTCTCAACCACGAACATATTGGCCCAACTGGCCATCAGCTGCTGTTACCTTGCCCCAATGTGAACCTCTCATCTGCCCCCTCAAACATCCCCTTACACTCTCCTACACACTTACACCTCTTTCAAGAGAAAACAGCAGTGCAATGAGTTGTAATCATCAATTAAGCATGCCCGTTCCGCTACAAAACAAAGAGAATAAAGCTCCCACTGTTGCACCTCCATTCTAATATTTTGATGCAACATGCATCTTGAATCATTGCCTTACTCACATGCATATAGTATGTTGTTTTTCTGCCCTGTGGCATCTTTGTTTGCTTTTGTCTCCCCACGCCTTTGTTTTCCTCCTCATGGCTACATGATGCAACTATTTCTACACTGATAATCATCTGTGATTTACACCCATTATTCCAGCCTGTCACCTTGATCAACTACAACTGCTGCCAAATATCTGTCAGAAACCTCTTCATTATGTTTACTTTGGTTGGTTACTTTGATTCTTTGTCTCTTCCAGCAGCTTTCTGCAGCTGAATGTTACTGTGCAGGGAGGGTCATTTTGAAAAATGAGAGTGGCCTGCTTGGACAGAGGTGTTGCCTCGCCATGGGACATGCTGGGCCGGGGTCAGGCTGTGTAGTCGGGGGGGAAAGTGGTGCAGTAGCATATATTAACACCTGAGCCTGGAGAGGATGCAGTACACTGTGCCCTGCTGCATGGGGGAAGAAGCCGAGGTTAGCATCTGGATGCACAGCGTCCGCCCGTTAGCACACTGGGACAACGCAGCAGTTGTTTGCGTGAGTGTGTGTACCTGTATGTGAAATGCGACACACCACATCTCCATCCGAACGTTACCTGTCTCCAAAGGAGGCCTTTAAAAAGTGTCAGTCCCGCATCGCCCATCAACCCCGCTGTAGTTGTTTGTATTGCTCGTTAGTTTTCTGCTTCTTTATTGGCTTCCATTATGTGTATCCCAGATTTTTTTTCATTACACCCATTTTAATGCAGCCGACTTGCATGATTCTCCTCTGAGTCATTTCAATGTGGATAATGTTACTCAGGGGTTCCCTCGTATCGACGCGTGCTGCTGGATAGAATTGGTGTCTGGCTAATAGACTATAGGAGTTAACACGGGGTAGGTCCTGTTGTTATCGAGTGTTTCATATTGGTAGGAGTAAAGTGCTGTAGGAAGTAATAGACTTGGTGGTTGCTATCGTTCCCTTGGGCTGCGGGAGGCAATCATCAAACTAAATGAGAGAGAGACACGGAGACAGAGAGAGAGAGAGAGACAGGCTCCCCTCTGGAAAGACTATTGATGGCTGACAAATCACTGCTTTTGATGTACATTTCAAAGTATGCCCTAACATCTACGTTCTTTTATTTATTCACATGCTTATTAATTCATTTTTTGCATCACGCCGTAGTTTTACTACAAGTTTGGATTATGATCAGAGCTTGTAGAATCAAACTGAACCCCAGGCCATTAGGCGTAGTGCACCCGCTTGGCCTTGTCATTAGGCAGGAATATTTAGCGAGAGCATGCTCGAGAACTAATTACCAAGCTGTCTCACTCGTGCGCCCCCACCCCCACTCGCCAAGGAAATGAGGGGCTTCGAGCAAAATACGTGTGGAGGGGAGAGACAGCGGGGCTAAAGAGGGACAAGAGTGAAGTCATCTTGACGTGATAAACACAGAGACAGAGCGGAATTTATCAGACACGACAAGACTGTGTTGTAAATCGCAACGGGCCTCAGCCCATTTACATCAAGTGATTGAAGAAGGTGTCCTTCCCACACACAAACTGCCGTCAGTGTGATGTGTGTCTGGAGTGTGCGCGTGTGGAAATGCCTTATTGACCTTACACTCTCTCAGACAGCTGATATTTAAGATCTACACCATTGCAGCCTGGAAGAAGATACAATTACAGTGACCCTGAGAGCTCCATGCATAATAACTTACGGAAAACAAAACATAATCAAATGAAGAAAACATTCTCACCATTTGGCAGACGGCACGAGGCACTGAGGGTAATTACACATCAAGCCTGTTGGAAAACAAGTTCTATTGGTGACTTTTTGGTATCTACGTTTTGTTTTGTTACTTTTGTGTTCAAGTTAACAAAGAAGTGTCCTTCATTTCATCTGCACGTGTTTCTACAGTTGCACTGCGCTGAGCTCTCAGGGCCACCATGCAAATTTAAATAGAGGGCTGCAGGGATTTTTGGGGGGTTAGGGTTAGTGTGAGCATGGCCCTGGTTCCGCTGTTAACAAACCTATTAGAATTTGGATTAATGCAGAAAATAAGCTCAATAATTTTGACATTTTGAAGTGTAAATCAAAAGCTAATCTCAGACAATAAATGAAGTGCATTGTGGTCGCATGACTTCAATGACTCCACTAAGCATCTAACTTCACCAGTCTACAAACTGGTAGGAATTTATCAATTTAGAAAGTTTGCACCTGAAGTCCACCTGGCAGAGGACTCAGGAGCTCTGGGATGAAGCGCTGGAGCCCTGAGAGATTAAACACTGCATGTGCATCTTCCCTCTGTGATGACAGAATCTTGACAAACATCACTGTACGATAGACACTGCCGCTTTTAGTTTTATTTCCATTTGTTTTTTATTTGACATTGAGACATCAGAACAAGGAGGACGTGGGCGCATGACATGGTTGTTTTTGATATGGGGACAAAAACACAGGGAGTATTATTGCCTAAGCCAGGAAAAAGGAAGAGAGCGATGGTGAAGTCACCAGCACCTTTCTGAAAAGATTTACAACTTGAAGCACTCAGAGCGGCTGCGCAGAAGAGGTGGAGCACTCCGAGAAAGGACGCTGCAGCCACCTGCTGCAACAGACCTGCTCATTGGGAACGGCTAAAAAGGCGCTGGCGCTCAGACAAAATTGCTATGTGGAGACAGACCCTTGAAATAGAATACAATAAAATAGAAAAGAATAAAACTGAATAGAATAGAGGCTATTTTAGTTCATTTATGTGCTCAATCAAAAGGCCTAATAATGATCTAACTTTGGGGAATAAGTGCTGCACTCACATTTAGCATTCCACAAGAGTAATGTGAGCTGACTACATCCCAAATGATTCCCGATCAGGCGTGTGTGTGTGTGTGTGTGTGTGTGTGTGTGTGTGTGTGTGTGTGTGTGTGCAGTATTCATCTCGGCAAACATCCTGATTCATGTGACAGAAGACTGACGAGTTGGAGCAGTTCAGGTAGCCAGAGTCCTTTGTGGATGTGGAGGCATGGCTGAATATCACACAGCCACATAATATTCCCCAGACCATTTGTTACCCTGTCCACCTTCTATCTCATCTATTATTCATTACACAATCATTTAACTAAGTGCAGCGATTACTTAAATGTTTAATGCTGCCATAATCAATATTGGCCTGAGCCTTTCAGGTGGACAGAGTTTTTCTAGCATTAAAGTCCCGTCACCTATTGAGTCAATCAGGTAAAATTGCACATGGTTACAGTAATCGCCCCAATTAAAAAGGTCTTTTTATCAATGGCAGCGGAGACACGTGGTATGATAATTGTTAATTTCTGCCTTTGTGGCCGAGGTTATCAGAGTCAAAGTTCGCTCCCCTCTATGAGTGCAGAGCACCAGGATAATGGTCTATTTTAAAGTTGGCTGGCTGAAATGTCTCTCCGCAACTCTTTTTAATGGCTGCCAAGTCAGTCAAAGAAGAAAAATTCATCCGTAAGAAAACGAAATGTTGCCCTCCCACATAATGACATAATGAACATTGTGGTCGCCTTATGAAAGAGATTTTTCATTTTAACGACGACTGTGTTGAGAAGAGGTCTATCAAAAAGATGTAAAGTGAATTATCTTGATCCATCAGCCCACGTGTCACCCAGTCAACCATCCCTTCTCCCTCCAAGAATTAGAGACAATCAAATCAGATAGCAAAGGCAAGACACACAGCCAGAGTGTGACATCCACACTCGTGCTATGTTCACATAGATATGGATGCCATAAACATACACTTGCCACCTGGATTGTGTGTCAGTGTCAAAGTCTGGCTTATAGCACCTTAATCATATCATCCATATGTAAGCGGTGGTGGTATTGTATTCCCTTTGCATCACTTACTCTGCCTGATAATCCGACCTCAATGACGGAGCCTGGTATGAAATACAGCTTTATGTCGTTGTTATGTCCCGGGCTCGCTGGTGGCATGGATTTATCTCACAGGATTTATATTACTCTCCCTCCCTGTGCTCTCTGAAGGCTTTGAGACAGGTGCTGTGTGCCGGAAGCAGGTTAGCTGAACACGATCACTACAAGTGAAATGATGCTGTAGACAGGGAGTTGCTAGCTATAGGCAGAGGGGGGCGCCAAAATGAGGACCGATATATTAAAAAAATACTAAAAATAATCCAAAAAATAATCTAATGCTAAAAGTCAGTCTGTATTACTACTTCACCGTGCTACAGAGACTGATTATCACAGTCAGAACATTCTAGATCATTGATGAGTATGGTGGAGTGGAGTGTACTGGTTATATTTGCTAAAACTGTCAATATGATCTGACAGTAGAATAAGATACAGGTCAGCTGTCTGTGGCTCCACCCAGTGGCTGTAATTTGATTTGTAAGGATCTACTGCTCCTGGCTAAATACAACCAATCAGAGCCAAGGGGCGTGTCTGAGAAGTATCAATCACTCTCGTGCATACTCTGCTGGCAGCCCCCCTCCCCCACACAGGTGCAGTGCCTGCTCCTACCTGGTCAGATGTTCAAGCCAAAGCCGAGACTGTTAACACGGGCGGAAAAGCAACAGAGCCAAAAAATACCCCACCATATCCCACGTCAAAGAGAAGAAATAAGGAGACTGACGAAGAAAAGCCGTGTCAAAGGAAAGAATTGGACCGAGCCAGAGAGAAAACAAGGATAACTATCGTAGCATCATTTCAGAGGTGGAGGGAGCTGCAGGATCTGTCAGGACTCGAGAGCAACGCAGAGTTAGCTGCTTTTCTGCTGAACAGGTAAGGACCGCTGCTTGATATATGTTTCAGTCTATGTTTTAACCACAAGGCTAAGGGGGCGGCGGTTACAGTAATACTTGCAATAACGCATATGGCCAAACAATGTTGCAGTCGAGCTACGTTGCTAAATCTAGCTTGTTAGCTCGTATGCTAACTCCAGTGTTTAGCTTTGTCTTTATGGCTGCTGGTTAGCAAAAGTATCTTTCAAGTGACCGGGCAGTTATAATAACATTAGTTTGTGTTCAGGACGCTCTGAAGTGGTTGAATCTATTTAGAGAAATAACGTTACTCATGCTTCAGAAAGGCAGCAGGGTGATGATGATTACCTGAATGATTAGCTGGTAACTCGTCTACAGCGGTGTGAGGAATATTTGTTACTCAAGTTACTCCAGGGACTGCGGCACTCATCATTGTAACTTAGTTGCATTGGTCAGAAATACAACAATCAGGGCTTATCTTGTTATTCTTATTTTGTATGCGCTGTCTTGGTTATCTGGCATCCGCTGTTACCATGGTTACAAGCCTGCTCCTGCACGGCAGGCTCCTCTGTGGGAGGGGCTTAGAGGGCAGCAGAGAGGAAGAAGGACTGACCTGGGAGCTGTAGCACTCAAATATTCTGGCTAGGTCCACTTTTTTGTGGTCTACACAAATGGCCTATGACATTGAGAACATTTATACATGTGCGTTGGCATGTCTGCATTGCTCTGAAATTACCTGACCAAACACAAGTTGGCACTGAGTGTATATGCCACTGTGTTGACTCCCTTGATGTGTTCTTGGTGTAACGTTGTAAACAATGGAGACTGAACCTGAAGGGATCCTGTTGGAGTCAGAGCTGATGAATGTCTTTATGGAGATTTGAAGATTTGGTTCGTCTACAACCATTCATCTTGCACCAGTCTACGCACAGTATGCCGATAGACATAAATCAAAGACTAGCAGTCACACTCTGTGTTCTAGCTTCAGGTGGGAGTCAACAGACAGGACCATCTAACTACTGAATGGTGTCAGGCATAGTGATGTCACCATTTTGGAGGTCTGTACAGCTTCATGAGTCCCTTCCCTGCCCCTCAGTGGCCCAATGGGAGGCTACAGCAGCTGATTTATGGTGACTATGGAACTTTTCAAACTGTGTCGGTAGCATCGATGGTAAACGTATGAACATCAAGGCACTGCCGCATGCTAGGAGGACCCACACTTAAGTACAATGGGCACATTGTCCTGATGGCTACCTGCCACTCAATACTCCTCACCTGCACCGAGCTCGGACGCAGGAACATTACTTGGTTTCAGCAAGGCGGGGTTTGCTATTTACTTACTCGCAGCACAATTACAATATAAGAAACGATACAAGTGCGCCTCTCTGTTAAGAGCTGTGCACAATTATGCACCGGGCACATCAAGTTAACTTCACTGAAAAAACTATTTTATGGGAAAACCTGCCAGAAGTGCAGCCACAACATCACCACAAATATCTTTTCAAGCCAGATAGAGTGGAAGGAGAGGAAGAAGACTGGATAGGAAGAAGAGTGAAGGATATAAAGGAGGAAAAGCTCAGATATGATTACAGAGGCTGGAAATTAATTATTACAAACAAGGTTTTTGACATACGATAAAATACAAAACTGTGGCAAGTATGGGAATCTGTTGGTGTTATTTATCATTATGGATTGGAGAGGAAGGAAAGGAGAGTGAGGAGGAAATAATACAACTCGAAAGAGTGGCTGTTGAGATTGGACAGGTCTGCCTGCTCTGTAGTGTCTCTGTAATATAGTGTTCTTGTCCATTGTCTATGTGTCTCCAGATGCTTTGCAGTTGAATGTTGGTGATAAACTGGGATGCATAGTGTTTCTTAATGTGTCGAGAAAACTCTCCTCCTTCATAAGCTAAATAAACTCTTTGAAAGTCCTCTTGGATTAGCTGGAAAGCTGAGAACAGGGAGTTTTTTTATTTTTATTTTTACAGATATATTGTTCTCACAGGACAGTGACGGTACAAACAATGATCTAATTGAATATGATGCTTGCTGCAGATTATGCAGCCCAGCAGTACATAAAGGCAGGGCTCCAGACTAACTTCTTTTACTAGAAGCACAGTGGTTCCTAACTGAAAATTGTATTTTATAATAATTAAAAAAATATTGTATGTTGAGTTCAGCTTCATGCCGTTCTTTCTTCGCAGGTGGAGTTGGCCTTTATATTTGGTAAAGGTCAGTTCTTCCTTGGCAATGAAAAGCTGTGTTAATCTTCGATATTAATTCGGCCTTCTCAGCGCACTGATTACCAGCCTCTTGCCTTCTAAATGCAACTGACAGTGGAGTTGCATTTCATTGGAGTACAGGTCACAGCATATGTTATGCCTTAGACTAGCACTATGTTTGATGTGTTATGTTTTAACTGTGTAGTGCAGCATTTCCTGCAAATGTCGTGTTCCCCACATGTTGCAGGTATCGATTGCAAAATTTGCAGTTCATGGAATTCGTCTCACTGAGAAACCTTAACCAGTCAAATTCACGGAGCCATTCTTCACCCAAACAGTATTTTCTGCCCTTTTTCGCCACACTTGTGTCTTCAGACTCGGACTCATCCTCTGATTTAGGATTTGACTCTGGCACACCGCTGGGCTTATCAGGGCGAAAATAACCCCAGATTCCACCAAATTCATGTCCAGTGGGTTACTGCTCCGATCCGGTTTTGCTCTGCCATCTGCTGTCTGGCACCCCCACCAGTTGCGTTTTGAGTCTGCCACGGCGCAGTAATGTCGACAACTGGCATCGCAAGACCGAGGAGTTCCCTCGGAACTGAAGTGAAAAAGACGACTGCCAGGTTAAAGAGCACTTTATGGGATTCCTTGTGGCAGAGGAGTCAGTTGTGGTATTTGTCCACCCCAATTTTGAAGAGGCTGGAGGATTTGTGGATTGTCTTTGATGGACAGGAAGGACAAGCAAGTAAGTGCCAGGAGACTGCAATTGAACCAAGAGCTTTGTTTGTGCCTCGTGGAGTACATACACTTAGTCTGGTGCTTTGAGATGTTGCCAAAAGCTCGAGAGATGCCTCATCATATTTAGGTGTTTTGCAGAAACAATATTGCCTGTTTTCTGCCTCTATAAAGAGATAGGCCATCCTCAAGAAGCACTTCAAAACACATCCCTTCGCTCAAGATGCGATCAGAAACAAGATGGGAGAGCAGAGTGAAAGCTGTAGAGCCTCTGCGATATGATGCCGCAGCTGGGAGAGAGGCACTGATTGAAGTGTGAAGCCAGGCCAAAGTCCATACCATCAGGACTTAAGTCCAGCCTCTGGCAGAGGGATGACACGTTGAGTCATATTCAGCAGTTCCAAACAATGCAAGTGAATTTACCGTAGCTCTTGAGTCCTACAGATCCATGGGTTTTGTGGCTGCACAAACATCAGCCAAGGACATGACTGTCAGGGCAGAACAGCTGCTCTCCTTGCCAAAGCGGTTCCTCTCATATAAGTCTCCTGATGAGCCATTTCAGATACCGAGCAAAATCTGGGGGCAGCCTCCTTTTAAGGTAGAGGTGGATGCTGCAGTGTCAGCGCAGAGAGAGGTGTCTCACTCTGGAAGATGCGTAAGACACGTTTGGCATTCTGTCAAACTTCCAAGGCCTGCCACACCAATAGCTGATGAAGCAAGCAGAGGCACATGCACACACCTTAAAGGAATATTCTGGTGTAAATTTAATCCATGGTCTAACACACCGTGACACCGAGTAAGACCTCCCTCGAGAGATCAGGTTTTCCGACCGCTAGCGTATGTAGTTTAAGCAACCTCAGAAAAAGACTGCACGATGATGATACACTGTAGAATACGCCTCCACCAACAAACCGCATCAAAAAGCCACAAGTAATGCTCAGAACAGCACCAAACTTCAGCAACAGTACAAATAGGGCCTAGCACATAGTTCGAGGTATCAAACCTCCACTAGCTTTGCCGGATCGCTATTGTAAAGTGAACACAACTCACCACTCTCCTGCAACTGCTTCCTGTTGTGGGGAAGCCCTGACGAGTCGATTACCGAGTGCAGTAGAGTTCCACAGCTCAAGGATGAAAATGTGTGATTATTACTCCATGGAAATGCAATCAAAGTTTATATATGTCTTGCCTACCAGTTTATAACAGTTATTATCGAGAGCTGACAGGGAAAAGAATGGAATTGAGCATTTCTAACCGCACCCGGTAATTGTATGTTAGAACATGGATTAAACTTACACTGGAATATCCCTTTAAGACATGGATGGGGGCAGCTGGCTCAGGGTTTAGAAAATGTACCTGACTTGCCATCAAAGAGAATGACAACTACTGAGTTGTTAAAAAAGTGTGCATGAAACGCAACTCACTGAAATCTACCCCAACTTGCTCCACAGATGAGAGCACGTCTACGATTAACATTGGTTTCAGCTGAGGAGATTTTAAAGTTAAAACTTGTAAAAAGGTCAGCCAAGTCTCGCGAAGGCATCAGTGGTCTGGCTGTGATCAACAGTAACCATGAGGTCGCTGGTCAGATCTACTGTCCTGTTGTAATTGGTAACTTTGCAGTGAGGGATTATACAGTACTAGCAGTAGTAGAAGCTAATGTTTGACCTTGAAATTGTGTGTGATGACATGCAGTGGAATGTAAAGGCAATTTTTTTCATTGTTTGTTATTTTCTACCTTTGCCAAGGAGGTTATGTTTTCACCCTTGTTGGTTTGTTGGTTTGTCAGCAGGATAACACAAAATCTACTGCATGGATTTTCACACAAACTTGGATGGAGGATGGTTCTTGGCCCAGAATAGAAGGGACATAACAAGAGTTTTTCTTTTTCTTCTCATTTTCTTTAATATTGTGAGAATTGGTCGTTTGTCGACTTTTTTGATAGTTTCTCAGGAATCAGATCGTGATGAAAAAGATTAGGTGACTGGTGTCTATGAGAATATGCAAAAGAAGATTGTTGCTCATCGGCAGCGGTGTGTGCTCTACTTCGTTTTTCATAAAAGTAATGTTGTTTTTTTTGTCGCCACAAAAATAAAAGAAAATCCCTGAAGCATTTCCACTGTTTCTGTCTCTCTGTGACTGTGGGCCAGCGGTAGGTAAACCTACAGTTTTGCCAGTGTGCATATGTAGCTAGCTAATTCAGTGTTGCGAGATGGCAGAGAGGACAACATTAACGTTGTCGGAAAATTCCCATTATTTTGAATTTTAGGCCAAGGACTAATGGGTCTAATGCAAGTTTAATTGTTTAATCATTACCACCACTGTTGTGAAAAATGAGTCCGGCCCTTGTTGAACTGAATGTTGACTTTTCTAAAAAAGGATTTGTGACAAAAAGTGATTCAGTGTGGACACTGCTGGGGGGGCTTGAAGCGTCGGCATTAAAACATGACATTAAGTTTGTCAAGTGTGACATTCATGCGCTCAATGACAAATCTGGCGTCTATTTTGGCCTGAGTTCATACTGTTTGCAATGTAATAGAAAAGGTGCACAAAAAGATTGACTGCATGCTCAGCTTCCTGGTTTTAACATAAAGATGCTAAAACGCTTCACAGAGGTGTGAGGAGGGGCAGTGATAATGGGTTTGTGACTATTTTATGTTACTTGTTTAATCCATCCAGAAATATTTATTCATTTGGTTTTAGGCTGATGACTTATTCAGGCTTACAGTGTTTATATGAGCTGATTTATTTTTTTTGTTGTTGTTGGGACAAGGTAGCTCAGAGCAGTAAAAATCTTAACACAGTGATCAAAGTGACACGTTGATTAAAGAGTTGTTTCTGCTCTTGGTGAGTTGTGTGTATTTCCCTGTGCCGCTCTGCCTCACGAGCAGTAATGGCCCTGTGCGGCATCATACACCAGCAGGGGGGCACTTCAGTTCATTTCCATATTAATTCCGACACTCAGGATTCATGTGTGCACCTCATGGGTGGCATACGTGATTGAGGTGGAGAAATCCCCACTGACTGCAGACTACATGGTGAATGTGGTTCTGTAGTCGGCCTACACTACACTTAATTGCAGAAGAGGAGGCAAAAGACAGCGATGAACTGACGATGAGTACGAACACATATGGAGTATTTGTGCAGCAAGGAGGCACAAACAAACTGGGGAGTATCATGTTTTAAATAATACAGAATAAACTCTGAGGCTTTACATTAAAAATACACATAAATTGGTGGATTACATTTAATGCCAATTCATCGTAAAGCATGAAGAACAGGTTGTATTCATTTGTTGTAGAACGCATTTCAAGCTGGTGGTCTCAAAGGGGGGTTGGGTGTCCTCACGTTCGAAAAACGTCTTTTGGCTCTATTCAGATAGTGACAGCAGGAGAGAGGCAGGGAAGAGGTCTGGTAACTTTCTCCAGGGGTGACAAAGGAGTATATTTATAGCATATTTAGGAGCATATTTAGGGCCCGAGAAGGTCTCGACCTGCGAACATGATTACAGTCTCCAACATCTGCTGCCTATCTTGGCCAATAATACGCGTTATTTAGACTGTGTCTCTGCTTCCTTGAGATGTTAATATAGCCAATCACACAATATACTATGTTTTTACTGAAATGTACCGGAATGGGTGTCCAAAGTATGATCCTAACTGAACCCAACAACAAATCAAAGTAGTTCTGCAGATCAGCAGACAGCTGATGTGTAGTACCGCCACACTGCCAGTTACAGTGCATTAGCTGTATATATGAAAGCTAATGAACAGGCTGTATGAAGTGCCACGGCGCTGCTCCTCCTCTGCATCTTTTAACAGACTACAGCTTATACATGATAGAAAGTTGATGACTAATTAGCACATTTTTAAAACAGCATTAACCAGAATATACCATAGAACATATATGTTATAAAAATCTAGCTTTCAATCAGTCATTTTAAATGAGTGCGTGCAACTCTGCCTTGTTGAATGTATCACGGGTATCACATGGGCTTTTTTGCGTAATTATTGTGCGTGGATTTGTCAGAACAGCAACTTTCACTGGCTGGTCTGTGTTAGATTTGGCTTCTGGAGTGACCCTCCTGCCAACCTTTACATTTTTCGAAGAGAGGACAAATTGGTAAACAGGTGTTACGGTATCACATAGTGGCTTGTGTATTATCTGGTATTTTATTGGCTTAATAATAAAATACTACTCTTCACCCGAAGCTGTCCAGAGTTCAAACAGATTTGTATCCAAAGCTTCAACTATGACCATAGATTAATACTGTTATCTATTTAATACAGGAAATGAGTGTGTTGGTGGTATGCTGACGCCCCAGCGCCCTCCCTTCTAACATTATTATTATTATTATGTCTCTTTTGCAATCCTGCCTGCATGCTCTTACTGGACAATTGTTTCTCCAACAGGGTGAAAATGGCCATAAATGGCTCTCTGCTCATGTAACCTAATCAATATGCATTAGTGTTGATGGAAAGACACATCAGGAATAGTTCCACATCTCAAAGGAAACTGCACACTCCACAGAAAGTCCTAAGATCTGGTACAAGACTATGTGCACACTGCTATATTACAATGGGTGAATGAACTGAAAGCAGCATAGATTTTGGCATTTTTCAGCACAATCGTTGTTTTTTTCATTTTTTCCCCAAACAACAGCATATGCCATCAGAGTCATTAAAAAATGCTATTATCACATACTGTAATCCGTGCTAAAGACTGTCAGCACAGCAGTTTGATGCCTGTGCTTGGAATCCTCCCTGCTGCCTTGCCAATTGTGCCAAATGTCAAAACATACAGTTTTGACTTCCAAAAGTGGTAAAAGGAGTGGAGCCAACACTAAAAATCACACTCGACACTTAGATCAGAGGGCAGACAATATTCAGCTAATCCATGCACTCACACACACACACCTTGTATCCTATTAAAAATAAAATAATTTGATGTTTTTTTGTGGCATGATGCAGCTTTTTAAAAAGGAGCTAGCACCTGTTTGGCATGCTTACCTTGACGATCAGTGTTTTCAAAAGCAAAACTCACTAAATACCCTTATTTAAAAAAATCTGCACAACTTCACACTGGTACAAATGCCATTATTTTTTGCTTAAATTAAAAGAGAGTGTTTGCATTCTTGGCACACGAACTACAGATTAATGAAAGTTGTGTCAGGGCCCACTGCCCTTAAATAAATGCCTGAAGAGAAGCTCTTTGTCTGTTATGTCATATAACTTGACCACAATTAACATGTCTGTGAAAGCAACTTCACACGCGTGAATTTTAATGATTCAGTCAGACAACAAATCTTACGCCATGCGCACTTGTATGCAATTATAAGCCAGTGTGGGTTGAACAGTTGCAAAACATTCAGACTGTGATGTCGAGAATGGAACAGAGACAGAAATAATGGCTCTGTGATGTAGACCCGAGCACCATTAGAAAACAGCATTAATTCCCAGTAGCATCTGCAGGCCCAGCTGTATGTGCAGACCACTGAGAACTTCAACCCTTCATCAATATGACTGCAAAATGTGAGTGTATGTATGTGTGTGTACGAGTGTGTCTAGAGGAGTTTTCAGCGAGGCGGTAATGAATGTCTCTCTGGTGGATCAGCATGTAAACACTGGAGAAGAGTGAACTCTGGCAACAGCCATTCCCATTTGGCTCAATTAGGCCCGAAAGTGAGACAATCAATGGTGCTGGCCTTTCTGCCGGCCCGCCTGTTGGCGAGAGCGCCGCACTCACTAAAACAAAATGGGAATAATCAAAGTCTATAATTAGTTGGCCTGAGAGGCTGCAGGACTGCGTTTTTACTCAGCTATAACCGGGCGACAGCGCGGTGGCTATGGCAGCGAAGGCAGAACATGGAGATGAATGCACACAGCCTCGAGGAAAAAGGACTAAACAAAACACAGTGAGCACTGTGCTGTATTGTTATCCCACTGCTGCACTGGAGAGCTCTGCACTACACACGAGCGATGGCCCAAAACTCTGCTTGGCGACAAATGAAACACCAAGGGAGATGTTGGAACATGATGAAAAAGTAACAGTGGCCATTTTTTTGATCAGGAGGATCACTCAGTTGGGCACAGGGGCATATATCACACTCAGGGAAGGAAAAAGAGACAAGAAAGAGTCAGGATAAAGATGAGATGTAAAAGGGAAAAAAATATATATATAGCAAGGGTGTCCTTTAAAGTGGTGTCAGTCTGGGGATTTGACTGCTAACTGGGGAGGGAATGCAGAGGGGAATGTTGGGAAAATGGCCCAGATTCTCAGGGAACAGATCTGACATCTGGACAACGATGCTGGATTGTGACCTGCTAAAAGATCCAGAAGAGGAGACAAATTACAGCAGTGCTGTGTGCTACTCTGTCACTTCTAAAGGCTCTACACTCGGACTTATTTTCATACAAATCACACATCCATTGCTATTAAACAAACATAATAAGTCGTTATCCATCCCCCTCTTAGCACTGTGCCCTTTTAGGTATGTTAAAAATGAAAAATATCTATAAAAGAATACCAATGTAATTATCTCCTTTTCTTTTTTCACACACGATGAAAAAATCTATTTAAAAAACAGGTGAGAAAATATCCCTTTAAAGACACCACTGAAAATCATTACTAACTCTGTTCATTGTTCCACTGTTCATTTTTATATATTTCTGTTTTATTGTATCCATTGCTAGGTTCTCTTACATTTTTATTGTTGGATTCATCTTTCATCTCATTTTTTTTTTTTTTTATCGACTGGTTCAATTTGTCCTGAAGCTAAGCACCTCAGAGTATCATTTTATGTTGTACTCTGTGTGTGTGTGCGTGTGTGTGTGTGTGTGATGATCAAACCTGATGTGGTTTGATACAGTAACTAAGGCCATAGTTAACTGGTTTACTTCTTCGATTCCCAACTGAAGTTAGTTAGAACGCAGCAGAGCCATGTCCATTGTTCACACTGACACGTCACTAGGGATGGGTACCTTTCACATTTGAACCGATACGGTACCGATACTCGGTACCTGCGAATCGGTACTGGTATATATCGGTACCTGTTTTCGGTACTTTTTTGCATAAATGTGTGGTAATTAAAGTTGTTTTGTATATAAAAAATAGTAAAAACTTCTGAATTTTAAATATTTATTTCTCAATAACATCAAGGAACTCCAACACAAAACTTAAGAGAACTTCTGCTCTAACTGAAGCCCGTGAAGGTGCGTTCAGGTACTGAAATGTGGTACCGATTGACTTCACGTGAATCTATACTCGGTACTTCGGGGGGAATTCGGTCGGTACCAATAAAAGTACCGAATTCGGTACCCATCCCTACACATCACATAACATGACAAAGTTAAAAAAAGAAAATGTTACATCACTGTCGAGTTTAATTGCCATTTCATATGTCTGACTTGTTCTCATCCCCTAATCTGTCTCGGACAGCAATTCATTTGTTTTATCGATTATTTTTCATGGGAACTAGTGGGGGGGGCTTACGTCATGAGGCCAGTGACAGAAAACCAAAACAGCAAATTCACAGACAAGTTAGCCAAACAATGAGCTTACACTCTACAAACCAAGGAAGTGTCCAGGTTTGTGTCCGTCATAGGCTACGTACCATACAGACAATTGTACAAAACATCACACTGAGGAACAACTCTCACAGTGTTTGCACACTGTCATTTGATACGTTGTAAAATATCCAAGCAGTGGTTTTAATTACCTGCTCGTGAAATTGTGGCAGATTGACAGTAAATCAAAGCAAAAGGTCACAGCCTCACTGTAAACAAGATGTTAGACAAAGGAAAATCCCCTTTCAATCCAAAGTTCAACCTATTGATTCCATTATCCGTGTTGTTAATGTGTCATGATGTTGAATGGTCTGTTTGATTTCAGTTTGTACGTCCTAAATACGGTGCAACGAGTACTTTTCAAAGTTGATCCAATCTGAATGTCTGCTGTGCCATAATCATATCGATGCTATACTTAAAATCTGTACCTCATTCAGGTTGCTGTGGAACTTGGCCACTTCCTGTAAATCACTTTCAGTAAAATGCTTGCTGGGCACGCCGGAGGAGCCGAGGTAAAACAATGGCTATTGGACTGTGTAGCTGCAGTGGGAATGATGAGAAGGGGAAGGTGGCGCTGGCACAGCCCGGGGTCACGCTGCCCCCGGTACTCTCACAGAAGGTGGCCGGCCTAATGATGAGGAAGATCGCTTCCCTGTAAATGGCTGCCAAGTTGAATTTGGATGGGGTTGCGTGTGTGTGTGTGTGCATTTTGTTCTCAATACTTAAATTGGATGCATTACATATAATTTGAACGAAATCAGTGAATTATATGTAAAACCTTGAGTTGCTACTCAGACACATTTGGCAATTATTTTGTGAAATGTATTCAGGGAACAAAATGATTTTGGGAACCTGAGAGGTCAGAAAAGGGTTCAGCTAACCTGAAAATCATATCCATTCATGACTTGTTCAACATCACCTCGAGGGTCGCCACTTGCAGACAAGTCTCACAAAATAAGCATGAATCAGGCTCTGAATTTGTGATAATGAGTTGTGTATATTAAAAATTAAGTGAGAATTGTGTTCTCCACAAGGGGATTAAGTGGTAAGACGGAGATAGTTTTCAAGGTGTGAATAAAACAGCTTTGTCTATCGATTACATTCTGTCATGTTAAGATGAAAAGGCGCAGGAAGTCCATTGAGTATAGATTTGGAGAGATTTCATCCAAACCAATAACGTGAACCTCATGTGGGACTTCTCCATAGACGTTTGTGAGCTCGGCTTGATTGGTTTGACTTTTTTTTAACATCGTTCGGCACGGCAGAGTGCCTGTAAATACTCTTCCTCCAACACTATTATCAAAGAATCACCTTCAACAAATTGCTGCTAAACATTTTTTAATTTCCTATAAATCCTTACCATAAAAATCCCCCATTATTTAGCGATTTAAAAGCTCTTTTATTATTACTTTGTTAATGTAGCACTTTGATTAGGCTGTGTGCATGATAAGGAGCATATACCTAAACTCGCGCCGACTTATATTAAAGTGGATTTCAGGTCATTACAGTCAACACAGTTCAAATACATCCATCCTGAAGTTTTAAAATCAAAACTCCTGGTATTTATTCCCCCGGAGCTCTGGACTCTATCTACAGCTGTTTCCTCCAGAGTTCGGCAGCTCCAGCAGTCGTCTGGCGGTTATCGCTAACCAGGCGTCTGTCCTTCTGCTCCGTTCTGTTAACCTTAGCCCAGTTATTTGCATAACGAGCAGCATTATTTGTCACCACAAACACGGCTGGGAGGTTAAACTCAGTGACTGGAATCAGTTGTGGTGAAGTTCGACGCTAGCTGTCGCTTAAAACATTTTCGTGGCCTCAGTGGATGTTTAAGTCACATCCTTCACGTGCTTCATGATTTGTCGCTAAGTCTGATTCAATTGCACTTTGTCATATATGGGATATTTGAAGATTTTTTCAAAGATTCTACATTTCCAGTCAGGTGTGTTTAAGTGATAATAGGCTGTAAAAAAAAAAAAAAAAACCCTGGATGGATTGAAACCCACCTACTGTCACATTGTTTTCACTTTAGCATTTTAAACATTATAATTGTAAAAAGAAGTGCACAAGCATAAATAAGTAGCCTGCATATTTGAAATGCATGCACTGGGATCACTGCCTGTTTGTGCCTTCAAATAAACCAAACCAATGTCCAAATGGAAAATAAACACGGGCAGCTAGAATGGGAACACGGGCAGACTTACACAGATGCGTCTGCTGTGCTGTGTTATGGAGGTTTTGAAAGGGGAGCAGTACTGAAATCAAAGTAGACCAGCCTTGCATCCTGAGCATGGATCTGTGGGGATAATAGACCCTCTGAATGCAGAGCAGCTCGCAATAAGGTTCGGCGCCACATGAATAGAAATGGAGTGTGCTCCATGGCCCAATCATAAAGAGGCCGCCGCGTGCACAGCCGTCATTACAATGGGAATTGAAAAACTGATAACTTGAGATAATGTTGAGACACAGAAGTGCTCTGTGCCAGTTCTATATGCTGTCGAGCAGTAAAAAAACATATTCTCACACGCATGTAAGAGTTTGCCTTGACCTCGCCTCCAGTGTGTGTGAGAGGAGGTCTGCTTTTTGAGGGGCCCAGACAGATAAAGGATGTTGTCTTCCGTGCTATCACGTTTCCTTGTCTCCCCATTGGCATGAATAATTAAGGCCATTCACCTTGTTTATCTTTCAATTCAATATTTACTCCTTGTCAGATGCATTTGGGGGCTTTTCATCATCACTGTTCTCCAAGCGCAACATTTTGCTCTACGGTATTCGTCCTCACTGTTAATGTTTGATGAACGCCACAATAAAGGGTTGGACTGTGCCACAGTTGTTTTCTTCCTTCACTCTCTATTGATGTTTATAGCATCTTTCCCAACATCACGCTTCCTCCCCAGGGATTCCTCCCCTTTCCGGGGCTCCCTTTTCTTTCCCTCAAGGTAAATTTGGGCTGGATTGAATTAGGCAAGTGAAAGTAGGTCATTGGCTTTGATCTGTCTATTCCATTGTTAGTGTGAAGGTTAAACCTGACGCCGGTGTGCTCCCGACAGCAGTCTCAGCCGGCCAGACGTTTGCTCTCCTTCTTCGTTTCCTGCTTTTTCCCTCCTCATTACTTTGCTACGTAAAGTGTCTTCTCCACCATGTATTTTACACTAATGCACACAGACACTGGCAGACAGATAAACACACACCGTCACTGTGTTATTAACTTTCCTCCTGAAGGGAATTTGCATTTCTCTTATTTCTTTCACAGGTAATTGCATACATCTTCTCCTATTATTCTGATTTACACTGTTGCTATTCTCTAATCATTTAGTCTTGATTGTTCTGCCCACTTTAATTTTATCCATGATATAGTTTTTTTTTATTATCATTATTTTTCAGAAACATTATTTTGGATATTTTTGTTGATGTGTTGAAGACACAGATAGAATCACAGTGGACCTCATCACTGATTTCCATTTGAGAGTCCTTTTCTTCTGTTTAAGGGGAACATTTTCTCACAAATGTATCCATTTAGATCCGGTCAATTTATTAGATCATTGAGACAAAGAAACATTCAAAACAAATCTGTGATGATGTCGCTGGATAACTACCAGTCAGGAAAAGGACGTGAGCATTGTGAATATCAGTGAATATCCCTTGGAGAGTGGTATGGACTGACATAGCTGTAAATCTGCCTCCAGCAGGCCATTTATGTTAGTGAGGAGGACCACCAGCGGCCCGTGGCATCTCTGAAGGTGCTAAAGAGTTGCACACAATAGTTGTTACCACAGTGATTCTCCAATTTAAAAGTCATATGGCTGTTAAAGAAAAAGAAAAAACAACAGGAGGCTCCAGTAATCCCAGCTGTAGCTTAGTTTAGCGTAGTAGTGCTGTGCTGTGTCAGCGCTGGAGGAAGGTCAGGTTGCAGCCGTTATATTCCTGGTATAGAGGGTCGGAGAAAATGCTCTAGCTTGTTTGGATTTCTTTAAACAAATCACAATCGCCTGGGGTATCATTCTTGGCATTAAAATGGCTAAATCTCTGCAAAATATGAGGTACCAGCTGTTAACATTCAGCATGGCAAAGGTATCGAGCAGGCGCGTCGTTAGATCTTGGCATTCAGATGTTTTTGGAATAGCCTCGGATCTCTGTGCCTTAAAAAAAAAATAAAGAAATCAAATATAATTGCCTGATGATGAAAATAGCCCCAGAGGTTTTTATGTGGTTGCATATCAAACGACCAGCTGCCATAAATGCAACATTATCACCAGTGCAAATTGCGCAGAAGTTGACCTGGCTTTCCTCATGGCATATGCCCATATATGGGCAGAGTTAGAATAATTTGTTGCAAATTCAACATCAGTGTTATTCTTTCCCCCTCTATGTGTCACTGATGTTACCAGAGCCGTCTATGAGCCTACTGTTGAGTACCATTGCAGCGTTTATAGTAGTGAGTTATTCTGGATATTCTGAGGTTATTTGGAAACAAAAAGTCGCAGCCAGAGCTGAGGAAGAGGGGTTGGAGAGTGAGACATCATCTCCCCCAACCCCTGATAATACTCCCATCAGCTCAGGTTCTGAAAAATTGAATTGTGGTGGTGGGTGTAGTCTGGGTGTGTAGTCTCTGTTAAATGACATTTCTTTTTCTCTTAACACCCTACAAAGTCTCCTGTAGGCCTGATGCAGATAGACAATGAAGCAAAAAAATTATAATAGGGAATGTTCTACCTGCTCTAATAGCATATGCACACAGCACAGGTCTTATTACAGGCTATAATATCTTTAATGTAAACATTACTCAGTAGGCCTATAGTGAGGGAAAATTAGCTTTATTTGTGAATAAAATGTGACGATGAGGACCCCAACGATTGGCCTTCCTTTCCTTCTCAAACTACGTTGAAATTGCATCTTTAACAGCCCAATTTTCAACATTTCCTGGGGGAGAAATCCCCGGACCCCTGCTAAAAACAAGACTCTATCTGTGGGCAGTGATGCCTGTAAACTCTAATCTGACCACGAGTAACGAGTTCAGTTACTTCAGTAAAGAATAATCAAACGCGTTAATATTTCCAAACCAGTAATCAGATTAAAATTACTTATTAAGTCACGTCTTCAGCATGAGGACAACTCACATGTAACACCAGGCAGCAACACAAACACAAACAACAATGGAGGGAGGAGAGAGATGGAAATACAGTCATTATTTTGAGCTTGTGTCAGCTACAGACGAGAATATTAAGGTTCATTGTACACTCTATGTTGGCTGTACTTTTTAAAGGAGTAATCAGTCATCAGATTACTTTTTCAAGGTAACTGAGGCTAAAGCCCTGGATGTTGTGCACTCCTAGCAACGCCCCTGGTATCAAGCCATTTCCAGCGTGTACGTTCCTTCCTCCAAGGTAATTCATTATCAGTTCCTGTAGGGACATGGATTTTGAAAACGCTAACACACGGATTGTACTTGAGAATGCTGACTGAAATATTTGCCCGATGGCGGTCTTTATTAACACTCTACCTATAGCCGTTTTTAGACAGAGCACCAAGCCGCCAATTTGCCCGTCCTTTTGGCAGCTCGGTCCTGCGATTTTAGACAGAGGCCGGCAAATTGGGGGTCTGTTCTTGTCCGCCGATTTTCCGCCTCGGAGGGTTCACTTATTTCCGCCTCGACTGCTATCTAAAACCAAGGCGGAAATGTGCCGGCCCGTGCGTGAGATGGGCGGAGGTGTCAATGACCTGCACTGTTGTGCGACCCACAGCCGGGGAGTTTTAAAACCAGGAAACAGCTGATCACTGCAGTCAGTCCATCAATTCATCCGCGGATATTAAGAGGAACAACTGGACAGCCGCTGAGATCCGGGAGATGCAGCGTCTCCTCGGTCTCTGTAGCTGTTTGGTTGTATTAGCTTGTCGTTGTGTCAGCAAGCAAGAACGGTCGCTACTTTCAAATTAAAAGCCCCCGCTAAGAACCCAGTTCTAAACTCCAGTGGGGTGCAATGTAAAGCTCTTATTTTGAAGACAAATTCTATGTCACTGTTCGCAGCCCAACTTCGAGCTTCACGTCACGTCACATGTTTACGCCTACCTCAGAGGCGGCTTTTGGAAAAGGAGGGATATTACGCCTCGGTTTTAGAAAGACAGGCCGGCACATTGCCGCCCTTACCTTGGAGCAAATGTGCCGCCTTTTCTATCTAAAAAGGGCTTATGATGAGTCAGACTAGCTTTGCCCACAGCACAAGTGGTGCTTTAAGCTAAACTAGTGCATTGCCCGTAGGAAATATGTATTCCTATAGAAAAGTGGGAGGTTGAGAAGCTTTTTCATTGATGGCCAAATGAGGCTGTGTTTGAATTGAAGGTGGGACATCAGGGATATTTAGGTTTGTTGTGAAATCCGATATTTCAGGGTATAATTGGCCGTTTTTGACTATTTTTGATTTTGCCATTATATTTCACCTTAAAAACTATTTACTTGGTGTCATTATTTTCAGCACAACCTCACATGTGTGACTGTACAGTTATCTTTTTATTTTGACATACTGTATTAACACAATGGACCTAAAATCACAAAAAAAAACATATAATCCGAGTAGAAAAAGTGAGATTTTTTTACTGTGGAAGCCACAAATATGTTTAACAAACCATTTTTTATTACTTATAATGTAAATATAAATTGTTGTTTGCTAAATATGTGCATACATTTTAAAAATGTACAAAGTTATATGTAACTATTTACATTTAAATGCAGGCAATGCTCAGGTCTGCCTGAGCTGCTTCCAGCTGAATGAAGAGCTGCACTGCCTGCTCCACATTCAGCTTCTCCTGTTTTGACTCACTAAACAAAAAACCGACCTCTTTTCGCCGGGTGTTTCTTGTCTTTAATGACTGGATGATTACCTTTGCAAGAGGAACATTGAACTGACAACTGCTAACAAGCTACTAGAAACACACCGCAGCATTCAACATGTTGCTGCAAACTCTGTGGTGAAGTTGTACAATGATGGCCACCCCAGAGCTAACAATGGAGCCTACGTGAATGTTAATTAGCTCCTTCATGACTTGATGCTCTTAACTTTTTTACAAAAAGAAAAGCTGCTTTATCTTAATGTCCAGTTGTGTTTCATATTGTATTTAAGCAGATTAAGGACACCAGTGAATAGTTTGGCACACAGTGGACCAGAGCAATAGACTGAAAATAGTGCCCCCTTTTCTGTTCAGTTAATCGAAAATTGATTCAGAATCGAATATGTGACACCCAAGAATCCTTACAGTGACTTCGCTAACATGATGTTCAGCAGCAAATGTTAAAGATTCATCCCAAACTAAAAATTCTGTCACTCCTAAAACAAGTCCATCTAATTCTAAATGATTTGTGGAAACTTGACTGGATCTCAGGCGCTGTTGCTATTATGCTGGCGGGATAAATGACTCTTGCGCCCGACGCAAATCTAAAATGGGTTGGTCTGAAGTAGCTACATTAGTCATAGGTGTGGTTTGGGCGTAATGTGCAATAAACCAATCAGAGCGTCATCTCGCATTCCCTTTAAAAGCAGGCGCGCTTGTTCCATGGCGGATTGCTATTATAACGGCGCATTTGCCAGGCGCACGCCAGGAGCGGTTCACAGCCGAGGAGACCGACGTTCTCGTCAGGGCTGTAAAAGACCGAGAAGTGGCCTTGTATTGGGATTGGAGAAATCCATCCAAAGTAGCTTTGGTTAAACGGGTGTGGGAGGAAATTGCCACAATTATTTCTACGGCTGTCATCCCCATGACATCGCACCGGGCTTCGGGAGCAGTGTGCAATGGGCCGAGCAGTGCGCAACGGCCAGCTGATGAGGGAGCAGCGCAAACACCAAGGTGCAGAGGATCCAGACCTACTACACGCCGTGGCAGCATTGTCAGACCGGACGCACTGCCCGGGATGCGGCAAGGTATTAATGCCCGTCTTGACCGGGTGGCGATGTTGCTGCTGCCTCTCAGGCGCATCGCCTCAAGTCTCCAAACGCACCACCTGCTCCTGTTGTGCCCCTTCCTCCTTCCTCCTCCTTTCTCAACTCCATCTCCATCCACCTGCTCCACTAGGAGCACGTCGCGCATTGCCACTCCCGGACCCTCACAGCCACGGCGGGCGCGTCGCATATCAGAGGGAAAAAGAATTAGTTCTTCTGTTTAAATCTTTTCAACTTTTTTGGTATGGTTTGCAAAAACGGGAACTGCTTCCTTGTAGATGAGAGAAGCAAAGTGTATGCACGTTGAGCACACGCTACATTATAGCCAAGCATGCGCCCTTAAAATAGCATCTGAATAAGCACCACTGACTTTAGACTAGGTTTTCTCTGGTCTGTTGAGGAATTGATTTCTGAAACAGCAAAATAGCACCAGTGAACGTTTGCGCCGGAACACGCCTCCTCTTTTCTCTGAACCGCCCCGGGAGCGCAAGTTCATTCCCTAATTTAAGGACGTGCGTCTGTGGAGGGAAAATTCCAATGTACGCCGAATGCAAAATAGGAATTACACAAGCGCCAGTGTACAAAGTCAATTGTGCTTAGTGCAAGATAGAGCCCGATGACTGATTTTCACTTTTGGGTAAACGTCTCAGTGAACCATGTTCACCATCGCAGTGTGTAAGTAAATAGAGATTTTAGATACTTCTGAATCATCATCAGTTTGCATCCTTTGCTAACATGTGCAGTTTTGAACCATTGTAAGAATTTTGAAAGGCAGCATAGTTCACATACTTTCACACTTGGCAGATGGCAAATATAGTGCACCCTGTAGGAAATAGGGAGTGATTGTGGTCATGGCCTATGTTTTATTTCAGAACAAAATGTTGAACAATATCATTATTTTTTGTAGCCGCAGACAGCTCAGCAGAAGAATAACCTCACAGCTGAATCCAACCACAGTTTAATGGTCATAGCTATTTCTGACCATCGACCCTTTACACACATAAGACCATGTCTCCTCCTTTTATCGTCAACACAGTCCTGAAGACAAGGGCGGGTGGGGGGGCTTGACGGAGCCACTCCACAGACATGTGGAACACAATTAGCCAGCTGCAGAGGGACCGTATGGCTGTCATGTCTCCCGTTGTTCCGAGGTGAAGACAAGGCTGTTTCTGGAGGCAGAGTGCCTGGTAAACAGAGGTACCCATTCATCCTCACACATACACACACTCAACCAACAAACCAACCCCTCGATGAGCCTCTTCCTGTTTAGCACATTCAAAGCCAACAGTGCAGCCCTTAAAGCTAAGCTGTGATTGGGCAGCCCCTTTACTTTCCTGGTGTCGGGCCCATGTCACATTTACAGTGTGGTGGCAGTGGGCTGGAATGGCCTTACCAGCTAATTAGGTGTGATAGCAGCTTTATTTTACTTGGCCCATGGCCTCAATCTCTCGTGTCTCCGTTCCTTGTGGAAATAGCTGTAGATACTATGATTAATATGAGCTCTAGAACATATTATACTACCTTGGCTTTGTCCAAAATTACCCTCCATGATCCGTAGCCCACTACATTTACTTCGCACCATTTAATTTAGTGTATGAATTATGTGTTCACAATTCATGGACTATATGCTGCTTATAATTCACTCAGAAATGAAAAAAGTGCCTCTGCAAAGGTGCTCAGCATTTCTGTCCTTGTTTTAAACTTCAGTGCGACTTTTCTACAATTTCATTTGACAGTTCCAGAAAGAAATCTAAAACATCTTAAAGAGAGCAAGAAGTTTCACTGATGATAGCAATGTCAAAAAAGAAGCTAACAGGGCAACATTAAAGGTCCTGTTTGTAAAATCATTCCCAACTCATCAAATAATGCCACTTTGGCAGCCAAAGCATCCAACAATCCAAAAATGTCAGTATGGGTTGGGAATTCTTACCAATAGGACCTTTAAGCTTTTTAACATGCATGTTTTTGGCACTCAACAATTAGCATGCTAGCATATTAGCATACTCACAACCTGTGTCACAATGTCATGAATGTCTGTACCTCCAGTTGAATCAAGATGGTATTTTCTGGATCGAAGTGTTGGTCCAGCTGACATTGTCATTACTACAGAAGCTTAACAGACAGAAGTATCTGCTGCTGTGCCACCAGACTGCAGGGCCCCGTGTTTCCTGCTGAGAGGCTCCTGAACTCAGCATCAGCACTTGAGTATGAGTAGCTTATTTTGTGTATGTGGTTTAGGGAATTGCAACGGTAATTTCATCGTACAATCTTGCATTGCATTATGACAAATCATCATGAATCTTGAGTCAAGCTGGTGTCAGGCAGTTAGGAGTTGCATCATTAATGGGGTAGACGGGCAATCTCTTGAAGAGAATCTGCCAAAAAAATAAAACATAGTTCTAGGATACAATTCAGGCCCTGGACAGTAACTCTAATCAAACAACTGAGTCTGCACTCGAATGGCTTCTGACAATGAATATGAAAAAGTCTTTGAGTCACCCAGCCAGAACTCTGAGTTAAATCCCTTTGAAAATCTCCAGAATAACTTAAAGACAGATCGTCACAGATGCTCCTTATCCAACTTGAGTAAGCTTGAGCACATCTGCATCTTAAGATGGAAGAAAATCGCAAAATTCCTGTGTGCATAGCTGGTGCAGATACTGATACCCAAGAGGGGTAAAAGCCCCTAATCGCTGCCAACTTTGAATCAACAAAATGTTCAGTTGAGGCTTGAATATCATCATTTTAAAACTTTTTTTTTTTAATAAGTAGAAATGCGTTTTTCACTTTGTCATCATGGATCATTTTGGAGAGTTTTTAAAATCTTAACTAAACATTATCTGGCAAGATTACAGATTATTATAGTATGCTAAAGGATATATAAAGTTGTGCATGTGCAGTAAAGTCTCCATAGGCACAGATTATTCCGTACAATTAAGAAATCTATAATCATTTTCATCCAAGCTTAGTTAAAACTGGAACAGATATGTGAATGTCATTGTTTTCCTCTACATATGCATTTGTATGGGCATGAAATTTGTAATGGTTTCCTCTAAATGCTGCCAAAGCAGTTCTTATTATCCCATGAATAAATGCAGCCAAACATAAATCTCTAACTCTTTCCCTCTCTCTCCTCCATCCCTTAGTTGAGTTGTCAGTGCTATCTCTAAAGTGACTGAGGAGAAGCAGTATGCAGTGTGACAGGCAGCCTGGGTCACAGCCCCCATTTCAGCAAATGGGCATGACTTATTTGCGGGGTTGGGGGCTGTGGGGTGTGAGGCGAGGGCGATATTGACAGGATCATTTGCATGTCTGCCAAGTTACGGCAAGAGAGAGAGGCTGAAGTGAAGCTACGAGGGAATAGATGGGATATGATGGCTTCTATAATCCCCTCCTGGCCCGACCGGTCGGAGGTGCGGTGCAAAATGATCATCTGCTGGCTGCGACTGGAGGAAGACCAAGTGATGACTTGGACGCGCTCTAACATGAAGCCTCCATCAACCAAGGCTTTTCCTCTTGTGTTGACTCATTTGTGGAGAACCACACAACAATAACTGAAGCATTTAGTCATTTTAGTCTTGATTTCATCTTTTGTTACCAGAGACAACCCCGAAACCAGTGTTTGTGTAAAAACAAAGGAAATGTTGCCTGCATATAGCATACATAATTTATGTGGTGCAGAGATGATGAGAGCTGAGTGTTGGTGAATTGTAGTTTTCATTGCTGAAATAAAGGTGCTGTCATAAAACAGACGCTGAAGTTTAGTTTATAACTTTGTAAATATCCCCCTTTGCGAGATACATGTTTGTCGTTGTTGCAGCTTTTAAAGAAACTGACATTTTCAACTACGTGTTCATACAAATGTGTGTACTGTTACAGAAGTGATGCTTGTCCATGGTGTCGTAAAAATACTACTCTGGGGTTTCATTTGGTTTGCTGTTCTGACTCTGGCACCTATCACAGTCCAATTGGTTCAAAATAGATGTTTTTAACCCTAACCCATTTCATCTTAAATATACTAGGCCAGTTGCTCTGCTTACAAATAACATGTTTTTAGACTGTCGGCTTTCATGCAGGCTGGTTGTGGTTGTGGTGATGGTTGGAGGTTTCGGTTGACAGATAGGTCTAACAAACTTTCAGACATTGGACCAGTGTTAATGTCCAGCATGAAACCAAAGTCAGTGTTGACAAGGTTATGTTTAAGTTTAAGCCATGTCCATTGGTTGCTTGGTTGGTTTGTCGGCAGGATTACACATTTACATGAAACCTGGATGGAGAATGGGTCTTGGCCCAGACTAGACCCCAACTGCGAAATAGGATGTTTTGGCCACATTTACGCTCATTTCTCAGGGAATAATGCATCGATCTTGATGAAAGAAATCTGGCATAATCAGTGCCTGGAGTACAATTTGATACAGATGCTTATTAAAATCTATTAATGAAATGATGATGAATGATAATGGAGATTTTGATCCCATCTGCATAGTTTTGTCCATTGTAGTGGCTGGCTGTCACTGATCTGGTTAAATTATGGTTAAACAGTTATGGGTGTTTTAAAATGTAGAGTGATACAGGGCCAATCAGATTCAACTTGACTGAATTAAATGGGACTGCTGCTGCCATTCTAATTTTACTTTGCATACATAAGTTAACAGAAGTACATCACTACATAACAGCATCCTTTCCTAGACCTAACCAAGCAGTTTGTGGCATATCACCTGCATGCAAAATTGGACTATTTCATATCCACTGCCTGCATTTTAAAAGAGAAAGGTCAAGTGATTTGAACACTTATAATATGAATATTACTTATATTCATCATTTTGTGAACTGCAGGATTACTATAGTTTTTAGTATTAGTAATACATGAATTCATCTAAATTTAAACTGCAATAGCCCTTGATATAATGCTATATACACAAAATAAAACTAATTTGCAGCCTATTTCAGGTGACTCTGCTAATAACTGCTAGGGGTAAGGATAATATTGACCGTTTGATCATCATACTGACTACAAGCATTTGTGTGCTGATGAAAAGAGCAGGTGAAGATACTGAGGAGGCTTTACTTCTGGGAATGGAAGACGCTCCTGGAGAGCTCCCTCAGGCCACGGAGAGTTAAACCATATCCAGCTGAAAGGTCAAGTGTCACAGCAAAAGGCCAGCCGGAAACTGCTTTTACCGTCAACACCTCTGTGTGTGTTTTGTCTCTTTACACTCCACAGGACACACAGCCAAAGGCTAGCCAGCCTTTTAATGGTTAATCAATAAAGCCAAGAGTCCCTCGACTATGTGTCTCGATATTTGGGGGCTGAACCAAAATAATAAGCCAGCATCTATCTGCTGAGGCTGACAAGGAAGGGTCGATACTTTTGTACTTCCAAGGTTCCAGATTGATGGCAGCTGACCAGCAGTTAGGTGGTGGGCTTTTTGGACAAAGAAAAGAGAAAGAGACAAAAGGGAAAGAAAAAGACATAAAGACAAAGAGAGAAAGAGATGTTAAGATGGTCTGCCAGTCTTATAAAGTCTCAACATCTGAAGTGATGTGTGACAGATAGATCATATCACACTGGGAAAAAACACTGGGTACCTTCACAATCCCTCCTTCTGCTCTGGTTCTTGCTCCATCTCCTTGTTTTTTTTCTATGACACTGCAGGTTTATCCGCCTTATCTCTCACCTTTCTATATTTATCTGTACAGGGCTTCCGTTTCTTTAATGGGGGTCACCTGCTCATCCGCAGTGGAGCACCTTTTAAAGGGAAAGTTGCAGCATGTTGTGTCTCTTGGCTTATAGACTGAAAATCTCCTCTGACTGTTTTTCTGTAAGGAAACAAGCTACAGTGATAGTGCAGCTATTGTGCACATTATTCACACCTGAACTAAAACAACTCCTGAACTCAAAACAATCTTGGAGCTATTTGAGGAAACAAAGTTTAGGGTGAGAACACTTGAATTGTTGTTTAATAATCACATTACATTAAAAAAAAATGATGAACCACAATACTGTTTATGATTGTTAATGAATGTATTTATATTGTCTCGTATAAATACTATTTGGCTGTTTTTTTTTATCAATTTCGGCAGATTTTGAGCACTTTTTTGGCTGGAAATCATCTAACAAATCTGACAACACTGCTAAGAGCTAGCATTGGTACACCAGTGACTGGAGCATGTCATAGCCCTGTATAGCATACAAAAGTGAATGCTAAATATTTTTGTCCCCCATTTTAAATATGTTTCTCTTCTCTAAACATTTAAGAGATGCCGTCATGCTTCACAGTTTATATTCTGCTCGCTAAGTGGAAGCAAGTAGCCTAGCTAGATAGAAGATGTTAGTAGAAGGTTTCCACTTGATAGTACCTTCACATAATTTCAACACCTGCTATCTCAGTATCCCTTCAGTCTTAGTATTTTCCACAAGGAGGTGGTCAAGGGTGCTTAGCTAACTCTCTTTCTTGTTGCAATTTATTGTGAAGTGAGCTGACTGTCAGAATGAAGTCACAAAGATAATG
Source organism: Diplodus puntazzo (assembly GCA_963678695.2). Taxonomy (NCBI): domain Eukaryota; kingdom Metazoa; phylum Chordata; class Actinopteri; order Spariformes; family Sparidae; genus Diplodus; species Diplodus puntazzo. Next base: position 39,905,777 of record OZ023155.1, on the reverse strand, counting down.
TAGGGAGTGTTCAAAACAACGGCTGAAATGTCAGCTCTTCAGCTGGATTACTGCCTCTCTGGCAGAGGGAATTGAGAATATCAGTATGTTTAATGCCTCCCGACACAGCATTCGTACAAATGAACACACAAGTATCATCAGTGTCAGTCAGTACCAAGAATTCCCACCATGGAAACTAGCGTTGGGTACTGTTAACATTCGAACTGGTACCGGTAAGGGCTGTCAACAAATATTCTAAATTCGAATATATATTTGAATGTTTAAAAAAAACAGAGATTCGATTGTGAAAATTAATATTTGGCAGTGGAAAAAATCACAACAGCGGCTGCTTTGCGATTGGGCGCACTGCATGACGGGTCAGGGACAGGACACAGGAGTCGCACTTGCACAGCTGAAAGTGAGATGAGACAAAAACTGTTGCAGATGCAGATGGCAGAGAGAAAAACGAAATGGCAGTAATGGCTATGTGGTTTTTTAGAGCAAAAATTCAAAAGTCATTTTGAAGCAATTTTGACAGACCTAGTACCGGTACCTGGATAACAAAAAAAAGTAATTTCAGTTATAAACCAGTTGAATCAATCATTTCTAGAGATAATATATCCTTTCTGGGCGGCAGTCATGCTATGTGGGGTCGAGGTGAAGTCTGAACCAATGAGTCTTGAGTCTTTTGCTGAAGATGGAGAGTGATTCTGCTGTCCTGACATTGGTCAGGAGTTCGTTCCACCGCTCAGGTGCCAGAACAGAGAATAGTTGCATCTTCACTGAGCGAGCTTTTTTTGCTCTCAGCGTTGGAGTTACTAGCTGGCCAGCTGATGTAGTAGAGCGAAGTGCTCGTGCTGGGGCGTGTGGCCGACCAGTGTTTGGAGGTAGACCGGTGCAGTTCCGTTTAAGACCTCGAAGGCCAGAAACATCGTCTTGAATTGGATGCGGGCCGCAACAGGAAGGTACTGGAGGTCACGGAGGAGGAGGAGTCACATGGGATAATTTAAACGAGGCGCTGCGCTGCAACGGTTTAGCCGCTTGGACCAGGAGTTGCGTTGCGTCCTTTATGAGGATGTTGTGCCAAACGCTAATGGAAAATAATAAAGATTGCTGTAATGCAGTAAAGAAAATATATAAATATCTTGTTTTTGGTCAGTAAAAATTTTGACAAATTAAACATACAAGTCTAAAGACCATGGGAGAAAAACACATTTCTGCACAAAAATGCCTGTTAATTTCAGTTGAGTGAGACTGGACTTTTGCACTTAGTATTGCCAAAAACTTCCTGGTTAAACTGAGGCCACAGACAAATAAAAAAAAAATATATGCTATATCTCGGTCAAAAACCAACCTACCAACATCTTTCCAGCTATGTCCCAGAGTTGGCAAACACCACAGAGGCTTCGAGACGAGCAGCAGATATTGCGTGCAGCAGATATTGCGTGCAGCCTTTTGCGGCTACTGTTTAGCTACTGTGTGAGGCTGCTGGCTCCTTCAGACTCTCCTATGTGATCCTTCCCGAGAGAATGCCTTATCTCCCTGGCTTGATGTATATCCGGACACTTGTCATCACATCGTCTATCAGCGTCATTCAGCTAACAATATGGATGACATGCACTCCTTGGGGAGCTATTGAAGACATGTTCAAAGGCCAGGATTGCTGTTAAGAGGCCTAAATAATGAACTCATTTACTAAAGGCTTTTAATGCCCATTTATCCTAGAAAATGAGAAGCAGGCTGAGGATTAAACTCATGCTTAAAGAATTGCAATGTTGAGGCTTTTTTGATATGCCATGCTCTCCTTTTTTTTCCTTTTTACAGCCATATGAGGGTAGCAAGGGATTTGAGGCGTGTTGTCCTCATTTTGAACAAACGATGCAGCTGCGTGTACAAAGGATGAAGCTGAAATTATCAACGCAAAGTAACGTGAGACAATGGTGCTTGCGTATCACTCAAGACACAATTGAAGCACATGTGCACCCACGTAAATACATGCTTGTGTATGCACACACAAGCGCACGCATGCACTCAATGGGATACACACCATTCCAGTCCACACACACGTACACACACACACACACACACTTACCAAAGCCATTGTTTCTCATTTAGTCCAAGTTGTCCAATCAATAAGACCACGCACATCTCTTCACAGCACATTATTAGGATTGAAAGACGCTACTATATCAGCTTTGTATGCTTCAGCTGATACCTCTGTCACTTCAAAGTCCAAATAAAGAGACTTGATCGTGTCCAGGAGCCGGGTTCTCTCCCTCTGGAGCAAAGAAACCAAGGCAGTACACTGCCATCTTGTGAGAAAAAGAAAGGCAGACTCACAAGCAGGAGTATCAGGCAAATAATGGCAGATTTGCCTGCTTAACATTTGAACATTTTTGTTTTTTAGCCTTCATAGCTTTGTCTCTGTCACTGCTAAGAAGCTCAAATGTAGCCTCACTTACTGGTTCTCTGAAACCACCTGAGCATGCAACACACACACACACTCATGCAAAGGTTCGTATACTTATGAACGCACGCTCTCAGGTGAGTCAGAAATGTATTGTCTGTGAGCTTTTCAGCAGAACAGAGGGCTTAAGCCTGGATGAAAGGACCACTCTGAACTCTTTTGATGCGCATTAGCATCCTAATAGCTTGCTCCCTTTGTTACCCCTCTCATCTGCGAGAATGTCAAGGCTAATCTGTGTGATTCCTAATGACGGCAATGGGGTGATAAACACTGCGCGCCGTGTTCTCCCTTAAGTCTGTGGAGATGGCAGCGGAGGCGGCAGTGCTTTGGAGGGTACTCGCTTATCAGATTTCTGAATGGCCCAGACGCTGAAAAGACAGACGTGCGTTTCTCTATGCCCTTTCGTGGATTTTCTTTTTCTCCCTTTATTTGTCTTTGCTGTCTTTCTGTTTCCTTTTTTTTCCTCTGGACTAACCGCACTCCAAACCTCTCCAGTGTGGCATGGCATCTGTTTTACCATTCACACTATTTTGTCCCCAGTACTTACTTTCCTATCTTCACTTTTCTATCCACTCCCTGGATAGAAATGCCTATTCCCTTCACTTCAGCCTTGATCTAAATGATCTCATAACCAAATCAAATCATGTTATCTCAGGGTCACCTCTGTGTGACAGCACATATTTGGAGCGAATACTCCGCAGCACATAAAAAAATAACTAAAGCGATGAAACTCTCACATTTCTGTACATGTCACTGCTTACCCTTCAAAAAGAGGCACTGCCTCTCTGTAGGTAAAAAGGCTATTTAGTCAAAAATAGTTACATGGAAATGACATTCGAGCTAGATAAATCTTAAAAATTCCTGTAAAATTTTCTAGAGTGGATAAATCTGAAAACAGCACCGTTGCTCTTGGGGGCCTTAAGACAGTGTATAAATACTGTAAGCCTGGTCACGTTACATGACAGATATGTTTTCTGTTTCTGTCTGTTTTTTTCTTTACACACAGTTGCATCTTTTAGTTTTATGACTACACACAAACTGATTTAAAGTTCAAGACATCCAAAAAACTGTCTCAAGACTAGATTAATTACACTTTCAGTATTCAGAATACAGAAACATACTTGTTCATGTATGATTTTTGAGTGTTGATCATCACGAAGCTTCAGTGGCTCTGACTTGCTGAGTGTTCTTTTACCTACCAGGAAAAAACACATTTTCGATATTATTCACATCATTAAATAGCATGTTGGATGACTGCCTTTCAGTGATAAAGTTTGTGAATTTGAGATTAAGTCCACAATGACAAGATTTTTCATTCGGGACTCGAGTCTTTGCCAAGTTGTGGAGATGCTGTGTGTGTGCTAATGTCAGATGTACTTCCCTGCTTTGTGCTCTACTATATTTTTAACTAGAGCCAACAAACACTATCATTTTGATTTAGCATGCATGTCAGTTTTAATAACACCTCACAGAATAAAGTCCAACCTGACAGAGGCTCCTTTAAAAACCGGATCTAACTCTGCAAGTAAATCAATTCAATGCGTTCATTCTGCAAATGAATGATTGATATGTGAATTGACGTGTGACTACTGTCTGCTGTCTCTGTCTCTCCCTGAGCCTGCCCTTGCCCACGGTCTGTTGGTATATCAGGCTGCAGAAGCCATCAAGTTAATGCCCTCTATCAACACCTTATTATCAGACACGGCCATGCTCCCTGCAGCAGATGAGAACTATTCCAGTTGTGCCTAATGCCTGTGAGTGGAAGCTATCTGCATGGCCAGACAGGCTTAACATGGACAGGTAGCATTTAACACCCGGCCCACACAAACATCACACCCCTGCTCTTTATGGCTACAGTATGCTGCAACACTACGAGCCAAAGAGCGGTGATTGGATCAAAATTTAAAACCCTTTCAACCTCAGCAGATGGAGCTGGGGAAAAAAACAAGAGAGAATAGGGGCTGCTGGGAAAATGACAAACACGATGTGTGTGTGTGTATGCATGGGGAGCGGATGAAGTTGGGGGTGTTGACCACCCGCCACTACCTTGATTTTAATGCCAATAAAGATGTGGCGGCTTTGAGCACACACAAAGCCAAGGTTAACACAGAGATGGAGGGGGCCGATACGGTCACTCATTCTCCACTGAAAGGGAACCCTGATGACTTTTCATTTCCAATGTTCATCTTGTTATCTGTAATTGTTAAAGGATTGGGCACTGCTAGTCACAGGCTGGGCCTTTATATTCTGAGCATGTAACTGCTACGCAAAGACAACTAAGTTTCTCTGAGCACAGCTGTTAGAGGCTGTGAACACGAGATGCGTAATGAAAAGAATATTGATTTAAGAATTTACTCAGAGATTCTTGCATCTCCCAGCCTGCCTATTAATATCATTATTGCAGATGGGCCACATGGCCAAATGCTGTTAACATTAATCTACCTGCTCAATCATTATCCATTATTAACAGGCTGGATTGAGTCAGAACAAGTGAGGAATATCACAGATAGAGTCTTGTCTAGCACTAGCTCTTTTCCAAAAGGTGACAAGGAACACATTCAACACTAATTTGTAGATACTTCTTTAAAAAGTGAGGGACCCTCCGCTGTTTGTTTTTTTTCCATTAAAATCTTCCCACTCTTCCCTTGTGTTATCTTTCAAGGCCGCGAAAAAAACACAAGAAAGAACTTTTGTAGCACCTGCAGGGGAGCATCATCATCATCATCATCATCATCATCATCATCATCATCACCACTGAATCATTAGTTCAGGTTATTTAGTTGTGATGAAGTGCAGCTCTGCTATTTATTTATTTTATTGTAATATTTATTTAACAGGGACGATACATACAACATTGCCACAGAAAATGGGAAAATGTGAGGCATATAAGACGTCTAGCTTCAGCTAATTTGCAGTCTTTGTCCCTGGTCAGGCTTTAGAATAGAATAAAATGTTCTGAATACAATAAATGCAATTATACAAAAGGCAGTGGATAATACAGTGAATAGGTATAAATAAGCACAGCTGCAGTTGTAATTTTCAGATTAGGTAGAAGTTAAATTTAGCATTAAACATAAAATAAAATGCTGTATAGACAATAACTTGAGAGAAGTTAATGTTCACATTTCTGCTGCTGCTTGAGCCACAGTTTAACTTTCACACTAAACGTTTTTAGTTCTGTTTGGGATTTAATTTCTGATGGTAAAGAATTCCATATGTGTATTATTCAATAGGCCTAAACTTTTAGCTGAGTAGAAATCAAATATCAAACCTCTAATGTGTTGTGTATTCCACATTTTATTACTATAGAGTAATGCACCCACAATTAAAGAAGAGAAATTGTTCAGAGATCATTCCAATAGTTGAAATGATTCCTTTTACAATGATTTTCATGTTGTGTGTTATATCCTAACAATTCTACCCCAGCTGGTTTTGTTACAGCCTCTGCTGGTGGTGCTCTCTTGCTGTTGATCTGATCTGATTGGTAGAAGTTAGCCAATGATAGTGATAGATAGATAGTTCATCCAATTGGGTATTGCCAATTATTATCTTAATGGTTTAGCCCTTTTCCAATCAGTTACCAGGGACTACTTCCCAGATTGTTCTGTGGTACAAGCCATCTGGTGCATCAGGTCAGGTCAGTTTCATGACCAATAGTTGTTAACATTTTACTCAAAACCACAAATGTCAACCTCATGGTGGCACTAGAGGAAAGGTCAGGGAATCACAAAGTTGTTAGGGTCCATCCTCTGGGGGCGATGAATGTCAGTAGTTGAACATTTCATGGCAATCCATATAATTGTTGAGTTATTCCAGTCAGGACCAAGTTGATGGTCCAACCAGCTGGCATTGCCATCCCTAGAGCCATGCTCTTAGCATGACTGATAAGCACCAGGATTATATAGTTTTTTCCGCAAACCAATAGTCATGCATGCCAAGCAACTGATGTCTGTGTTCATCAGTCAGTTCATTCTTAAAGGCATTCTTTAAAAATGGTCTCATAACCATGAATATAAGATTTGTCTTAGTTTGATTCTGCATGAGTCCATTGCCTCCAGAATGGTCTATAAGATTTGTGAGAAGAATTTCACTCACACAATGACTCACTCATGCGGTGACCAGGCACACCTGCAGAGTGATCAACTCAAGGTTCACCCAGTACATGTCTTCATACACACACAGGCCGTTTGGTACTGGTGGAGAGTTTCTAAGTGCTATCAGCCGAAGTGAAGAAGTGAACATGGTCTCAGGTGTGGCAGTGGTGGTTATGTGATAGGCAAGTGAAAGTTCATTCCAAAGTGAGAAAAACCACAAGGGTCTCAAAGTGTGATGGTGGTGCAGCTGTGTGTGTGTGTGTGTGTGTGTGTGTGTGTGTGTGTGTGTGTGTGTGTGTGTGTGTGTGTGTGTGTGTGTGTGTGTGTGTGTGTGTGTGTGTGTGTGTGTGTGTGTGCGTGGTGAGCACAGATGTTGGACCTGCATGCAAGAGAAAATTGTCTCATGATATCAAAAAATCTAAACCATAGGAATTGACTGTTTTTGAAGATTGCCTTTGCTTTGTGGATTAGTGTAGTCTTCAATGCTCACGGTATTAGTCTTTGATACATCACAGAGAAGATTTGATTTCACCTCGCCCAGCCTTGGGAAACTGAAAAGAAAAGTAGCAAAAAGAGCTTTTTATTTTTAATTCAGGGTCTTAGAGATCGAGGGTTTATTCCTGCAAACATCATGTGAAAGTTTTTTTATTAATGTAAAAATTAATCCCTTAGTAAAAGAAGCATTATACATGCACACAAGAATCCAAAAAACTCAAGGAGCAGAGATATTGGTAGTAGTAGTTCCACTGTAAATATATTGTTTAATGTTAGTGCAGCCTATATAAAAACACAAACCATCTTTTTTAAGAGAGACTGTATGGTTTTGAATATTAGCCTCAGCAGCTCACAAATGCCTTTGGTGTAAATTTGACATGCAGGGCTTGCTCAAATATAAACCCATCTAATGCAATATTAAATGCTTATAGTAACTGCTCTGGCCATCCCTTAACTCCAATATTCACCATACGTAGTATAAATGTGAAAAGGTCTGCTTGTAGAGGAGGACGGGTGGATAACTCAAACACAGGACTTTCAACCACGTTGTTGTCCTGTGTGAAACCAAAAATCAACAATCTTCTCGTATTTTTGTTGCCTAAACCTAACTCAGCCCAGTCGCCAGGATACGATGTTAGCTGTTAGCGTTTCTGCAAGGCTTCCAAACGGCTGACCACAGTTCAACTCACACCAGTGGATATTTTTAAGGACACCTGGGGGCATCTCTATCAATTTATGTTTAGTTAAAAATGGGTGTTCTCATAGGGAGACCTGGAGACATGTCAGGCTATTTTTCATGGGGAGTCTGACCGTCTCTATCCTGGACTGTGGTAACCCAAACCGACATAAAGTTCCAACATAAAGATATGTCCAGTTTTAACTTATGTGTGGTTTTGCATAAAGTTACTCAGCTAACTATTATCTGAAAAATTGGGTTGTCTAGCGAGACTGCAACCATTTTACAATGCTGTACTTGCGCTTAGACAGTAAAGAATACCCTGTGAGTCTATAGAAGACAGCAATGGGCGAGACAAAGACAAACTCAAAATGACAACAGCTTGGTTTTGCCTTACAATCATAGTTGTATGTCTTACGTGAATCTGATTTTTTATACGCCAATCCCACTGTCACACACCCTTTTTGCTAATTGGAATGAACGGACACACACACATGATTTCTGTCCCCAATGTAAGCCTCTGAGGTCGAAAGCTGTAGCCACCAAAGAAAGAGGACATTTTTGTGGCCCAATCAGCTGACCAACTGATTGACTATATATATGGTATATAGTATATACAGAGTAACTAATATAGAGCTTCCAGTCTGCCTTTTTTATGATATAGTGGAGGAAGATTGGGCGATTTGGTATCAGTCAAATCTGGCACATTTTTCTTGTTAGGTTTTAAGCTGCGTACTCTTATCTGATCTTTAGGTCTAGCAGCAGGGCTGTAGGGAAGGCAATGTCAGTCTGTTGGTTGTTCAGAAATTCATTATACCAAATAGAAAGAAACCAACTTTGGTGATCTATTGCCACTGCCCTGGTTGTCATTGACATGTTCTACACTTTTTCGGTGTATTTTTTTCATCTAGCTCCATCATCAGGTCAAAATGTCAATTGAATTTTACAAGTAAATTACGTTCCCGTGGGCCTCATCACTTTATGTTTGTGCTAAATGTTGGCAAACGTAGCGATTACCTATGAGGGTAAACATAGTTTTATATTAGGCCTATATAGTAGTTGTAACATGTTAGCATACCAATGTTAGCATTTAGCTCAAAGCACTGTTGTGCCTAAATAACCTCACTGAACCACGAGCATGCTTTAGACTTTCATTTCAATATTCAATATCTCAGCTAGCTTGTTTGCTATCTGTCATTGTTTAATAAGTCAAATGAATTATATAACTTGAATAGGAGGCAGTAGCTACTACAGTAACCATGAAGGCAGTTGGCCTCCATTTTGGAGATCAGTCTGGCTTGTGAGTTTCTTGTCTTTCTTTAGTGACAGACTTGTTTGTTGGTGGGGTTATAATTAGCAAATATTTTCTTAACTGTTAAAACTTGTGTGATGGTGGTCCTTATACTTTTTTCTGTTTTAAAATCCAGTTGAGAAGTTGTTTTTTTTTTTTTCGTCCCGGAGATGGAAAGTCTATGACTGCAGCTTTTATGAGAGCTGAACACTGCTCTGGGACTTTTGGAGTTACGGCATCAGATGTTGGCCAGGGAAGGAGACACTTAGGCTGTCATGGCTTGTCAGAAATGAACAACCAGCAATGATGAATTGTGATCACTCTGAACTCTTATATTAAATGCTGCGACATGATCTTAGCTGTTTCTTTAAAAGCTAAATGTGATTGGTTTCCCATAATCAACCTATTCTTCAGTACAGCGTTGCACTTGAGAAATGCAGACATGATGTGGCTGTAATGGGCTTTTTCTTTATGTCGGATGGTGAAATGTAATTGCATGTCTAAATGTGTGATAACCACAGCAGTTTTGCATATTTTCTTGACATCAAAAAGGCAGTTCAACAAAAACTGGATGTGATGTTATCAAATGAATGAAGACTTCATACTTTCTGACAAAAACGTTTTACCCTCGCTCCTCCTTTATGTAAATTCAACTGCATATGAACAAAGCATTTTGATGACATACAATGATCATTGGTGGTTATTTGAATAGTTCAGTGAGAAAGAAATGCAGTCTAAAAACATTTATGTAACTGGGCTATGTATTTGTCTTTGTGACTATGACATATGGACAAGAAGTCAAGAGGGAATGAAAGATGAACCTCAACATAGCCTCCAGGCTTATACCTAGCAAGCTGCCAAAGGTGAAGTTTTGGACTCAAATGACTGATGAGAAGGAAAACACAATTGCTTACCACTTAGAAATGCTGTCAAACTCTGTTTTAAGTTAGTTTACAGTCAATCCTAAATGTCTGCAGTACAGAAAACCGTACTTCCTGATATGTGCTTCAGAGTGAACATTAGAAACTCACGTTTGATGCTTGTTTCCATTTCACCCATTTACTATTATTTTATTCCTGTGAAAGCTGCTGGCTGAATTTGTATTTACACTGAAGCTGGCTCTTTAAAAGACTGAAAACAGAAAACAGGCCTCCATCACGTCTGTGCAACCGTGATAGCATTCATTCAAAAAGTTGTCTGTCAACTCAAATCTGTGTATGTTAACAAATCCTGCAGATTAAATCTTGCCATTATTTGTTTATATATTATATATAATAATGTAATAATGATAATATATTATTAATTTGACAGATTTTTATTAACATAGAACCAAATCGAGCTTTGCCTCACCTTAAACTGGCGATAGACACCTTTTTTGCCTTAGTTATGAAGTAAATATATAGTGTAGTTTATAGTATATATCTCACTTTTACTATGCAAGTTTGTCTGCCACCTGGCTCAAAATCTGCCAGTATAAAAAAGGCTTACTTGTGATCCAGTCAGGCTGGCATCCTGGCACGATTTGCCTGTTTTCCTATATTCAGTATTGACTAAATGATGGCATTAACTTGTGTTTTGTCCTGTGTTTTTGGCAGCTACTAGTTTGAGGAGAACAGAAAGTGGTCAGGTTGTCTTTGCTTCAGCACCGGCAACAGTAATACCACTTAAAGACACCTTTTTTACCACAGAACCACCACAGAATGGATGCAACCCTTGGATTGTGTGTGATAGTTACAGTGAACATTTTGTTAACTGGTGTGATGCTATGTTGGTACGCAGCAGGTTTTCCCTGTGTGCAACAAAGGGAACACAAGTTTGACGTTGTAGTAAATCCTTTGGCGTCACTTCTTGAAGTGCATCTACAGTGCAGTAGTATAAGTAGCGTGAAGTCAGGATGTGGCTGGGCGTGGTAGTGTCGGGCATCCACAAGACTTTCTTTTCACAGACCAGAGTTTGCATCTCATTTGTGGCTGATGTCATCTAGGCTACGTTAGCCTAAAGAGGAAGTCTATTTTCCTAAACCTAACCAAACTGCGACTACAGAGCTTTTAACGTTCAAAAGCCTCTTAGTTCGAGGAATAAGGTGACTGACCAAGTCTGGGAGTGAGAATGTGCTGCCATTTCATATATATCACTCACACACATTGACCCCATATATACAATCCAAAAAAGTACAAAATACTTTTTTTATTTCACACATCTACATGTCCACAACTCCTAACAGGTCTAAATGACATACCAGATACGGAGGACAAAGCCGGCTATATGACTATGATCACTGGGCTGAAAACACAGATACAGACGTTAAGCTCACCATATTGATTTGAACTGGTGAGTCGCTAAACTCAAGATAAAGTATTTGACTGAAGAAACATCCTGTGGTCTATAAGTGAATCCCATAACGAAGAGGTTATTATGAAGCACAATATAATATAATATAACACCATCTAACGCCTGTCTGATACAATGAATGTAAAAAATAAATAAATGTAACATTGCAGGTCAGCAGAAGTTGCACTACTAGCAGATTGTTTGTTAATGGACTGTATTTTACTGTCTGCTGGCAAAACCATCGGCCAGGACATATTCAGTACTCAGACATCATCCCATACGAATGATGACGTTCGCCTCACCTGAGACGATAAAGGTTCTGTTTCATCTCCATGCGTCCAGTTTTCCGTAATATCAGACCCATTAAATCCCATTTTGTGAAGAAAGTGGAGTTTTTTTACCACCTCCTACATCAAAGGAGAAAGCACCTTTATCTTTGACCTAGTTTGTTGCGGTAATTCGCCTCCTGCGAACACCAACCCTTCAACTTCAGCTGAGCTTTATTTTCTATATTAACACAAGCCCTCGACCTGAAGCAGGCAGTTTGTTGTCCTAGAAAACAATTTTTCTCCATCGAAAATCATTACCCTTGACATTTGTTTACATATATCCACAGAAGCTTTCACTCTAAGCTAAGGGACTTAAACTTCGCTGCCCTTTTTTTTATGCATATAGCATGTTTTACGAACCGAGTCTTTTGAAATGAGCCGTCTTTTGAGCAGCGCCACGCTTATCTGGCATTGAAACAGAGCTGTTAACACTTGACTTTTGGTGGGTTGCGCTTTTTAAATGAAAATGCAGTGCTGTTGAAAACATTTAAATGTACACATAAAGCAAGCTTCTGAAGTGGAAACCATGACTTCTGCCAAGAATACAGATAAGAAAACACGTAGGGAACGGCAGGACTTTGTGAGGTATTTTGATGCAGCGGTGTTCGTGAGGGAGATTACAATATCAGAACTCTAAATTAAGAATCCCTATAACTCGTTAAGTAACTTTGCACTTTTCTGCCCTTCACACTGGGATATTCAAGTTCAGTTCATGAATAGAAAGCAGCTCATTTTTTAATGTGGCTCTATCTTCTAAATGGCCCTTGAATCCATGAACAACACTTCACTTTTCTCCCCGCAGAATGAAAAATCTATTTCTCTCCGCCTCTCTCTTATCTGCCTATCTACGTCTTCATCCCCCTCTCTCACACCCTGATCTAAAGTTGAATTGGAGTGTGTGTGTGTGTGTGTGTGTGTGTGTGTGTGTGTGTGTGTGTGTGTGTGTGTGTGTGTGTGTGTGTGTGCTTATGTGTGTGTTTGTGCATGCACGTGTGTTACAACCTCTCTCCCACTGTGACAAAGTGGTGTGACAGGCTGTGTCACATGCTGGACAAGTGGTGGATGGGAGCTCGCCAACACACGATAAAGCCTGTCAATCTCCTAGGCAACGTTACTAGCCATCTGCTGCCTGATGTTTGGCCTCTTAACACACGCACAAATAAGGCAACAGGCAGAAACTCACAGACACACACACACACACAAACCTGCCTTAACTCCACATCACCCTGACTTGTTTTTCTCTGCCTGCAGGCCTCCTCACGCAGGACTTGTGGATCGAGAAAATTGTCTCCCAAACACGCACAGCCGACACTTCCCCTGCAACACGTCCTTCTTCAGCCTTTTTCCTCCACTTACATGATCGTTCTTACCAGGCAACAAGTTTAAAAAAAAAGGCTGCGTGGAAAGTAGAGTGTACAGTCTGGTGTAAAATTCAGAAATTGGGCAAGGCAATGTTGGAGAAAATGAAACATTTGAGACAGTAATTCATATTCTGCTGGAGGATGAATTAAAGTAACTTTGATGATCTCCTTACTTTTCATCTAAAACCATTATCTATTTTTCCAATACTTTCAGATTCAGCTGTATTTTGTGTTTAGTCCTAATTAGCAAATGTAAGCATGCTAACATGCTCAACTGGCGTATTAAAGTTTTCACTGTTAGCATGTTGACAAACAGATGTTAGCATTTTGCTCAAAGCATCACCGTACCAAAACACAGCCTCAAAGAACTGCTGGCATGGCTGGAGCTACAGTCAGAGGTCGGGAGAAGCAAGTGGCATTTACTCCCTTACATGTACTTGAGTAACTTTTGAGTAAATTGTACTTTTCACAGTAGTGTTGTATATGTATATATTGTATATATTAATGTTGTATACTTTGTTACATTCGACAAACCTTCTGTTTAACCGCAGGTGGTCAGGTGGTCCAAGGCTGGAGCTCTGTTACCCAGGACCATGCCGAAGTGTGACTCTGTTCAAAGCATGGCAACGGTTAAAGCTATGGCGCAGGAATGGCTTTCAGGTAGCACTTACTGCTAATAAACTGAGCTGACAGAGAGCAGTGAGTGTGCCAATACGTTTGATAATATATAGACAGAGTATGTCATGTCTCAAGCCTGCTACTGCTCCTGCATCTGCATCCTGCCTTAATGCCTTAATAGTGATGGAAAAAAAGCAGAGACCAAATTAAGCGCACACACAACACAAACTACTTGTTCTGACTGCTGTGATGTTTCAGCCACAGATGGTCTTCTTTAGGTCAAAGTTCAGAAGTTTATATTTACCTTTCATACAATAAAACTCAGTCAATGATGCACGTGCACGGGATTCATTTATTTGTCCAAATCATAATATAATACAGGAGACAACAAGGAAAGGATGTCATTTAAAAAATCTTTACTTGTTATAAAATATTATTGCAATATTTGGTACACACACTTGAGATATACTGCCGGGGAATAACATCCTGCTATGTCGGCAGACTATCCAATCAGGAGATGTCATTTCATCATGAATAAAAGCAGGCGCATGTTCACCTCTGTGTAATTACTCTTTGTTTCATGTTGTCTCTGTGCAATTATATTTAATTCTATGTGCTGTTTTTAGTGTATTTCTACACACCTATATGTACATCACAGTTTTCTATGCAGTTGTCCTTCTTGGTCATATTTTATGGCAGGTGAAGAAAGTGTCTAAAGTGTTCATTAATATTAGTGATAGTTTACTGTGTTTTTCCATTCCTCCATTTTGTGTTTGTTTTTTCCTTCCCTTTGTCTTGTTTCAGCTTTTACTTATAACTCAGCCACCGCTGTAAGCTGCTGCAATTGATGAATTCCTCCAGTGTGGGATCAATAAAGTTTTATATTATCAAGTACCTCCTCAGTAAGTTGTTGTAACTACGTCATTATTTTAAGACCTTCTATTATTTCTACTCAAGTTGTTTTTGAGAAGTCACAGTACTTTTACTGAATGAAAGTCTTCAGCTATTGTAGCAACTTCAGGTGAGACTTCAGAGCAGTTAGCACTTACAATCCTTACACAAGTGCCTACAAAGGTGAACGTTTAAAGGAGGAAATAATTCTTCAGCTTACAGTGGAAGGACAAATGGTCAGAGTCAGTGGTTTGATTAGTTTGTGAACTGAGACTTGGTTATGGTGGGTAATGTTAGCACACTTTATCATACTCTGCAGTGCTCACATTTCTGATTCGGTGTGCTGACTTCACAACTTTCCTCGACGTATGCCACTGTTGCTTGACGTTGTTGCATTTAGAATTGACATTATACTGTAATGGTCACTGCGGGTTCAGCAGAAATTACATACATTTCCATTTTTAATGTTATTCAATGTTGACGGTGGCGATGAAAGCTGAGGCGGATACCTGCATGACCAGCTGGCTCGGTAGCTTACATTTTAGAGGTGTCCTGTGAACTGAGGGAGAGTTATTTTGACTTTCCTGTCAAGGTGGAAAACTTTGAATTTGGGGGGAAGTGAGCAAATTAATGCACTCCCTTGCTGCTGTAACTACCACTGAAATGCCTTAAGGCAGTGGGGCTGCTGGCAGACGCAGACTTGGGGCAGCTCCCAGGTCTAAATATGTGCATGAGTGTGAAGTCGAAGGCTGCTGAAAAAGAGCTCCCTCCATCAGCCCGCTCTGCATAAATAAAAGTTAAGAACTGTGAGCCTTTTCTTTTCTCTTTCCCTCTTTGCCCTTTCTCTGCTCTTGCACTTTTATACCTTCCTCCTCCTGTGCTCAAAGGCAACAGTGCGCCCATTAACATTTAACTATACGCAGTTAATGACGCCGTCATGCTGTAAGTTTAATCCTCAGCTTGTTTCATGGGTGTGTCATCTTGCGACTGATCTGCAGCACAATAGACAGCAGGATGGTAACACGCACACAGACACACACAAAACACACAGTTTTGACAAGAGTCTTATTAAACAGACTTGTAAAATTATCTCTGAACCCTCCCCGTCCTGCTTCAAACAGCGTCCATCAGGCACAAACTGCTTCCATTCAGTGAATCTTCTCATCTGAGGAAATAAGGAGGGTGGCAAGTGAACGAATTTTATGTCTCCACTTAGTCTTAATTCATTAAGTCCGTGAATGCACTGTGAATGTCGGTCACTGCACTATAACTGTCTATGTAATTGGGACAAATAAAGCAATCTCGGAACATGAGCCACACACTTATGGACACAGTGTGGGCTCCCTGCTGACAGACACTCAAGGCCGTTTAATAATCACACAAGAAAATAGACAACAAGGACAGCAGCTCGAGACAATAAGAGGCTCTAGAGAGACGGAAGGAGAGTGGGAGACAAAGACAAGAGGGAGGCAAACAACAGAAACAAAGCACTGTGCAGGCAGACACATAGATGAGAGTCTTTTTCCTCCATGGCCTCTCTCCTCCAGCAGAAAGACCTTCACCAATAACAGATCCTCCTGTCTCACAATCAACACACATCCTTACCTCCTACTTCCACCTCCTACCTCATCCTGTCCCTCTTGTAGTGAACAAACAAAAGTATAATGAAGGATAGCGCTCCCATCAAACTGTTCATTCTTGCCACACGGACGTATCGGGCGAGACGCCCTTCTTCAGTGTGTATTCTGGCAAAATCACAACATAATTTACACAGGTGTGCTAATCATAAGTTATCAAAACTGCACAACAGATATACCCCAATAAAGGGCTGCATCCTTCTGAAGAAGAGCAAAGAACCAAATATCTTTGGACAAATAATCCAAGTTTGTGCTCCAGGTCACAACATTTAAGCTGTTGCTAATATGGAATGTGTCCTACGTCCTCTCCTTCAATAGTGTGTGAGTGGTCGAGCAAGAGAAGGAGAAATAGCTTTGGTGAGTGTTCAGAGCAGACCGGATGTTAGCGATTGTACAGTTTGACCATGAATAAACTCTGCAGCTCTTCAACACACAGGAGGAACTTCTGTTTGAGTGACAGCTAGCTCTGTCCTTGCTCATATTCATGCTGCTTACCCATGCTAATATCAATGCTATGGCTTATCCATGCTAGTGATGTTATCTCACTAGAACATGATCTGATTGCTGGTAATTACCAGTGTTGTGGAAGTAACCTTCAAAATGCAATATATCACATATTACTAGTTACCTTCATTCTAAAGTAATATATTACTTTACAATATCACTGTCTGCGTAGAGTAATGTACTTTGATGTATTTCTGAGCTTGTATTTCTACCTCATTAATATAGTAAATGAGTTGGAATTGTTTTCCAATACTACACCCCTTTAATGGATACTGTTACTGAAATCTAAACACATTTCATCGATCGGACCCGTGAAGGTATTTTCAATTTGTAGACACATTTCGATTAACAATCACGATCAGAGCTGTGACAAACACGTTCCCTGTGGCTGCTAGTTGAAAAAACACCCAGTCCAACTAGCTCAATATGAAGCAGTACTGGTCTGAGAATAGCGCATTGTAGTGGTAAGTAAGCACTGATGTGGCCAAGGAGCACCGAACAATAACCAGCGAGGCTGAGAAAACTACACACTACCCTGGATTTAACACTTCCTGTGAATCAGTCATCGTACGTTGGTAACCAGACGCTGTCACTAACAATACCTCACAGAGAGGTTATCACTGCATGAAAAAAATCAACCATGAATGGTATCAAAAGGGTTTTTTTCATGAAAAACTTGAGCGCATTAACAGGACACACAGGACACGCAGGGTATTTGTCACATAGGTTGGTGCTAAATGTGATTGTTCATCAGAAATGTGTTTTGGTCCATGTAAAGTCAGCTTCTGCTACAATTTGAGCAATTTTGTACTTTCGAAGCGATTTTTGGCTGCTGAGACGTGTTTGTTTAAATGTTTAAATAAACATCTTGTGAAACGATCTTCAAAACTTTCTCCTCACCTCCCATCCTCAGTAAATTAAGGGGAGTGAGAAACTATTTCTGTCTGCGCCTCAGGGTCTTTAATAGCAGCTGATATCTGCCATCTTGTCATCCTTTTGTCATACTATTGTTTTCTTTGTCGCTCCCAGTAATCCACATCAAAAAAGAAAGCCCTACAAGCATCGTGTCATTACTCTGCTTGTCACACACTGCTTCAAAATTGGTTTTATTCTTCAGTGTCGCTCATTTGTACTATCCGTCGCTTTACAGAATTGGACACTTCAATCCATTAGGCTGCTTACAAGTATAAAGTTTTTGTGTTTGCTTTAGTCAAAGTGGTGGCATAAATTGAATATATTTGTCTCCTTCAAACAAGAGAGGGTGTTGACAAAATTGTCAACAAAATCATTGTGGAAAGAGATCTTATAAACGCACCAATCAATGCTCTTTATTGACTCTTCAAAGAGGAGGGGGCAGCGTTTGATGGGATGACTGTGACTCGGTTCTTATTCGCATATTGATAACAAGGCCGGCACGTAACTTGCATGGATAAATGTTTTGTGGATGCCGTGTGTGTGCATATATTTATACATTTTATGTGTGTGTGTTTCGATTGATTTGGACCGAGCACGCTGACTACCTCGTGTTTTGACCGTGTGCACTCAGCAATCACAGTCAACAGCGTGGTTCAGCCAAACAACGGTGTCTGATTCCCTCTCCTGCAGGTTCAGGGTGCCTGTTATACCGTAATCTTTGCCTCCCTTTTATTGTCTGTCTCTCCTCTCATCTCCTCATCTCCACCCCCCCTGTGTTTCTCTCCAGAGGGCTTGTGACAGCTGTAAAACCTTGTATCAAGGCATTGACCTACAGTGTGCTGCCCCTTCTCCTCCCCCTCAGCCTCCCTCCCTGATTCTACCCTTCGACACTTTGCTGAAGTGTAACCCCCCCTCAGCAGCTCCACTGGCCCGCTCTGCCACTGCAGCGGAGCTATCTGCAGCTGATGCTGTGGAGCTGATAACAGTCTCTTTTATCTGCCGCTTAGCAGCACAAAGGGACCTGGGCATTGATCAAATGCCAGCAGACTGATGGCTGCTCAACAGGCTGCTTTTTTACGCCCGCGACACTGCCTAGGGGACAGAGGGAGGAAGGGAGGAGGAGGAGGAGGAGGAGGAGAATTCCACCCGAGCTGAAAGTACAAGGCCTAACTGACAGCCTGATTCTGCTGTAATAGAAAGGAAACAGCACAAAATATTGCCAGTTTGGTGAGCTCTCTGCAATATGAGCAGATACTGACATGATAATAGCTTGCCCTGGCTAATGGTAACAATGATCCCAGGTGGAAGCTGTTATTCCTCGCCATGAATATCGTTTTAACAGTCTGGAACCAGACAACAACAGGCACCACCCCAATTTCAACGTGTCGCACAGCGTTGTTTCATTACTCAGATTTGTTATAGGTCTATCCAGCTGCATTTCTGTTTGCGCCCAGTGATAACACGACTTGAAAACCAAAATGAACAGAGAGGCTCCCTCGTAATACCGTCTGCAAAGTAGTTTGATGCTGCCAGGCTGTTGCTCTAATTCAACCCGAGTCCAACACAGATGTTTTGCAGAAGGCAGACAAAAACCTGTAACCTGTTCTAATGTCAAACATTACATTCATCTTATAAAGAGGAAAGAAACTCATTTTAACTTGAACTATTTTAATCGTATGTAATCCAGGTAGTGCATTTTTGCAAACACATATTCAAAGTTCCTCAGTGTTTCCATCCCTGAACTAAAGAAATCCCTGGTAGCACAATGGCTGAGACCTGTTCTATGTGACCCTGACAAAACCTTCGAAAGAAATTGTAATTGCATGACATTTTTTAAAAACGCTTTCATTACTGTTTGACCTGGAAAAGCATTACTAATTATTCCAAGTGCCAATTTTGAGAAATATCTAAACCATAAAGGGTTTAAATTCAAGAGAATCAGTGTGTTCACTTCCTGACCCTGCATCTTTCTGAACAGATTTCTGACGTGTGTGATTTGAATGGATTCACACTGAATCTAAATTATAGCTAAAGAGAGTGAATACACAACTCACTCCAACTGTTTGGCCCATGCAGTTGGAATGATTTTTTTTCTTTCAGGTTTTGTTCAGTGACTGATTAATGCACGTATGCTCTGTAAAACAAGGAAATCCTGAGAGTTGCCCGAGCCAGCTCATGGTATTTATGAAGTCTTTGCATCTCCAGACACCAGAACATTACAAGAGCTCAACAAAAACGTCCCTTTAATGTTATTAAGCCTCACTGTGACACCTCCATACCTCACTCTTATCTTGTGTAGATAATCCTTTCCACAGCTCTAACTATTATTAGGAGTTGCCTGTGCACTCATGTAAGTTATACTCTTTGAAACGATTATTTAAATCCTTTTGGAGCTGATGTCATGTGACAATGGCACATCAGTCCCTTTTGGGATTTGAAATCAGTCACGATGAAATTGTGAACTTTTGTGAAACCACACAACACTTCTCTGAACAAAGCCGGAGATGAGGGAGATCCCTGCAGCAGCCTCGGCTAAGAATAGAGATACATAATGACATTTTAATTTAGTGCTGCTAACAAACCCGCTGCTTCCCTTCTTCTTAGTTTTGTGCCTCAACACCACTGCTTTCAGAATTAAACAGAGGGTGTCAAACAGGCAAAAGTGAGAGTGGCATTACTCTCTGGCACCACTGTGACAAGAGCCACTGTCGGCTTGTTCTTGGGGCTGATGCTCGTGTCAGCATTTAATTATGGTGGAGTGGTAGCACTTCATTTGCCTGTTTCTTGCTGTATCCTTCTGTGAACAAGGCAGGCAGACACTCTCTGACATTTTCAAGTAATCACCAGGATTCTTAAGAGGGTCACTTTAACCCCAAACCCCTACAGCCATGCAGATAGTTTTTCAGTTTTATGCGCTGAGGTTTTGAGATATCAGTCTCTGAGTTTTCTGCCGCCACCCCAATACAGTGGGGTGAGATTGAATCAAATGGATTTTTTCAAAGCTTTTAGCAGCAACAAACAAAATCCCATTCACCTCAATCAGGGCAGCAGCAGAGGTTTCAGTATTGGATCTTTGGAACCCAAAGTGACTGGCTGGGTCGCACAAGCTTCAAGCAACATTATGTAACTATTTTTATCTTAAAGGAGCACCATTAAAATCACATTTGATGGTACACTGACCTGCATAGACCGGCTGCCTGAGTAAGTAAGTGTCAATGTGTATGTTATTAACATTTCTACAACATTCTGTCTTCACATTCATATTACATGTCTGCTCGTTCTCGCTCTTAGCTCATCAAATACAGCAGTTTGGTGAGTCTCCTTAACTTAAATTACTGCCCCTTACTTCCACTGGTGGAAAATCCCACTTAAACCCACGAAGTTCAGGATTTTGTGTGCAATGGGAATGTGTTAACGATGCATTTACACCCTTTTACCCCTTACACCGTAATTTCCACCAGTTGAAGTAATGAAGCGTTATCAACATCTGGTGGTGGCACGTAAATAAGAAAGGAGTTTGGGATGTGGTCTGTTGAAGGACGTTTTATAACTGGACGCAGTGTTGACGGTGGAGCCCTGTTCTAACCCTGTGCTCAGCGGTGTTTTGAAGCCAAGAAGCTCGACTTCCTGGGTATAAAAATATCTGAATCGCCGACCGAGCTGGCTTACTTTTGGTTTAGCGCCTGGTTCATGAACGGGGATCAAATTTAATTTCTGCAGCTTTTCTAGATTTTGCAAATGTTTTTGGGCCGTGTGGCTCAAATTATGTTAGTGAAACAAGTCATTAGTTTGAAATTTGCAAAGCGGTATATGACACTCTACCAACCGCATTAGCCGTTCACACAGTTTACACATTATGATTGTTATTCAATTTGTCAAACGGTCACAGTTTTGCATTACTTTCACCAAACAACCGCAGACATAGGCATTATAAAATGGAAGAGGGTGATATTGTTTCACTACAGCCTTGGCTTAACCTGCTCTTTTCTGACTTTAAACCTTTTCACCATCTTTCAAAATGTATTGTTCAGCATCATTTTTATCATAGTCTGTGTTAGTAGAATAAGAAACCTCCAAGGGAAAAGACTGTGCTTTGTCTGCACTAAAGCAGTCTGTGAGGTGGCACTTAACCGTAACTCATTAATTTAGCTTGGCAACTCAACTATCCACCCACCCATACATGGTTGGAAAGAATGTTTCAACATATGCGTCATCAGAGGTGGCAAACGTACACACATTCTTTACCCAAGCAGAAGTAAGAAAGTAGAGGCTCTGAAATGCACTAAAAGTGTTGTTTTTTTGGAGCCAAGAACTTAAACCAGTTCACGTAAGAAGGCCGTGTGTGTGTGGAACATCTTGTCTCTGAGAAGTGTCACTACACGCCTTTTCTCCTCAGCTGAGTCTCCCTCTCGGTCTGTTTCTGCTTCTTTTCTGTGTTTTTTTCCATCATTCTGTCTTGTCTGCCGTGCATGATACGCACTGATAGGTTGAAATCAGTGTTGTGACGTTGGGAAGGTGGCATGTAATAAGGCAAATTTTAATTAATTGATAATTCTCCTAAAAGACATTACTAATACTAAGTAAAGTACAGGTACCTGAGAAATCTACTAATAAACAAAGTATTTGTTTTCCGTTACCTCCCACCTCTGTGCGTCGTGATGCTTCTGTCATTCCAACTCTATAACCCAAACAGTCAGTGAAAGTAGATTAGATTGTACTGATATGATATAAATATGTGAAATTTATGGAAAACATGTTTCCTTGTTTTCCATGTGATGTTCTCCGGCTGCTCTGGCTCGAGTTTCCTGCTGGACAGATAGCTTTATTAGTTGCTACAGTAACTGCCAACTGCTGGTAACTGCAGTAAAAAAAAAAAAAAATGTAATTCGCTCACATAATTATTCACACATTCACTCACTTGCTGTCTCGCTCAGAGATAGCCTGCACTGTCCACGTGTGTCCATGTTTTTTATTGTATCCTTATCTGCAGCGCTCACTGGCCGTGGTGTTACTGCTGCGGTATATTCAGACATCACTTGTCAATCAAACGGTGGACAGTGCCGTGACCTCTCCAGCATGTCCTTGGAATGTCTATATCTGAAGTATGGGTTTCTGTTAAATGGTGCCCTATTCAGTTATGGGTGTGAGAAAGGGGAACACTTCCTTTGTGCTGTAAGATTTCTCACATAAAATGTTTTGTTTTTAATTGTTTAATAAAAGCTTCTGGTGGTTGAATATTCAGTCGGTTTCTATTACCGGCTTACTTAGATGTTATAATACGACTATTGGATGTGAATACAAAAAAAAAACAACCTTAAATACAAACATTTAGATGGCTCAAAGCCATGTGAGCTGTAATTTACCTGTCGATGTGTTCGCCCTGCCCTGGTGACATCCATCACGACCCAGAGACCTTCAGGCTGCTGTTAACACCGCGGGTCTCCTAATGGTTCCGTATATGACCAGTACAGTTCACCAGAAGATGGCTGTCAACCAACACCTCAAAAATGACATAAAATGTACCCTTAACTGTGTGGCCTGTAGAAAAAAGGTACAAGATAAATTGGCCTGGGGAATGAAGCTGCACCGTGTTCTGGTCCTGTGGCAGTGGACACTTCTGTATCTTTGCCAGATGGCAGCAGGGCGAACAGACTGTGGCTGGGTGGGTGTTGTCTTTTTGCATCCATTAAACCATTAAAGGTTATCACCAGCTATACATAAATGGGATATTTAACATTGACCTAGGCCAAATTAATAACTTGTAACTACAGTTTGACATTAACATTGTCTTAACCATCACCTTTTGTAAAATGTGTTGTTTATAAAACATACAGAGAGCAGGATTGCAGGAAATTCTTTCTAATAATTTACACGAGTAAGCTAGTTAGCTAAGTTAGTTGTGCAGGTGGTGGTCTGAAATTAAAGCCAGGGGAGTGTCTGTGTTTACACCACTGGAACAGGAGCTGTGGACCGGGGCAGGCTACGGCTAGCTTGTTAGCATGCTAACATCAGTAGATTTCTCTGCAAAGTATACATCGACATCATTATGTTAAATGTTGTTGTATTATTCAACTGAAATCTTGAATATTGCACTTTTAAAGGAAATTGATGTGAAAAAGCACATCAGTTAAATCAGAACAACATTACTGAAATGTTCTATAAAGATGCACTAATTAGAGTTGGGTAACAATACTGATAACACAGGTATCTGGAATTCAGCACTGGTGCCCAGCTGCACCTTTAGGGGGGGTATTTTATTCTCTGTAAAAACAAAAATGGTGTTCCGTCGTAAAAAGGAGTCAGCAAATACAACTTGCATTACGTCAAAGGAACTAACTGAGATACTGATGAAATATCAGCCCAGTATTGTTCTATATTAAGAATATAAATAGCTGTCAAAATGAGCACTAATATGAAAGCAGCTGAGAGCAGCAGTATGTTGTCATCTGCCCAATCCAAAGACGAGGAGACATCAGTATTGTCAGCTGTGTTAAATTTGTCACTATAGCAGTTCTGGAATATTGTAATATTTTCCCATATACTATTCACTTATGTTATTTTGGATACAGTAAGAATGCTATAATGATGTTAAGCCTAGCATTGATTATCATTTCCATATAAAACATAAATCAAATGAATATGTGTAGTATGAAAGTCTGTGAGTCACTCATAGTAATAAACCAACAATCCTGAAGAATCACCACGTCTGCAGCTCCTCTCAGCTCTAAGAGCCTTTTTATGGTCCTTCGGCTCATTGTTTTGGTTCTCTGACCTTTACTGTTTTGATTCACTCACACAGCTCTCATCAAACGTGCTTCCAGACGTGCCGGGCAGCTGTTTTTAAACTCAAAGCCCTAAACACTGACTGTACTCTACCTGCACAGCATCAAATAACACAGAGACAAAGTTATCGATTAGCCGGTGAACATAGTGGAGCATTTACCAGCTAAAGGGTCCAGAGAGATTTTTCTCAAATGTTGGTGGAAAAACAAAAAACAGAGCTCAGAGAGTAAACATTGGACTTAGATTTGTCAGGCGGCCAGAAACACAACTCCAAATAAATGCTAATGCAGGTTTAGGCTTGAGATGGTGCCAGCGTGGCGTCATTACCAGGTTTGAGTGAAAAATGATTCATTCCGTGTCCTTACACTTTCAGTGAATATTCTCAGTATTCTATTCCTATTTGTCTTGAATTATTTCCTGATGTGCATGCCATAAACCAGAGTAAGTATGTGCAACAAAATGCTACACACATACCCACAATTAGTCAGCACATTTAATTTAATACACCTGATGTAGTCCTTACAGTCGCACACCAGCTGTTGTTTTTCTAGCTTTTCCTCCTGTCCATCATTCATCTGCGATGGTGGTGATGATTCATACATGTTAACAGACACACGGTCACTTCTCTACATGGAGACGCACATCCGCCCTGTGTTATTTTCCTCTGACACGAATCAAAACATGCCAACCTGCGTTTAAGCAGGAGTCAGCAGGTAAAGAGAAGGATTAGACACACGCTCCAGTTGACCCGGCATCGTTTGACACTCCTCCACTCTTCTCCTCTTCCCACCTCGTCTTGGTTCAGCCTGTATCCATCTTTTGATTTCCCTTTCCTTTTTTCTTCAAAAGTCACAATGGTCCTCATTTGTCATGCCATCATTGACACCACTGTAAATCTCAGCTCTGGGAAAGATTGGGAAAAGCTTGTCTCAGCTGATTTATGAAACCTCCCCAAGTATTGATACAAGTGCAAAATCCAATGTGAAAGGTAGCCTGGTGACATTTGTCAGAGCCGTGCCGTGGATACAGTCTGCATGTGGTTTCACAGTGAGAGAGAAAAAGGCTTTCTTTGCTGTTTGTGAACTTCTCCTTTGAAACAGTTTTGTTGATTCACCATAGGCTGTCCCATGCAAAGGGGATATGCACTGTGACAGCAAAATACAACCTCAGAATACGAATGTGGACGCTGGAGGCTGACATTTCTTCCATAAAGACAACACTAATGAGGTTAGTTAGATATTAACTTCATATCTCGCTCATTCCAGCATGATGTAAGGTGGGTGCTAATAGTACCAGCTAAATTCAAATAATACATTTTACAGATGCCTCCCTCTCGCTTTTCCCCCTCTGACTTTTGGAAACAAAAGTAAAAATAACATGAGGAGATGTGTACCCTCTTGCCTCCCTGAGTATTCAGCTATCATTGCTAATTCCAGAATATTGCAGCCACTTCAGCCCGCTGCTGCTCCCATGGCACAAGAGACTCTTACGGGCTTTTCATAGAATTTCAAGGAGGGTTTTCTGGCTTTCCGGTATCACACAGGTGCAGAGACAAAGGGCAATTATTCCAACCTTTTCACAAAAAGCCACATTGAGATGTGGGTTGTGGAAACAGGCTGCGTAATATTCTGCCCTCACCGATAAAGAATGCATATCAAACCATCAGGAGCTCAAGGCCCTGTGAAGACACACAAGGTGACGCCTTATTTCAGAATACAGCGCTTTCGAGGGTCCATGTTTGGCAGCACAGTCAATGAGATGCATAGTGTAAAGTGTAAAGCTATTGCTGGAATAAATGGAAGTGAGGATCGGCACATTTATTTAACTCTGCAGATATGAGTAGAAAAAAGCACTTCTCACGGTCAAACTGGATCACACCATTCTAAGTACCGTACTTTCCGGACTATAAGCCGCTACTTTTTCCCCATGCTTTGAACCCTGCGGCCTATACAACGGTGCGGCTAATTTATGGATTTTTACAGCTAACGGCCACTAGGGGACCTCCTCAATCTATGGATTGTACAGGTTACGTCCCTCACCTTTAACGCCTGGTTTATTATTATGCTTCTGCGTCGCGGCGACAGCGTAGCTACGTCGTCGACCCTACACCGTCATTGAGCATTCGGAGTTCTGCGTCGAGGGAACGCGTTGTTCTGTCGGTGGACGTCATCAACGTCAGTGATTCAGGTTTGTTATGCTAACAACACATAGTTAGACAGGTGGCGGTGCTAACGGAGCTAACAGCTGTCTGTCAGTCTGACCGAGAAGTTTCTCACTTTACTTCGCTGTTAGTTGAATTAAATGACATTCATGTTGTCTTTAACTGTCCGTGCGAACCAGTCCGCAGCTTTGTGCGTCTGTTTGTGCGTCTCTGACTCTTGCGTGTTGACGTTTGCGTGGTCATAGGTTATGCAAATATGCAACTTGTTTGTTGAAATGTTAATAAAATGGAAGCTTCCCCAAACAGCAGTCTCTTTCCCGACAATCTCCTCTGTGCACGAGCCTTTACATATGGTAATTAAACGCTAAAACACCTGCGGCTTATAATCGGGTGCGGCTTGTATATGTACACATTTGTGTTTTTCCCTAAAATTGGCTGGTGCGGCTTATATTCAGGTGCGCCTTATAGTCCGGAAATTACGGTAGTTTTTCTGTGGATTTTTTTTTTTTAGAGTCAAGACATCAAGTTGAAAAAAAAAAGAAATATAAAACATCTCAGCTTCAGCTACTGGTATTTATGCATATGTTATAGTCCTCCAACATACTCTCATAAAAGGATAAACTAAACAGGATTTTGTTCAAATTTCAGCCCGTTTTTTTTAAAATACAGTATATACTGCACATGCACACAATTAGACCCACTGCAAAACGTTAATTAAAGTCTGAGATCAATGAGGAGGAAATGTCTTGACCAATATCCTTGATTTAAAAAATACATTTAATTTATGTTTAATGTTGGCCTTTGATAGTTTAAACAAGATGAGAGAGGGGGTGACATGCAGCAAAGGGCCCCGAGCTGGACTCAAACCCTGGGCTGCTGCAGCGAGGACACGGCCTCTGTACATGAGCCCTGAACCAGCTGAGCTGCTGGGGCGCACCGAAGATTTGTCTCGTCGTCTTTTTAGTAGTTTTAACGTTTCCCTGTGACAATAAGGTTGACAAGGCTTTTTGAAATGTATTTATTATTTATTCAGTTGCAGAATTGTCTAGCATTTGTTCTTATCAATCGCAAGGTCACTCAATATGGGTTGTGATGGGATATGAAATTTAGGCCACAAGGAAGTTATTAGAGATAGAGATAGATTTGTTTTTAGTATCTTACAACTTTTTTGGCCCAACATCTCTTCCGTTTACAGTGGAAAAATGTTTCCTGCCCCACTCCTGGCAGATGGATTAAAGATTTTCTACAGTGCAGTAAACAGGTGAAAATAAGATTCTCCATCATTCTCTTTTTTTAAAACCTTTCAAATTAAGACATGGAGGTATTTCCATGAACTTGAATAACCTGACAGACCTGCCTGGCTCTAGCAGTAGATGATTTGGGCACCATGAGGAGGGATGTTGGGTTTGGTTTCTCTGGAAGTGAGAAAAAAAGAAAAAAATTAACAGGCTGAAATGAAATTTAAAAAAATGTTAGTATCAGGCTCATGTTCAGTGATTACTACTACGATATTTGTTTTTTGGTCTTTAAAAAGGGAATTAGAACAAAGTGGAATGACGCTTGTAGTTCATGTATTAATGTCCTAGACTGCACACTGGCACGTACCTGGCATGATTACATAGTGAAGGAAGCAACTCTTCCTCTGATTCACACCAGGCTTGTAAATTAGCAAAAAGTTTGACGGGGTGATCGACTCCTTCATCCACAGTACCAACTCCGTGGACTGAGCTGAGTCAAACATTACAAGGAGTTTTGGTTTCAAGCAGAGGGCACTTAGTCGAAGGCGATGGGGTGCATTTTAAACATACTGACCGGCTGAAAGCCCTTACTGTGCTCGTGCAAAGGTGGGTTTAGTGTTCTCACTTGCACAAATTCAAAGAACCTTTCCAGGCCATACGTTACAGATGAAATCAAAGATGTGCACTCTCGCCACCCCACACTAGGCTGCTGCATGACATACAGGCACAACACGTCATTAGACGTGGCGAGTTCAGATGAACATCAGTGTCGACATGGCGTTCTTTCAGCCTCGTCAGTCTCCAGGATAAAACGCTGCAGGTAGTGTTTTCTGAAAACCACTGATACGTCCACATGTGTACCTGTCATACTGTATGAACCATAACGATTCTACAAAATGTGTCACATCAGGTTCAAATTACACAGTTATGACCTCAGGAGGTGGAGGAGGTGGTGGTGGAGTTGCAGGGGAGACACCAAATGATATTTTTTAGGGACAGTTTCCAAACGTGTTTGTAGTGACCAAAATGTATTTTAAGTGAAAACATGATGTTTGGTGTTTTCGAAACTGTTCTTTGATAATTCTTCATTAGATTGCTGTCTTTTTTAAAAAACATATCCAATAGCAAAAAGGTATTTTAAGTAGCTGGGGGTGTTGGGGGTCCTGGACCAAAACATGTTGGGAACCTCTGCCAGACTTCTGCATTTGACACGCCCAACCTTGCACCAGGGGTACAACCCAATACCAGCATTAAACATCCAACTTCTTGTAAGGCTTCATACTAGGTTTATTAATTTTGTAGCAGGGCCAAAAACAGTGAGTAAAACTACCAGTTTCTATTTTAAATTGGGACATAATGAGGAGAAGTCCGTCCTAAATGTATTGCATTGGCCTGGGGGTGGATTGAATATACAGATTTTGCCATAAGAGACAATATGGTGAAAGAAAGTCGGGACGAGGCTCGAGCTTCAATTTAAAGCACAGACAGTTATGTAACATATGGTATGAAATATGGAATGCATTTCTACCAATAACAATGCACAAACCAGAGACAATTGGCCCAACTGTAGGTGGAAAAACATTCTGCTGTTCAAAAGTCTTTTTTTTTTTTTTTTTTTGCAAGTCTTGTAAAACTGGAAACAAAAACAAGTCCTGAACACAAAACTTCCCCCACAGCTGTGCTGTCGACTGTTTCTGCATTAGGAATAAGAAAAGACTCTTGTCTCCTTCCACTTCTTGTAGGCAGCAGGATAAGAAAATGGAGAAAAAAATTACAGTGACACTTGTAGCTCTGCGCCATTGTATCAGCTGAATGACTAATCTGCATCTGCCTGCTGATTTTAACAACGCTGTATTCCAGACACCCCCCCAATAGGGACGGGGTGGTGCTGTGCTGGGGGATGCCTTTCCTTGCAATCAGTCCCGAGCAGCACATGGAGAGCTGCTGTAATTAAGGAGCAGCGTCCCCCATGAATCCCGTTCGTGAAGCAGGACTTTAATTCCTCACTAATTGAGGCCAACACGGGGAGGGCGGAGGGAGGGGCGAGGTATTTGAGGCCCCTGCCGGTTGGACCGACCACTGAGTTAGATGATTAGCTGAGGTGTAGCAAAGGTAACGCGGAAACCGAACCCTCGCCAGCACAGCCAGACACACCTGCCCACCTCTCCCTGCCTCCCTGCTCACACCCCGCTGCTCCCGGAAGGAAACCCGACCCGGATGGAAGCAAATTTTCCCATTTTTTAACTCCACTTTTAACAGCAGCTGTTTCCTCTGCTGGTGGGTGTCGGATGGTAGAGGAGGGAAGAGGAAGAGGAGCAGGGCGGTTTGATTGATTTGCTTCATTTGGATTCGTATCTATTGCGGTTGTGATTGCTGTCGGCTGAGGTTCATGCGACTCCAGAGAGAACAAAAGAGAGGTGGGGATATATTTAGAGAATACTCCAGGCTGCTTCAAGTGCTACGTCTAATAAAGACAATCATCTACAAAAAGTTTTATTTTCTTCCACATTCTTTTTTGGCCTTATTATTTATTTATTGTATTAACACAGGCAAAGAGACGAGGAGGGGGGAAGAAGGGACGATACGCAGCAGACGGCCCCTGGTTAGAGCTGAACCTGCAGTAAGCATTGTGACGCTGATATTAGAGTTGCATGGACGTGTATCAGCGAGACGTTTTGGTTCAATGCATGTCATCTTTTAGCTGTTTAAGATAGATAGATAGATACTTTTAAGTTAAGTTCACTGTACACACAACCTACCGTAGTTGAGGTGAAGGTAGACTGTCAGATCCGCTGACTCTGGTTTCAGGTGACAGTTGTTTTGTATCTGTAATGGTGCCATTCGCTGTTCTGGCTGCATGCGATGCCTCCTTCACTTTCATGTGAGCACTCCACCAGAGGCGCTGGGTAAAAAAGCAGTGAGGAAGTGGCTGTGAGGCACATTGTCACTGAAATCTGTCAGACTCCTCTCCCTCACTCCGTCTCTGTCTGTCTCTCCCGCCTGCTCTCTGTCTGTACATACTGTATATAAAACCTTTCCATTTCAGAGCAGCTTCTGACAGCCGCCGACACTTCAGCAGGCTGCGTTCTACGTCGCTATTGTCTGAGGAAAAGCTGTGATGTGCTCCGACACAACTTCACAGCGCGTGCCCACATGAACCCATACATGCTTTCACATGAGCAAAATGCACATACAGTGTCAACTGCGGTTAATAGCTTTTTGCTAATGCCGTCTTTGGACATGGTGGAACATCAGTGCTTTTATTAGTGATTTAAAGATGCGAGCTTTAAAGCAGAAAGTATACAGATGGACTGCTGTGGCGCCTTTTTACACCAATTTTACTGAAGCTTTCTCTAAACATTGTAGGCTTTACACACAGAGGTATTTAGACAACTGAGGCTAGAGTAAGATGAGATGGCGCCAGATTTTGACACTTTACCTCAACATAAAAAAAACGTTTTTTTTTAATTTGGTGTAAGTGGCTTAGCTTTGTAGCTGTAGCCATGGAGATGTCTGCCTTTTCTCAAATATAATAGAACTCGGCTTGCGGTGCTCTAGCAAGCTAATACTAAAGCTAAGTCCAAACAGGATACCATTAATGTTCAGGGTTACGGTTAGCTTCCTTCTGCAGTGAGAGCTGGTTACAAAGAATAGTTCCCACATTAAACTGCTCTCAACAACGTCTGTGGATTATCTTGTTGGAAGAAAAAAAATAGGTCATGATTTCTGGAAAGAGAATCTGCTGTTAAGTTTTTCAAACGTAGTTTTTGGCTCTTTGAGCACCACAAGCCGAGTGGCATCTACATGTGAGAGAGGCAGAAATCACTCGGGCAGATCTCTCCAAAGCTCAGCGACACACACCTGTACAAAAGATGGATGAATCGCACAGCGGCTAGCAGGAAAAATATGGATTTTTGTTGTCTGGGTTGAACTGTCCCTTTAAGATTTTATCAGATCATTCTGATCCATAAAACTGATCCGTGAAGAGATCGACTTTACACATCGACGGCCGAGAATTTGTCCTTTCAGAACAATTTGAACAATCAGAAATATTCTGCGCTGGGTTGAAAACGCAGTGACTGAAGCGAATCTCCCTCTGAAATGACTTCAGAGACATTTTGTTCAAGCATAGGGCCTTTCACTTTCAAAATGCAATCTGTTCAGTCTCATAAAGGCCTCAATTAGATGAAAGTGTTGTAGAGGGTGGGCCTGATGCGGAGGCTTTTCATCCGCTACTGTGTGCCACTCAGTGCCACCGAACATACAGTGGGAGGTCAAGTAATGGGGAGTGCTGCTCGCCAGCGGAGGGAAGTGCCGTCATTATGTACGAGGATGTAGGCAGCTGAAAATAATATATCTGCTGTAATGTGACCACTGCTGTGTCCTTGTTTGGAGCACGAGCATGCCTTTGATTTATTGAGGTTTGTAACCTTGGCCAATTACCTGCAAACACACTCCCTCGCTGTTTTTCCACAATGAAGGAGAACACCCGCTCCCCCCGCTACACTTTTGTTGCTTGCCTTGCACAAAAAAAGTAATATTTAATTGGTAATAGTTCTGACCTTGTTTCTCTCCGTCTGATGATGTTTCCCCCTGATTATTTGTAATTCAGCTTCGCCCTCAATGTGCCGGCGAGCACTTCATTTACTTAGGAAATCACTGGTGGTCTGAAAGTCAAGCCTGGCTTGTTTTCGCCTATTCATCTTTTTATCCGCAAGGGGCAAAAATGAAGGATCGCCTCTGAGATTCAGCTGGCATTCCAGACCAAAAACTCTGAAAAATTGATAGGTTTGGAATTTACATATCTGTTGTGCAAGTGTATTCCCCGTGGCCGGCGTGTGCACGCAGTTCATCAATAAAATATGACTGAGCAACAAATATTGAAATGACGCCTGTCAAAAATGAAGTTTGGGAATGTGCACAGCGGTGGTGGATCTGTGTTTCACTGCGAGACAGAGGTCAGAGGAGTCAGTGTTTTTGCTTTTGGGGGGCAAGAAAATCAGGGGAAATCGATTAGCATGCATCTCATCTCACGTGTTAGAGAGTATGATGTTTTTTGATCTTGTTGTTCTTTGTTTATGTTGTTTGTAATTTGCATTTAAAATGTGGTTTGAAATGTGGAGGGAAAGGAAGAGAGAAAGCACACGACTGTGGAATTACTGAGTGAGCATTGTCCTCTGGTGGTCAGACGTGGAACTGATCGTATCTCCAGCAGCTCTTTCAGTGTGAGCGCTTAAAGTGCCATTGTCAAACACAGCAGGATGTCATTTCAAAGGTCCATACATGTGTGTGCATGGACTGTATGCAGCTCCATATGAATAAATTGATGTCAAGCAAAGCAATGTGTCTCCAGCGAGGAGGAGGAGGAGGAGGAGGAGAGGAGGAGGTGGGACAAACAACACCTCCTCTGAGAATGAAATGGATGAGCTTTCTGCTTTACATTGATTAATGCAAATGCAAACAAATACCGAACAAACACAGTGAGAATAAAATCTGAGCAAGTGGAGACAAACAGGCAGGTGGGCACTCATACAGCTGGTGCCTACAGAGCCCCGAGGAGCCTAATCAATTCTTACATTTCAGAGAAAATGTAAGAATTGAGAAACTGGACGCTCAAAGGAAGATAGATGAGAGAGAGTTGCAGCGAACACACAGATCAATAATATTCATAGCCTTGAGGAGAAAATACGTTAAGTAAAAGCTTTTTACTCAATGGATCTGAGAGATGCTCAGATACCAGCTGGTGTGTCCACCTTTATGCTCCAGAGACAGAGAGAGACAGACACAGAGAGAGAGACAGACAGAGAGAGAGACAGACAGATAGAGAGAGAGACAGACAGAGAGACAGAGAGAGAGAGAGACAGACAGACAGACAGACAGAGAGAGAAAGACAAAGAGAGAGACAGACAGACACAGAGAGAGAGAAAATGAGCTTATATGAGCAGAAAGAAAGAAATCGTCCACTGTCAAGGCTCTGACACGTAACTGAGTAAGTGCTGAGAGAGGATGAGAGAAAGTGCTCCATAATGCTGTGTAGGATATCTGTGCATTTGTGTGGTCCATGAAGGCTAAATGAATTAATAGGAGGAACATTCTTGTGAGAGTGGTGCCCGAGCAACTGCAGGCGAGACTGCTGCTCCTGCTGCTGCAACATGACAAACAGGGATGGTGCAACATTCTCAGCGCAAAATTTACAACAAAAAAAAACAGACTGAAGGGTTAAAAAGAAGCAAGGTTGAAAGGTCATTTTGTTTTAAGAATAGAAACGCTCCAGAAGATTCCCAAAAGGGTGAAGCTTTGCTTTCAAAAGTGAATTTGAAGATTCACATAGACAGCAGCTGCAGCGGATTCCCAGATGACTCCCACAGCAGACGAACAACGCGCAGCAGGTGGGGTTATAAAGTGATTTGGGTGCTGCAAAAGAGCCAAACACTACAAACTTTTAAGAGTTTACAAAAGAATAAGCAAAGGTAATGAGATGACAGGAGTGAAAGAGAGGGGGGTTCGGTAAATCAAGGTGCAGCAGGACGGGCGCCGTGCTGCAGAGGAAGAAGATGGAAAACAAGAGATGGAGATGGATCGAGGAGGAGGCTAATGAGAGGCAGGGTGGGAGTGTGTGATGGACAAGGATCAGGCCGAGGGTTCAGGAGAGCTGAGGAGGTTTAGTTAGGCGCGAGTGAGATATCCACGGGTCTTTACCTGACTCTTAAATCATCCAGCGTGACACAGACACAAAGGCTTGGCCTGACACAGAGCTGTCAGTTGTCTTTTGAGCTGTTAATCACGGAGATCTGCGAGGGGCAGATCTCTTAACGTCGGAGGAGACGCCTGGCAGCAACAAATGAGCCCCACACTGCGACTCCCACGCAACCGTACACCTCTAAAGCCCTGCCAATGTCGTGATCCACCTGCAATCACCCTGCAGCAAATACCAGACGTGCAGCCAGCCACGCCGTCTGTGTGTGAGAGAGAAAGAGAGGATGAGAGGAGGAGGGCAGGGGGAAAAATGAAGCAAAGGGTAAGAGTGTGTGTCTGTTATCTTTTTCTATGCCCGCGCTCAGTGAACTCGGCTTGATACGGGGGTACTGATGGGAGGGATGGCGGTGAAATACGACGGCTCTCACTTGTTCTGAAGCCTGCCCTCAGAGTAAGGCCCGCAAGAAATAGAGAGATCACTCTCACTTTCTGTCCACACACACACACACACACACTAAGATGGAACTCTGTTAAGATGTGATTAGGCCGACTGTCAGTTGTGAGGGGTCCTATCAAGGTTCACTGAGCGCCAAGAACGCAAAAACGACCGTCTTAGCTGGGGCTGGCTGACAGTCGGCTAGTAGAGAAATGTCTCGGCTGGAAATAACAACCGGCCCTGACTTACAGCTGGACCGACAACGACTGGTGCTTTGCCAGCTGGAGAAGAAAAAAAAAAAAGATGGACCTCGAGAGCATGTTGGAAACAGGAAAGAAATACCTGCATCGATCAGCCTGGGTGGAGAAGGTATTAAGAGAGACAAGCCTATTTTGGAGTTGACAGACCAGGGCATCTACTCTGTGCTCA
Organism: Diplodus puntazzo; assembly: GCA_963678695.2. Lineage (NCBI taxonomy): Eukaryota > Metazoa > Chordata > Actinopteri > Spariformes > Sparidae > Diplodus > Diplodus puntazzo. Next base: position 39,870,446 of record OZ023155.1, on the reverse strand, counting down.
GCGTGCACATTGTGTACCCTCTTTCCAAAAGGGGTGAATTGGTGCACTTATTTTGCTTTAGACAAGCTTTTCTTATAGAGGGAGGTTGTTACATGGTTCATGAAAACAGAGAGGATGAAATAGGAATTTTAAGCAAGACTGAGCATCTATAGCCGCGGTGGTAGCTCAGCCAGGCACAATGTCAGTGTGCTGTCAATGACAACATGCGGATGTTTAGCAGGTGTGATTCATTTTCACTGTTGTAGTTTACAGAGATGAGCAAGTATCTGTTAAAGCTACAGAGTGATCTGTATCTGTACTCGGACTGGGCGAGGCTTAGACAGGAAGTGGGTCGGACTGACAGGGAGATGTGGCTTAAAGGCCTGGAATTGATAACCTATGGGTTTATGTGAAGTTGTTACAAGTATGACTTATTCGAAAACTATTTACAGAGCAGCCTCAGAAATGAGCTCCAGAAGTAAGAGAAATATTCACAGAACAAGTCTTTAATTAACTTGAATGGGTAAACTGCAGTCAGCTACCCAGTTAGGGTCTTCCTTCATCACGAGTACTGACATGTCGACAGATCTATGCAGATGACTCTAAATTCTTACTTTTTTTCAGCCGAGCACTCAGTCAACCCAAGCAGTTGAGTGTGTAGCATGCTAACATTTTAGTAGCACTCGACCTCGACCCAACGTGTCGCTGTTAAGATTTTGGTGATGATTTGATGAGAAATTCGGGTCATGAACCAAAGAAATTGGATAAAAAATGTTGATCCGATATCACCGCGTTATGGAAGTATAAGGAATCATATTTAGAAATCTTTGTTAAACTGACAAGATTGTAACTAACTCTGTAGTTTTCCATCCGATAGTTTAAGACATTTCATCAAAATGAAAAAACGGTAGACCTCAAGAGGAAATTCCATCAAACAGACCAACCCGCAGACAGAGAGCGCCATCCCTGAGCTACATTACATTTTGTCAAGCCCTTATCAAGTTCCCTCTTATACTCACTCATAGACACCAGCCAACTAAATACACCACATTAATGTATTCATTCTGGAGAAATTAACAAAAATGTCAAAAAAAGGCCTTACAGTATTTCACAATATTAACGAAGGTGAGAACAAATTCCTGGACCTGTCCCTTTATCTACATCTGCACCAACAGTTGATGGGGTCCATTCTGGGCTGAGACCCATCCTCTATCCAAGCACCAGGGAAATATGTTGAGTAGGTTTTGTGCAATCCTGCTGACAAACCAACAAACCAAAGGACACAGCTGAAAACGTAGCCTTCTTGGCAAAGGTAATGACTAATATCATGTTTTAAATGAGGAATAATAACAGCAGTTTTCGTTTCTGAATGATTCAGACACATTTCTGTAAGTATTGAGGGTTGTAGCCCAGTCCAACACGTGGGTGCGGATCCAAATTCAAGTGAGGATCACAAAAAACTATTCCTCAGTTTCAGTCTCTTAACTCTCGTCCCGGTGTCTTTGTGTCCCTCTGCTGCAGTGCTGCTGAGGTTTGTTGTGGCTCCCGATGCTAAGATAATCCAAATATGTCATTATGAACCAATATGGACACTGAAAATTGAGCTCCATCTGGAAATGAAAGTGGGATGGAGAAATAGAAATTCTTACATCAGCTCGGCACAAAAATCGCAGCCCCACTGTGAGGTAGACATCGTAAGCTAGGTCGCAGGGACAAACACTCTCTCTCCCTTTCAGACGTGCAGACAAACACAGACACAGACAAACACACACTAAATGCATGAATTCAACCAGCAAACACAGCCTGCGTCTGGGAAAAGCATGTCCAATGTGCATGCACAAGCAAATTGCACAAGCATGCTCTGCTCTCACCCACACACACTCAAGCACAGTAAACACACACCTTCACAGCCAGGCTGATGCTCAGCGAGCGCGTGTACGTTAGCCGAGCCATGATATTCATGTGTATGTGCGTGGGCCCCAGCTTGTGGTGTCTGGCTCACAGCACGGCGGTAAACAACATGCATCCGAGACGATGTGGGGACTCCGGGCTCCATGATTCAAGCAGACGGGTTGATTAAAGAGCAATCGCAGCCCCCGCAGTGCGAGAAAGGGTGGCATAATCACCGTAAGAAAAGCGCTGTTTGGTAGCATAAATCTCAGCATGCTTTCAAGTTATGAAAGTTTTTTAAGGGGGCAAAAAGTTACCAAATGTCTAAAGTTGCCAGAAAGGCCCACGCTAGTGCAGACAGATCCCTACTGAGTGACCAGAACAGCAACTCACTGAGTATGAAAGAGAATAACTATCAAGTGTTCATGCAGCAGAGCAAAACAGTTCAGGAAAACACTAATGCCATTATGACTTTAAAGATGTTCTATCAGTATTTCTTATAACAACAGTGGTTAAAAGGAGCATGCGTAATGTGAAAGAGGTGTTTTTTTATGGCAGATTTTAGCATCTTAAAGCTAGCAGCTAAAGAGCCAGATGTAGATACCAGGTGGTGGAGGGCAAAGAGAAGCTAAAGGAGAGACAGTGGACTCAAACATTCATCAGGTGGACACAAACCAGCTAGGAATGTTTGCTAACACTGTCTGCTGCTGCGTATGCTAGCATGTTTTTCCATTTCTGGTAATACGTTGACGCTGTGTCAATGTGTTTCACTGCCCCAAAGTGACTCAAAAGGCAACTAGCCTGGTTTAAAGAATAGTCCAACACAGGACAGAAATGATGTGACGTCCACAAGCTCTGTCTGCCCTTGGTGCTGAGCAGGTGCTGCAGCTTACAGGAGGTTTATTAGAGCTTTACATAAGCTATAATTTATATAATTATGAGTACCTGCTGCAAATGACACTGCATAAAGCAGTGTAGAGATGCAGGGCAGTAAAGATTAATCAAAATTGTAAAGCTGAGTCAAAACAAAAGGAAACGAAACAGTTGAAAGATATTTGGATCCTCTTAAGAGCTGAAAGGAAAAGGCAGTCTCGTGATAATTCCCTGGATGTTTACAAGCAACCTCCTTTTCTCCACCGTCATGAAAAATACAGACACCCTGAGTTCCTGATAATGAGATTGGGTTTCGGAAGATAATAGTATATCAACAATACACATATACAGATGTATTTTGTTTGTATTTGCTTTTATATTTTGAATGAGGGGACTGAATCTATTTGGAGAGCAGATTTCAGAATTCATTTGTGTGTGTGTGTGTGTGTGTGTGTGTGTGTGTGTGTGTGTGTACTACATACAAAATAAAATTAATTTACGTGGCACACTAAATTGTTTTCAGTTAGATAGTAACAGATTCATATTAGTTTTTAACAAAATTAGCTCCATTTTTTAAAGAAGCCTCTGGACTAATTGAGCAGAAAGAGTCGAGGTTCTTTCACAAGCCGGCTGGTTGAACTGAATAAGTGCATCTATGCTGAGCTTAATAAGTGACTGAGGTGCTGATGACACACAATGTAAAATAATGAGTTTGTGTATGAAAAGATCTGGCCTGAGCCCAGCAGACATTTGTTTGTGAATAGAAAAACATCTGTGGACAAGTATGATTTTAAAAGATGATTTTCTATCTGTGGAAGCTTTGTGTTACTTATTTTTGAGTTCTCTGAAACAAATATAACCCTGTTTTATTCTGATCAGACATTTGATTTGATATCTTTAGGGGAATGTGAGCCGTCACAGCTCAACTCAACCACACCACCCTTCCTTTTCAGCATTTAGCAGTTTTATCCTGTTAATATTTATATACTTGGAATGAATTTGTGTTAAAGGAAAAAAAACATCAAGGTTACAATCCAAACAAGTTTGATTTAAAAGTTTTTAGAGATCTTTATCAATATAGCTGTTGTTTTAAAAGCATTTCATTGACTACATTCCATCACAAAGGTAGGATCTGCTTTAAATTTGACTGCAGGCATGTGAAGAGATGAAGTGGGAGATGAAGAATAATCTCAAACTGTTGAAAGAACACATGTCTGTTTGAGTCCAGTGACGCTTTTCTTTGCACTTCTGTGAGTCTGGTATTACATGGCTCATTACATTAGACCTCGTCCTCTGTCACGGTTTGTCTGTGTCAAACGTGGAAATCTGTGACAATGTGTTTTCCGATCTTTTGTATTGAAGTATTGTATTGTATTGTATTGTTTGAAGCTGCTGTCTCCTGTGCTGCAGTTAAATCTGCCGCTCCTGCTCGCAGCCGTCGTATTTTCAACCCCGTCACTGCCGGTCAGTTCTCTGCTGCCTTCAGCCAGCTCTGTGTCCCCTCTGGCTTAACATCTGCAAACACAGAGGTGCTCAGTTCTTGGTTTCACTCCTCCTGCCGAACCATACTTCATTATGCCTAACCATACTGGACTCTGGCTCCATGAAAAACTGTGCAGCCCAAAGCTAAACCTGAGCCCTGGTTCAATACGAGAATTCGCGCAGCTATACAGGAGTGGAAGGACAAGCTGCAGGTTTCTCATCAAATCCTAAAGGACCGTTGGCGCTGCTACCAGAGCACTGTCAAAGAGGCCAGAAGAGAACACCTGTCAAACATTATTGTGTCAAATTGTCACAACCCACGTGTGTTATTTAAAACCATTGAACCTGTTCTTGACCCACCTCAACCTTTAGAAGATGTGGTTGGCCAGATTAAGCCATCAGGCTCTCCCTGTGACACTGTCCCGCCTCACTTTTTTAAAGAGGTATTCCCTTGTATAGGCAGTCGGTTCTGGCCATCATTAACAGCAGTTTGTCTTCTGGTGTCGTCCCCCAAAGCTTTAAACAGGCTGTGCTGCAACCGCTGCTTAAGAAACCTGGCCTTGTTCGTGGTATGCTAGCCAAGTATAGACCAATCTCCAAGCTGCCTTTTATTTCAAAAACCCTGGAAAAAGTCGTCCATGCTCAGTTGAAGTCGTTCCTGGATGAGCATGATGTCCTGGAGGTCTTCCAGTCTGGTTTTAAAACAAGGCATAGTACGGAGTCAGCTTTATTAAGAGTGTTAAATGACGTCCTCCTGGCGGTTGACTCTGGAGACTACGTGATCCTTTTCCTGCTGGACCCCACTGCAGCGTTTGATACTGTGGACCACAAAATCTTAAGTGTCTCGGTTGCAGCACCTAGTGGGCATTTGTGGTAGCGCCCTGGATTGGTTTAGATCATATCTTGCAGGAAGAACGATGTGTGAAAGCTTTGGTGGCTCTGAGTCCCGCTCTGCTCCGCTGTCATATGGGGTTCCACAGGGTTCAATTTTAGGGCCCCTGCTTTTCTCACTATATCTGCTTCCCCTGGGTTCCATCCTGAGAAAACATGGCATCTCTTTTCATTGTTACGCTGACGACAGTCAGATTTATGTGCCGCTGAAGAAGAAAGATGCCCTTTGTCTGAAGCCACTTCTGTTATGTCTTGAAGACATTAAAGCCTAGATGTCACTGAACTCTTTAGAATTTAATGAAAAGAAAACAGAAGTGATGTTGTTTGGTCCGAGCGGCTCTTGTGACCCTTTGGCACGCTATATGAAGCCAACAGTCACAAACTTGGGTTTTAAGATGGACAGTGATTTTAAATTGGATTGGCAGATTGGTGCAATAGTAAAGTCCAGCTTCTTTCACCTGAGGCAGCTGGCAAAGGTGAAACTCTTTCTTGCACAAAAGCACTTTGAAACTGTAATCCACGCCTTCATTACATCTCGGCTGGATTACTGCAATGCACTTTACTTTGGAGACAGCCAGTCCTCCCTCACACGTCTCCAGTTAGTCCAGAAAGCTGCTGCTCACCTCTTAACCGGAGCACGTAAGAGGGAGCACATTACTCCCATTCTGGCGTCCCTCCACTGGCTGCCTGTGCACTTCAGAGTTCGTTTTAAGATTCTTTTATTTGTTTTTAAATCTTTAAATGGTCTCGCCCCGCCTTACCTCTCTGAGCTGCTCCATCCCTGCGCTCCTGCCCGGTGCCTCAGGTCAGCTGACCAGCTGCTCCTGGAGGTACCGAGGTCTAAGTGGAAGCTCAGAGGGGAAAGAGCTTTTTCTACCGCCGGTCCCAAACTATGGAACGTCCTCCCGCTGCACATCAGACAAACCTCACTGTCCATTTTTAAAACTCATCTTAAAACTCATTTTTATTCCTTGGCATTCAACCCAGCATGAGACTCTGCTCTTGTTTTAGTGTTCTATTCTTTTTATTGTTTTAACTTTGTTATTGTTTTATTGTTTTTATATTGTCTTTTATGTTTTTTTTTTATGTTTTACGTTGTATTTCTTTTTATGTACAGCACTTTGTCCCAGCTGTGGCTGTTTAAAGTGCTTTATGAATAAAGTTGAGTTGAGTTAAGTTGAGGTGGTGGCTGATTAACGGATGTGCCTGTTTCATCGCTAGCCAAGTCTCTGCTACATCACAGCTGCCTTTTGACCGAACTTCAGTGGAGAACACACCTACACTGTTCTCTCTTAACAAGCAGAGCCTCCTGCTATCTAGTCTGCACCCACGCTCGCCCTACAATCACCCTCTTCTCTCCCTCTCCACCCTGCTCTCCTCTCCCCCGGGCCTGCAGACAGCACATTGGCTCACTGCCCTCACTGTGGCTGTAATCGACAGAGAATGATGGAAAGAAAAGGAAGACAGACAGATGATCAAGTTGTATTGTCATAACCATACAGGAGAGATAAAAACGACCACTTACAGCGTGACGGGGTAAAATGTTTGACGTATACGGATAGGCACGTTTTCAAAGCGTTAACATGAATGGAATGCAGACACGAAAAATGAGCAGCAGCAAACATAACAAGCGGAGAGAGTGTGAAGAGGAAGTGCAGAGGACATCTGACCATTGATTACTCATAAACAATCTCATAATGTGGATCCAAGGGTGACTGGCACAATCCTATGGTATATCCAAACATAGATAAACATGTCACAACAGATCCACTGTACATCTGACAAATCATATATTACGAACCATAATAACTTAAATAAAGGAGTATGAAACCAGACGCCTACAACATATACAACATATAAGCAAGCCAGAAATGCTATTGTCTTTTCCTGTTCTCTTGATGGCTTGTAGCTTTAGAGGTTTCAAAAGGAAAAAAAAAAAACAACAAAATGACAACATATATGTTACATCGACATGTCTTCAGATATCTGTCGTTTGCACTGTCATTCCAGTTCCAATGTGATCGGTTCACACGGCGACTTGACTGCTTTGGCAGGTGAGCATCAGCAGCCACATTGCCGTCTTTGACAAACAGAGTCTTCTCTCTTTCACTTCTTTACAAAAATCCGTTAGTCAAGTACTCCAGGAAGAAAAACACACCAGCTGTCGAGGACAGTTCTGTGTGTTGTGGGTAATCGCTCTCAGGTGGCCCAAAGCCACAGACCCGGAGGTGTCCGAGCTCTACGACCTCTTGCCGGAGCAGGACTTGCAGCACTGCTGTCCATAGAACTTGTGGTTGCAGACGCCGTGCTGGGGAACCAAGTGGCACCAGCTGAAGTGGTCCAGGCACTGTTCCTCTGCAAAGACGACAAAGAACAAGGAACAATTATAGCAGCAGATCAAACTAAGGCTGCAGATAATGATTGTATTCACATGTTTAATCTGTGGATCGTTTCAAATTCACTGATGAATCATTCTGCCAAATCCAAATCATTAAAAATAGTTGCCGAATTTAACAGAAACAAAAGCGACACCTGTAATGTTTTGCTTCATCCAACTAGAGCACAAAGACATAGAAAAAAGTCACAAATTCAAGAAGTTAAAACCAGTAAAAAATATTTTCTTTTTCTACATGAATGATTGATTTCTTATTTATCTGTTGATCAAACATCAATTAATGATTTAAACTATGTTAGCTGGTTATAAAACAAGAGAAGGAGTCAGCTGCCATGTTAAAAGGTCTGTGGATCTGTACTGTAGATGATAACTTCATCCGGCTGAGATATTCAAAATAATGGTGCTCATTTCAGTTCAATCTGTTATTGCTGTATTAGTGCTGTTCCTGGAACATCATATCTATGTTGCTTCAAGTATTTTAGTTCTGTAAAACTAACCAAGTATTCCAGCTTTGGTCATGAAACAGAGTTTTACCGTACCAGAATGTAACTTCATTATGACGCCACATTTAGAGTACCAAATTTACTTCAATTCGTCCTGAAGGGAACATGAATTTCACTGACAAATCTGAGAATCCATCCTGTGTTTGTATTTCACAACAAATCCTCAATATGATGCTAGTAGAAAAGTTAGCAGGAATAATTCTCTGGGAGCCACGACTTTACAAAACTTCATGACAATCCACTCAGTATTTCAGGGCTGACTGACACTGCCATCCCAGGAGCCATGCCTCTATCTGGGCTAAAAACAAGGTGGTTGTTGTTTGCAGTCAACAAATTGGCTAAAATATATGCAAACACAGACTCGGACAATTCACTTGAGTTTCAAGTCACTGGAATATGGATAGGAACCATTAAGAAGAGCAGAGAGCCAACCCAAAACCAGTGAATGCCACAGTACTGAAAATTCAAATGTATACGCTAGCGGAACTGGATGAACTTGTCTTCTTCCCTCACAGGAATTTACCTTTCAGTGTCGTGCCAACAGGCGTGACCCGGCTGGGCCGTTGCACCGGAGCCAGGGGAGCAGCGGGGCAGAAGTGTGTGTTGCACGCCCGGGAAGTGACAGGCCTCTGGTGGGGCAGGCAGCCAGCTGCAGGGCGTCCTTGCCGTAGACACTGGATGGACCGAGCCTGGACTCCTCCGCCACAGGACACAGAGCACTGACATGGTGACAGGCAGACAAAAACACAAAAGAAGAGCACAATGAGAAGCTGAGGAAGCTGAAAAAAAGGAACAGATATAAATAGGGAAAGGAGATCAAACGTTGAAGCGCAAGGAGAACAAGGAATCATCATAAAAGGCGGCGAGGAGGGAGGGGAAAGGATGGAGGAAAAGGCTATGCAGAGACACAGAACAGATGAAGAAAACAAACATCCCATCCAGCATGTACTCGCCCTCCAGCTAGCTGTCAGGAGATATCTTCTCTGGTGGAAACATACAGGGATCACAGGCTTCAGATCAAGCAGAATAAGACTCTGTGCTATAAGAGGCTGCCCTTAAGACTTTTTGCATAATAGATGATATAACACATAGCCTACACAACCTGCCCCGATAGGCTCTTGTAACACAGTGGAGCTTTTGGATTGCATCTGAGGCCCATTCCACACAGCCAACCACCGTCAAGAACTCTGCTATGTCTGTGAACCGCTACCACCTACACTGTACAGCCTGCCTCTGAGGTTTCTGGGGAAACACAGATATTGGAACACGGGAGCCACTCGCGGTCATATATCTTGTATTGATCAGTACATCATGCCAGGGCCACCCAGAGAAAGGAGCCTGGTAAACAAAAATCAATGCAGTGAGAGTTGGTGGGGTAGAAAGTAAGTGTTGTGTCAGAGTAAAACTTTCCTGTAGATTAAGTAAGTTTGAAGCAACTGATCACACAATGGGATGATATCGCTAGCAGCTACTTTTGGAGGAACGCTGATCGAATTGACACTCACACCCACACACACACACACACACACACACACACACACACACACACACACACACACACACACACACACACACACACTTCCTCTTCTCATTTTGAACAATTTAATTCCACAGCCACACTCCACTCTTTTCTGACTAGGTATTCAGCTGGCTGTTCTTCATGCCTCGATCCCCTGAGTCACTGAACCGCTCCGTGCTTGTACCTAACATAGATTTACCATCAAGCTTTTTTGAAACGTGTCAAAAGCCAAAAGGAGCCCTTCAAAGTGCCTGGCTGACTGACAGTTTTAGGATGTAATGCTAAAAGGCTAAGCTAGGCTACAGCTACAGCTAAATAATTCTCAGCTGGGCAGTATAGGGCTGCTACAGCATCTCTGTTCACTCCGATAGCATCCAGGCCCATAAACCTTCAACCTCACACACTAATCCAGTTAGACGATAACATGGCGTGGATGAAACTCTCAGCTGCTACTGGAGGTAATTAGCTGGTTAGCGGGACAGGCTAACGATTGCAGCTAATGTTGGAATCTATTAACACAGTGTTTTAATCAATTTCATAAACATCTGCTTTTCATGTGTTTTCAGTTTTGTGTTGTAGGTAGCATTTTATAGTAAAGTACATATTTTAACTATTAACTAGATGCTTATTAGCATGTATATTGGCACCTCTATTAGTCATTGTAATGCACTTAATGCCTTGTTCTAAATGACCATAATCTACAACTACAACTACATTTTAATTACTGCTTATTGATAGTAAGTTGAAATATGACCTTAGTATGATTTGCTCAGTTTAGGCCTTGTAAAGTGGTTGTACCACAAGAATAGTCATTCTCCCTTAACGCCACGTACTGAATATGTTTTTTGTGTGCATGTAAACTTTTGTGTCATCGCAGCTCATCTCTTATTATTTCATAGTTTCATTCGATCCTGAGGCCTCGCTGTTCTGCATGTTTTAGATGTTTCCTTGCTCCAACACACCTGATTCCAATGAACAGGACACTAGGTTAACCACTGATTTATTAGTTGTCAAATGTGTGTAGGAAAGGCTCCTGTTCACTGTGTAATTTCTGCCTTATCAGTGGCAATCAGTCGGAGCTGCCCCATGTCATCAATTATTAACAACCCTTTAAATCACTTGGAGACAGGAGTCAGTCTTTAACCGGCTCTCTGAAGTCTGTTTTGTCAATCTCTGGAGGCATTTCTTCATCAGGAGTCACACCAAGTAGATATGTAGGGTTTTAGTGTGTTTCTCCATTCATCTCCCATTGACTTCAATACAACCGGTACCGCAGTCTGGCACAAAGCAAGATTCTGTGACGTAATGACCCTTTTCTTTCTTTGTTAGCTTAATTGTCTTGATATGGGATTTCTACTACACAGGTGAAGCCACATCGTGTTGTTCGTTGTTTGGAGCCCTGGTGAAGACCTAGTGGCTGAAACATGTTGGCTTCTTAATGACTGACCTTTTATGATTTAGGGACTATAATTAAGGCTTTTTAATAATTACTTCCTGAAATAAATAAATTCTTATGAAACAAAACACACACAAAAAACTACAGGTGTTAGTAGAGTCTGAATGACTGTAAATAAAGTCTTTTAACTCAGAAGATGTTTCCAATTCTGAGCTTGCCCAGAACTAATTCACTATAAACCTGTATGGGTTACTAAGTATCAGACTATTAGTATATGTATTTGTTTTATTGTTTATATAACATGCCTAATCAACTAATTAACTAACAGCCACCTAGATAAAATCAGTTCTTCCAATTTCTGATGATGAAAAAAATTCTAGTTTAAGCACCCAGTCATGCACTCTGGTTCCAGGATGCATTTTTATACCAATTAGCCACGAGTGTACTCTACAGTTACCAATCAATCAAACCATACTTCTTGATTCATTATTTACAGAGACCCAACATTTCCACCACGAGCAATCACTTGTTGACAGTGGCGAGAAAAATCTGCCTTTTAACCGTCAGAAACCTCGGAGCAGACTGAGACTGTCAGCTGGAACACATGGAGCACGAAAAGTCTCTCATGTAGGCAGTTTTGGATCAAAGCATGAGCAAATGTACCTGTTGCCAGGGAGAGGAGTACCAGCCTAAGACCACGGCAGCCGAGGTGGTTCTGCCAGCAACCACGCGTGGGAGCTCCGGGCACGGGCCTCGGTTGCAGCCCTGCTGGAGATCCACCAAAGGTTTGGCCATATGCCTGCACCTCCGGATGGGGAACTCCACATACCTGTACAGCAGAGGACAAAATGACTATTCCTACAGAGTTTCGGGTTGTGAATTCTGACTTAGAGCATAGTACTCAGATGGCACAGTGGGGTTTGTGCAGATCTATTAAAGTGTGAAGGATGTCTTGGCAGTGCAGTTGAAGGCACATACCCTCCCTTTGAGTCCCTCTCCCCGCAGCGAAGCTCTCTTTTCTGGATGCCTGAGCCACAGGACCTGGAACACTGAAACAGAGTGCAGGCGGGACGGACAATTTTAGAAAATGAAGTCTGTGAGAGTGTGTGTGTGTGTGTGTGTGTGTGTGTGTGTAATGCGGTGGGTTTCTATAGCAGCAGACACCACAAGGTTACTTATCATTGTACAAAAAACACTAGTGCCCTGCTGAGTGTTATTCAGTCATCATATTTGATATCTGTATATGTACATGCGTGTGTGTGTGTGTGTGTGTGTGTGTGTGTGTGTGTGTGTGTGTGTGTGTGTGTGTGTGTGTGTGTGTGTGTGTGTGTGCGTGTACATTGCTCTTTCTCAAAATCCAAACCACAGTGTGTTCTGGGAGCTAAGACTCTTCATTGTGTTTGACCTTGCTAGTGTTGTGATGCAAACAGCGGGGCGGGCCGATGAGCGATGTCATCGTCCGTCAGCAGCGGCTGTCAGCCACAGACCACGGAGCCCTGTGCCGTCATGACATCATGATTTCTATTATTGGGAAGGAAACTCCTTTATGATCTAAACTCTGTGTATTGGGAGTTCAACCTGATCACTTTACAGTAGCTCTCCAGCAACTGATTTTGGACTTTTACAAGCTAGGGAAATAATTCAACTACTATGGAAGTGGACATGCCTTCGATTGAACTGTGGATTAAGGAACTGTCTTCGGAGAGACTGACTAATATGGGTTTTTGGGAAACTCAGAGTGTAGAATGATTTGATTTAAAGCTGGATGCTGTATGGAAGTGAAAGACTGCTTTTTCTTTTGAACAGAAATATTTAATTTAAATGTTTGTTTTAATTATCATTATGAATATTCTGTGGAGGGTGAGGTTGAATTATTGTTGTAACAAATGTGTTGCATTAGGTACAGACACATGAAGGAAACACCTCAGTCTTCGGACGAGGTTGGTTATCTGAAAAGTGAGACGGCGTATCTTGGAAATTCTATCGGAAACTTTGCTGGAGTAAATTATCCGACATTTGTTGGCACAGAACCCTTCATCATCCCAGGAGTAACAGGTAAGACTGCTAAGAAAGCTGTGACGTGACACCTCAGCAGACTGACCTGCATCCTCTCTCTGAGGGTTGAAGTTCAGCGCTCGACGCTGAATCTCAATGGAAATATTCTTACTCAAATAAATAAAACAGAAATTAAAAGAGCAAATCCAGCCCAGTTATTACTTTCACAGAGTTGGATAGGCGACAGTGGATGTTGTGAACAGATGAGAAGAGAATGAGTCCATTTCAAACATTTCAACAAGCTCAGTGAAGGGATGTGAAGTTGGCCGGCGCTGATAGTTTTTCCAGTCCAGATGAAGCAACAGTCTTGGTGTTGCATTGCATTCTGGTCTACTGAGGCTTCTGGCTGTGAAACTGCTGTCTCTGTCCTGTGATGGATTTCTCCCTGTCTGACTGTTAAATGTCTTGAAAAATGGGAGCACTAGAAAGAAGCTTTTGTTTTCTTAAATGTGAGGACTGACATCAAAGCCGGGTGTTTACTCCTGATGTTTTATGGCGCTGTGCTGGGAACATGTCCGTGTGAGATCATGTCTTCTACATTTGATGACATACGCACCAACAAGCTGTAACACTTGGCTGACAAAGCGAGTGCATCAACAAAAGCTGGTTCTTATGACAGAATTCAAGTGCTTCAGGGCGGATTTTTCCTCAAATTTCCGAAGCCGAAAACAACTCGTGTCACTTCTATCACTACTGCTCCCGGAGCTTCTCGTCTCTTTTTCCTTACCTCTCCCCACTGAGTGGGGTTCCACTGCAGCCTTTCGTTCTTGGGGCAGCGCCGCAGGACGCAGGTCTCCTGGGCTTTGGGTTTGTGGTGCTGTCTGCACATGCTGTCGGGCACCACCACCGCTTTGGCCCCGGGATCGGTGCTGCGGCAAAACACGCTCCGCTTCCTCAGTCCACGGCCACAGGACTTGGAGCACTGCACGTGGACAAGGAAGGAGGTCAGAGAAGTCGGTGTGGAGCAAAAATTAGGAAAAAAAGATGATGCATCATCAATATTCAATAAACGAAGGTTTAATGAAACATTAACTCGTGCTCTGTAACTCAGCCTCATACTTGCTTATGTTTGTTTTAACCTTCCACTTTAAGCACCCGCCCAAACTAACAGAGGTTAAATCCTTGGCACAGACACTGTAAAGGCATTTGTATTTCACCACATGGTGTACAAGCAAACAGAAGGTCACAGCTTTGATGACAGCCCATTACGGCCTAACATTAAATACACTAAAGCAATAGCTCAGAGATGAATGTGACCCCGACCCATCAGAGACAGTGCTGCTGTAAACTCCGGCTGAAATACAGAGACGGACAACAGAGTCAAACTGCTCCCCTGGGCACTGACGACCACAGCAGTCGGGGCAGTTTATGCCACAACATCGCGTTAATTTATTCAATGTAACACGTACGCATCTGTGTAGAGCCATTTACACACAAATCCCCGTCGTCCTTTTGTTACTGAAAGGTCCAATTGATCTTTCCAGGGAGAGCAGCCTCCTCTCCGCATGACCACCGACTGAACTCGACTGGGGTCGCAAAACAGTCGAAGCAGACAACACGAGTTCCTAAAGAATGATGGCTGAATGACAGCTGAATGTCCAGACCATGCGGGTCACACCAACTAATCATTCCAGAAAGTTTGACAATCTGTCAGATGCGCAGCCAGGCTATTAATATTGCATTCCAGAAAATGAGCAAATAAAAGCCCCGTCTAGTGTTCAATGCACTGTGGTTACACAGGAAACAGCCAAAACCTTCAAGTCAGACTTGGTTTATAGCCATAGGAATAAATGGTCCAATCAAATTATGGATTTACAGAGAGCGTTTTTCTGATCTGCAAATTAATAAGCTCCTGCAAATCAACATTTTACAAGCGCTAATCACCCAGGAGGGGATTGTTGTAAACCAGCCAATTAATTATTACAGCGATTTTGTGATGAATGTGTGTGTGTGTGTGTGGTTACTCTGTGCAGGTTGAGCTCCTTCTGATGCAATTGTTCAAATAAATGTTTCCCAAATTTAAGACAAGAATGACAAGAGGTAAAAGAGAAAACATATCTTTCATAACTGCAGTAGAAAAGAAAAAGATTGAGGATTTTCACCAACGAGCCGTTTGAAAACCTGCAGAGGTCACGCAGGTTGAATGTGGCTCGTTTGTGTCCAGACAAGAGGCACACTTGAATTCTGGGATTTCTCAATGTTCTCAACGTGTCCAACAGAGGGCAGCAGAGTGCTGGTTTTAGCTTGAGTGAAACACCTGACAGCTTTCACCAGAGACTCAGTGAGAGTGTGTGAATGTGTGTGCAACTCATCTCTGGCAGGTGTGTTTCTGAAATATGACAGTGGGCACACACAACCTGCACACCTGAGGCACCATCAGAGTGTCATCGTCACGACTGAAAAAAATTGATATTGACGTGGAATTCTAAATAGCAAGTGAGTGCTTCACCAACGGTTTTTGCAATTTAAGAGGAACAAGGCTGGCTGCACCAACACCAGCATGACATCTCACTGAAAACCACAAAGACTGGGCAACAGCAATGCATGCAGGTGCAACGGCCTGTAGATCCTTCAAACTTTGCCACGTTTTTGTTTTTCAAGGTTATTTGTTTCAAATGTACTAAAATAAAATACATCAGCATTGGAGAAGAAAATGCTGGTGCTTGGATTGAGAGCAGCAGATGCCCACGGCATCTTTTGACCAACACCTGTAGGACCTGTAGCACCTGTAGAACCTGTAGGACCTGTAGGACCGCCCCAGGGAGGAGAGGAGGTGAGTTGGCACAAGAGCCGCCATGCTAATCCATCTTGGATTTAAGGCTGCTCGGGGCTAATGTCCAGTCACAGTGAAAAAACCAGACTGAGGCTGGCCACGTGACGGGACATCAGAGACCAGAGCGCAGGACTGCAGCAGGATGAGGAGATGCGGACTATGTGTTTATGTCATTGATGCTTGGGCAGTCATCACTATCTTGTTGCTGCTGTGAACATTTCAAACTACAGAATCATCTCCTGGATTTACACACGCTCATGTTTGTATATAAATAAGTGTATAGATGCTCTATGTCTGTGTGTCATGTCATATGGTTATACAGATCTGTGGTGTGCAACGACAAATAAATCACCTTGCTGCCTTGTTAAATGCCAAGGTCTTGATGGCACCAAAGTAAAAGGCAGAGGGTAGCTAAAGTCAATAGCGTTCATCATCCAGGGACCATGAAGCTCCGCAATAAATGTGTTTTCATGTGCTGCTGCGAACCCACCTGTGACCAGGACCCGGTGCTCCACTCGGGCGGGCAGGCCTGGGTGTGGCAGGGCTGGACCTGGGCCGGAGAGATGACAGGGCAGAGGGAGTGCGCAACCACCTCTTCCCTCTGATAGGTCACCTTCCTCAGGCAGCGCAGTGTCCGGGTCTGCTGACCTCCTCCACACAGGCGGCTGCAGGCACCCCAGTCTCCTGCTGCCCAGCTGTGGAGGGACACCAAGGAAAAATGTCAAATTGATGACGATCCTGTATGTATACAGCAAGTGCTGATTGGGTTAATGCATACATACGCACACACACACACACACACACACACACACACACAGTATAGGAACCTTAGGGTAAACTCAGCCTCTGCCATCAGGACACCAACCACATGACCGAGCTCCTCATCAGAGCAGTCGACCACAGGTTCAGACTCTAATGTGCTGCAGTTATTTTGAGCCCAAACACACACAGAAAAGCACACTTTCACTCGAACTTACTATCGGGTGCCATCACACCGAAGACTTTGGAAAACTGGTGAACGAGCTGCGTTCGTCTTGCATTGCTTAAGTGTTATGTTTCGTGGAAACCTCGACCTGCTGCTTTAAAATACACTCACAAAATGTAACACATTCATCTTTTTCATTGTACAAATTGGTAGTTAAGGACGGACAAAGAAAATACACATGCTGAAATATATATCCATATCCATCCGTCTTGCTCCGTACCATTCGTATGTGAAACTAAACATGAAGCCCATATTATATATACAACTCTCCATCACAGCTTTCCCCGCTCTCTGAGGCCAACCGCAATGTTCAACACACAATAAGGCCGCAGACAGACGGGACTACGTTCCCTCACTCCTCTATTTTGTCATCTCCTGTTTTTTTTCACATTCCTTTTTCCGTCTTTTTCACTTCTCGTGCCACCTGTCCGCTCCCCTCCCGCCGTTTCACATCCCATCTCCTCTCTTGTCTGGTGTTTTCTGCCTCTCCTGTCCTCGCCTCTCCTTTAGTGTCTTTGAAATCCTGCTTCACCACTGATGAAAGCCTACTGCTGCTTCTAAAATAGCTTCTGTCTTGGCACGGGGACTGAAGGGGGAGATTACAGCAAATGAGTGGTCTGACAACCACAGGCTTAGAAGAGGGAGATGGAGAGATGGGCAGATGGCTCGGTCCAGTTCTGAGACGACATGCTACCGCAAAGACCATTCCTCCACGCCGCCGACCTGCTCCAGGGAAAGGAAAATGCTTTCATTCTGTCTCAAACGCCACAGACAAATGAAGCAGAAGGACTAAACTGCAATTTGGAGACGAGAGCGATGTGAGCCATCGGGACCTGAAAGCACCGGTTTCGGATTTTAGGGACTGTTTGCTTTTTCTTCCCTCTGTTTTGCCGGGCTTATAAATAACAATATATCATTGGGAAAAAGTGGCTGAAGTGCCACTTCGCTCCGCTGCAAACCACCACTGACCTAGCTGTAATTAGTATCTTTGAAATGTTTCAATAACTGGAATATCTTGAGGTAGAGGAGTGCATTACATTACCAGGGAGGTTCTGAGAGGCTCACCCGTGCACTTTTAAGTACTTGTATGGCTGCACACCAGTAACCACCGACGAACGAACACTCATCCCTCACCTAACGCTGAGTTTGATTGGAGGCCAGCGGTTTTCTGCTCAGTTATAAACCAAAATGACCCCCTCTGTCAAAACAGGCTGCCATACATGTGTTTTGAAGGGTCATGTATATCTATTACTATGACATTATTTTTTTTAATGATATGAATAACAACTCTTAACAAAGTATTTTTAAACCCATTTTCATACATTTTTACATATGTTTGGTTTGGTGTACTGTGTGTCTGTGTGTGTGTGTGTGTGTGTTGTGTCTCTTTTTTTTCTTTTTTCTCAGCATTTCACGCCTTTGCCTGTGTTATTTGCATGTCTTTCTAGAAGTTCTTTACAGTGATGGTATTTGGTAGAGTTGCAGATGGACTCATTGAGAGTTTTCTCTTGATATAAGCATCATTCACTTTCATAAGATATATGAGATCAATTCAAATCAAATCATTATGCCAGTTTTAATGCATTTATTTTTAGATTTTACAGAATATCTAAACTAGAATTTGACGTCTATGGAGAACTTTTGGTTGACAACCTTGTTCCTATTATTTAATTATGTGTCTTTATACTGTAAAAATATACTACATGGTTGTTAATTTCACATGTAAATTGTTAATGAAATAAAATCAACTTTAAAAATGTTTTTGAATCATATCATCTTTAAGATTATTTGTAACATGCCTCCAGCCCCAGCTCCTCCTTTTTCATGCTGTTCTGAACCCTGTCGCTGCTCTCTACTGCTGCTCTTCCTGCCTAAAGGTTTTCTATGTATGCACACGGAAGGACGAGGAGGTGTACTGTAATGATCCCACACTGCTTCGCGACAGCAGCACATTTCTTCCTGTGTTTTCATTGTTTTGACTGAGAGAAGATATCACATACTGTGTATTTGAAAAATGTAATTCTCACCTTCACTTGTGGGTTGGCTTTAAAGAACATATTCAGTGTAATTCCTAAGCGTGCGATAAAAACAGGGCCTGGTCAGTATCTCATGCATACATCTTTTGTCTCTTTTCCTGGCTCAGGTACAACATGCCTCACTTTGATGGGTCTACATGTCCTGCTGTGCGATGCACAGAGGAATCCTCAGCCTGTGGTAAGTGGCTCGACAGATGGCCTCTGCCAAGAGAAAGAGCAAAATAACTTCAAACGGCAGAGATGGAACTCCAGAGGAAGAGAAGATGGAGAGGCAGAGGGAGGCGGGATGGGGCTGTTATATGCCTCCAACATTGAGGTTGCTGAGCTAGGAATAATGTGTGGAAGAATGGCCACAACATTTTCAGCTGACTTTCACCAACAGATTTTTATCAGTCCAGCCTGACGTCCAAGTGGTTTGTGCCAAAATTTGACTAATTTACTCCATGCCTTTCTCAGATTTCACGTTTCCGAGAATGAGACAAAAATATGTACGTGAAAACATAATGCCCTAAAATGCACAAAAAACTTTTTAAGATTACAGTTTTAAGATATGACTGTATTTCTTTCTGACTGCATGCTGGGAAGTAGACTGAACTTAAAATTCTCCAAGCATCCTTCCTTTGTGTTTTAGAAACCGCTGCTACACCGCATCCATGTGTTCCAAGACAGGCCAACAGAAATGCAGGGAGTGGGTTTAAAGCAGGTCTAAAGCGGAATAAGGGTAGATGGGAGTGCAGGGGTGACGCTGTGGGGTGAGTTTGACTGGCTCTGCATGGCTAGACTGGCCGGGCCCCGTGGGAATCCCTCCGTCTCTGCACAATAAAACATGGATAGGCCTGTCAGCACCCGAGATACACGCTGCAGAGATAAGCAGGCATTTTTACATTCCCCTCCTGTCAGTATGAACACACACACACACACACACACACACACACACACAAATACACAAACACACACACACACACAGCGCACATGCATCCCACCTCATTGTCGATTTTTTTCTTTTCTCTGCTGGGCTCTTGAATGCGTGCCCATACATCCTGGAGGTCTTAATGCAGTCATTAAAGCTTTCATGCTGCTCACTCAACTCAACTCTCTTCCTGTGCAGCGCCCATAAATTGGCCCGTACACACAGCCAGCTGAGGAATGGTGTCAGCTACTGTATAATAAGATCCACGGCTGTCAAACACTGCTTTAGTGTCCTGAACGGAGAACCACGCTGATGTTATTTATCCGGGCTATACCATTTTCTTCAGTCCAACAAAGTGGGGAGGTCGGTGACACGCAACAAGGCAGTTTAATACCTTTCGCCAAGATAAGAGAAATGGTATGCCTCAGATTAGGGGCAGGAAATGCCCTCTTGGGTGGTGGGAAACTTAGTGAGGAACAGAGGCTGTATGTTGGAGGTGTAACCGATAGCTGTCTGGCTTGTTCAACCCCTGACACAGGAGAAAGTTCAGTCTGGACTTGTTGTGGCATGGCTAATGGTGGAAGAAATGGCAACATCACTAACATCAGACAGACGCAGCCTGTATTTCTATTTTTTTACCGCAAGGTTTGGATCTGAAATACATTATTTCAGCGTCACACACTCGGAAAATGTGCGTGTGTGCATATGAAGTGTAAGTGTGCGTGGCGCCCTGTGTGCGTGTGTGTGTGTGTACTCTCTCTGAACCCGAGACACGGTTCCCTGCCTGTTCTTTGGAGCAGTGCTGTAAATCAAGCTAGCTCCGGTTCCCCCAGCTAAAGGCCTACATAGGAGAGGGGGCCATTTATTCAGCGCTGTTTCAACTTGTTACTGCACTGCACTTTGGCCTGGTTTCCTCCTTTGCACGGTGCACTAGTCCCTGAATGCACACTGTCCTTTAAAAATGCATGCCATTAAGCAGAATGTCTAGACAACTGAGATGAAACATGGGCATGATTTTGCAACTGAGGAAGTCAAGAAGCTTTGGGCTGAGGGCTTTTGAGGTGCACTGAAAGCAACAAGCACTGCGGGTCGGCTCTGATGTCTCCCTCCCTCTCCTCAGCCTTTCATATTTCTTTATTCTCAAGTGAGCATTTAAGTAAAAGGACCATTCCAGACGTCATCTTCTTGCATTAGGGTCATCACAAAAAACAATTAACTCATAATAGGTTGAACCTTGTGTTCCATTGGGAATCACAGGGCCGCAAGTCCAAATTCCAAAACTGAACCCCAACTACCTCGAAAAAACTACCCAACAACAAAACTCCATTGACAAAAACAGAACATTTCAATGCGTTTAAATACAGGATTAAAAGCATATGCTAGCAGCTCTGTAAGGCTGTAGTCTACTTAGGCATAGAAGTACTTAAAATGACATGCTAATGTCAGCATACTAACCATGGCATCTAGACTCCCTAAACACTCAGTATTGTCCTGCGTCACACGCAGTTTTGTGTGCCTGCAACACGCTCTTCTTGGCTCTCTTTGGGTGTCCTGTCAATTCAGACACAGATGATTTTTATTTTTGGTGTTCATCGCGGATCCTGTCCCTAATAAAACCACAAGTGAACATTGACGTGTTATTTTAATCCAGGTCATTATCTGTTTCTAAACCTAACCAAGTAGTTTTAAGCCTAAACCTTACCAAACTGCCACTGAGTTGCATTCTGCAAAACCACACCTGTCCAGTCCAGCTTGACTTCCTGCGTACAGAATGATCCAGATCATGCCACCAATGTCCTGGTTAGCCTGCGGCTAACTTGAACTGAGATTAAATGATTTGATCGGGCATCTAGACTTTCCAAATGCTATTGGTCCAAATGACTCAAATTAATATAGCAAAATGAGTTACATTCATGTGTTTGTAATGCTAAAAATGTTTTGCCACAATTTCACAGCCACTTCCTACACCATGTAAGCGTAAAAAGCTTCCTGAGGGCTCGATACTGACGTCCTCTTAATGCTGATGCTAACAAGCTGATGTTTAGCAGGGAAAATGTTTACCAGATCCACGTCTTAGCATTTTTTTCTAATGAGCACAAAAGACGTGTATCTTCTTACATTGTTGTCTAAAAGTCTTTTCTACACTGCCACGTTTGTTTTTTTTCTGAATAATTGATTAAAAAAGTCAAAATCAACACGTTCCAACATTCTGTGATGTCAGACATCCACCAAGTGTAACTGTGGACATGACCTTGGTGACCTCAGTGGAACTGTTGCTGCAGGGTGGTTTTCTGTCCGCAGCTGAAGCCAGAGAGACAGGGTTCAATTCACTTTGAACAGGTCTGGTGTCCTATTAAATAGTCTAATACATTCTTAAATCAAGCGTCTTTGACAGTAGCGACAAAATTACATTTTATTTGGTTTAAAATATCCATTTAGGTTTGGGTTCCTTTTACTGATTGAGGCTTGCCGAGCTAAAGCAGCTCAGATTAGACGAACTAGAGCCTGTTCTCACCAAGTGGTAGAACAAAGCTCCACATCACAGATGTGAAAGCTGACATGATATGATTCTGACATGTCAGGCTGATTAAAATCCACTTCACATTCAGACGGACCTGCAGCATGAGAAAAAACACTGCAACGGAATAAGACAGATGCAAAAAGACAGCAGATAGGGAGGGAGTTCACGTGTTTCCTCAAAAAGGAAAATGGAAAAAATAAGTAAAAAATAAAAGCAGGCAGAGGAGAGAGGAGAAGAACATGGGCTGAACAGAGTGGTGGCTGGCCACAGCAAATGGACCACAGGCAACCTCTAGACTGCTCGACCGCAGTGTGTGTGTGTGTGTGTGTGTGTGTCTGTAATAAAAACAGCACCTCAGGTTCCTGAAAATTTGGCAACACAGAGACACAAGCCGCATATCCCACAGCCAACTTTAAACGAAGACATGCCCGGACCCCCCACCACCCCACACACAAATATCACTCAGCAGCACTTACTATGCAGGGCAGGGCTGTGTGTTGCAGAGATGGGAGCCCAGTGTCGGTTTGGTGTGTGGATTACACATGGTGGAGTTGACCTGAACCTTCTGGTCCTGCAGACAGATCGCCTTGGTGGAGATACGACCTGATGGAAAATCAGCAAGAGAGAGAAAGACAGAGCTTGAGGCAACCAGCGGAGCTGCAAGGGCCACAATCAGGACACACACACATGCGCGCGCACACACACACACACACACACACACACACTTGTCAGCTATCTGACAGCGGAGCTGGGGGATACTGTGAGTCTTTAGGGACCAACAGTCTGAACTTCTCAGTTGACAAAGGTGCTTTTCATTAGCCTTAACACACTTCCTGGACCGCTGTGGACTACAGGAATATAAAAACACATTCACACACACACAAAGAGACAGATACAACATACACAAACATACAGATTAACATCTGACACACATGCCATCGAGCATACACTTGGGTTCTATCACACTGACACACGTGAAAATGCATATTTCTGCCTCTTTTGTGTTCTAACTGACCATTCGCTAAGCCCCACCCCCTTTAGTTACAGTCGTTACACTTGTCAAGCTTTCCTTTATCACCAGCACATATGCAGTTTACAATGACGATGGCGGCCTAGTTACCACTCAGAATGAATAATAAATAAAAATCCCTGTTCTACATTTTTAGATCTGCATCATAAATAAAAATGCAAGCGTGCTTTGTTTGCTATGAGACCAAAACATGTATAGTAATGGTAGAAGAAAACAGTTACTTCATTTCAGAAATACAAAAATCAGGTTCCTCACTTTTAGTCGATAACAGTCAACTTTTCCGGATTCAACTCCAGCTGTCACTGGAGGATTTCATCAGCTGGATCTAGATAGCTAATTAAGATAATATCATGCTCCATGACTTGTTTGGAAATGCTATCTCTGCCTGACTTTTCTTTCCAGCTCACTTGTTTTAAAACAGAAATATTGTAAAAGGGCTCTTAATTATGCACTTGATGGCTACATGCTGTCATGTCTAAAGACTGAGGATAAAGCTTTAACTCTCCAGCAAAAAGTCACCATTCTTACACGCTGAAGAAACAGCATTGTTCTTGTATTCCAAGGGGAAGCCAGTGTGATAAGTATTGTAAATGTAATAAGGACCAAAGAAACATCACACTTGTTACATTCTATTGCACTTGTACCTGTTTTAACAGTATGTGTTCACTTTTAATCTAACAAAAGCTTCAGAGATAAGAAAGTGTGTTTGGCAAATCAAACTCTATCTATGGTAACGCTGACTTTGGTTGCTTGGACAGCTAATTACTTAAATCTAATAAAGAGCTGAACTACCTCACTCCTGTTGGTGCACTAGTTGGACAAATGTGTTAGCCAGATATGCTAATGATTGCATCTCGTTTTTGAGCAGACATTTAATCTACTTACTCATGATTCTGCTCTTGTGTTTTTGGCTAGAAAAAAAGAAACCACCTACCAAACTCTCTATACCACGCACCAGTGTGTCCCCAGCTCCATGCACATGCCTATTTATGGTTGCTCAGCTTTGATTGGAAAATGACTGTTCAATGAAGGGGTTTAGTAAATGGTCAATTCATGTGGCATACGCAACACAGAGTTCTTCTAGTTACACCATTAAAACTAACATGTACAGGCCTACATACAAAACCACAGTCTCACCTCCAGCACAGGGAGCCGAGCAGTCGGAGCGCACCACGCCCCAGCTGTAGTCGGGTTTCCTCTCAGTGCGGGGCAGCGTGTACTCCCACACCACACCCGGGTTCTTTCCCTGCAGCAGGATCTGTCCGGCAAGAACACAGTTAGTCACAACGGCTTCCCATGGGATAGTTTGCCTTTTAACCTTTATCCATCCAGGGAGAGCACACATCACCCTGTTTGACAGCAACATTAGGCTTTTAAATCTTCGCATTAAACTGAAAGGGGTTCAAACCAGCAACTTCCCTCCCCTCATGCGGTTCCTCCACTAATCAGAAGCTCAGTGGTATGCCCCCCGGATCCCCTGACTGCATGTCAAAGTAACTTGGCCACGATAGTGAAAGATTACAGTCAATGGGTGTCCATCAGTGCATAGGAAGCTTAGGTGTGTAAGTGCTGTGTCACTTATGATAAGCAGGTCTGCATCTCACATGGTAGCCTCTGCCATCAGTGCATGAATGTGTGTATCAACAGGTAAATGTAAAACGTGTTGTAAAGCACTTTGAGTAGTTGGTAGACGACAAGACAGCTATAAAATTGTAAGTCTAGTCACCATTACAAGGCATGCAGAGTGACACAGGAAGTCAGTCAAAGATCATTTGGCATCTTAACACTACATGAGGTGTCTGCATTTGGCCGGTGCCCCACCAGTTTTGCCTTTAGTTTGGGCCATCCAGAAGAAGTTGAGGCACCCCTGCTCTAGAAGCATTAAGGAATGTGTTGCTCCCTCTCTGGTCCAAACTGGACGACCACACTATTATAAGGTCATTTGTTTGGACAGAACAGTACGCACATGAGGGATGATTTCCTTTTTTTTTTTTTTTTCACCACATCCTTTATGCTGCTCTGTTACCTTTCTCTGCACAGGAGATTTATTTGGATATTCAAGTCAAGCAGAGACTAACGGATGAATAAAAGCAGACATACCCATTACAGAGAGAAGCATCAGGCTATCATTACAGCAACCCCATGACGAGTCACTGCCATGGTGAGGAATTTTGTTTGAGTGTGTCCTAGTGTGTCATTTTAAACAATTTCAGAACACTGCCCTGGATTGTGTTCAGTGTAATTATGTCTCTTGGTTTAGTTCAGGTTGGATGGGTATTAATCCTCAATCCATTTGGCAAATTGTATTAAATCCAACTGTCAACAGCCATTCCAGTGCCTGACAAACGTATCAAGTCTATCAATATCTGCAATAACGAGCTTTGACAAGTATATTTTCTTTGGGTTCTGTCCTAACGTACAAGGAATCTACCCCTAACCATCCAACTCAGTGAGCCAAGCACCTCCTGGGCTCAATCCACATTCAACAGTCCTGGGGCGCCTCTGCAGATTGGACCAATCACCTTCTGCTACACTGTAACTGTTCCATGTGAGCAGCCTGCCCAGCTGCAGACAGCAGGGCGGATGGGGAGATGTATGGGTGGAAGAGGGCAAGGAGGTTCCTTACATCCGACAAACATCTGCATAATGTTGGTGGAGTGAGTGCAAAATTATGAACAGCTGAAGTCAGGAAGTTTCTTAACATACTTTTTGTCTGAAGATGGGGCACATGTCAGACTACGATGTGCAGATCTGTTCATAACCAATTTTACCCAAACAAACTTAAGCTGGAGGTTCTGTTTAATATGCCTTAACGATGCCATATTCTGCATATTTTCAGGTTCGTAATTTTAGTTTAGCTACTAGAAAATGTGTGAATGTTTTATTGTTCAAAAAACACATTATTTGTTTCATGCTGGCCGTTACTGCAGCACCCATATTCACCTTCTTCCTCAAAGCTTTATTTTAGTGCCTGTGTCTGTAAGCCCCCCTCTTAAAAAAGCCCAGTCTGCACTGATTGGTCAGCTTTACCAAGCCTGAACATGCACCGACCACCATGTTTCCACCTCAGCTCTGCCAGTGTCTTTACATCTACAACACTGCTGATGGCGGGCTGGGGGTGTGTCTGTGGGCCCGGCAGAGTTTCTGAATACAGGCTGTGTACTTTTCTATGTTAACTAAGTTTTTTTGATACCCTCACGGCATTTATAAAGCACCTAGGAATGTGTTACAATTAAAACAGATATGAATATCTCACTTTCTCCAATCCTGGACCTGAGATTAAATGCAAAATCCACACAGTCTTATTAGAGTGCTACATAGCTACCTCTCTTCCCCTCAATCACATCATCAACATGTTCTTCAGCCGCAAATCAGACCAAGATTTGCGGCCAAAGAACATGTTGATAATGTGGCGTTTAACATTTTGTCTAGAACGGAGCCTCCTCCAGAGTCTAAACTAGAGGATGTCTAGCCTAACATGGTGAAATTGTGGCCCTGACCTCTACTAAACTGCACAATAACTGGCAACACTTTAACACCCACACTAACCCTTTTCTGATGCTTCCCACCCAAACCAAACCCAAACTCAGCGCCGTGAAACAACGGCCACCACTAACCACGCTGGGACTTTTTGCTTATCCAAGCAAACCAACTCTTACCAACATCCCTGCTCCTTCTCCAAACACAGTGATGTGAGGCAGCAGCTACAGAAACAACATTCAGCAGGATTGTTTTATATATATGTATAACCTTGAAACCTTGACACGTTCTACATGATTGATCTTTTTTTCCTAATCCATCCACAGTGCAATACATCCAACCATCCATAGCGTTAACGTTGTCTGCTTGGAGAGACGCTAACTTTGGAAAAATCATTTCAGACTTATCCAAAACTGTCTCCTCTCCAGTTTCCAGTTTGGAACAACTTGAGTCAAAGCTCATCCCCTGCCTGACAACCAAACACACAAACCAGTAAGTACAAAGGCTAATATCCTTCTTACCCATGCTACAAACAAAAGTCCCACAATCAGTACTCAGGATGCCCCTGTGAATTCTTTGGTAGTCAAAGCAAACTAACAAAAGAAAAATACTGTCTGTCACAACACATGAATCTAACAAAGCTTTACTGCCAGCAGATGAATGAGCCTTATCTGGAGTGACAACAGAAACTACTATCAGTATGAATAGCATGAGGAGAAAGAATTCAACAGTCACCTGTGACACCCGGTCAGGGAGTTCACACGCAATCTAATCACTGGATGTAACCCTAATTCCGATTGTAAACTGATCAGAAATTTTCATGCAATTTTTTTCAATTGCTCAATGCATCAGTCCACGTAACCAGCAGACGGTCCTGACCGGTTCTATGTTTCAATTTCAAATTGTGTTTTGTAATTGGTGTTACCTGA
Organism: Diplodus puntazzo; assembly: GCA_963678695.2. Lineage (NCBI taxonomy): Eukaryota > Metazoa > Chordata > Actinopteri > Spariformes > Sparidae > Diplodus > Diplodus puntazzo. Next base: position 39,842,799 of record OZ023155.1, on the reverse strand, counting down.
CACAGAAGTTGCAATGTTAAAATCACATAGATTTAGGTCCTGGAACAAATTTATCATTAAAAAAATCACCTTCTTTTTCCATTTCTGAGAAATATTCCATCTGACTGGCAGGGCGGACAGCTGTCAGTCTGAGGTACAAATCAGAGCTTTACTCAATTCAGTTGGAACAGCTTAACCTGCACACTGTATCGATTGTATGTTTCATGCCAAAATGCACCTTAGAAGTTGTGTATGTATGACTGAATGTACTTCCCACTTTAGTCAAAGGATCAGATATCTCCTGATGCATTCGTCTGTCCTTTTGATTGACGATTCAACTTAGAGAGCTTCATGTCCATCCAAGCTGCAGAAGTGCTTTAACTATGAGTCACATAACACTGTCTGTTGGAAAAATGAATGGGACTTTTCCTCCCAGAGCCAGGGGTGCTCCGCTCAGTCGCAGTGCTGGCAACAGTGCAGAGAAATGAGAATGAGGATGAGGCCAGATTTGATTAGTTGTCATTAATATTTCAATATTTTAATCAATCACCAGTTGGTAGATCGATTCTTGACATATATGACTAACATACAGACAGGCAGACAGAGATTCCTTTCTTTCTTATTGATTCCTTTTGTTTTTAGGCACCTGAGCAGAGTGAACAAAAGCTCTACCATTCACTGTCCTGAATGTGAAAATTAAAAAAGGTTTACACATTACTCACTTGACTAGAGTTCTCAACTGTCCTTTGGCCCAAAGTTTAAGAAATTTTAACTCTTGGCAAATGTTTGCAGTCCCTGGATGGCTACTATTTTCCAAAATGGCTACAAATATCAACTTTTTTGATTTTGGTCCATTGAAAAATCATATATATGAAGTGAAAGAAACATACACTGTATGAGACCATTTCAGGACGAGGTGCCTGTCATGTTTATTCGAAGCGCTGAATCGTAGACAACTGGACGTATTCCGGTTTCTTGAAGACTTTCACCTCTTATCCAGATGTGAATGGTTGAAGCTGTCTGGAGAGGGAACAACCAATGACACCTGGACTCACCTGGTCATAGCAACCTACAGGAAGGTCTGATGGCACAAGTGGCCCTAACGACTCTGAAGCTCAGAGCTCACACAGTCCTTAATGACTCCCCTCAAGTTAGTTAGAGCTGAAGAAGCGTCTTAGATGAGAGGCGAAACGTCTTCAAGAAACTGAAACACATCCAGTAGCCAATGATACAGAACTTAGAACTACCATGACCTGGGTGACTGAGAACCTTCATCAACCTGTCATGTTTATGTCGTGTGATTGATGTGCATCCGTCTTCCTCCAGTGCACCATCAGACCACAGGGTGTCTTGGTTTTCACAACCCGACCACCACACCACTCATCAAGTCATATGAGACGATGATGAATTCACATGTGGTGAACACATATCAATCTCACTTGTGGACTCACAACGTGTTGCACTGGACTGGCATGACCTCGCCTTGCCATACCACAAGAATGTCTATTCGTAGGGAATTACCCTGTTCGGCATCCGCTGAGACCTCAGCCATATGTTATGTCTGTTCACTCCTCCTTCTCTTGTTAGCTATGTCTTTTCCCCCTTTCCTTTACCCCCCCCCACCAGCTGAGCAGCTGTGCAGATGTGAACACCTTGTCACAGCTTACGCTCACACTCCTCAGCATTTGTTTTTCTTTGAGTCTTTCAAGCTGAGTAAGGCTCTGGGAGTGATCGGTGCATATAACCTCCCCCGTGTGCTCACTTGGCTCTTCTGTGACAGCGCCAGTTAAGTAGAATGTGTGAAACAGATGAAGATCATTCTGCAGTGAAAAAAAATCCACTCATTTGCCTCTTTTCATTTGCAGTTAAAGTCCTTGTGACCTGACCTTAAGTTCTCACATCCAAAGAGTTCAATTGCAGAATTCTTAATCTTTTAATCTCGCTCTCCCCCCTCTCTCTAGCCTTCTCCCTCTATCAATCTCTTTCTCCTTTTTGTGATTACAGGACATACTTATAGAGATTATGCTCGTGTCATCTGCAGATCAGCAGCATGCTACTGCAGAGTGCTCTGCTGGACAGATGTATGGCTGGGACACACAGACAAGCAGGAGGAGCACTTTCAAAGTGGCCAAGTCCCTTCTTAAAAGAATATTTAGGGTTATTGCAACATGGGTTAGGGTTATCCCTGCAAACTAAATGGTAGGAATGCAGTGACATCTCTACCATGAAGTGTGACAGTGCAAGGAACACCAATGAACTAACAAATGGCTGTAGTTCAGTCCGATTATCAGGAAACCTGTCAAAACTGCGCTGAGCTCTGCAGGTCAAACCTGAACCAAGAAGCTATTCTATAAACTTTGGATTTAATTAAAAACTTCATCTGACTGTTCTTGGTTTTTTTTGCACTATTTGACATTTGAGCGATGCCATCACATTCCCAGACCTCAGCAATTACCTTGGTGGGAACAAACTAACTACCTCCACCCAAAAGGTTTTGGTTTTTGCTTGTGTTGGTTCAGTGGTTGGATTGTAAGCAGGATTACACAAAAACTACTCAACAGATTTCCACCAAACTTAGATGTACGATGGGTCAGAAGAGACCCCATTGAGCTTTTGATCCTGATTAAGAGACAGATCCAGGAATTGTTTCTCACTTTCTTCAATATGGCGTTTTTTGACACTGTCCTTAATATTTCAGTGAATAATTCATGAATCTTAATGAAAAAATCCAGCATTCTAAGGTTGTTAGTATCTATGAGTGAAAACAATTTGATGCTGATCTGAATAATACTTTGATAGAAAATTTCATGGCAATCCATGTAGATATGTTTCAGTCTGGACTGGTGGACTGACCGTCTGACAGACCGATGTTCCAAAAGCTGTGAGGCTAAAAATAAAAGATTCATCGTTTATTTTAGAAAAACCTAAAATACCCCTGGTTATTACCATACTCAGTGAAAGCAAGACTGTGGCATTACAGAATGAAGAAATTGCTGAAGTTGAAATGTTTGCAAAGTTGCAAAGAAATGATTAACTGCGCAACTTCTTCTTGGAAGGATGATTGATAGATTGATGGAATGATAGATGACTGTTGCTTGTCTGCACCTCTGCAAGCATTCATCTGGCAGAAGTGAACAACAATGGGTTGTGTAGGGCCAAATACAACAGCTACTCCGCTCTTTTTAAAATAGCTACCAAAACACTCAGACATTTCCTGATGGCCAAACAAGTGACCAGCCAAGCACTTTCGAAATATCACACTGGTATTCCTGCTGGACTTACAGGCCAACCATTCCTGCTTTGACCGCAGAATTGCAGTAGCCCAGGGGATTGAGGCAAGACTAGCTTTAACACGACTACCGCTTCACCCATAATGAAGGGAGGAAAAAAAAACAAAAGTCTTCTCTTCACCTGGTTTCCACTTCTGTTTCCACAGCTTGGGGTCAGAGTTCAAGGGAAAATAAATGCTTTCGCTGACAAAGTTATGTGGGAAGAACATCCCACACCTCCCATCGCCATTCACTTAAACCTACAGGGCTATAAGGATAATGACTCGGCCACTTGTCCAATATTAGTTTTGCTCTCGGGAGGATACGGCTGTCCAGCAACACATTCTGATGCTTCAAGATGGGTAAAGACTTGCTCTCCCCTCAAACTCCCATTTCTGACACACCATTGATTACAAAGGAAAGTACCATCAGCTCATAAATCACCTGCTATAACAATGCAGGACATCTCACTCCAAGCAGCCAACTGATTTTATACTTTTCATCCCTTGCATCTATAGGGCAGTTGACTTAGGGATTTAACTCACTCTATTAGCCTCGAATCACATGGCCGCAACAAAGCACTTTGAGCTCAGTGGCCATAGGGGCCACATCCATGGCTTTGAGTATGTGTACATGGACAAACACGTGACTGTGCTTACCCCCGGAGCCAGCAGTACCATGAAAGGGAGCCGCACATAAATAGCGGCAAGCTTCTGCCATGTGAGACTGAGCTGAATAGTGAAAGTGGCACAAAGGCTGATTTAGACTAATTGTGCAGCATGTCCCTCTTTATGATGCCCACATCTTTGTCCCCGTCATTCAACAGATGCTCCAAGGAAGGGTTCAACAAACTTCCTCAAAACAAACTGTTTCCTCACTAACGCTTACTAGTACCTGGCCATTGATTTGAAATATCTGCCGCTTAAATTGCAACGTGAAGTTCATTTTAAACGCAAGCAGTGAGTTTGCCCTGGGCGGCACAGACCGAGCTCAAAGGGTTCTTGTCCATGTCCAACTGGACTTGATCCCTTACTCCGAAAACAAAAGCCCACTTTTTTTTCCTATCTTAGTATATTTGTTCATGCAGGGAGTAACCCTCATCAGGTAACCTTCCTTGTGTGGTTGGTATAGCTATGTGACCTTTGTTGTCTTGTATCACTAATAAAATGTGGATAATCATTTAAATGGTTGGCTTTGACTTTAATGAAGCAGATATGAGTTGTGAACTTTTTGTCTTCCTCTTGTTCTTTTACCCGTATCTTCTTTCCCTCTGTCGCTCACAAAGAGGACAGCTCTGAACACGACAGCCTGTATGAACCCCTGAAAAGCTCTAGATTTTCCTGATTATTGCTTTCCACACAAACAACCCATCCCCAGGTCATCCCTGACATAACGAATCACCAAACACAATTAATCCCCTACAGAAGCATTGCAGACAGCTACAACCTCCCCTGTTCTCGCTACCACCCAAACCTCTTGTTTCATCTCAGCCTATTCATATCCAGACATAAGAAAAAGAGGCGCGGCAGCTCTGCCAGGGACCTTGTCACTGTCAATTGCTACAAACGGACATCACCCGGCAGTGGCGGCTTACTTCAAACACCAGCGTCTCATTAGTAGGTCCAGCGGCATACAGGCTCTCCGGCTTGTTGAAAGAGCGCTGGTAGTCAAACACGGTCCCACTAAAGTGGAACTTCCCCGGCCAGTCAACAGTCCAGTCCCCGGTCAGGTAGTACTTCCTCTTGAGGGAGCGGACAGCCAGGTAGCTGGTTGAGATTTCCATTTCCTGAACACGAATGCTTCTTGCCCTGGCTGGGACTATAACCATGGAGTAATACTCTGGGCAAACAAAGGAGAAGGAAGCAAAGGTCCATGTTAAATCATCTGTGATAATCTGTTATCCCTGGTTTTCCTCTAAGGTTCCTGATCTCTGGTCTGAGTGTGATACTGAATATGGATGAAGTAAATCAAATAAAATAAAAAACAAAGACAAGCTCACCGTTAGCCCTGTGTTGGAGGGTGTATTGACCCTTGAAGAACTTGCAGGTGGAGTTGTCTCCCTTACAGACCCCGCAGGCATCCAGAGAGGCCTTGGAGCCCAGGATCTGGTCACAGCCTACTGCCTGCACACACACAAAGACACGCACGTGCCATCATTGTGGACAGAGCTGGAATAAGGAGGATGTCTGTGGGGAACTTTCTTTATTGTCAACATTGGAGAGTTCCACACAGCAACCGCACCTGACATCTGGATGGTAAGGAGTATGTATGGCATCAACAGGACTGCTTTGACAACTAGACAGGTTCTCAGACAAATCCCTAATTAAACCAAATTATCCAAATGTCTTATTTGGGAGTGATCAGAGATGGTTTTTGTTAGCTATCTTTTTACTGCAGAGTGCTGTGAATCCATATACCTCGCACACTCCATCAATGCAGACATCTCCTTTGTTCTCAGAGCAGGAGGTGCCGTCTTTGACCTTGCTGGACATGGCGAAGAAGAAGTCGTAGTCTTCTGCGATGCAGTACAGCTTGCAGATGTCCTCATCTGCACAGAGACCAACAAACATATAATATATAAAAACACTGATATCAATAAAGACGGTAGCATCAGTAAAGAGTTCAAACTGTTGCAAGGATGCCACGAAATGGTACTGATTCACCAGTTCTTCAATGAACTGGTGAATTTAAAGTAAACTGTACTGCAACCTGCTACACATACAGTACAGTACAGATCCTGCTGGGCCGGAATTAGAAAAGATAAGAAGTGACTATGAATGCGCCTGAGGGTATTCCTGTGGGGCTGTAGGTTTATTTTGTAGTTCAGATCAGTTATCACAGACAAGTCTCTACAGCCATATTTGATTAAAATAAATGACGGTGAAGGTGACTTGGCCCAAGGTCCTAGAAGGCAGTTCAGACTCTGTTCCTCTCTACATCACCTCCCATTCATCAACAGCTTAAACAGGCCTGGGACGGCAGCCAAACACACTGCTCTCCTTCAGTGCACCCTCTCTGTCCCTCGCTCTGTGTAACAAAGCTGGCCTGTGGGCTTCATTTTTAAATCTATCCCCACTGTGTCAAAGGGTGCAGGTGGCTACATGCCTCCCATGCACATTACACAGAGCGATCGTTTCCTCCAGCTTTTTGGCCCTAATCACTGCAGCAGTAAATAGAGGTTGGCATTACAGAAACACTTTACAAAAGAGATTCAGACTAGCAGAGTACAGTTGTGTGCAGAATATCGACGGAATCTAGACAAGAAAAAGCCTGTCCTGCGCAGTCTGCCACTCTCTGTGTATTTACCAGTGCTGTGTGCTGTGAACAATGAGGTTTCTTTACTTCTGCATTATAAGCAGGGAATAAAGTAAACCATGGGATGTCTTCATAATCCTTGGAAAGCACTGTGTTTTGTTTCTCTTAGTTACAAAAGATACTAAGGAATTTGAGAATACTTTTCAAATCTCAAAGGCATTTGCAAGAAAAAACACTCAAAACATCATCAGTGCAAATACTAAATTTAACTTGAATGAACCACAGGAGTGAACATCTTCAGACTTGAGTCTGATATCAACTGACCAACCTTACCGTCCACTTTGGTGTAGGGCTTCCACTTGTAGTACCAGCCCCTGAACGGCTTGCTGTTGTACTCAGCGCACTGCTGAGCCCGGAAGTCCACAGCGTTAAGAGGACACGGCCGAGTGTTGCAAAGCTGGTTGAGACGGCTTGACCCTGAGCAGAATTTACCATTGTTCTGTGGCCTGAGCGGAGCACAAGAAAAGACAGAAGAGAAGAAGAAACAATGAAAAAATGAAAAAGATTCAGAGATATCCTGCTCGTTTTATTACCACAACTTTACTAGGTGTCAACAAGCCTATTTAAAAGTCACCTGATGTAACAACTTAGATACAAACAAAACACAGAGAGCTGATCAGGGAACAAGACGCAGAGTCTATGTCGGACAGAGTAGAGTAACACATGCTTCACACGGTTCTAATGTCAAGATATATCAATTATATGACAATGCAGATTTAACGCACTTGCAATGGCTTCACATGTCAGACCCAGAAATTCAGTCTGTACTTTATACACAATACGCTGCTGCCAGTTCATTCCAATGATTAACAACTGGTGGCAGCAACATGCCATGGCGTTAAGAAGAAGACTGCAAGCTAGTAAACAAGGACATAAACAGTGGCTCAGTTCTGATGGGAATGACACTGAAGCCTCAGAGACTTTGAACAATGTCCAAGGTGACATCATCACACTAGTCTGAGTCCCGGAGGTTGTATGGCTTCTAACCCTGTCCGAGGAATGCAAGGGCATGTTGTGATATATTCAGTGCCACTGTATGTAGTTCAGCGAGCTGGAGTGTTTACTGTTTGTCGCCAGGTTATAAGTAAAACTGTTTTAGAACATATGTTGAAACAAAGACCCCGTCCTACGTTGAAAAATTAAACCTACTGCTGGTAAACCACATATGTGTTCACAGTTAAAGGAAACATCATCCGGCCTAATGCATGACTCCAGTATTATCAATTTGCTGAATTAATATTCGACTGTGGAATAAAATGCCTCGAACACGTCTGTGAGACCTCAGAGATACACACCATTTGTTTTGGTGAGAAACACTGAATGTTGCCTCTGTCTGCTTGTAAGAAAACTAAACAGGGTAGAAAATGTAGGATCTTCATTTTAGGCTTTCTCTCTTCGATTTTCCATGATCCACAACAAATGGCAGCCTCGGTTCATCAAACACACCTCCTATCTGTCAGTGTAGGGTTAGTCAAGCTCAGTCAAGAATGTGGTTAAAATAGGACTGTGAAAGAGAAGTTTGCATACTCTGTCAGATGTCTCCACGCCTCTTTAACCACATGGGAATAACACGGCAACGTAAACAGGTAATGGAGCTTTTAAATGCCATTAAAATGATAAAAGCGATCACCACGTCAAAGACAAGCAGAGTCTTGACATTCAGTAAACATCAAGATGCCAGTTCTGACTTCCCAGACTTTCTAAACTCATGCCAGGCATTCCGACCCAACCACCAGCAGAGAAAATTGAGTTTAGCTATTTACTAAAGTGGTCTGCAAACACACAGCGTGAGGAACCATGCTGATCAAACATGTCCAATAAAACAAACTCACTAAGTGTTACAATGTATTGAAGGGCTCTGGAGAAGGAACTGAAAAGTGCCTGATAGAAACAATAAACACCAGGAGGCGAACACACAACTAGTGATAATTCTTTTGAATTTCGCCAATGAGGCATTATTGAAAATGCCTGCGTGAACGTCAGCAGCGGGGGGCAGAAGCAAAAAAATACATGTTGCTTCACTTCATTTTTCTTTTAACTCCAACCATTCATCCCCTCCATTCAGACCTGGACTCAATCAAACAGTGACCGAGCTGCCAAGAATGATAGAGCTCCGTTCAAGGTGTGTGTGTATGTGTGTAAATCTGCTCGGCGCTGATCTTGCTCCCCTTGGTTATAGGGGGGAATTGGCCCGCGTATTCGTAGGCTTGATCCTATTAAGATTTAGCGGCAGACAAATGCAGCACATATGGTAATGTGCTTACGGCAGGCCAGTGGGGGACTACGCCTTGTACTCCGTCAGCCAAGGCCTTTTGATCAGAGGCGAGCATTAAATAGGGACAGTTTACTGCAGAAGGGAGTATAATGCAATTCATGGATTACAGACAGTCGGGTCTGAGTTTCACAAAACTCCTGATTCCTCTTCTTTGTCTTCACTGCTCCTCTCCCTCGATCACCCTGCATCATTGCAACTGTAAATCTGCTTCCAACAACAGGACAGAAACCAGATATGACAAGTTTTCAGTTTGTGTTTGGGACATTCCTCTTCTGTCTCAACACTCCAGCTCCAACGCAGCCCCCAGGACCCTTTAGGACGCTTTAATGTACCAGGATCCTGTTAAATCTGCCTGGCGACAGAAGCCGAGACCGAACTACTGTAGGTCAGCGGTCATTGTGTCTAGTCCCGTCACCTGTTCCCTGCCTTGCCCCTCTCGCGGCATCCCACATAGATCCACTCCTCTGCAGTCAAAACTCCTGTAAAACACCTTTACAAGTCTACTGAGAGCTTCCTCCAAACAAGGTCCTATCTGAGCGCCATCGCCCCCGTCATCATACAACCCCCCACTCCCTTTAAATCGAGTGTGTGACAAAATGTGCTCCCCACAAAACCAGGTCAAGATCGTGAACCTAATCTCCTCGGCTTGTTGGTGAGGATTAGGATGACTGTGTTTGATCTGGCAGGTGGTCTACAGGGAACGGAGGGAGGATGGGGGAGGGAGGGAAAGACGGGGAGAAGATTCATTTTCCATCTTGGAGCAACTCCTAGAAGGGAAGGCTTTAATCGGCCGATCCCATAGAACTCTTTTACAAGACGGAGCAAAAGATACATGCTGGCCTCGTAAAATGGATGGTTTTGTGCAGAGTCAAATGAAGGATTATAAGAATTCTCCTGCTGGGTGAAGATTTTGTAGTAGGGCAGAGGTGAATATGTATATGCCGTCATATCTGTAATGCTAACCTCTAAATAATGCATTTGCATTATGAGAGATATAGATTCTCAAACATGTCATTTAGGCACATACTGCAAGTTTGGCAAGAATCGCTCTGTTTAAAAAGTGTCACGTGCCAGTGATCAATGAGGAGGACAGCTCAGACAGTCCAGACAGTTCAACTCAGTGGTGAAGATGACATTAGACACACGCAGTCAGATTCGGGCTAATCCTCCTTGTTCTGTTCAGATTAAGAGCAAAGGGGGCCCTGCCAAAATAATCGCAGATTACTGGGGACAAACACAGTCTGAATGTCATGAGTCAGGGACTGAAACGTGACTCGGGGGTACATGCTGCTGTCAGGAACAGTCTGAGTGTGTTCCGGTCGCTGAATTCTTTTAGAGGAGGTGTTGTGGTGGAGTTCAGGGAGGTAAAGAGATGGCATTATTACGACATACTCCAGCCTAATGTTATTGTCTTCACGTGAGAGTTCTTGAGTGATCTGACAAGTACTTGGGTGTACTTTGATAACGTTATCATGATTTAGCATGACTGCATACCCCCCTCTGTCCCACTGACCCCATAACTCGCATTTTAGCAGCAATCAAGCCATATTTTAGGGGCTGCTCCTACAAAGCACTCTTTAGTGCCACAGGAATGATAAATGAACTTGACAGCTAACCTGCTTTACCCTCTGTGGCTCTTTATGGTCTGCCAGTCATGGTGTATAATGTGTATCATATGAGAGCCGGTCTGCCTCAGAAAACTCTTCGGTCTTTGATCCCTCACAGGGATTAAGAGAAGGGTTAGATGTGACTGACAGAACAGCCGAATCAGTTTCTGCCCAGCTGTTAAGTGAGGAGTGATGAAACCAGTAGGGCAAAGAGGACGACAGACAGTAGTAGACGTGTTTGAATATCTCAGCAGACTCCTTAATGGAGGGGATATGATTGAGACAAAGGGCTATACTTCTCAAGAAAATGTACATATACTGAAATAATACGTACATTCTCTGAATACTGAAAGAAGCTGAACTGAGTCAAAGGTCTTACTCATAACATGTTTTTATACACAAGTCATTTTCTCAGAAATACTGTAATGTAGCCTAAATCTACATAACTTGTAGAAAGGTGCAGAACAAAAGTATCTCTTAATCTTAAAAATATTATTATGATTGTGAATTAATAACTTATAATGTTGTCCTGTCCAATCGTATTGTTTTGTTTTGTTAAAAAGCCTGAGTTCTACAGCATGTGACCAGCATTAGCAACGTTAACTGATGCTATCAACCCTTAGCAACTATAAGTTCACTAGCCAAAGTTAGCAATGTTCATGTTTGCTTGCTAGCATTAGCAACGTCAGCTATCGCATAAAATTGGCAACTGCTTGAGGGGCCAGATGATTCAAACAAAAGGGGGGTTTTGACTTGAATGCAATGGATGAAACATTTAGTGGCTGAATGTTATCAATAACATCTCTAAAATGGGAACGTGAAAGAATGTGAAGTTTCAGTTAAAATGTTTAAGCTCAATGACTTTTAGGTGTCAGTCAAACTGTAAATCTTAAGCAAAGCCGAAGTATCAGTTAGATAAAAGAGCTCAAAGAAGAGTCAGTTGAAGATAAGTTATTGAAAGGAGGAATCATCAAAGAGCAGGTGATCAGCTGACCTGGACGTTACAGTTACAGTAAGCTCAAATGTTTAAACACTGGGAGATCGAACCACCGATTGATGCGTCATGATGAAGATGATCTGTCTGCTTGTGGAAAAAATGGTCAAAGTACTTGAAATGTCAGTTTAAACTGAAGCACTGAGGACAGCTCAAGTGCATGTAATGGAAACGTAGCTGGATTATGAGCGCTGACTGTTCTGATCCTGCTCTAATTTCTTGACACTGACTCTAGAAGTTGCATTATTATATTGCTCAGGTGCGCCTGTTATTTTGTCCTGCGGTGACTCAGCGTAGGCTCTCGCATGCACTATTGACTGACAACCATGGAGATTTTGTAAATGACTATATGAGATGAAAAGATGATTGCATGACATCATTTTGATATTCCAGTCACGTATGCAGACTCTACTTGGCTAAATCACAGTCTACAACTGCAGCAGTAATTAAGAAGGCAACTGCGCCTCTAATACCGTTGTCATGACAAACACATCTCACCTGCACCTCTGTGTGGAGACACGCAGGATTGGATGTGACATGCCACTATGATCTAACCCGCTGTGACTAATTCTTAAATGATGGCAATCAATAACTGAACGGACCAAACAGTAGATCCTTTGTGATGAAGTTTGAGATCCATCCACCAATCAATGCAATAGCCTGGGATGTCCGCCATTCGTCATGATTCTACTGGAAACTTATTGTGGTATGAGTGTCTGGTTATATTGAGTGTGTAGATTTGTGTGCTCATGGTCGAATATGAGTTCTATGTGGCAAGACTGTTTCCTTTTATAGTCGTGGAGCCACAGATTGATCAATAAGGATACTTCTGAATTAAACATACGTCATGAAACAGCAAGAAATATGCTTTTTTTAACTACATATCAAGAGTTCCTCAAATTCTCTTGACAGCTGGCTAATAACAACTCCTCCCTATAATTTGTGTTGACCGTCTTTCTTTTTGATTAGCCACAAGTGAAATAAAACAACAAAACAAACACTGTTAATTGGTTCCACCTTCCTGATCATGAGTGCTCCTCAGCTACAGTACGGAGGAAATTGCTAGTGTAAACACACACTCTTCAGGGAGAGGACTTTAAACCCTTAACAACAACCAAAGTTGTTCAAGCATCACAAAGAATTACGAGGTAATGTCAGTGTTTAACAAGACCCATGTGAGACTGGTCGTACCCTACAGCCAAGAAAGTGGCTGAAGTAACTCCTTTTTCTGAATATCCCATTGTAGACATTCCATTGTCCTGTATTGAACTTAAAAGGCTAAATAACTGCAGGCCAGGACGATTGATTAGCTGACAGACCAACAGTGAATCTAGTACTGTGTACAGTGGCGTAGGCAGAAATGGTACTCAGGGGGGGCCAGTGACAAATTAGGTGGAAATAAGGGCTTATAAAAACTAGAAAAAAGGACAAACATAGAGAAAACTGAAAAAACTATGAGACAATTTTTCCTTTTCATTCCGTATTACTACATGCTAAACCAAAAGAGCTCAGTCTATAAAGGCTGTCAACAACAGTATAGACCAAACCTGTCCATTATATCCTAATTCAGGCTAAACATATATTTGCCCCAGCAGAAAGGGAAGTGTATCTCCACGGCGCACTGCACTGTTAATTACTCATTTAATCTGCACAAGTAACACATCCCTCTGCATTCATCACCGCCATCGTTGCTTCAGTGCCATGGTCAGCTCACGGAAAACACCAAATGTTCTTTTCACGAATCAACAGAAAATGGAAATCAAAGTATGAAACCAACCAGCTGAGCAATGTTTGAAATGAGAAAGAACAACACATTCCTTCATTTCTATCAAGTCAACCACATACAATGAAATCTGGATGAAATGTAGCTTCTGTGCAGAAAAATGAGCAACCCATTTCACATAAACAATGTACCCTTTCAGCAGTAGGCCTATGTGGCTAATACACATTACTTCCTGTGAAATCCCATCATGAGCAAATATGAAGCAACAAAAAATCAGTAACACAACACCTCTACCTGCAGATTCCAGCTGCTCATTTTGAACATTTAGGCTCATTAAAGTTCAGTTTCTGGGCAACTGCTCTGGACAATTTTGGATCCGTGGATCGTATTTGAACATTACTAGAAAGTTTCCTTTATTGAGAGCGTCTGCATTTTCCCTGTGAACACGTAGGGGAATGTCCTGCTTGGCACAAAACAGTACAATATCCAGAACGACTTTTAAATGGTCTCGAATCCTCTCGATAGAAGTTAGTGAGACTTGGTCGATGGAGGCTGTGGCTTGTCTTCTTTCTCGACTCAAAGAACTTTGAAGAACTTCAGCCATTATTGTTGCTGCGATGTTAGGGCCAAATACGTTCCGGGTTGCAGGGTTCCTTCAACAGATCCGTTTTAATCAAATTAAACAAACACAACAAGTTAACAATAAATCAAGTTTATATTTATCAATTTTCTCTCATGAATCTTATGTATTTGTAATGTATTTTCTGTGGCAGAATATATTTTGATCAAACTTGGCTGCGTGGGTCAGTGAGAAATGTGGGCGGGCCGGTGCCACCCTGGCCCATTACTGGCTACGCGCCTGCTGAATTGTAAGAAAGTGAAGCAAAGGCCTTGAAACATCTAATAAGTCAAATAAGGTGTTCTGGGGATAACAAAAAGGGACTGTACATCTGCTATGAACCACAACATTAAAACAGGATCCCTCATTTTCGTGTAATGACACGCACAGAGCCCACTGCTAACAAAGAGATGTGCACTGTGGGATCTGGGTCTGCAGAATTATGTAGAATTACGTTTGTGTGAGTGAGCAGCAATGGGGGGACGTTCGCTGACCGTCTTGGCAGCTTTGAGAGAAAAAGAGCATGCTATTAGGAGATTTCCTCGTCTGGAGCATGGGGAGAGATAGTCTGTCTGTCTGGACTGTCAGCCTGACTGATGAGAGCCGTTATCAGGCGCATGTGTGTGAGTGTGTGTGCAGCGTGTGAGTGTGTGCGTGCATGCGTGTGCTGACAGCTACCTGGCAGAGAGCGCGTTCAGGTGTTCAGAAAGGAAAGATTTCGAGACATGCGGCTTTCAAGAATTGCTTTCTGGCCCAAACTGCAAGTCACATTCTCATTGTAGAAACAAGCGCGTGACAACATGAATCTGTTTGCCGAGTTAAGAAGAAGTTGGTGATGAATTAGATTAATAGAGGATTATGTGAGTTTGTGCACGTGTGTTTACCTTGGGCTGGTGCAGGAGCGCTCCCTGTACATGACCCCTCCCCCGCAGGATCTGGAGCAGTGGGACCACTGCGACCAGGTCGACCACTGGCCGTGGACCGCTCTCGGGCCATGCTCCCCGTGTTTGACGCACTGACCCCTGCGACACCACTGGAGAAAAAGAGAAAGAGAGGGAAATGAAAGAGAGAAAGACCCACAGAAATAGCTTTCTTATCAGGGCTTGAGCATTGGCCCGAGCTTCGTGCCTGAGTTTCCTGGCTTGGACAAATGCCCAGCACCACACCTGGACACTCAGACTCTTAAGCTGCAGCCAAGGCACCACACCCGGACCGGTCCAAGCCAAACCTACAAACACACATCACCACCTCTGTCCCTAACTGATATCATATTTCGAAATGTGTTCGGCTGTTCTCTGTCCAGCTGGAAGGCTGAAGAGAATCTCGCTTCAGCTGTCTCCTCTCCTTTTTTAGTTACTTTAGTTCCTGAGAATACTCTAACCAAAAGGAAAATTGTGGTTTATTATAACGTAGCTCTTATAAATTCAGAGCCTTTGCTTCTATGAGTTTTTATATGTTTTTACACACTAAACTTATAACTGCAGTGTGGGAATAGCTTGCCACCACCACAACAAAGGCTGACGGGTGGTAAACATCCCAACAGTTTATCTGAACCGCCCAAAATGTCAGTCATAATCTCTTAGACAGCACAGCACAGCCACAACACATCAGATCAAAGCTGAAGTAGGACGTCGGTCTTTAAACTGTGATGTGTATTCCCAACTGACAGTTTGAAAATGTATGTTTTGCCCTAAATACATACTAAATACTGCCAAGGTGTCAGTTTGTTGGTAATTTTGTTGGTTTGTCTGGAGGATCACACAAAAACTGCTGAACGGCTTCCACAAAACTTGGATGGAGGAAGAATCACGATCCAGAAGACATCACATGAACTTTTGGCATGAACAAGGCTAACAGGGACTGATCCAGGAGTTTCTTTCTGACATTCGGAAAGCAAGAAAGGAAAGCATTTCTGACGCTGGAAAACAGGGAGTTTTTGTTAATTTCTTAGGGAAAATGCATGGACGTCGATGAAAACAACTGATTCTTGATCATTTAAGTGGCTTATATCTATGAGTGAGTACAACCTGATGCAGATTTTAATTAAAGTCTATCATTCTTTCAAAACACAATGCAGATTAGGATTCCATCTGCATTGTTCTGTTGTCTGAGTGGTGTTACTTTGCTGTAACAGTTCTGCTGAGTTCAAGTTATAGTGAAGCAGTTGTCGGTGGTTTAAAATGTGGTGTGATACAGGGCTGCTGAGTTTGATATCAGCCGATGTATGCACTCTACTGAGTGCCATGCTAGTTTTCTCTTCAATAAAGCTGACTAACCTGGGTTTGTTCAAAGGAATCATTTTACAATTGGGGTAATAAGTTTACTCTCTTTCTTGCCAAGAGTCAGATGAGGAGATTGATACCCCTCTCACGTCTGCGGTAAATACGAAGCGACCACCAGCAGCCAGATAGCTTAGCGTAACACAAAGACAGTGAACGGGGGGGAAACAGCTAGCCTGGCTCTGGAAAAAGGGAACAAAATCCACCTAGCAGCACCTCTTTGGCTAACTCAACAAACAAACTCAATGTGTTGTGCTG
This sequence comes from Diplodus puntazzo, assembly GCA_963678695.2. NCBI lineage: Eukaryota > Metazoa > Chordata > Actinopteri > Spariformes > Sparidae > Diplodus > Diplodus puntazzo. Next base: position 39,826,481 of record OZ023155.1, on the reverse strand, counting down.
TGGGTGCCTCACTATGTCCTGTGTCTCAGCTGGGAGAAGCCACTACCTGAGGTCATGTCACAGTCTCAAAGTTACCGGGCAACCAGCAGACACGCTAGCATGCTACCATGCCTCGCTAGCGGTTTCCAGAAAGACATGAGTGTAACTTTTTGGAAGAAAGCAACAAATCGTATTTCCCACTTAGACTATTGGTTTTACATGTGTCTGATCATCTACAGTGGCCCAAAAACCAGGTTGTAATAATAATCTTAATACTTAAAGCATCAGTGACTGTTTTGTTTGTTTATCCTCTTGTATTTTTTGCCTGTGGTCATTCATATTCAAAACATATCTGTACTATGTCCATTTATTGCCAGTTAAAAATGTGATGTTAGAGCTCTGGTCAAGTGAAACTGTCAGGTGGCAGAATGAGTGGGCTGCTGTGTGACTTCTCCTCACCATGTCAGGACCACAGCCGGTGCCCTCTGCAGCAGGCATGAACTTCGTCTCACACCGGTGTCCTGTGCGATGACACCACAGCGACTTGCAGATGTCCTGTCAAACACACACACACACACACACACACACACATCCTATCAGATATGGTGCTTTTTTGTAACTGCAAATGGTTTCCTTATGACCATAAGCTTTTGGCATCACGTTCCTCCCCTCCTCCCTCTTCCTTGACCCAGCTGCACCTGCTTCTTGCCAGGACCACCATCACGCCGGTCGATCAGCCTCTCCCGCCCTGATAACCGGGGATAAGCTTCTCCACAAAGCCTCGGTGTCAAATCTAATTACTGTACTTCTTTAATGAAACGAGCTATAATTGCATGTGTCATCTGACCCAACAATACAGAGACAGAGCGAGTGAGTGAGCACAGAGGGAGAGCCGGGTCGAAAGATAGGCGGCAGAGTCTGGCAACCCGCCCAACTGCAACTGGCAACAAGAGAGAAGGCAAAAAGGAAGGAGAGCAAAATGAAGGAGAGACATCTCCGGTGCATGTGTGTGTCTGAGACTTCGTCCTCACGCTGATCATCTTCTCCGACACCGAGCAGGTGGTTGGCAGCCACACGGGCACACTGAAAATCATTGTATATGAGCCCATCAGGGACAAAAGCAGGGAGGAAAAGTGTGAAAGGCAGCTCCAAATCCACTGTTAATTAGAGTGTAGGTTAATTTACCACCCACCCACATTAACACGGCTTTAAGAAATGCAGATGTAGTATTTTCTCTTCTGTTAGGGAAACATAGCAGGGATTTAAAGAATCACCAATGCAATGTCATGTGCGCTAATCCGTCATATATACGATTTGGCAAAGTCCATTTCCCAGCAATTACAGCCCTGGAGAGGAAACCCTGCAGTACTTTGAACAGCATTTACATGTGAATCGACAACTCTGAATGCACCGAACGTAAAGGCTTATACCAAGAGCACAAGGCTTCGAGGGGGGAGCCCAGGGGGAGGCTGGGGACCCCCATTGAAATGATGGAATGCATTTTAATGGAGGGTCAAACGTGGGGCGTTCGTGGTTGTTATGCAAAGATCATGCTAATTAATAAAGTGCCAATTAAACACTCCATCATTAGCGCTGTAATGCAGACAATTGAAGCTCATATGTGATCCGGGTGCTCCATCTCATTACCGGGGGCTCATCTAGTGAGCCTTGGTGAAGGCAAAAGGACTCATGAATAATAATTGATGTAGGATTTTTGGTGTCCATGTAAAACCAGGACTAAACAACTGCTGTATAGATTTGGTTCTTTATAGCTGCAGGACGTAGGATTATTCTAATGAACTATTGCAGGAATGACCTTCCCTCCTTTCCTTGTTTTCCCTAGCGTATAGTGCTGCGTTGTATAGGATCAGATTGCTGCCATTTTTGCCAGAACTTTGTCCAAAAAAGAGTCTTCTAATGTTGACTATCAAGAGAGTAGAGCCAGACCGACACTTGATGTCTGGAGACGATTTCTAGTTCAAATTCCAAGTCAGATGAAAGAGAGATGAAATTACAACTGTGAGAGTTTCGCAAAAAAAGGGGAGAACCCAAAAGCAGACACACAGACGAGGGAAACAGAACGCTTCAAGATAACAGGGATAACTAACCATAACCAAACGGTGATGCCGATAGGACACAGCGGTCAGTATAAGCACATTTTTGACAGTAACCCCTAAAATGTGTACCTCTGTCTACCTGTGAAAACGATTTGTTACGGAGGTAGGACAATAAACATTATTGTCTAAAATGACATCAGAGCACTGTAGCAACAACCTTTTCTGGCCACTGCTCAGCATTGGAAGAGTATGTAAACACAACACAGACGTATTATCACCTTCGATATAGTTGATATTTGACAAATCCAGCAGATTTCAAAGAGTTTGGAGTTTTGGGCAGTTGGAGTAATGATATCCAGTAAACACTCTCCTTTCAGCTCTGTTTTGGTCTCCACTAACTGTTGAGGGAACTATGTAGCCCTTCAGCTGCTAATTGCTCCACTTTCTCTCCACCAGCTTGTTAGAGTTGGCTGATTGGACGAATAGAATTTGGCGCCCAATTGGAGTGCATCACTGGTTGTTTTTGCGGGTGATTGTTGTCCTTCTAGCTTGCCAGTTTTATGGTCCACCAAGAAAAACCGAGTGAGAGCCACTGCTCAGCTGAAGATTGTCATCACTAACACAACCCAGGAGCCCAGTATGCAGACAAAGAAGGAGTGAGCACACCCGCAGGTGGTTGGCAGGTGAATGAAACAAGCCAGGTTACCTTCCAGGACCTGTATTCTCGTCACTAGTATGGGGACTGTGGACTATCCTGCCCGCTGCACATGCACACTGATATGAATATATCAGCAGTCTCTGGCTGTTGGGCTGATGGTGGTCGGTTGCAAATGTTTTTCAGATTTTTTTGAACAGAGGAGCAGTGATAGTGAACCAAAACAGCACAACTGTGGGCACAAAAGAGCTTGAAACTGGTATAAAGCTCGACAGAGCTAGAGGGAACTGCAGATGATATAGACAACAAAGATGCATCAGTGTGAGTGAACCCTTTTACAGACAAGTTGTCAGTGTTAATATATAATTTTCGATGATAGCAGCCTAAAAACGTGGTGAATGTGCGTAAATTGGAAATCTCACCTTGACAAAATCAAGACCGCATAGTTTGGCCTTGGAGCCAAACTGCCACTTGCACTGTGTGTCTGCGTCATACAGCTGCCCAGGAAGCTGCTCGGGGTACTTGTACTGACCGATCTGCTTCGGCTCGTCCACCAGACAGGATGCCTGGGCTGTTCTGGTGAACACAGCAAACCACCCGCGTGTCAGAAAGAGAGCCACAACAACTCACTGGCAAATGTGAAAGTGTTCATGCACTTGCATGCAGCGTTGAGGCCTACCCAAGGAAGCGGCTGAGGTACTGTCGACTGCAGGTGGACCAGAAGAAGACCCCGTTGTTTCCAGCCAGAGTGGGAGACATAATGTTGCCTTCTGTTTTGCGACAAGGGTTCCCCTCGCCATCGTGTATCATCCCAAAACTGGAGGAAAAAATGAACAGTTTTTGTTGTGATGCTCAAGCTGATGTCATTTCCCCTCTAGCTTTTTTATATTTTACACTATATAATGAAAGGAAAATATAGGACAGAGTCATCTGAAAATTTCAGTGGACAGCTTTAAGCCCTGAGTCAACATGTTTCTGGGCATGCCTTCGATTTAGCTGGCTAAAATCATACGGAGTTTGCAGCGTATACATATTCTGACATATTATCACCTGGGCGACTTAACAAACACACTTTGTCGCTAGTTTATGTTGTGAGTGTGCCAAATAGCGAGAAGAGTTTTACCACAACATAAAATCCAAATATCAAAAATAAAAGCCATCCCATCTCAGTGGAAACGTACAAACAGAGTCAGAGCCGTGTGGCCTGAGGCTCTTTCCATTATTCTCTCATAGAGTGTCCCAGAGGGGATGAAGTAGTGCGCTAACGTAATGCTCTCACTGCAGGGTTCATTTGTTTCTTTAAAATCAGACCACATTTATGTCATTTACATAGCCACTCACAGTAGCATAGAACAAATATAGCAAGTGGTGCAGTGTACTGCTTTAATGCCTGACACACGTTCATCTGTTTGATTGTACAGGTACAATTCATGTGTCAGATTTGATTGTGAAAGCAGTTTTATAGCTGTAAAATACAGTACAGCTTTTGTTAAACATACTTGTGTCCCGACTCGTGAGCGATGGTGAAAGCCAAGCCCAGCCCTGTATCCTCGTTGATGGTACAACTCCTGTACTTGCTGCACATTCCACTGATGGGGGCAAAACCTGCGTAGACAAAGGAATGGGAGAGGGAAAGTGTATTTTATTTGGTTATTATCTACAGCAGGGCAGCAGTTACTGATCATTTTCATTATTTATAAATCTTCTGAATTTTTCCATGATTAAACGAGTACTTGATCACTCAGAAAATGTCAAAAATGTTCATAATATTATCTTCAAATTGATTAGTGTGTCCAGCCAACACTCTAAAACCCAAACACTCTTCATTTGCCAAATGAATAGCAAAGAAAATAAGCAAATTCTGACATTTAACAAAGTGGAACCAGAAGATAAATATAATTTTTCATTATAATAGTTGGCATTTAACTATTCAAACAAAAACTCTATATCTACTAAGGTTAACAAAATCAAATCTCAAATCTGTTACATAAAATCTTCCTGTCTCTTCTGCACATTATTTCTGTTGGAACCTCTGACAGATTTGGCAAACAACGAACATCTGTCACATTTGCATATTGCATACGTACATGCATGGAGGGGGATTTCACACTGGATGTGAAGTGCAACCTCATAATCCCCGGCCAACTTAACTGAAGTTTGCTCCCAGGCATTTATAGTCAATCACGTTAGATGGCTACTGCTGATGGCGGACCTGCCAGCATTAGGAAAAGATAAGCGATTGCAGAGTTGGGGTTTACAGTAACTGACAAGCTGATGAAAATATTCAGTAGTGGTCGATGTTTTTTCTTATTTTCTGGCAGCACATTCTCCCAGTGGACCCAAAAATATAAGAACATGTACGGTAGAAACATCAACATGCGGTTGATGAATGAGCCTTTGACTTTAAGAGCCAGATGTTAAACTTTAACAACGCTGGCAAAAATTTGGCTCACATATAACCGTGTTAGTGTTGTTGCTCTAAAATCCAATAGCTCTTGACATCTGTCCCAACCCGTCAATGCCGTCTTAGACAATGCCTATTTCTGTCACGGATGCAGAAGTTGCATACAGCTGATAAATCCTTTTACTTTAACTCCTGCCATTAATGACATAATGCGTCACGCTGAGATTGCAGGCAATTAGTGGTGTGAAAGCAATATGATTAAGATATTAGCAGGATTACCTCACCACATCGATGTTGTTCCAGCAGCCTTTACCTGTTAGAAGCCCTTAGATTCATGCGTAAACTGAACTTAAGCTCATCCATTTCTGCAACACTGCTCCCTTCACACATTTTCACACGGATTTGACAGACAACCATGGCAGGATTCCTTTTTAATGAGCTCTTTTCCCTCAAAGTGACAGTTAACCAAAGGGATTGTTGCACTTCTGGCAGAGGACCTCCAACTAAATGTGGCTGTTGGTCACAGCAACAAATGATCTTGAAATATATTCTGTTTGCGCCTGTCAAACTTCCTTCACTCCTGTTGTAATGGCTGCACCCTCAGCATCACCTCTCTGTGACGACAAGCCCAAAATGACAACATTTATGTCATGCAGAGAGCTCTGAGTTGTCATCACTAGACACAGCTCCCATATCTCACAGAACGGTGTTGTTTTACAACATACTGTCAACTGCTGTTTCCATTTGAGCTTGTAATCTGTGCACTGTCTCACCCAGAGTGTCACAGGGCTCGTTCTTCCAGGAGCAGATGTCCAGTCCAGTGAGGAGAATAGCATGGTCATGCCGTTTACCACCTTTCCCCACCAGACCCGACTGCCACTGACAGAAACTGTTGAGGGACTGGTCGGCATGGTGATTGATGGTCAAGCCCAGCTGGAAACGGAAAGGAGAGAAATAAAGATATGTTAGGAGGGTTTTATTTAATCAGTGCTCCGTGCAAAATGACGTATTTTTGCTGAATTGTTGTCAGAATCCACTCACCGGGTCCTGTTCCAGCAGTAACAAGCTGACCACCACAATGTTGATGTCTGTCCCAATGGTGCCATCTTTGAAAAGACTGGAAACCTGCAATATAGAAGATTACAGTTTTACTAATAAAATCCAACACCTGTCAAATCTAACATTTATGTCCCCGCTTACTGAGAGAAATATAAAGTTCAGCCTTACGCAATCTTATCTGGATTAGCTTACAAGTAGAGAAGCAGAAGAAGCTTCACCTCCTTGATCGTGCACATGTCTTTAATTCACAAAAATAAAACGGCAGAAGGTCCAGATCTTTACACGCTTACAACAATCTTGTTAACCTGCATGGTGAGGCTCATGAGTCTGATGGAGGTTACTGAAGGCATCCATGGGCTACTTTGTCTTAGCTTTGCTAGCTTGGCTAGCTTGTTTACTTTAAACAGTGCTTAGGTGTGAGGACGTGAATGATACTGTCCTTGGAGAGTTTGCAAAACTCTCAAAACTGCGCACTCACATCCACAGTCTGATCGACCCACCATCATCTGCCAACATATACAGAAGTATCCGCTGCTGTACCAACAGACTACAGAGCGTCTTCTTTAATCAGGCTGCGAGACTCCTCACTTCATCCTCAAGAACATGCTAGCAGATAAGCTCACTAGCATTACAGCAAGCTCTGCTACCAACCTTAGTCACATGACTCTTGCCTCGCTGGTGATCGGGGTCCCGTGTTAGATGAACAAAAGTTGGGAGAAACAGAGTAACACAACATATTTTCCATGTTTCATCTAGCTATCATAATCTCATATGTTACACGGCACCTCCTCGTTTCCTTCTACTCCCCTGTCCCACCCTCACCATATTCATGACGGTGAGGACGTAGGTGGTGACGTTGTCCCTGCCGTGTTTCTCCAGCATCTTCCTGTCTGCCACCACCAGGGTCTCCACGTTCAGGCCCCCCACCCTGTTGGAGTTAATGGGCGATCTTCTTGCCCTTCCTGGCCCTTCTGCCTCAGGTATCGCAAACTCGTCAGGCATGATGAAACGGTCCTCAGCGGGAGGCTTGGGAGTGTCTAGGAGGGTAAAAAGGGAAGGACGGAAGGGAGGGGAGACGGAGAGAGTATGAGGGCGAGAGACAAAGAAGAGGGAGAGAGACTTGGCAGTGAGGGTCAAATGAATGAACTTTCTTTTTCCTGGCTCGTGCCAGGTGATAAGAGAACAAGCTCTGGTGTTGAAAGGACAGGAAACTCACTCCCCACGCTGCTTCCTACCGCTCACCACTAGAAGGAAAGATAAAACTGTAAACTAGCCTGTGGGCTGGACAGCCTCAGTCTGGTGTGGCCCCTTTTCAATGGACGCACAGCACACAAAAACATCTCCTAAGGACATTAATCTTTCTATTGAATTTCATATTTTATGATATAAAGTGGTGATAAAACTGCAACAATGTTTTATGTTACACATTACTGTGTGAGGGCCCATCAGCCCGTCACTTCTCTTCCTCAACATAAACAATGTTGCCATAATGATCAGATTGTGAAGTGTAAGGAATATATGGTTCCCTTACATACATTGCTTGCGGCGTCCGCAGAAGTGTTGCCTCTGCAGCTTTCCATGCTGGTAGTCGTGGTGTTGATGATGCTGCTGCTGATGGTGATGTTGAAGGTATGGGTCGTCAGGTCTGGAAGAGCTGGTGCTAGATGTGCTGGTAGATCTTCTGTGGATAATGTGTTCGGCTGAGCGTTTGTAGACGACATGTGGGTGGTGGCCGTCGGGGGCGCTGTAGTTGTGTTGTTCAGCCAGATGCTGGGGTAGTGGGGCGATCAGAAACTCCTCCTGAGACACACGGATCAAACCTGACTGGAAGAGACAAACATGAAAGGAATGGACAATGAGTAAAAGCAGATTGCTCACAAAAGCCACAGAAATATTTCCAGATAAATGTATTAGTACTTTTAAAAGTGAAGTAACCAATTTAACTACAAAGAGTTGACTCTAAAGTAACCTTATCTTCACCTCCAAAACGTATTGTCGCCTTACATTGCTTTTTCATCCTTAGTTACACTTAGTTTTCACAGCCTTGTACATACAGTTAATATTATTGAGCTTAGCTGGTCACTTAGCTCAGCTGACGTAGCTGGCTGTGTTTTATTTACATTTGGTGCTTTGAGGCGCTATCAAGTGACTGAAGTAATTGATGTACACTGTCCGGCGAAAGCCAGCAGTAAAGCTCCAATATCATTGGTCATGAACTGGTGTTTATTCAAGTGTTTTTCTTTATTTTAGTAGCCAGCTAGGCTAGCTGACTGGCTAACCTCATTAGTGAGACAGTTATCAAAAACAGTAAAAAACAATAAAATCTAAAAACGAACAGTAACTGCTGTTAACAATATGATACAAGTTAACTGTGGCAGGTGAAGTATCTAACTTCAGGATGAAATAGCATGTCAGTCGGAGGCGTAGGTAACGTTATGTACAGTTTACACAGGAATAGGAGGGTAAGTGTGCGAGTGCAGAGAGGCACCGGTGGCAAACGTGTGAACTGTATCAAATGGTTCTTGAGTTGCTGCTTTCAATGACAACCTGTTTGGTCCATACACAGACAGACAACAGACAGTTGCATAATGACATAACATCCCACTGTACATACCTATCAAGCACCTCACAACCCCCAACACTCCCAGTCTGCTCTACCTGACCGTGACAGAGCTGCAGTGTAGCTGGATCAGCTGTCGAGTGAAGCCAACAATCCTTCCTACTCTAACCAGACATTTACCTCCAAACTCGCCCTGATCAGCTCCACACACACACACGTACCAGCCAACTCAATCCTAACATTAGGCAGATGTGTGCAGTTCAGCACCTTACAGCTGTTTCGGGGAGGAGATGTCTTATTTAGTGGGATTACGCAATAGTGTGAAATTCAGATTTCACGGAGAGCCCAGATTTGTTTTTAATTGATTTTAGCTAAATCTAAATCATGTGTCCAACCAGAATGAGTTTGTTCCAGGTTACGGCTTTTCTTCATAACAGGGTTTACTCAACGTGGACCACAGTGCAGTGCTTGGTGTTGACATATTCATATCAGTTTCAACATTTGTTCCTGGCTTTGCTTCTAGTCCACTTTCTCAAAATAAAGCTTATTGTGTGACTGTTTTTTTTTCCAATATGTCATTCAGTTCAGAAACGTTTTTGGGGTTTTTTTGGAATCGATTAATACAACTGAATGGGAATTCAAGACGATTTCTTGATGAGGATTCTTTGGCTCCTGGAAATGTTAATCACAAATCTAAAATCAAAATCTAAGTTGTTTTAGCTCATTGGCTACCTCATATATTCCCTGGCACTCACTAATCTCATATCACATCATATTCACATCAACAATTTGACTTCACTGCTATAGAAAAACAACAAGCCCGGCTTACTATCACACTGTCACAGCAGCAGACTATCTCAGTGTTTTGGGTCTCTGTTTTTAGTCGAGTGGCCTCGGCTGCCCTCTGAACTGAGACGCCGAGCTGCTGAACCCTAAACATTCCGTCTGACCACGGAGTTCTACCTAATTCACTGCCAGACCCACCAAATGCACACAAAATAGCTGTGCAATCAATAACACACACTCACACACAAACCCGTGCGTCTATAAGGGCATGGACTCAGTGAACTTATCAGAAACATACACACACACACACATATAAACCCATTGACCCGCTGACCTCTGACATTTTTGTGTATATGTGAGTGTGTGTTCCATCTACTTCTCCAACAACCTACTGACAAGTGTGTGTGTGTGTGTGTGTGTGTGTGTGTGTGTGTGTGTGTGTGTGTGTGTGACAGGACCCTGCTCCTGTTGAACTGACCCCATTCCCCCAGACTAGCAGGTGGCAAAATAAACAGAGGCAGGACAAGAGGGAAGCCATGGCGGGGCTCTTGTTGTCAAAACAGTGCCTGGATACATGGCAGGCTGCCATCATCAGCCCCATCCAACTCTCAAACCATCCTTCCATCTATCCATCCTTCCATCTATCCATCCTTCCATCCATCCATCTCTCGAACCGTCCAGCACATCTTTCATCCATCAATAAATCATCCTCTCCTTCCATCAATCTTCCGCGGTGCGATGGGAAGTCTTACAGGAAGTCAGCTGTCAAACTTCATTATTTTGACTACATGTAAGGGTCCACACGGTCCCGTGGTCAGGAGTTTTGTTCTGCAGTGCCAATGGTTTTAACCTCAGCACATCAATACCTGCCAAAACTACCCTGAGCTAGATACTTCACAGCCACCTGCCCCCGCAGCAATCGCACTGAGAGGCTCAACCTGCAAGCGCAGGGGGGAAGAAAAATTCCCCTCTGGGTCGTGAATAAAATATGTCGAATCATAGACTCGAATTAAAAGAGAGAGAACGGCATTTCTTGGCAAAAATGACTGCAGCTCCCCAAAATAGATTGGAATTCAAAACAGAGCTGGAGGAGGTCAAAGGAGGTGTCTCCCATCAGCACACACTGCTGTCACCTCTCATTTGACCATCTTTTTATCTGTCTTTTGTCTGGCTTTTACAACTCACCTGACACGTAAAAACAATCATTAAATATTCCTCTTTCAAAGATGATGCACTCAGAATTTTATTTTCCTTTTGCTGACAGCTCCTTCCGTCAGAAGTTATCAGTGTAATCATTTCATCATTTTTTTTCTCTCCGCCCGACTAACACCTTTAAAACAGTACACTGACCTCATTAACATGACATAAGCTTGTACTTCATTATGAGATTATGTTGTTTTACGCTTGTCTTTTCACTGTACACATCAACTAATGCCATCATACAAAGGGAGTGTAATTAGTGACCAACACCCCACCTGCCTGGCAGCCACAGTGTTCCAACAATAACAGCGTAAAAATTACTCACAAGAACTACTACAAATCCCATCCATTACATTTCTCTCTCTCTCTCACTCACACACACACACACACACACACACACAGAGACACACACTCTTTTGCTGTCTCAACACATCTGCCAGCTCTCCTCTGTCTTTTCCGGCTGTTAGCAGAAAGGAAAGTTCAAGACAGCCAAGACAGCCAATATAACCTGCTGCTTTGTAGAAAGTCACATCGAGGTAAGTGATCTCCACTGCAAAGCTTTCACTTGCTGCAGACTTCACTCTCTGTCACACTGAGGTAAAGAACGTAAACCCACTGCATAGAAATAGAGGACAAAAACATCGAAGTTTCCTGTTCAGTAATAAGACAAGGCGCCCCTGTTGACCGTCGCTCCGACAACAAAGTGTGTGAAAGAATGTAAAAAGTGTTTCTGTAGGGAATATGACTGGAGCTGGACACAGCCAGGTCACATACAGTACATGTGTTAAGGATGCGTCAACTCCTGTCTGTTAGTTAAAGAGGCTCTATGTAACAATTTGTAGCAATTTATATATGTATTAATCACTTCTTTAATTGGCCGTATGTGAGCAGAATGTGATGTAACGCTAAAAATGAAACCCTCACCTACAGTCTTGGTTGCCTATACAAGCCAGTGGAGGATTTGTTTGAGTTGTGTTAATGCTGCTGGACTGTTGATGTCTTGTGAAGGACTCAGCAGTTCAGAGGATGAGACATCATGCAGGTTCTTTAGTGTCAGGAGCTGATGTTAAGAAATAGAGTCCGCTAACTTTGACTATCGACCGGCTTCCAGCACAACACAGAAGTTCCACAGAGCCCCTTTAAGAACAGTGTTTCCCACACATTAACTCATTTGCGGCGATCCGTCACAATATCAATATTGGCCGCCACATATTGATTTTCATTTTTTGGAGCTGCACATCCTGTTCTCACTCACTCAAGACAGCGCATCCTTCTGTGAATAGCAGGATGTTATATACATGTACGCTGATACAGTGGATGGCGGTGTTGGTTTTAGTCCGCCGGTTAAAACCAACGAAGAAGAGGAGGACTATTTAATGCAGTTGGCTTGACTGTAACTTCCTCTGCAAAGAAGATGGCTGTCCTCATCGTCGAGGTCAAGCCCCCACAAAGAGCGCCAGGCCTTGAAGCCAGGTTTTGTCGTGGCCAAGCCGTGCAGCTACATCATCATGTGATGCACTGGGAACTTTTTCCCAAAGCTAACATTTTGAAAGACGTTTCTGTAAAATGGTAACAAAAGCCTCACAACCCCCATGAAATGACTCGTTTTACTGTCAGAATTCTGGCAATCCGGTCCAATAACATTTGGAGAGTCAATAAGACAATAAGACGCCCAGTTACATTTTATCCCCATCCAAGTTAGCACAGCGCTAAACCGGAAGTTAGCCAAGTCTCGAGTGTGCATGCTCTATGGACAGCCACCGCCGCAATCGTAGTTGTAAACTCAGTTTCACATCTGAAACTGTGATTAAGATTGTGTTTGCATTCATGTTTAAAAACAGCTTCTTGCAGATTATAGATTTCCCGGTTTCAAACCTTCTGAATAAACATGTTTTTGCCAGTCTTGTTTCCTGAAAACACATTGCTCTTGTGCTGGCCTGTGCACTCAATGATGTACGATGAAAAGGATGGATCAGCTGTATAGAGTTTCACAGAGTTCACAGGCACCAGAGAAAGGCTGTGGCTGCAGCTGGAGCGTTGATACAGCAGACCTCTAGTTATCTCTGTACATTAACACTTGGCTAGATTAAAGGGATGAACACTCTCTGCTAAACACCGCTTTACTTTGCTCCCACGTTAACTGGCCGACTCTCACATCCTGGACTCTCACACACAGATTCACACCGTCAGATTACAGGTTGACCCAATTCACCTCAAATCAATGCCATCAGTTCCTACACGAGGGTTAAAACTCTCTCGGGTCTTTTCCTTTTCTCAGAGGAGCCACTACAAACAAAGAGCTCTGTGTCTTTGGCAGCGTAAGGTTTTGTGTCAGCAGAGGCGGCATCTTCAGCTCGTCTCTGTATAAACTGAATCCCCTTTTAAGGTTTCATACCATGATATTATAAGGCAAATGAGTAAGTGCTTACATGCTGTTAAAGACTAGTGCCGAGCAGCGAGAAGCCCCAAGCTGGTGATTACCGAGCTCTAAAGCACATCTGCACTCCAGCTCAGCAGAGAGTCACGTGAACACGGTGTGTGGTGAGGGGGAAATCATACAGGAGCAGAGAGGCCCCTCGGGCATCCAAACATATTCAGTGGAATCACAATCTGAGTAATTACAGTTTGCTCAAGTGAATTATGTGTATTTAAAATGGGTTAAGAAATGGGTAGAGAAGAGATGGTAATTTGGGATTTTGGATCAGAAGAAGATGGCGCGGCAGAGCCAAGCAGCCAATGAAAGGGCAGAACATTGGCTGAATTTTCCGTCTTTTTAACTTTAAATGACTGTGTTCCACAGCCCGCTGCAGAATCCACAGAAGTACAGCTGCATCAGTGGACTCGGGCCAGGTCATTTGCAACCACTCCATTAGTGATAGATGTCCCTCTTCATGCACAACTGATTAGGATCACAAGGTGTCAGTAGCCAGGGGTCTTACAGTCCTTGTTTGGGCTCACTAATGGTCTTTGAACAACCTTCTGACACCTCCTGAGCACGTCTGGGGAACACAGCAGAGGTGGGCACACAGAAAGAGAGATGGTGTTGGATGAGTCTTTTGTCATCTGGAGGCATCGGGCACGGTCCCACTCGTTATCCCATGTAGACACACAGCAGGGAACAGGAGGGCTACTCCCACAGCGGCCCATACAAATGGAAATGTCCTCCTTCTAAGTGTGTGTTAATTGCACTCTAACTTGGTTACATTGCCACCCTTACACTTTCACAGCTTAGAAACACAGTGCTGCTGGTTAGGGTTAGGGTTAGTGAGAGGGAAATTTACATCAACTCAAAGGTTTTCAACGCAGCTGAAATGCTGATGAGATAGCAACTTTTCCATTTTCCAGCAAACGCAGAGGAGGCTGCAAAGGTGGAGCTTACAGAGATGGATGTCTACCGTACCTGCCCATCACACCCCAACACCCAGAGGAGGGGCATGAACTGAAAGTTGCAAAGGAAGCCAAAAGACTAATTTGTTGGAAAACAGTGTTTCCACAGTAGGTCATCATATCCACTGATGGTATAATGATATATCCAAAGGCATGGAGTCATTTGGTCACCGATACTTTCACTTTACTTCCCATTTTCCCACAAATTTAAACATTCCCTTGAGGAAAAACATGTTTACACCTCCATCAGACCAAATAGTATGTGTTGCATTGTTTAAAATGTAAATTCCTTTGAAAATCTAGGATACCGCTTTCCACAACAATCATGGTTTGATTGAATTGCCAGCATTCTTCTTTCTCAAATTTGTACAATTAAGGTTAGGAGTGCACAGTAAGTACGACCCCTATTCAGAATGGCCACAAATACAAGAAAGTTCAAGGTTGAAAAATGCCCGAATTTCTCTTCAGGCGAGTTGAAACCCCTTCTCCAGAAGGTCAGACAGAGGAGGTCTTCTGCTAATTAACTCTTCTAGCTAGCTCGCTAATCCTTCTGCAGGATGACTTGAAATCAGACAATAATGCCTGTTAGCTGTTTTCTCCACATTCCTCGTGTTCCTGCTTTGTCAGCTTTTCATTGTTTCTGCTTACTGCACCACTCCTCTTTTGCTCTGATGGAGGCAATGTGATTTCAGAAAAAGAAGAGAAAGACAAGAAAATCTGGAGCACATTTTGAACAGATGCAAGAGATTATCATAGATTTCATTGATAATCTCTCTTTCTTTCACATCGAATTTATGATTTCCAATAAAATTCTTACTGTTGGTACTCATCACACACCAGGAAATGTTTACTGTTCTGCCTGTTTATTGTTCTCTTGTACAATGATTGACTACCAATGCTTTATGCTGACTGACATCCCACTGCACCTACAGAGGTGGACGATAAAAGACGACGTTCAAGTAATGCAACAACACTTTGAAAGACCATATATCCATCTTTACTGGGACCAGCGTGGCATTTGCCCTCTGGCCCCCAGAAGCAACCATCACTGTCTTGAATGACACTAGCCGTTTTTATACTGGGCAGCAAGCTGCCAATTGGCCGTCCTTTTTGCAGCTAGGTCTGTGGATTTAGACAGAAGGCGGTAAATTGGGGGAAATTGGGGTCCACCACTTTGACGCTTCAGAGGGTTTACTTTTTTCCACCCCCATTGCTATGTAAATCCAAGCCCTCGATGTGCCGGCAATTGCTTGAGATGGGCGGAGGTGACGTGCACTGTTGTGCAGGCCACAGCCGGGGAGTTTTAAAACCAGGAAACAGCTGATCACAGCAGTCAGTCCATCACTTCACCCGCAGACGTTAAGATGAACAACTGGACAGCGGCTGAGATCCAGGAGATGTTAACGTCTCCTCGGTCTCTGTAGCTGTCTTCGTTGTCCGCTTGTTGTTGTGGCAGCAAGCTACTAACGGTCCCTCCTTTCAAATTAAAAGCCCCCCGCTAAGAACCCAGTTCTAAACTCCGATGGGGTGCAATGTAAAGCTCTTATTTTGAAGACAAATTCGTCCAAGTTAACCCTTACATACTGTTCGGATCAAAATTTGACCCCTTTAGACATTTGACATCAGTGAAAATACTCTAAACATCATTCTTTTAGCTTGAAATTTGATGATTTTCCTAAAGTGACCCTAAATACACAAAAATGAAAATATTTAAAAATGTCATACTTTTGTACAGGTGCAACAAATTTTTGTACACTGAGGCTGTTTCGGGTGAAATTTGACCCGTATCTGTTTAGATGGATTATAGATCTACCAGTGTGGGTCAAATCAAGGAAAATGGTGGTATTAGGGAATTTTGAAACTGTAAAATTATACAGGGTATGTTTTGTGTGCATTCTGTATGGGACAGTGGTGACAGTGGCTCAAGGGGAGCTCAACGCTGTCATGAGAACTGCCTGTGTTCCTACCAAATTTGCGAAAGACACCTGCTGGTCTTAGAGGGGGCATGGGGAAACCTCGAAACAGTGAAATAGTAAAACAGCATAGGAGTGGTCATATGCACATATGCACAACCCTGTGACAACTTTTTTACATCTCATGAGCTTGGTCAGGCACTCCTCACGAAAAACATCACAATGGTTGGCACAGTGAGGCACAACAAACCTGAGCTGCCCCCGGCTCTGCTCACGACAAGGGAGAGAGAAGTTACAGATATAGTTTCAGATTGTTCATGTCATTTTCCAGTTCAATAAAATATGTTTAAATCATTATGGCTTTCATGTTTTTATGTCTTATGTAACAGAGGACATGATACAGTGCAATACTGGATGTTTTTCTCCAAAAACGAGTGTTGTAAAACATAAGAAATACACTCTCCCTGCTCACTGAAACATTTAATAAGGGTTAATTATACATTTATCATGTGATATAGGTTATTTAGACATTCTAAATAGGGTCTGTAGTTTTAAAATTTGCTATAAATACTTCCTATAAGGGAATTCTTGGTCCGGGTTAATTTTGACCGGGACCAAGACCATACTGGACCATACCAAGACCATACTGTGAAGGTGTAAAATATTAACAGTATGTAAGGGTTAAGAACTCATTATCGACATGAGGCACCAAAACCTCCAGTGACAACAGGAACTCATACTCTTCTTCACCAGTAAAACCTTTCCTTGTCCGACAGTCTGAAACACTTTGACAGGCAAGTGTGCTAAAAACCAGTTGAGGTCAGGTCTTTAAGGGCCTGAACACACCAGACCAGTGATCAGGATGTCATTAAGCATCTGGGGCCCCAGCTTTGGCAGAGCGTCCTAACTGTTGGCAGCGGTCAGCCCTTCGTTGGCAGCCTTTCTGCAGACTGAATATGTTGAATCAGTGGCGGACTCCGCCAGCGAGAGGATTCACTTTGATCGACAGTTACGCAAATAAGTACGTAAGAACAGAAACAGAAAATGAAAGGGAACGCTCCTCGATCCTGTCACCGTAGTAACAATGATTTCAGCCGTTGAGTGCAGTTTCCCATTTTTCAGTTTCTGCCTCGTCTTTCTTCTATCACAACCAAAAGACCAGAGGCTTACAACACCACTGCTATTTGAAACATTTGCTCAATTTTAAGTGGCTATATTGGTAATAATGGTGTGAAAATGGTAGGTGAAAACTATTGTAACAACAGTTTGTGTATTCAGTGTCCCTTAGTCTTCTGGTTGGCGGCTTTTTGAAGACTACCACCAGAAAGTTATTTGCTCTCATGCAGGTAACGAATGCATTGGCTAGTTGGCCTTAGTCCTTACGGGGTGGTCAACTGGGTGATGCAGCAGTCAGCCTTTGTCGCCACACGTTCTTATCCTTAGTCGATCCATTTGTTGTGTCTGGGCCCTAACATTAAACAGCACTGTGCTTTACTTAAGAAAGACTTAACTTTTATCCACACCGTCCATGACTATATAAAAAGACAGGAAAATACACAGATATAATAAAACTGGCACGACCGGCTTTACCGTAAGCCTGGACCGTTTTACTATGGCACCATTAAATGCTGCTCAGCGGTGACAATAGTAGGTCATATTTGATGAATGGGCTCTGTTTGTAGGAATTGCAGCATCCACTTCAAGACTTCAACACCAGCCATTAGTCTTGTGTGAGAAAGACCTTGTGCAGACGAGAAAGGACGTGCAAGCACACACACATACACACACACATACACACACATACACACGCACACAGGCTTTCTGTTTTTTCTCGGGCTTTCACACACACAACATCCCACACCCATGCTGAGAGCCTGACCCCCCTCTCCTGCTGGCATCTAACAGTGGGCACTACATCACTGTCAGCATCCAGACCACCAGGGAACGGCTCCGGGCCACTCTCCTCTTGTAGCGCCAAGCTCTGAGCTCCTCTGTGGCCCAGCCCAGTCGCTGAATTATGGCCAAGCCAGAAAGGCATATTGTAGCAGGGAGACGTTCCAATTTGTTGGCCTTTACAGAAAACAGACAGGTACAAATGGCCCAAGTGCTGGCTGGAAATCGGTCATTCAAGTGTCATTTTAACTCTGCTAAAGCCTGAGGGATCTGGAGCACACTGACAAACACATACACATCATATGTCGTGTCCATTCCCACCCTACAGATGAGTAATCATATATTGTCTCCATGAAGAGTCTAATGGGATTACAACAGCTACGTGTGTTAAATATTCAAACGGAGTGTTTAAGTATTTGTCTTCTGGCCAGATATCTTTATGTTCCAGATGTCGTGTATGGACACTTTTTCAAACTATTTGAATGCCATTTCATAATTCAGTATAATACAGCAGGTTTGGAGTAGAATTTACTTTTAAATCATCAATTATTCCTGAAACACATATTCAATTTTACAAAAACAACCAAGCCAGCAGCAGTTTTGCAAATGAGGATGTCACATTTTCCCAACAAGTAATGGAGTTCAACCTCTCATATATTCACACTGCGATGTGTTCTGCGACCACAAAGACCTCCAGAGGCTGCAGTCCATCCAGCATCAATAGCAGGGCTCGGGAAAAGAGCAAATGCTTTTTTCACACCACAGGGAGCCCCATGTCTGGTGGAGGCAGACAGAGAGAGGTCGTAGGTGGAGCTCCCCTCTTACAGCAGTCACTGATGGCTGCCACAACATGCGGCACCGTGTCAACGACGGCCATCAGGCAGGTTTGATCTAAGATGAAGGGAGTTGAAGGAGAGAAAAGAGCGTGGGTGTGTGTTGACACGTCCTCTTGTGTTTTTTTGCTCACACATGGGTGCACAAACACACATCCAAGCCATTAAAGGTGACACCCGGGGGTTACGGGGTCATAAGGCCCACTCCCAAAACACATCAGGAAGTCTCCAGAGCTTATCCCAAAACCAGACTACAGCAGGAAAAACATGACTACATACAAGAGTGTGGGTGTTTCCAGTTGGATTTATTGGATGCTCAATAACATGCATTGAGACACTTTGAATCATAGCATATGAGAATTAACTGATTACTGGTGTGCAATTAATTTCACAAATTGACTATGAAGTCGCTGAAATCTGCAGAAGCACTTTGTTTCTCTCAGTCTTGCCGTAGCTGTTAAAATATGTGGCTAAGTTGAAACAAAGTCACCTGCTGAGTCAAATCAGGCTGTATCAGTGCGCCTGCGGTAAACCCTTAAGCTGACCAGCTACTTCAAGCAAGAAGAGACGACATATGCTAATCACTGTCATTTCACTGTGATCTCTTCAGCTTTTACTCACAACTTTATACCATCCACCGAAAAGGCAAATAAATGACACTGCGCTTGTTGTATCAACCTCAGGACTACGAGGAAGAGGACAACTGATCACTTGAATGGCACCTACAGGTCACTATGAACCTGAGAGCTCAGTTTCCATAAAGCCAAACCTGTCTCTGACCTGGCCTGCACGGGCTTGGGAAAGGTGGCAGTAAAGGTCACGGTCAGCTCGGCCACAGCCTGACAGACGGCCTGGCACGGTGGGGTATCCAACACACAACTGTCTCAGTAATGAAGACTGCAGAGTCGTGACCCCGCGGCGTTATTTAAAGCAGCCATACTGGGACACACTTCATCAATGATGCAGCAAGTGTATATCTTAAAGCCAACCCAGTCTGATGGAACACACGGACTGAAGTGTTTATCAGTCCAACACTACGTCATCTACTGCTTCGAGATGTAGATGAATAGAGAAAGTTAAGCTCAGCGACAATATAGAAATCCCAACTTAAGGTCACTTAATTGAGAAAATGTGATGATGAGCTTTTGTATCTTGACAGGCCAGACTGTTTGTTACACATCCACCCTTGGAAACAATTCAGAAAAGACTTAACAACCAATCAGATCAACAAGCCGTACAACATAGTTGGAGAGTGTCACATTAATCTCTTAGAAACTGTGACGGTTAATTAAGATTGTCTTCTAATATAACACATTATTTAGTCCAAGCTATTGGTGAATTTATAGTGACAGATTAATCACAACTGAGTTTCTCAGAATTGCCTTAGAACACTGCAAATCCTATGGTGTTTTAATCAATTTGAGTATTTGTCTATTTACAGCACTTTGTCCGTACAGCACTCATTCAAAAGCTGCAACATTTCTTGTTACATTCCGAGCATATACATATAGAGTGACTATTTTTCTGGCAGTGCAGGTCTGTGATCTGCCCTCATCACCCCAGAGAGGAGAATCCTACCCTGGGAAGGAGCTGGAGGGACAGAGTGGAGCAGTAAATCACTCCTCTTTTCTGCATTCACACGAGTGGCGAGCGGCTCCGAACTTGCACAACGTAGTAAGAACCTGTGAGAGCTCAGGTTGACACCCCTCCAAACGCGAACCCACCCCCATTCACATGAGCCCGAGAGGATTGGGGTCAACCAGCAGAGCGACCTCGGATGAGAAACCCTCAAAAGAAGAAAGAGAGAAGACCCCCGCCCGTCTCACTCGCCTTACAAATGAGAGAGCATTAGATCTGAAATGACGTCCTTTCATCTCTCATGCACAAGAGAAAGAGACAGCTTCACTTAGATACATGAGCAGGGAGGTCCAGAAGGATCGAGAGCGCAATTAAAACCAACAAATAACACCATATTCAATTAATGGGGATTTACAGTAGAAAATCCCTCTTTGCACCCATACATCCATTCTGCTCTGCTCTTAATACCATCTCGCCCTGGCCCTCATTTAAACAGCTGAATCCCACTTCCATCTGCTTGGTCCGGGTGAATGTCTGAAGGAGACCCTGCCTCTGTTTGGCCCACTATCTGGTGCTGACACCTCCTATTAACAAGCAGGTCAAGTCCAACAACCCTGTTTCAGACACTTTCTTTTTCGCTTCTCTCGCTCTTTTCGGCGCTGCTGAAAGGAGACAATGACATGAAGTACGAGGAAGCTCCTTTTCATTCTTTCTCCCCCTCTCCTGCTCGCACAACTTTTCTTCTCGTAAACCCTTTGACATAAACAGAGTCCATCTCTCCAACTCTCTATAAAGAGACTTTCCAGCCTCCCTGGGAGCTTCCAGACAATGAATTCACATCATTCTTGCACAGCGCTCCCTCTCTCAGCCCAGCTCTTCTCATTCACTGTTTCAGACTCTTTGCTTTTCTCTGTCCTGTGTCTTCCCAGATTTCCCCGTCTTCTCATCTGTTTTTCTGACTTCTTGCTCTTTAGCATTGTTTTTAATCCCATCATAATCCCTTTCTCGAGTCCGTCACTGCATCACTGAGTGGCTCGTTCTCCGTTTGTACTAAATCCAGGCCTAGATGCAAAGCAGAGGTCAACTGCTCCCGTCGCTCTCAGCCTCACAGCAGTCCAACAGCGCACACACAGACTGATGCACTAAGAGGAAGAGATGAGAGACCAGCATTTCCTTTTGATGCACTTGTCTCACTTTATTCATTAACCTCTTAGTTTTCTAACAATGTTGCTTATCCATAGTCCATTTAACAGGCCGAGTGAACATCCAGGCAGCGCTGGCTCTAAGGTCGCACTCAGGAGTGGAAGATGAAAAAGAAAAAGCTCTGGAGGAGTAAAAATAGATCAAAGCCTTCATCCCGACCCATTCAAATGCAATCACGACCCGATCACATTGTGTTCTCGGAGCGCTTTTAAGAGAACGGGTCAGTGGTGTTGCATTGTGAGTGGGAGCTAGCCTAATGAAAGGGACAATACGAAGATTAGCGGTGCCAGCCAGGCGGCTCAAAACTCACCCTGGCTTTAATTGCTGCAAATAAGAGGAGATGTAGAGGCAGGGCAAACAGAGGACAAAAGAGCAGGGTACGCACAGGAGGAGGGGGCAAGAGGAGCTATGAAGCCTGGATGATAAATGGAGGTATGGCTTTTATGGAGGTGTAGTGTGTCCATCTGTCCGGGCTGGTGTGGGATGTGTCAAGGAATGCATGTGTGCTGGTGGGCCGGAGGGTCCAGGTACCTCATAAACCACAAAAGAAAGCAGATGATCTTGTAATTACAGACTACATGTGGTTTAAGGGAAACTGTCTGTAGCTTGCTGTGAAGAGTTCACACAAATCAATCAAAGTCCTCATCTGAAGCCCAAACGCAGCATCACTGATATCATCACTTCTGTTATTTGGTTTCACACAGAAATGAAGTCAAGTCACACGCCTTCACTAGTTTAGCCTTCTCAGCACAAAGACATGAATGAAAAAGCTGCTGAAAATGAAAAAAGAATCAACTTTAACGCTCACGTATAAACAGAAATATGACTTTATTATAATTTTAATTAATCCTTTTCTTCAGTACTTGTATTCAGGATTAGACTAGTATTGTTATCTAGTTAGCTTACAGTTAGTGAGATCACCAATTCCTGCTGTTACATTTCTAAACAGGGCCCAATGTGTTGTAGAATAGATGTTTAATTACACTTGGTTTATCCACAGCCAATTTCTTTTCCATGTTTCCCTACTTTCAAGCTAAGCTAGCCCCGCGACCTGCTTTCAAGATATTGTCGTATCTTATATAATAAGCCAACATCTATATCATACTGCTAATACTGATACTAATACTTGATTTCTGTTTTGACTGTGCCTGAATCACTGAATGACTTATGTACATGAGTGCTTTGGTTTGGCTGCTAAACACAC
Organism: Diplodus puntazzo; assembly: GCA_963678695.2. NCBI lineage: Eukaryota > Metazoa > Chordata > Actinopteri > Spariformes > Sparidae > Diplodus > Diplodus puntazzo. The sequence goes on along the minus strand of OZ023155.1, from coordinate 39,803,770 downwards.
CTCCCCAAAGTTGGCATTGAGCATCTCTTCTCACTTTCTGAAAGAACGCAATTAAATATATCTAATGTTGAACTATTCTTTCTAATGTTCGTGTAGGTGTGAGTAGTGACAGCTGGAAACAGCAGTGACAGAAACTTAGCCTGGACACACAAACAATGACAATGACGTGGAAAATGTGATGAAGACGTGTTTCCACAAGGCAACGCAGACAGTCCTCCGCTTGTAGGCAATCATTCAATTAGTGCTGATGTGAACAGCTGGACGTGTGGGCCAGCTCAACTCCTCATGATGACACTTCTAAAGCCAGCGTGGGTGTTTGCTTCTCTGTGGATGGCCTGCCTGCAACAAGTGAACAAAATCTGTTCCCCAAAGCCAAATCCAAAGCCATAACACGAGACAAATGCACACAAAAGTCGATCCAGTCCGCTCTGATCGATGTGTTGGGTGTGTTTGTCATGTGTGCTGGCATTACAATACCCACTGAAATATGACCTGTCTTCATGTGTTGCACAGTCAGCAGTGTAACCTTTCTCTCCTCTCTCGCTCCCCCCCTTCTACCTTTCACCCTCTTTTTTCCACTCCTCCTAATGTTCAAAGAAAGCGCCTGACAAAGGACAAGGAACCGATGCTTGCACTCATGGGCAATGATGTAATGTTACAGTTCAGACGCAGTTAGCGAGGTCTGAATCGTGCAGACAATGATGCATCACAACATTCGGGTCATCGCAGGACAGAGAGCTTGTTCGCTCATAAAGGCACGGAGCTCGAGGTAGGGGTGGAGGACCAAAGCTGTTGGGCGTGGGTGCGAGCTTTTGATTTCCAAAATGTCCTCGAAACTTTTCAGAAAATGAAAACCATTCCTGTTAGCATGTTTGAGATCTGGTTTGGAAATGTTAAATCAACCCAAGGGAAGGCAAATTTTCTCAACCATCAATAAACCATATAATCCACTTAAGGAGATAACCATGTCATCAACATAACAAAAGCCTGCAATGACTCACGAACGAAGAAGTTACTGGCAAACACTTACAAGTCCAGAGCACGTTGATATGGCTGCAGAGGAGGCCGACAGGTTCCGGATAAATCCCTGATACAGGCAGCTGTGGAACCCTTCATCGGCCATCGCTGTGGCGATGCCGTCCGAGCCGAGCGTCTGCACGGTGAACCCTGGGCCGACCACAGAGGACGGGTGCAGGTCCAGGTGCATGTCCTGTCCGAAAGCCGAGATCCAGTAGTGCAGAGAAGAAGAGAGGGACCTCCGGCTGCGGCGGCTTTGCCGGGTCACGTCATGCGTCAGGTACGCTCCCTCAGAGTCCACCTCCACCGGGGTCACGAACGCGTAGTCTGAGGAGAGGAAGTCGACATCAAAGATCAGATACCTCCGCTCCAGGACTATGTTGTGATTTATCTCTGTTCTCTGGCTCACACACATCCTGCTTCATCTCCTTCTGCTTCTGTCCTGCTATTTACAACATTTGCCAGAATATAATTTAGCCAAGAACGAGGGGAACATATGCATTTAGCTCGTGTTTATGCGTGTCAGTCGAGAGAACTGCTTGCTTTGCATTCTGGTTTCATCAATGTAAAGCTAAAAGAAACTATACCTCCCAGCTTGTCAGTCACTCTAGATCTGTTAGTTAGCTAAAGACAAAATCGGATGACAAAGCACATCATAGCTGTGATCAACACACCTCACCATAGTGTCACATTTAGTCAGAAAATCAAAGTAGCGCACCCAGAAGCTACATCAGGATCCATCACCGGCGTGCGAACAGGTTTCTCTGAAAGGTTCCAAGCTCAGTGCTTCATATGGATCACAGATGGCTTTGAACAGAAGCCGCAGCGCCAACATCATACTTCCATGCATGTCAGATATGGGTCACAGCTGCAGAGCCAGAGTTTGTAAATGTCACGGTGTCCTGATTGCATGCAGTTGTCACAGTGCTCCACTATGTACAGACTCCAGAGTAAAGTTTTCTACTTGTTTTCTCTCTCTTGCAGGCTTGTTAAAGGTTCTGACTTTCTGACTTACAAAGTGGGACAGCTCAGGAGGAATCCCTCAGTTTCTGTGGGTCAAAGCGGCCAAGAGGGAATCCCAGTGTGTGATCTGACTGCACTCACCCGTCATGCCTCCAGCAGCACGTTACAGAGACCTCAACATGTTTTTTGTGGGTTTTGTTTTAAAACAAATAAGCTGTAAACATGTCAGCACATGTGACAATGAAACTAAAATTCCTGATTGTTTCATTGAAGACCATCTGACAGGACCCAGCGGTCCTACAGGTGAACCCATCACTGCCAGCTCTGTTATTTTATTCACATTCTTCTCTGAACATGGACTCATGCCCGCTGGAAGAAATCCATACATGTCAGAAGACAAGTACTCACCGAGATTTAATCCGTGGCTGCTGCTGGAAGAATAGCTGGCCGACACACTGTGGGAGGTGTGTGAGCAGTAAATGTGCAGCGTCTGCAAAAAAACAAAAAAAGATCACAAATGGACAGGTAGCAACAGGTTGGAGCACTGCAGGTGATGCACGGAGCTCCTCTGCACAAACATGTGTTGCACAGTTTAATTCGGGATGACAATCACTTGATTTACTTTTCACCACAATCAGTGACCGCGGCGGCGGATGTTGGCACAAATCATGCTGAAAAGAGACAAATGTGTGTTTGTTTTGGTCCCAGACTAAGCGTGTGCGTGTGTTTGACTGAAGGGTGCGTACGTGATTGATAAAGCGCACATGCCTTGATAATGTTCCAGGATAGTAAAGTGGACAGGAGCTTGAGTGAGGTGCAGCCGACCAGCGGGATGGGTAAAGTCCAAATCAGAAGAAAAAGACAATCCATGATGATGGCACGCGCGCTTACACCTCCCCCGTTACCTCCTGAAAGAGCGCAAAAGTCGTAATAACCTGCGATACCGCATAATGCAGTGTGCGCGCATCGTTTGGTCGTCAGGTCCCCCGGTTTGCTCGCTCAGGTGAAGTCAGTTGCAGGTTGCAGAAGCCGGTGGTGCGCACAGACGCAGCGCGCACTCATGAGCGTGAGTGTGTGTATATGTGAGTGTGTGTGTGTGTGTGTGTGTGAGTGTGTTTGTGTGAGGAGCAGCGGCAGGTAGCGGTGTCGGGGATCACCGGGAGGAGCGCTGACTGAGCACTCAGCCCGGCTCTGAGGGTCCGCCAGCAGGATGGAGCACAAGTCAGCGGCCAGCAGCCAATCAGCGCGCAGCATCATTTACCACGCGCAGATAAAAGAGAAGAAAAAGAGATTCTCCTCCTGGCAGCGGCGGACTGCTGCTGCCTTCACGTGCCGCTCGGAAATGTGTACTTTCAAACTTTGTTTGAGCCGACTAGGTCATTGAAGCACTTTCCACCGCAGTGGTGGAATGAAGTGGAAACAATACACAACAGACACGTGGCTTGTTAAAAAAAAACAAAAACTTTTTGTCTGCTCTTGTTGATGTGAGAACAATGTGCCGCAAAGTAACTCAACTACTAATGAATTATTATACTTTTTACTTCAGCACATTCATCCGACAGCTGTTGTTTCTTGGAGAGGAAATTCAAACTAACAATTTTAATATTGACAATATGAATGAGGTGATAATATTTATTTTTTCCATAACTGACTCAACAAGCTGTTCTCAGAGGAAAAATAAGGTCCCCATAACACTGTTTGAAGCTAGAAAGGTGGCAGGGTCCGCCACATATAAGCAAAGTAACACAGGATGAAATTGTGTTGTCCTTACAGGTCAGGCATAAAAATGAAGATTAGGATGAAGATGAAGATGAGTATATTTCCTTTCTGGTTACAACTGCAATGATTAAGAGGTTCCCGGTTGTTATTTAAGCCCTTAAAAAAGCTCTGGTGACTTGAGGCCTGTTGCCACTTGTAAAGTATGGTGTTGTTGTTTATGTTATATTATAACTTTTAGAGGATGGAATTGAGGATTAGTCACATTAAGTTTGATATTAGTCCGATTTGCATAGCTTTCCAGTCTCCCCACATTACTGGCAACAAAAAGTATACACATTGGCCAGATGGTGGTGCTGTGACAAGGAAATGATTTGAGCCAGATGTGCTGAAGCAGGAGCTCTTGAATCAGAACTCACATGCCTTAGCTCAACACAAATGACTTCAACTGTTTTCTAACGTTTTGCAAAGTTGATCTGGACAGAATAAAGACAGTTTATGGACTTTTTTTGCTGTTAAAGGGATGGACAGGTTGATAGATGTCACTGCTACTTGCCTACACATCATACTGAAATGTTTTTATGCGGTCACAAATCACACAAATCGCAGTTGTAGCAGATCTAGAATGCCAAACACTCTGCGCTTACAAAGACCTTGTTTTTGTGAACGAACATATTACTGTTAGGGAGGGAGTGATTTATTTTGGAGTATTTAGCTTTTTTATAGATTCATGCAGGTATTGCTGAAACTATGGAGAGAACAACGAAACAGACATTTCTCCCACCATCACACTTCATCTTCTCACAATACAGATAGAAAAAAGTGCGTCTGCATTTGAATCAGCAGACATGGAGGATTTGCCCCGGGGTGCAAAAGTCTAGAAGAGTAAAGGAAAAAAAAAAAGAAAAAAAAGAAAAGAAAGACTGCATGGTCTCAGTTCCGGTGGTCTGAAGAATCTGAATCGCTTCAGAGCCATAAATAGGTACAAACGCCTCGACTGAATCTTGGCCTGAAACCACCCACACATTTGGTCACAGTATGCAATTACAACTTTTGTTTTTATTGTTCTGCAACTGCCACAGTCTCCACAGAATTTTACTCACAGGATATTTCATTTCCTACGTCTTCTTGTATTACAGAAGTTCTACATGTTGTGGTCGGGTCGCACGTAAACAACAGGACACCGAGATGCACAAACAAGAAAGGATGCACGATGTCCTCGATGCTGCTCAAGGCTCGCTGCTGGCATCAACCCAGTCTGACATTACATGACCGCGAGCAGACTATATCAGGCAGCGTTTCATCTGCAAAGACGGAACTGAATGAAATGTTGTCTTTGGGTTACGAATAACATCATGCTTTCATCACATTAATAGCACAACACAAAGAAAGAACAACGCGTGTGAAGAAAATAAAAAACAAAGAACAGAATGCAAAACAAACACAGACCTGAGCAAAATAGAATTATGGATGGATGGTTTATGTATGGCTTGTAATAAATATGGTCTGCATGTATTTTTCAACAATGTTTGAGTTGAGAGCTAATGAGAATGTGTTCTGAGCTGCTTTACATCAAGTCTGTTAGATTGTGTTGTCCGTCTGCATGGACTCTCCTGGGTCATCTACCTTAAAATTCCGATATTTCTGACAGGATTTGAAGGCAGCACTATGCTTTACTTGCAGCGGGGTCAACCATCAGTCAATGAAACAAGCCAAAATGTAGACACATTGTCCAAATGTTCAATTCTGTCCCGTTGAAGCGTCAGGTCGCGCACACTTAGAGGCTCGTGCTGTTAAAGCAGCGTGTGTCATCCTGATTGTTGTGACCAGGTGGTCCGACAGCAGCCGTCTCCATTCTGACTCGCAAACACCTGGACAGGTTGCTGGAATGCAGTGACAGACACAAAGCTGAAGACCACAGCCAACTCACTGCACACACATTCACACTCTGCCCAGCCTCTCACAGCTCAGGCCAGCTTTCCTGGCAGAAGTCAAACATCGCCTTAATAACCTTTCTTACGAATGTCTGTGCTGCTCAGCTGTGTGTTAAGAGTGTACTGATCAAATGGTTCATGACATGATCTGCAGTCCTGTGGACACACAAATTTGGATCTTAAGTCTGTTTCAGTCCGTCCCCATTCAAACACATCATTCAGTAAGCACTGAGTTTGAATGAGAGGCTGAAGTAAAAGATATAAGAGACCCATGACCCATTTTAACCTTGTCACTGGCCTCCATGTCGCTTTCTGCTGGTCCAGGTATTCCAGGGAGTTTCTGACGTCAAACTAGAAAGGCAAACTTGTCTCCTGTTAATGGGAAAGGAGTCGATCTTTAGATGGTTTTCAAAAGCGTGCATGTACACACTAATTTTGGTTTAAAAATGTATTTGATGAGATAATCAACCAACACGGTCCTCTTTACTGTGTGAGACACTAACAATCTGTACAAAAACCAGTCATGTGAGAGAAAAATGGAGGATTACAAGAAGACACCAAGAGTGGAAACACCTTCTTCTGTTTTCTTCCCAGGTCAGAAAGAGCTGAGTAAGGCAAAAAAAACACCCAGTGTTTCCCACACATTCATTTATTTGTGCCACGTGGCCACCACATATTGATTATTTATTTTGGGAGCTGCGCGTCCTGTTGTCACTCACTCATGACAGCGCACCCGTCAGTGACTAGCAGGATGTCATATACTCCGATACGGTGGATAGCGGTTTTGGTTGGACTATTTAACGCAGTTGGCTTGACCGTAACTTCCTCTTCAAAGAAGCCGGCTGGCCTCATCATTGAGATCAAACCCCAACAAACAGTGCCAAGCCTTGAAGCTAGTTTTTTGTCGCGGCCAAGCCGTGTGATTACATCATTATGTGATGCACTGGGGACTTTTTCCTACAAGCTAAGGGCGCGTTGTCAAAACGGTCATAAAAGCCTCACAACCCTGTGAAATGGCTCGTTTTATTGTCAGAATTTGAGCAGTTCGCTCCAATACAATGTGGAGAGTCTAGAAGAGCTGCCTGATTACATTTAATCTCCATCCAAGTTAGCTCGCTAAACTGGAAGTTAGCCAACTCGATCGGCGAGGTCTCGAGTGCACATGTGGGAAACACTAAGCAAGTGTAAAACTAATGAGAGGCTGAGTTATTTCCATCAACCTTTTTTAATGCAATACTTCAAATTTCGAAGAGAGGCCTCTGCAGTTGGGGAACAAGCCGGAGCACACAGAGGCGTTATACGTTATCTTTTGCAGTATTCTCAGAAACACCAGGGGGCAGACGGACAAAACCTTCTGTTCTGTGTTGGGATAAACACACACCTTTTTTAACAGAAGCCTGTTTGAGCTTTTGTATTCAATAAGATCAGAGATTAGAGAAAACAAAGAAACAAACTCGTCGGCTGCTTTGATTAACAAGAAACTGTGTCATTGCTTTTTCACTTTCACTCATTGTAATTGTTTTTTGGTTTAATTTTTCAGACGCTACATCTGCAACCTGCACCAGGTGGGATCAAGGCGTTCTCCCATCCTGAACAAATAAATGAGTGAAAGCTGAATATAGTGAGGCAGTAAAAATGTCTCTCTCTCCTCAATCCATTGTTAAGCATGTAGAGAAGTACTAAAGCATGCTGGGAAGATGGAAATTGCAGGGCTGAGTGAATTCTTTGGAGCACATTATAGGATGACGGGGGTGCGAGACTAAACTTAATTTCCTTTCAATAATGAATTTTTCAAATCGTGCTTTCAGTACCTTTGAAACAGCTTCCCCCTTGTTCCAGCAGAAGATGTCACATGGTAGAAAAAACCTTTTTCATGAGAATAGACACCTTTATGATGATATTATACCTCATTGGCTCATTACAGTGTCTGCTTGTCATTAAGATGTAAGATGCAATTGTGGTGGTCCTGTACTTGGCCTAAGTGTCTGTGATTTGAGGTTGCTGGGAAATTTCCCGCACTGTACTTTGGAGGATAATTGCACTGTCATCTGCACAGTGTGATGTAGAGTTAGCGAGGAAACAACCACAATGCATCCGCTAGTTCTTAGCGAAAGGTCCCTGAGTTGTTGCATGAGCCGCTGGTGTTTGGCACTGCGGCTGGTGTTTGACACCCTGATTGCTCTGCTCACACTGAGACATGCAACATTAGGACTGGACAGTGGACGGACTTGTGGGCTGGGAGGCATTTTCTTATGTGGCTGTTCTTTCGGTCAGTCCTCTCTTCTGTCGGTGTGTTTCTCTCAGCATGGACGCTTCTTTTTCCTCGCTGTTAAAATGCTTGTATTGTTGTTGGTGGCTACAGATGTTGTTAAATCTGAACAGTGTTACACCCCTGGCTCGCCACAGCCTGTTGCACCGTGCCACTGTGTTGACAGACGATGTGCTTATTTACGGCACGCTAACCAAAGTGTCTGAGGCCCTCAGCAGTCGCTCCCTCTCTCTCCGCCTTCCTCATTATGTCTCTCTCCCACTTGGGTTGTTGAGTTACCAGGGCCGGTCAGGCTGGTCTGTTGTTTGTCTCCCAAAAGCAATACAACATATCTGGTTGCAGCTGGAAATATACGCAGTTGGGTTTTTCTGGCCAGAGATGGAAATAGATTGTAAGATTTAGAGACCGCACTAAGATGAGATCGAGCCCCCGAGCCTTCTGTCCAGGGAACACACAATGAGAGGGACCAGAGCAAAGAGACCACTTGACAAGGTGGTGGTATCAAACCAGTGGACTGTGAAATATACAGTGTTCCGACAGTACACGGACAGATAAGTCAGTGGTCGGTGTCTCCCAAAATTAATATATTACTCTGGTTTCACACTGGACGCAAGCTGCTGGGTGAAATTCCTGTGATTGTTTAACCCAACTGTCCTCGACATTTTTCCCCATACAGACTTTTCACTCTTTGTATACTACTTCTCCTCACCTTCTACTCTGAACTTTTAAAAACTACTTCAGCAGGTAGAGGTGATTGCCTAGCAACAAAGGTCAAAATGGGTCGTAATAAGCTGCTGTCATTTTCCACCTCCTACATTGTTGCTTTTCTGATGAGGACGAGCTCTAAAATATTTAATTTCATGGTGGCCCTCGAAATTCTTTATCATGACTTTGTACATCTGCATATTATGTTAACGTTTGTTACTTAGGTGTCGTGTTCAGAGTCACAATTGCACTGAGAAACAGTAAACACCAACTCAACGCCAACTGAAGGGTGTTCAAGTTCTGCTTGAACAGAGTTGGATGGACAACTATCCAGCACCAAGGTCCAGATCATCAATGCATGTTATAGCATTGTGTTGGAAAACCAGGTGTCATGCTTCTATAATCATTGAATTTAGAGAGTAGCACTTAACTAAAAGCCCCACTTTGCTGTCGACTCTTAGGGCCCATTCAGACAGAATCAGGCACTGCAGTGAGAAGTCAGTCCTCCCTTTCATTTGAATCAGGGTTAGTGTGTTTTAGCTGCAGTGGTGCGGACAGGGTGGTGCAGAAAAAAAACAAAACAGCCGGCTGTGGTGAAAAAAAAGTGAAGCTGTGGTGGCCGAACATGTAAGTCTGTGATCAGGTCTCACATATATAATAGAGTAAAAGCGTGAGCCATGGATCAGAGGCAGAGTAGGGCGGGACAGTCACGGTCATGCTAGCAGCATTGTTAATGCAACAGGGGACACTTAGTGTGCACGCAGTTAGCTCTCATGGACCATTTTAAAACCCACTGTAGAGATAAACCTTGCATCCTGTCTGTTGACTTCAATCTTTTACTCAGTCGAAACGGACGAACAATCACTAGCATACTAGTAGCATAGCAACATAGCAGCTTCTCCTTTGTTGTTTGAAGGCGCTTGGCAACTGCTTTGAAGGTCATTACCGACACCTTCTGGATCAGCGAGTGGTCACAACACTACAATACGGGCCGTGGAATGACACTCCCACACCGACACACAACCCTGAGGCTAATCACTGCAATGCCTGATCTTGTCTGGATGGGCCCTCAGTCCTGTTTCAAGCCCGGCAGGAGAGACTCTCCACGGGGCCCTGGCATTTTATGACTGAAGCGCTGACAGGACACATGGACAAAGGCATTATAACTTTAGAGTTACAGGTAGAATATGAGACTCATGGCTGGCAGTGATAGGCACATAGTCATTACGAATGAAAACAGGACAAATAGTTTGTATTGTTGTGACGAATCCAGTCTGACAAAATCCAGAGACAGGTACAGCCGTGTTCCCTACACTACTCACATGTCTTAGATATGTTGAAAGAGTTATGGGCTGTTACAAGCATTGCTGTTGTCAGGACTGTCTGGGAGGCGATACATCCTGTAGGAATTGGAAGATAAACAGCTGCAGGAGCGCGATGATACGTGTGCCAAAAAGCAGCCCGACACTGCAAACAACTCTGACGGCACAGAAGTGAAGGATCAGAGATGTTCCCTGGTTTCTAAGTTTTCACTTCTAAATAAACATTTGATTTTCTCAAGGCAAAGTAGTCGACGCAGCACCTTTAATATTTCTATTTTGCTCGAGGCCCCTTGAAGCTGTCGCAAGTGTTCAGGTTGACCCGCAGGCTGGTCTGCACTGGCTCAAACACACTGGCAGCACTCATCATCACTTATTCATGTCTCAATGCAATGTGCCACAGAGTTACCCATTTCTTTAAAGGCTGGATGTAGCTGACTGAGAAAGTGGATGCACTGTTTCTATTCATGCATACCAAACAGTCAAACGTTTCATATAAATCGGATGATGAGGTTACCTTCGTCGTCTTTCACTTTGCTTGTGTTTGTTTACTCTGCCCGTCATGCTGCGCTGCTTTTTCCAAGTGTGGTCTCCACAATGTCAAACTCCAGCTCCTCTTCTCTCCTGTCCTGCGCTCGCATCCTGTATCTGCCCCTCATTTCAGGCCTTGTAATTTCCCTGCTGCTTGTATCTGTGGGACATTTCGGGGGTGAATTTCCGTCAGTTCTTCCAGGATTATATTTGGCTGTGTCAGCGGTTGCCACAGTGGCAAGCATCTGTTTGCCAGTCAGTCACGTCCTGTCCTTTGCGGCCCTGTGCGATCTCCTCCTGCATGTGAATAGAAATAGATTGTGTGTAGGCTGACCACAGTGTGTGTATGTGTCAGAATGTGATAGCTCCGGCATTGCAATTTGAAGATCCATCAGAAATGTCAAACCACTCAGATTGTGAAAATGTCTTTGCGAGCTCCTGATGAATGTGTGTGCATGCGAGCAGTGTACCTCTCTGTGAGTGTATGTTTCCAGCATTAGTCAGTGTCATCGATCGCCTCATCTTTTTCTGAGGAACTCTTCAGCAGTCAGGCCTTCTGGCATCTGTCTGTACCCCCGCCTGCATGAAAGACATGAAATACTATCGTCCAACTCACAGATGGCCCATCTAGAACTCTGCAGCAGCATCTGTGTTATCAGTCATCGACAGAGTTGGAGAGAAGAGCACAGCTTAGGTTATGTGGCTCTACAGTGAATATGTGGCCTTAACTTACAGGCTGATGAAACAGATCTTGGTCTTATCTCTTGTCAAGAGGACATTTCTAACAATTATCTCTTTCCATCTTAAAAACAGTATAGTATATTATCATACAGTGCAGTAAGTACAAAATCCTGCCTGGACTCACTACAACAGTTAAAAGCTATTTAAACATTAGGCCGATTTCATCAGTAAGACTAACATAACATGATTAATGCAATAATAATTACACTCATGGACCAATTACCTTGATTGGCAGCTGATGTCGAAAGATAAATTTTATTAATCACAGTTCCATATGTTTACTCAAAGAGACAGTTTGGGTCTTTCAAGACATATTTTAGAAGGAAGAAAAGAAAAGAAGGCCCACATAAAAAAAAAAACTCATTAATTTAATTGTAAGCCGTATTTGCTTTACTTTGCTGTCAGACAGCTTTTTCCTTTGTCACTATATTTCCTGAACCGTATAACATCAAGCGCAGTTGTGCCTGACGCGAACTGTGTAATGCTGCAGATTAGCTGTTTGGTCAGACTTCCACGGCTGTCTGACGGCAATGTAAAGCTGCAAAAACCTTCAAAGGTTAGCAGCAGATTTACATCTACAAAGTCTGGTTAGACTTTCAAAATAAAACTTGTGGAGAAACGTTTTACATGACTTTTGGAGTGTTTTTTACAATATGGAATGGGGTTAGGCATAAAAACAACTTTTAGGAAAAGATCATGCTTCGGGTTAAAATAACTACAGTCTGTTACGTCACTTATGTTCACCATTTTGCTTTAGTTTCCTTGTTTCCTTGAAACAGTGTGCCACAGGCCTTGAGGCATAGCCAGACCTGTCTCCACAGCGCTGTCTCAACCTGGATAAAATTATTGTAATAACGTTGTATTGAAAGGCAGTACAATAAAATAACACAGCAGAGTGTTCAACGCTCCATTGGGTCCATTTAAAAGAACGTTTGCTACATTTTGTTAGAGCTAAATGTGGCCCAGCAGTAGCAACTAATTCAAAGAAGAAGAACAGCAAATATCAACAAAAATCCCTTAAAATTGTGAATGTCGAGAGATCCTCGACCTCCGAGCAAAAGACAAGATCGAACGGGTACAACATGGGCGGTAAATGGTTGTTAATGCCATGTTACACCATTGTTACATGTTAGTGTGGCTTTTATTTCAACTTTATAGATTATCAGCGGGTAAAAATGTTTGAGACATGGAGCTTTGGCCTCGGCCTCTTAGCTCAATATCATGAATGGATCCATCATGAACAAATTAAAATCTGGTAAATTAACCAGAATTATTTTAAATCAGCTCATTCAGTCATCCATTTGCAACCTACTGTGTTGTTAAATATCTCAGCTTTCACATAATGTGACCATAATGACATACAACAAGCATTTGTTAAAACCCTGTATTTGAGAGTTAGACATCTAAAGAATAGCTACTGAGAGCAAATCACAGCTATAATCATCTCACACCTCACCGCCGGGAAGAAAAATTGGATGAATGTTTATTCTTATGCCGCGTGTGTGTGTGTGTGTGTGTGTGTGTGTCTGTGTGTGTGTGTGTGTGTGTGTGACGTGGGATTCCCCTACTTTCACTTTGAAGTCAAGGGGATCATTACATGAGAAAGGAGATGTCATCAGTTGTCAGCCAGGTGCCAGGAGTCGGGGGGGAGCCAAAGAGACCATTTCCTATCCCATCAGCACCTGGGATTTCTGTTCTTTGATGACATCACACGGGCCCGTGCCAGCAGAGGTGCTGACTGTCCGGTTTGTGTGTGTTTGATGTATCTCACTGTTTGTTGCCAGGCACAATAAAAGCCTGCTGGTCCTGCGGCACCGGGCCAGATCATTTGCAGCTTTACGTCCATATACACATACGCACACAGATCCACATACATACAAACACCTTTCCTTGTGAATAAAATCCAAAATAATCACATTTTGTGAAGCAATACAAATTAATAAAAAACAACTGTTAGTGCATAATTAATCTAAGATACTTTCACATGAACGATAGTGTGTAGAAAAATGAGATTGCACTCAAGAAGAGATGTATTGTGTATAGTGATTTATTTAAAATAAACAGGAGAAGTGGGGTCGTTAAAATGAGCTGCAAGAAAGAGAGAAAATACAGGAGACAGAAGAAACTAACACTGGCTGCAGAAACTCTAACTTCATCAAATGGAGGAAAGCTGCCTGTGCTTGACTGACATCTGAGATTTTAAGTGTAAAAATGCTCCTTGGTAGCAAAGATCATGATTTCAAAACAGCGACTGGAAATCTATCTCTAAGTTCTTTTAATGGCCGTGCCGCTCCAGTATATTGATCCAGACAGCTTCTATTATCCAGCTAATGAAGAGTGTTGGTGGAGCACACACTTCCAACGCTCCTGTCTGGCTGTGTCCGTTTTGTCTCATAAAGCATTTATAGCAGAGTTCTGACAGCTGCTCAATAAATACGTTTGATGTAATAAAAGTCAGGAGTCAGTACTGTTAAATGTACTAAATGAAGAATTCACTTTGTTTTAAAGTTAACAGGTAAATGTATTCATTGCATATATTAAAAAAAATGGGCTAGAAAAGGAAGTCTGGTCGACCACACTTCTACTCTGCTGGGAGTGTTTGATTGTTACCAGACTGCATCATGGAGGGAAGGGACTCGAACATTGCCACGCATGATTTCAGAACAATTCAGGATTCCTTTGCATATTTAAACTGTAGCTGAAAGTCAAATGCAGTGTTGATGCAGATGTGGAGTGCATTCATATTCAGCTGATCCTGTGTCATGTTGTCATTTTTTGCTCCACCAGTACTTCATTGATCTTCAGTGAATGACGTTGAAATGTCCAGAAAACACATTAACACAGACCGTTTACTGGTGGCACATACAGACGAACACCACCAGGCCCATCCAAGTAGTTTTACATAGCTAGCTGTGTTAGCACTGGAGAAAAGTCTGGCTCAACCCATCATCATTCTGGTGTTGAAAGAAAATGCCGGATTCTTTGTATTTCTATACTCACAATCATCTTCTTGGGTGTGGTGGCCCAGGATGCAGCAAGGCTGCCCTTACGTAATAGTGTCAGTGGAAATGTTGTCTTAGTGGAACATTTGCACGTGCAAAGGCAAGCCCTGGCATTAAAATGGCTAAATGCCAGCAAAAGTCAAGGTAACGGCTGTTGTTTAGGTTCATAAGTTAGTGACCAGGTTATTGTTCAGGTAACTTGCCAGTTTTAGCCTGTAGGTTGCTGCCTCGCAGGTTGTTGTTTCCCGTAGAGGCGGGCTTTTGACAACAGTAACACACAGACAGCAGAATGGGAGGAGAAGCCAATGGCAGGCTGATAACAGCTGTCTACATCCAGTGAGTCTCTGAACATCATCTTCAAAGATGGTCTCATGCAGACCAACCTCATAATCTTTTTCCTTGGAATTTCAACATGTTTATATAATTTAATTTATACGGCAGACGCTGCCCAGAGCTGACACGCCTCCATCACAGGAATAGATGAACTGCTCGAGCTCGTCCAGTAGCCAAGTATAGGAAGTTTCCAACTGTTGTGACGAGGCTGGGCAGAAAGACGACTGGCCGATGTTTTAATACGCTGTTTAATTCCCATTAGATACGGTCTGGTGCTGCCCTGGGGTTTCACTGTATGTGGCAGGCTTCCCACACACACATACACAAAACACACACACACACACACACACACACACACACACATATACTGCACTGTCCATTGCCTCCTTTTACAGAGCTGATGCTATGTTACTGTGAAAGTCTGTATTAAAGGGGCTCCTTCTTGTAGAGTTGTTGTGATGAGGCAGCAGTCCAGTAAATCAGCCCACCGCAAACAAACAGCAACAAACACGAGGGTTGTTTCAGCAACAGTGGAAGAAAGGCCTTCGCCATCACAGAACCCTAAATCTACTGAAGTTCTGAACGCGTTAATGTCTGACTGAAACTATTGTCAACAAAAATTCAAGTTAGTTACTCACATTTCGCAGTGTTCACGCATCGCTGAGAGTGTGACTACTGTAGAATGGAAAATAAAGCATTAAATCACGGAGAAAACTTTTTCCCGTTAAATACAAAGAGGCATTTTTTGTCACTATTTGTCTTGTTTGAGTTCCTTTTAACAGCGAATTAGCACATGCATTACATTAATGATACTTTCATTTCTTGTGTACCAGTAAAAAAGCCGATAATATACACTGCATAGTTGTAAAACACACGGACAGACTGTTTTATTCACGTTGCATAAAAGACAACAACTTCGTATCTACTGGACTGGATTTTAGTGGACCCATATTCACACGTGGCACAATTCCTGCCACTGATTTCAGACTTTACCACTGAATGATATTTGGTGTCGGTATCAGGTGTAGCTCTACGTGGTAATGCGTTATTTTACAGTTTCATTGAAGCAAGCATTAGTTAATAGATGATAACGGCCTTATAAGCTGTTATAAGATGCTTATCAGCATGAATAAGATCATAAGAAGAAAATTGTTTTTGAGTGTTCATAGCTTGTTAATAAGTGAATGATAAAAGAATTGTTAACTTGAATAAGTCATAAATTCTAACTTTAGATCTGGTATCTGCAAAAATGCAGAATTAACTCTCGCTAAGTACATAATAAAGGATAGCTGCCAATAAATGCATAAGAAAGTATGTGTTAATCGTAGTAAAGTAACTAAAAAATCTTACTTAAGTTTAACTTACCTATTATGGCATTTGAAAACATTAACAAATATGTTTGTGATGCTATTAATAACTGTTAAAAGGAAACCAAAAGGTTTTTTAGTCACGTAAAAAGTATCTTTAAACTGTCGACAAGTTTCTTATGAGTGCTTATAAACAGCCGATAACCTAACAATCCTCGATGGACTTATTAGCCCTGACTAACACTTACTGTGAGGATCATAAGTATGCAGAGGGTACTGTGTATGATGATTTTTCTTTAGATACCTCTCTCAAGTTTTAACACTTTTGTCATGTTTTGTGCAACTAAGTCTGAGAGTGTGCGCTCTCACCTTTTTCCGTAAGGATGATATGAGTTACCGACGTACAAGGAAAAGGACAACAAGGCCTTGAACTGAGACTGGGGAGGGCGGCGTGATGCAGCAAGGAGGATGCTGGATCAGCAGCCTTCCCCGTCTGCAAGCGTGGCCGATCAAAACAGGCATAAACACATTTTCCTTTAGACATGGCTGGACACTTTATAACTCCAGTTTATAACTCACATCTCAGATGGTAAAGCGTCATCTAATGTAGTAGAATGGTGTCATTTCAACCTTTAAAACGTGACTTTGAGCCGGGAAGTGTTTAGAGAGATGTCTCTCAACCACCCAGGATTAAAACACATCTGTTGTTTGAGAAATACTTTCTCATAATCCGTGCTCCAGTTACACCCTGCTGTCATTAATACTGTATACAGTCTGCAAAGTGTATATCAGAAATGAAAAGGTTTGTGACATTCTGCTCAGCCGCAAAAACTCTGACTGACTCACTGTTTTTCCGGCAAAATACCTTACATCTGTAAACATTTCATTCTAAAAATCTGTTCCTGCAACAAATCCGGGCACTAGTTTTCAGACACCAACTCATTTTGAGTTTTGCCTGCATTTGGTCACTCAGAGATATCCAAACAAACACACATTTGGCAGAGGTCGGAACTCTGTCAAGAGGTGACTCAATAGTGTATTTGGCCAAGTGTTGTGTCAGTGATGAAGAGGATGACGGCGAAGCTGAAAGATATAAACTATGCTAATGAAAGAAAATCCAAGCAGCTGTCAACCCCTCCCCTCACCAGCGCTCCGATTAAAATAGAAAGTCCTTAATAAACCCTTATTGGACCAAAAATTCACAAGGCTGACTATAGGGGTAATCTTTTGATATCTTAATGCTCCTAAAAAAGAGGGCAAGCCTGGGCTGGAGGAGGAGGAGGAGGAGGAGGAGGAGGAGGCAGCAGCTGCAGTGAAGCACCTCTGAGTTTGTCCTGGAAAGAAAAGGAAAGTTGACATGGGAAAGTCAAACCACTCTGGCTGTCCATCAGACCTGTGTGTATGTATTTGTATGCATTTGTATCCATGTACATGCGTGTGTGTGTCTGTGTGTGTGTGTGTGTGTGTGTGTGTGTGTGTGTGTGTGTGTGTGTGTGTGTGTGTGTGTGTGCGTGTGTGTTCGTGGGTAAGACGGAAAGCACGTATCTACATGAGCACATATCTTGTAAGCGGAGCAGCATTATCACATCTAATTTCCCCCAGGAAGCGCAGGTAGAGAACAACAGAGGGCATTTGTTTCGTGTCACGCGGCGCCGTGGCAGCCTCAGATGTCTCCTTAATGGCTTTACACAGACAAAGAGTTGCAGGCGTCAGGTGACAGGTGATAAAAAGAGCTAATGTTTGGCAAAACCTCCCAGTCAGCAGTGTTCTATTCATATCAAGGTCTTTTCAGGAACTTTGGAGCTGACTGCTTTCCTTTTTTTCCACTCCTGTTAATGAGATAGGAACCGGGGACAGCTGACAGTGGAGGCCTTCAGGTTACAGTACAACTGCAACATGCCTGAACACTGTTTAAGACAACATCAATGATATCCACCGAAGTGGAAATGAAATCGAACTTCTTGAGTCAGAACTCTGAGTTATAAGTCTTTCAATCTGGAACATTTTTGAAATGAACAGCAGGTTTCTGTGGAGTTTTCATTGACTTCAAGCTGGTGTTAGCTGCAAAGAGAGACCTGACCAAATGTTTTGATAATATACAGTTATCACTTTAAAGGGGGATCATATTCTGCTAATTTTCAGGTTCATACTTTTATTTGGGCATCCTAGTAGAACAGGTTTACATACCTCTTTTTCATATGGTGCATTGCTGCAGCATTCCATTTCACACTGTGTCTTAAACACTCCATTTTCGCCACAGAGTGAGACATCTCGCCTCTGTTCAATCTTTGTTGAGAGTTGCACATGCGCATTTCTTAACAGACAGGAAGTAGCCAATCAGAGGCAGAGTAGGGCAGGTCATGTTGAGCAAGGTAGTGTGATCTAAAATAACGCCACTACAGCAGTTTCAACTGTATGTCTGCTGACTGACTGGAGCGTATACATTTTATAATAAATATATAAAAATCTATATTTATATCACGCCTGATACATACTGACACATAATTTACGGAAGTAAAGGTCCGACTCCAAACCCAGCATCTCAGGCAGTGCAGGAGCAGTGTTTTCTGTGGGAGAGAATAACTCCCTCTTTACTTTTCAAAAAGAATACTGATCGCCTGATTTCCAGTCATTGTTGTTTCCTTCCTGCTCACTAATACTGAATGGAAAACCAAAATACAGCACTGACTGGTGAGGAGAGTCTAACATCCACCAAGCTAAAGAGACCCCGGACAGGATTTCACAGTTTGAAACAACAGTAACGATTGGAATAACATTGGACATAGGGATGGGAATCGAGAACCAGTTCCAACTCAGAACCAGTTCCAACTGATTTTTGAACACCTCCAACATTATCGATTCTTCTTAACGATTCTCTCATTTCCCTGTCTGCACGAGGTTTACCGGTTTTCCTGAAATTTTACATCATGGTCTAACTAATTTATTTAGACTATATTTTCTTTGTACACTATATCTTGTCAAGGTGTTGTTCAGTATGTTTGAGTTGAATATGTTCATATTCTTGTGCAGACATAATTTTGGGAACAAATAAAGTGGTTGCTTTTGGTGCAGAAGACTGTGTAGAACTCCTTTTCTGCCACTCAATGAACTACTCAGGAATCGATATGAGAATTGATAAGGAATTGGATTGATAGGCAGAATCGACAATGGCATTGATATTGATAATCAATCAATCAATCAATCAATCAGACTTTATTTATAGAGCACTTTTCATACATCTTAATGTAGCATAAAGTGCTTTACAGAATTAAAACAGCAACAATTTCAACACCCCCCATACATAAACACACACATACACCCACACACACACACACACACACACACACACACACACACACACACACACACACACGTATCCAGCTACTTAAACACAGAAAATGAAATAAAAGAGTGAGTAATAATAAATGAATAAATGGTAATAAACAAAACAAGTCAATAACAACAGGTATTGCGGAACTGAGGAAACGCTGTCATTGGTGTATTTCACTGAGGAGACACTAGAGGCAGTAAAATAAGATGAAATAATAAAACACTAAAACTAAGACTGATAAATACTAAAGGAGATTAAAAGTCTAAAACTGCTGTGAAATCAATAATATAAATAAGTAAATTGTGAATACAGTTAAACAAGATGAAACAGAATAATTCAGGTAAATAGATGAGTGGTAGGTGAATAGATAAATAGAGTAAAACCAGGTTTAAGCAGAATAAGAACCAATAAATAAAAACTTAACAATTCCCACCCCTAATTGGACAGGTGTTATGACAGCTCAACAAGGAATTGCGATGCTGATATGTTTCTACTGCTGTAAGAAACAATAATTGCCCTAAATTATATGTCAAAATACATTGTTTATGGGTTAGGGTTAGTTTAGTTTTTTTTTAGTTTCATTGTTTATAAGACTTTTCTGATCGAATGCCTCTGCAAACAGGGACTGGCCATTGTTCTGATGGCCCATTTTTCCGAAACCCCAAATAATGCTGCACTGAACCGAGAGCCCAATTGTTCGACAGCCTCTTGGCCCAAAAACAAAAACCCATTGCACCACAAATACCAGGGTCTATGGTGCTGAATTGGCAGGCTATTGGGCCCTAATAGACCATCTCTGTGGCCTGACACCAAATTGCGTTTCAAGTGAGTCTACTGCAGCAGACAAATTTCCAGACTTGGATGAGTTTCACCTCTGTTGGTGCACCTATCACCGATGGATTGTTGGATGTCCGCTGATCTGGAACCAGCAATATAACACATTGACATCCAGCACTTTGGTTTATGATCACATGGCATGTCAGTATCCTCAGTGTGAACATGTTAGCATGCTGATGTTGAAATACACAGCTGGCACAGTACAGCCTCATAGAGCTGCTAGTACGGCTGTAGACTCTTTTTCTTGCTCTTGGGAGTCTCTCAACTTAGGCAACTGTAAATCAAGTCTGTGTTCTGAAGTCATCTTGCTCCCCCTTTCGTGAAAAAGGCAACGACTCACAGAATCAGAAAATGTCTATAATAAAGCTCCTTAATATTGATTAGTTTGAATTTATATTTGAGATATAGGCTGTGTATAAAACGAGCAAGTAGTAAGTCAAGCTCAGGAAGAGAAGGGAGTGGAAGATATATGAGACTGGAGGAAGCCGAATCTGTGTTTTCTGCACCATCTCTCCTTGTGCACTCAGGAAAGATTTACAGACACATAGTATTTTATGGCCAAATAGCAATCTCCTCAAGTGAGATTTTTGGTTTGAACTCCGATCTTTGAAAAAATATGAAATTGAAGCTATCCACACACTTCAAGAGTCTTTTGACTTGTGCACGAGGGACAAAACAGAGGAAACAAAATAGATTGTTGCCTGTTGAACGCCGTGTCTGTCCTCATCTAAAGCCTGATGATATTTCAACTCAGAGGGACATGAAGATATCTATTAAGAGTGATCTTTTTTAAACCAATCATTCTATTGACGTTATGTGGTACTTTGTAGTCATTGTCATCTGGCTCACATTTGTTGCATCTTCTTGCCTCAAACAACCTTAGCCTTAACCTGTCCCGAGACAATTTCACACTAAACCTCCAGATTCAGTGTTTTAAGAAAATGCAAGATTATAATTGTTTAACCACTTTGAATTCTGAGGTTCCTGACAGTGCCATTTGTTGCGTTGTTGCCTCTGTTCACAGTAGAGAAAGTGAATTCTGGTGAGGCTCTCCCCCAGAGGACAGGGCTGAAGATAGCGTTTGTACCAGTATAGATGTGGCATTGTCTTTACTGGACTTCTTAATTATCAGGTAACTGATTTATTTGTATTTCCATATTCATATTTAGCTACAACGTTTCCCACATTAAATTGAAGTAAGACCACAGAAGAAGACCATGAACCAACACAGAATGTCAACAGTGTAGGTTTTAAATGGTTGCAAATGTTGAATGAGGTGGGAAACGTATACAGCAATTTGGTTAGCCCTTCAGGACACACTGCATTTTGTATTAATTTAGTGAGAAATGTAGACTGTAAACTATACTGTGTTTGTTTATCGCTTCACAGGGTACTTTAAATGTGGCCAGATTCAACAAGAAACACATCCTGTAAATCACACACGATCAAATACAATCTACAAAATAGTGGACAGCCAAGTCCTGTGGGAGTAAATGATTCAGTCCCTGTTCACATGTACACGGGTATTTCTTAAAACAAAGCCTTTTCTATGCATTTTTGGCCTCCCACACACGTAAATGGTCCTTCAGGTCACTGAAAACTGAGCTTCTGGAAAACTCCTGCCAGGGTGAAGATATTCAGAAAAGCCATTTTCAATTCTATGTGTAGACCGGAAAACCAGGGTTTTTTTTGGCTTGTCTCCTTTGTTTGGCAGGCTTCTGATGGCCAACGTGGCCTAATGAAGCCTTTAGACTATGTCTAAAATTGAAGACAAAGGTTGGATCACTAACTCTTCTTTCCTCCCTGGCTCTTATTTGATCTCATATTACTTATACAGTGAAGCATCAAACATTTAAAGGTACAGAGGTAGCAATCGTTCATCTGCTTCAGGAGTCAAATGTATGCACACTCACACAAACTCCATTTATTATTTTAAAAAACTTAGGAGACATGTTTGGGAAAGGCACAAGGACAACATAAGGACAACCCAGACAGCCACTCAACATACAGTACAGCTAGGAAATAGCACACTAGAAAGCCAATTCTTGTCTCTCTTGTAGTCTGATTAAACAGTAAATGCAGTGTGTCCCACTGAGATCCGTTCCTTTCTCTGGTTGTACAGAGGACTACCAAGTCACCAGGGGGGTGGACACAGAAGGACAGCCAAGAACAGGCACTCAGCCATGCGGACCGGTCCCACTGATCTCCTTCCCTCTTGTCCAGCACACGACAAGGGCCGGAAAAATCTCTGTCAGCGTAACTGACACTCTTATTCCCTGACTGTATGTTGAGTGGCTGTCTGGTGTTCATGTGCTGTTCTTGTGTTTTTCTCATGGTTGGTTTGTAGAACGAGCGGCTAGTGGTTGAGCTAATGTAGCAGACTGTGAGCCATAATTGCCCCACTGGTTGCCGGCTGTGGCAGCTGCAGTGTCTCTGGACTCGTTAGGTAGAGCTCCGGAGGACGAGTGACGCCGGCAGGAGCAGCAGAAGACCGGGAGAGAGGTCAAAGAGGTTGTGTCTTTATCCACAAAACTAGGGTGACCATATTCTGAATCCCCAAAAAGAGGACACTACTATGCGGCAAAATTTTGAGGGTTTTTCGGGTCAGGTCGAGTGTTTTTTAAGTGCTTCTAACTCAGTTAAACGCATATTCTGAATTCCCCAAAAGACACTTAACCAGGCCTCTTGGAGATACTGAAAAATACTCACACAAAGTTGCGTTTATAAACAATATATTCATTTATCTAGGTCGTTAGAGCCTTTGTTTGCCACGGACACATACTTTGGTCATACAAACTCTGGTCTCTCTACTGTTTTGTTGTATATATTATTATTGTTTATTGCACACTGTGCATTGTATATATACACTATGTATATATTGCCTTCTATTTATGTTATGTACAAAGTGTTTTATTTGCGGACCCACTACTGCTGTAACAAAATAATTTCCCAGTCTGGGATCATTAAAGTAATTCTATCCATCTATCATACGTCCCAGCTTTGCAGACAGTACACTCTACTTCCCATTTTTTCACGACCCTGGCGAAAACACGGGTACTTTTTCCGCATTTCATCTGTTAAAGTGCATTTGCGTTTCGGCATTTCTCCCTTTTCTTTCGCTCACCGGCAGACAGCGCATGCGTGCGTCGCGTCAGTGGCTTTGCTTCGAACTGAGCGGAGGAGCAGAGCAGCAGAGAGCTCTGATGCGCTGCACTGTTTTATGATGAATGAAACACATTTCGGGGTTCGGCGTGGAACTCCGCCTCTCAGAGTGTGTTTTCAAATGAACCATTGAACGTGTATGGTAAATACAATGGTCTGTGATGCGAAGATAAAGTGCACGCTACACAAACTCAAAACCCCGGACATTTGAAGGATTTTATAAACTCCCCCCGGACAGGCCGGACAGCCCCCGAAAAGAGGACATGTCCGGGTAAAAGAGGACGTATGGTCACCCTAACAAAACTACATCTTATTAACCGCTGAAAACAGACATTATCAGAGTTGCTGTGAGTCCACAGTTTGAACCAAGCATGGAGAATATAACAAACAAGGCCAACCAATCAGTAGCAAGCATTAGCAATGTTAACGTTAACTAGATAGACTTAGCAATGTTAGCATTAGCTGGCTAGTGTTGGTAATGTTAACGTTGGCTAGCTAGTGTTGGCAATGTTAACATAAGATAACTAGTGTTAGCAGTGTTAACATTAGCTAGCTACCATCCGTAACATTAAGGTTTGCTTGCTAATACTAGCAACACTAGCTAGTACAACAAATTGGCAACAACTCGAGTGGGCAGATAATGAACAACATCAGTGTTCTGAAGTGAATTCAGTGGAAGGGGGCTGAATTGTTCGCTGATTGCTTAATGTTATCAATGACACCTTTAAACCATGTTTATTAATCTTAATTGGCCAGACAAGGCTGGATTAATTGCCGTTTAGCTATAGTTGTCAACTAGGAAAATGGTCCAAATTGTCCGTCTCCAAATTACAGGTTGAATAAAGTTCGGATTTTAGTTAATACTATATGCCACATCCGTCTGGAGGCATACACCAAACACACAAAGTTCAACATTGAATATACACAGAAACAAAGAGGGTGAAGGTGCAGCAATTCCAAACAGAGAGTGAGAGAGAGCCCAGTGACAGCAGCAGAGAAAGTCTGCCTTGGTGAGTCACTTCAGAGCTGATGGGATAATGAGGTCCAGCTTGGAGCCCCAGACTTGCGGTTCTGTGTTTTCCACCGTGCTACAAACACAACGTGACAACTGGCAGCACTCATCTCTCTCCATCTGAGATGTACCGCCTGCCACTGTCCCTCCTGTCTGCCCTCCCCCTCCACGTCAGCCTCCACCCCAAACCCCATCTCAGTCAACACATGGCCCACTGTCTGTTGGCTTGCCATCAGTGCAGGACCATTGGATTGGACCTCTAGTCTCGGATCTCCCATAATCAGCCCTGGTGTCCCCCTTGCCCCCATAGCCCACTCTCCGCCTGCAGGCCAGGTCAGGCCCGCCCCCTTCCTGGGCGACGTGACAGAGTGCAGGTCCGTAGCTGTGCTGTCATGGCGCTGTTAAATGTGCTAATTGCTGCTTGGAATGGCTTTTTTAAAACCACACTGTTTTTATAGGATGGCTGCTGAGTCCTTTGCTCAATAGAGACCTGATTAGAGCTATAAGAGTTGATCAGTATTGATGAAATGTTTCATGGTCTGTTATATATAATGGGGCTTTAGACCCTGATGCTAGCTCCTAACATAGTTTACAAGTCAGATTATTTTACAGGGACAAACAAAGGCAATGTTTTCTTATTCATTCACTATGTGGAGAACATCTGTTTTTGCACATGTGAACTGTAATCTCTTGCAGAGTCTCAAATTAATAGCTGACAGGGTTCAACAATACGTGTGACAGTCCTGTGAAGTTGTACATACAAATATTCGTAGATATTCAGAATGCAGACAAGGACCTTGGGAGGAAAGTGGAGCAGCCGAAGGAGCAGATGTAGTGAAACATGCAACTCCACAAAGAAGGGCCCCAACTGGAGCGCCAACCAATGGCATTTGGATTGACCCGAAATGGGATAAGCAGTTTAAAAAATGTGACTGAAAGACTGCTGATACTAAAAACAAAAAACTGAAATTGCATTTACCATGTTTGCTCTGTCTGTCATTTTCTGTCTCTTCTGTGTGAGAGGAATGATGTATTTTTCCCAACAATTACTGCCACACGACAGCACAAAAACTGCTGCCTCAACACGGGAAAGATTGAGTCAAAATGGACAGATTGGAGACACCGACTGGAAAATGGCCCCATCTTTTAAAATGTTTGAGTCCATACCTGCCAACATTAGGCTTTGAGGCGTATGAGAAAATGGTCTACCCTCAACACAGGGAGCACAGCGGGAGAAAGGGTTAAGAATAGGGAGGCTTCTCTAAAATCAGGAGTGTTGGCAGGTATGAAGGCCAGTTTACAACAGTGAGCATTGATTAGCCTTTATTTTCCAGTTGTCACTGCAAATATATTATATTATTACTTAATAATATTTTGGGAAATTCTCATGCCTGGAGTGCAGTCCCTGTAGTCATCAAAGGAGATTGTTCTGCTGGACTTCAGATGACTCATGCTCCACGTGTCATAGGAAAGTAGACAGCTGGATGTTATTGTGCTGGATATTTGCTAAATTGCAGCCTTCAAAGCACAAATTCAAATGAAACCGTACCAACCGGCAGTTCTTCTTCTCTTTAAAGGAGCCAGCACGCAGAGGCAGCGTCCTCACCACATCAGAGGTGATGCATGTTTCATGAGTGTTACTGTGTCAGTCAGAGGAGAGACTGTACGAGCGGCTCGACCTCGGTCTGCGCTGGCGGTCAGCAGCCACAACCTCTTTCCTCCCCAAGAGAACAGCAGACAGACACGGAGACGGATGGACGACCCAAAATTACAGCTCAACTGGCATTTTGGGGATAAACATCTCTTGTAAAAATACACCAAGCAACCAGGAGCAGAAAAACCAGCAGGTTCACCAGGGCGCGACGGGGGGAAGGCACGTCGGCCGGCTGTATTTAGATCCGCTCTTTCTAGGGATAATCTCATCCTCTGACTTCTGCACATGGATCTCAATTTGTGGCTTCTCTGACGGGCCGAGGGTGGAAGGGCCGACCTTTGATGTATTTATAAATATGTATCGCTTGTTTGTAAAATGCACCACAAAGTTGGAGGGAGGCAGAGAGCATAAGAGAACTTTGAACCACAGGGAGGTCATTTATTTTATGTTAAATGGTGTCTTGCTGGCAGGGCGATCGTAGCTACATCTTTGGAAGCACCAGTTTAACCAAGGGGATATCTTGAGGCATTGTGGAGATCTAAAATTGTCCAAATCTGTCATGGCAACTTGTTTTTAATCTTTAAAGCCTCTTTGCTTCACCTGAGACAACTTCAGACTGAAGTCCTTGAGGAGAGATCACTTTCTGACAGCCAAAACCAAAAGTCAGACACGTTGAGGTGAAGCAAAATGACCCCTCTGACCCCTTCTTCTATCTGAACCAGGGCACTTGTTGTATTTTGTCGGTCCTGGCCCCCTCCAAGGGCCTCATTGTCTGGGGGCAGAAGCTGGAAACCCTCCCCTGTGTCTGGCCTCTGCGGCTGGACAATGGGCAAAGACAAACGCCCTGGCACCCCGTCCTCCAAGGGGACAACGCTGGATTATTGCCGTCGATGTTGACTTTTCTATCTCATCTCTTCTCACCGGTGTGAATGTGTGTGTGCCCGTGTGTGTGTGCATTGTCACAAGTGTGTGTGTGTGTGTGGGTAAGCCAATTTGTTTTTTCAATGAAAAGGAAAACACAGAAGGAAATACAGCGAGAGAGAGGAGAGGACAAAAGGCGAAGGGCCTCAATGATGAAGTGACCTGAAGAGAGGTGAGATCATTTCAAATGGGATTATACTCACACACACACACACACACACACACACACACACACACATACACACACACACCAGCTTCATTGTCCCCGACCCTACTCAACCTACACAGTGCAGGGCAGGATATTGCTGCAGTCTATTCACTATGTGGTCTCAAGCCTGCTGAGTTAACAAAAGCTACAGCTCAAGGTGTCTTGCAAGCACAGAAAGTTCCTCTTACAGCCAGAGATGAAGTCAAGTGAATCAATACTAGAATACAAAGACTAACTTATTTGAGGTAGTGAAGTGTCTGCAGGTGCATATGAGGTTGCTGCGATGTTATTAGCAGATGGATTCCTGGAGGGGAAAAAAAGCAGTACACACGTGTTTTTCATGATCTGCATGTAGCCCCGGGGTTAGTAATGAATCAAGCAACGGATCAAAACTAGACAAAGCAGCACCAGACAAGACGTGTTCCTCATCTTCACCTCCCTGGTGCAGGGAAACCCCCTCTTCCTCTCCCTTCTCGCTTTTGTTTTGCTGACAGTGTGTCGATTCAGTCCTGCGGGTCATAAATCTGAGGAGTTTGTGTTTGTGTCACTGAGACAATAGGATGCTGTGTTCCAATATATACGAATAAGATTATCTCAAAACATCGATCACGTGAGCGCCCGATGATCCCATTGTTCCTCCTTTTTGTTCCGGATGCATCAGTTACCATGAGTGGCATCACGCGATATGAATGACATCATGATTTGGCAGGCAGTCACACACACTGGAAGCTTCAGTGGCAGGACAGTACGCTGATGAAACTTGGCGGTGACGATGAAAAAGACTTCAAACATTAGCAGTACACTGATTACACACACTGTTACTACTATTATTACTACCACTTCTATGGCTCTGTGTGGATTATTCCAACTGGAAAGTTTACTTTGCTGAGTTTGCCATTTGGAAGAAATTAGTTTAACTTTTTTTTTCTAATTGTTGGTTGCATATAGCATCTTGCAGTGATTTAGCATCTTGCATGTGGTGACCTTCTTATACAGCTGTTAGCAGCACACCGCTCAACAGGCAATGTTCCTGTAAACCTGAGGCACATCACTTGCTACCTGCTAAAACACCTTGTGTTTAAAACACACAATAAACTACTGTCTGAACAAGCCTCTGCCCAATTGCCAAAGAAAGAGCCTTTGTGTAAACTGCTGGGGTTCAAAAGATGGCAGTGGATTCTGAGGGGGCGTGACTTCCTGAAGAAATGAATGATGACAGGATGAAAACGTTTCAAAGAAATAACAGGCTTTGTTTGCCAAAAGGATTCTAGAGACAATAAAGGCAAGTGATTTTTCAACATCGTTATTATGGACCTCTATTTCCACATAGTTTTGTTTATTTTAATTCTTGCTCAGTGCCAATGGAGGAGGGCGACCACGCAAGAGGGACTCAATGCGTTTGCTCAACACGTCCTCATAACCTCAGTTACTTCTTAAAGTCAAAAACATGTGACCATTGTAGAGTATCAGTGACAGACATGGCAAACATAGGAAAATGGTAATGTTGGTCAGGGTTAGACAACAAGTACTTGGTTGGGTTTAGGAAAAGATCATGCTTTGTTGTGAATTTACACACCAATCTCCAGAATGCATTTTAGCCAAAACCACAGAAAAGTTTAAACTCTTTAAGTTGCAACTATTCTGTTTTTTTTGGTTGCATTTTCCGTCTCTCTTTCGTCACTGTGCTGTGCTTGTGCTCTACTTAGGTGTATGCACAAAAACATGGTTAGGGTTAGGAAAGCATCATGGTTTGGCTTTAAATAACTGTTTTGGCCACCGTGCCCACAGATGGAGTTGGTCTGGCTTCTCGTGAAAAAATGTTTGGTCACCACATGAAACGCTGGATATTTCAAAGCAAATCACCCAGTTTTGTCACCATAAAACTGGATGAAAAAGTCTTCACAGCTCATTACGAAGCCCCTGGTTTAGTTGCCACTAAAATGGCTGAAAATGTTTTCAGAACATATCCAGTGGTGTGACTTCAACACCTGTCGCCCTTCAGGCAGTCTTGTTGGCTTGTAATAATGAACAGAACCAACCCATCTTCCTAACTGTCCACACTTTTATCATTTTGTCAACTCCTTTACTTTATAGCCACTATGGCCACTAGATGTCCCCGCCAAACAATAACCTTAATTATGTTTAATACTATAAAATCGTTAGTCTGGTGAGGATGAGCTGCACCTGTTTGGGATGGGTCCCAATATCTGCACTTGTGGATGAAAACGTTACATTCTACCTCACCTGAGACATGAAACACGTTTGAAAACAAAAAGCGTTATTCAGCACAAAAACTGAACATGACCCAAACGCAATGGAACATCAAATATTCACTGCTGCTCTGAAATTACAGAGGAGCTGCATGTGTGAATGCAAATGTGTAGAACACAGTCGGATCGAGCCCATGTTTGAACAGACGAGGTCAGGATGTGAGTGTTGTAAAGCTACTTCGTACTGTTTTTTGCTTGCCTGCATAGCATGGTATTGCTATCAACACAAAACAGTATTTTCAATGGGCGAGAACTCGTCTGACAGTCAGGCGCACAAATCCAGCTTCTTGTATTATGCATTCTTGCATCTAAGTGCTGTTTTCAGTGTGAACGCCATGTAAGGCTGCATTCACAGCAACACTAGATCACCTCTTTCATTTCAGTGAGATTAGTACCTGATGAAAAAAAGGCCCACAGGGTTGAAGCTGGCACAAATTGCCACAAAGCAAAGCACTCATACATTACCTAATGCAGTGAAAATGCAGGATAAAATGAATGCTGTGGTTATAGAGTTTCCAAATTGTAGTCATCTTGCTGTATAAAGTATTGAGACTGAGCAGAGGAGCGCTGCTGCAGCCACTGAAAAGGTGCAACATTTGGCCGGCCCTACACCAGATCACGGCTGTAATGCACGCCTCAGTTATTTGGCACAGAAGGAAAATGACCAAAAACATTGCAAACATATACTTATTATTTTTATAGAATAATCTCAATCTATTGCAGCCGAAAATCAGTCTGTATTCCATACATAACATTTGAGTGTTTTTCACTGTTAAGGGAGTTATTGTTTCCTATCAGATTGATTCAGTGTGTCTCAGCTGGAGAGAACATCTGACAGTTCAGAAAGTTTTAGAACGTGAGAAAATGCTTCTTTCTTTCGACTGTAAATCACTGTAATACTCTGAGCAGAGGCAGCTGCAAAAGCACGTTTAACAGATGAGATCTCAATTAAGACTCCACGGCCAATTCAGTCCCAGTTTAACACCAGGCAGCAAGAGACTCTTCTTGTTTTTTTCAGTTTAAACATTAAGTGACTGTTTTAAAACATGAGGCTGACCCCTTTTCATCAAGTCATCACTTTGCCAGTCACCCACGTTGATGCAAAGTCCATGAACATTAAATCTGACTCATTTGAATTTGAATTTAAGGGGAATTCAGAGGATGTTCAGTGAGTTATTGTTGAAGAGGAGCGTTGAGGAGTTTAAGGGTTTACTGCTTTGTGGGAGGTTTTGTCTCCTGGGCTGAGAGTGATTTAATATCAGTATCAGAGAGACAGAGAACTGAGGCTCATTCATTCACACCACAGCCAAGTTAACTACAGAGAGCAGAGGTCTTCTCTCTTCATAATCTTTCATTTGCCTCACTAATGAAGGTAATATAGCCATCAGTGTGACAATGGTTCATTATTCCTGTTGTAATAAGAGCTGTGAGCCCAGAGGCAGGGTTAGAATGTCAAAGCTCCAAATATAACATCAGCGTTATCTTATCTTCTTCATCACCATAACAACTATCTATGCTTATCTAGCATGCAGCCTGAGGTCACAACTATCTCTTCTCCCCATCCAGAAGCAACACATCCTCACACCTAAACGACTGAAGAGGTTGATGCCAGTCATTCCCAAAATGACAGACATATCACCGCTAGCAGAACCAGCAGCGGACCAGTGACAGGAGCGTCGGACCTTCACTATAACCTCACTGCTGTTGTGGCGATTAAACTACATCAGGTCAGGTTTAGGAAACATTATGGTTTGAGTTACTTATGTAACTTTAGTTAAGAACGAACCTACATTACATACATAACTGTGTACAACATTCTGTATGGATGTAGCTTTACCATGCACACAATACAATACACAACAATACACTGCCACTGTTTACAGTTACACTGTTCATATTGTACAAAATGTACGTCTATACAAGTCTATGCTTCTTCTCACCTTCTTATTATATTGTTTATTTTTTTACTATCACTATCGTTTATTGTAATATTACTGTCCTTGTGATACAGAAATTTCCCCCGTTTCCCCATCTGGACACAAAGAGCGGTCACACAGCCTGTGTTGGTTTACCTTGTTACCTGAACATGCATCTCTGACCTCGCTATTCCGTCTTTCTCCCTCTTTATTCTACTTCGCTGGATTTCCTCCCTTACTGCCATAATAATTACAATGGCCACTAGGGGTCGCCACCCAACAAGAGAGGGCATTATGGGTCGGAATAAGCTGCTTTCACAGTTGACCTGTACTATATGGCTGGTTTTGTGTCAAAGATTGGTTGTCCAGAAGTCGTATTGTTTTTGCAAACATGGTACACAAACAGCTCATAAAGACCAATTACTGCTTTGAAAACATTTTATCACAATTTGAATATGACACATATTGTGCTCTCTGTCCTAAGATGACATTAATAATGCAGCAATCGCTGCAAGTGAAAACAGATTAAAAAGCAGTTCCTTTTGTCCAATGTAATGTGAAGAGAGCCTGTAATTATGGAGTTATACATGGTGAATGTGTTAGCAAAATGGGGCTACACATTGAAGATATAAAATAGGACCCCCTTATGAGGACCAGTAACCATTCTTTTAGCTGCGATGTGCCACCAGCTATGGTCTGTCTGTTGTTTGGTGCCGGACAGGTACTGTGTAGTGGTTTTATCAGAGCAATTTGCTGTAAACAGCTGCCTGTATATGCAAACACTGCTGATGAGAGCATAGATTATGATTATAGAAAAATAATAACCCAGGTTCAACAACTAGTCTAGTATTTGGATGTTCTTTTTTCCCCCACAGAACATATTGTGAAGAATCAGTGAATGTACTGCATGCAAAGTCCTGTTATCTGTATGCAGATAAAGCAACTGGGCTGACAAGTGACACATTTCACCTTATATCTGGGCATTCGGTTGACTGTGTTCAAGTTTTGTTAGTGGTTAACTGACTCATTTGGATGAGACATAAAATAGACACTAACTGTATGACTGTTCAGCTCACACACAGATATACTGGCCAGTTCCATAGTAGTCAAAGCTTAAACCTGCAATGGCTCAACACGATGTATAAGATCAGACAAAGTAGCAGCAGCATGTATCTCCTATCTGAGAACAGCAGCAGATTCTGACTTGTAAAGGTTGAGGTACATTTGACAGCAATATCTTCTGTAACCAATGCATTGGTGTCTTTACAGACTCTTCATAGTTTCTAATCTGTGCTCCTGCCCACAAACAAGCTGCATGTCAGAGGGACCTGACACCAGCAACAGTAAATAATGACAACAAGAGCAACCGCTCGCACATGAGCTCATCCTTTGACGAGCCCCTCCCACCCTGCAGCAGAGTGGCAGGCAGCTTCAGAGTTACTGCTACAATAGAGGACTAACTCAATTCGTCTGATCCCGCCGACCACTTTCAACTGCTGCCAGGACCACAGGAAGCCAGTCATCCTCAATGTGCAAGTGTGTGTGTGTGTGTGTGTGTGTGTGTGTGTGTGTGTGTGTGTGTGTGTGTGTGTGTGTGTTGAGAGTAAGTCCAGAGGGGAAGGGGGTCTCTTGTCTCTCAATTTTCCGCCCTGATTGGACTGAATGAGTGGCCATTCTGTTGCTCAGCTGAATCTCCCCATCCCTCTCTTTCTCTGAGTTCGCAGAGTGGAGGCAAAACGACACACTCTTACAGCTCGAGACGTGACATCATCCCAGGCCTGACGCTTGTTTACGTGCCAGGGATGCACACCACTGCGGACTATTAGCCTTTAAAAACATTATATATTTCCTCTATGTAATGCTGTATAACAGGAAAGACTATAGGTGGTAGGAAATGTCATCTCCTGCTTTTCTACCTAATCAGTTTGATGGATTTTGATGCCAAAAGGGAGTTGGCGGATTTTCATAGGACAGGTGTGATTAATAACATTAATGATGTCAGCCCTTAATCACGGTTATTAATTAAAGCTGTGCTTTTCAAAAGGTCTGCTGTGAAAAAAAAGGTCTTCATGAATCTTGACATTTTCCCACAACACATTTTATGGACCATAGTTTTATCTCAAAGGGATTCATCTCTAATCAATAACATTAATCTGACCAGCTAAAATAGTCCTTTTCCCAGAAAACAGTGGAAAGTTAGGTTTACAATGTAATGTACACTTTTGGTGTTTCAACTATTTTTTTTTTTGCGCAGGTTATTTTGTCCTCGTACTGTCCAACCACTGTAGTCCTAATATGAGAAGAGATAAAATGCTTGTCAAGCAAGCAGTTACAAAGAGGACTTGGACTACCTACTATACTCACCCGAGTCTCATTACGGGGAAGGTTGTTGGGGCTTTATGTATCCTGAGTGGAATGCAAACACAGGGTTGTAAGGAAACTGAAAAAGTTTTTGGATGAATCGATGTATTTCTTCAAAAACAAGCTCCTGAATCACAAAATAACTAGCATTAGCACACGACCCCTCCCATCCCCTCAACACATGCTTCACACTCCATCCCTCTGACCAGAGATACAGACAACCAATCAGTATAAAAAGTTGCTTTGGGAGGAGTCATGCCCATTTGTTGTTTTTTTACCCTGTTCTGGATGTCATTCATGTGTACGGAGTATTAAAACAAATTCCCTCTACAGATGACAATAAAGAATGAATCTGAATCTCTATTTACTGATAATCTTGTCCACAATACAATACAATCAGAAAGTTAACGTGCTTGTGGCCAAACCACAGTAGTTCCGACCAGTCAGTGTCCTTAGAGGAACTACGGGCAGCTACAGCGTGGTATGGTGTAGGTGTTTGTCTGGAAACCACAATGGCGGATCCCCATGAGTGTAATGCAAAGGCCACTATAGCACCTGTCATATCATAACTGAAAAAATGCAAAAACTGGCTTTCTCAATTGATGTTTTTGCTTTTCTCAACTCACTTCAGTGAGAGTTTCAGTTACCCACGGGCTCGCTCTCCTGCTGTCCATGCAGGCATGGACTGACCATCCGACGCACATTTTTGGGCCGGGCTGTCATAATTTAATCAAAAAGGTAGGCCTATGTTATAAATCATTTTTATCGAACGCGACGGCCCATTGGTTGATTTTCTTGAAGGACATTGAGCTAATCCAATGAAATCTCTCAGCTCTCCTCTTTTTTTTTTTTTTTTTATAAATCTTTTCTAAGAGCACAATTTAGAGGGGACGGCCCATTGGTCCATCTTCAATATTGACAGTGAACTGAACCAATCAGGATATATCGTACGAAAGCGGCCCCTCCCCTCGCTGGCTGTCAGCTGTAACTTCTGCTAGTTTCACTGTGTTGAGCGTGAGGAGTGGCAACATTGAGCAACCAAAGAGTTGCGTGCTAAGAGAGTGAAGAATCTCACTGTGCTGCAAAGTGTGCTAAAATCACAGACATGTTCGCTGGAGAAGCTGCTGTAGCCTCCACGTCCTCTGTGACAGCAGAGAGCCAGCAAGGACCGGTGGAAGATGAAGACAGCAGCAGCGGGCAGGAGAGGAGCAGCAGAGATGCTGCTGACTGACAGGGACAGTGTGGTACAGCCGGTAAGCAGGTAGTAACGTTAATACAGGGACTGTGAGGTGATGGACGTAACGTTAGCTCTATTACATGCAGAGTTCTCAACGGGTCGGGCCGGCCTGACAACCTGACCAGACCCGCGGGTTCAGGCCGGCTTCACGTGTGGTGAAGAGACAATTGATGCTGGTGTGTCGGGTTCGGGCTTAAAAACCCGCGGGCCGGGTCGGGTTGTAATTCAGGCCCGTTGAAAACTCTACTTACATGAGAATGATGAGCAATGACGATTGATTAGTATCAATATTAATTGGTGTTGCATCACAAAATCTGGCAGCCACGGCACCTTATTCTGATAAAATAGCAAACGGTCAAGGCTGAGAAGTGTTGATGAGCAGCAAGTGTCTAGTTTAGGCTCCATCATGGCATTTTAGATATTTAGGTTAAAGGTGTGTTGACAGGCTGCATAGTAGTTTGAATTTGTAGCAACCCTCTATGCTGTGGTTAAACACGTTTTAAAAAACTGATTTTAAAACTGCTAAATGATAAATAAAAGCTTTGCAATTTAAGCGTTACTAAAGTAAGTGTAAAAAAAGTATAAAAGTATTATTAGCAAAAGGTTTGCCCACACTGTATAAGAGTAACACAGAGTTAAATGCTTTTAAGACAAGTTGCTTTGCATGAGTTCATAAAGCAGCCTGTCTTCAGCCTGATACAAATGCATGTTATGGCTTTTTAAAGGAGGGAGCACCTTTTAATCTGGAGAATTAGAATTGAGCTGCTATATCAGGGAAATTTAGAAAATACTTATTCGAGATGATTTCAATAAAAAGGATAAAATTATCAATTGAACTACACAAAGCAGACAAAAGTGGTGGAGTTAACAATAGACGCTAAACGTCTGAGATTTAGGATGCTGATGATACATTATGCTTGAAGTAGAATATACCTAAGGAGGTAGAACTATGTGGTGAGTAAATGTACTTATTTGCTTTCCACAATGGTTATTTGACAGACTTCTAAAGACAGTTATAGGATTGAAAGGGTTTGTGAGCGTTTTTCCAGTCAAGTCAGTAAACATATGCACACCTCACAATAATTGGAGTTGGGTTTGGGATAATAGTAAAATACACATACACATACATAAATTACTAGTCAGATGTGCTCCGCTTATTATGAGGGGCCGGTCTGAGCCAAAAATGCCAGGGCCGATTTTTTGTCCCAGTCCAGCCCTGTGTCCATGTGATTGGTTGAAGTTAGCCTGTGATAGAAGATGATAAACAGATGGCTCGTCCAATCAAGTGCCATCTTTTTTGCAAAGGCATTCCCTTTCTCTTACTAACAGCGAGGCATGTTTACCTGGTATTATATTTGTATCAGTTTGCAATTTAATAACACAAATTTTAATGTTGAAGATTTTTTGGGACTCACTTTTTGTTCGCCACATGCCACTCATGTTGCTGCAGTCTCATCTGTTACACCTAATCTTTACCTTCACGGACTTAAATTTTAGGTAATTAAGAGGCTGAGCTCGGCCTGTGGCTCCCCCACACAGCAGCCTGTGTGTTCAGCTCAGGTTTCAAGTTTAACATCACGATGCTCACTAATACATTACGTCTAACAGGACGAGACATTAGCTTTCAAATCAGCGCTCTTCCTTTTAACTAAGCTGCCGCCTGCAGCAAGCCTTATTAAATTACTGTACACAACAAGGCATGCTGGGTCTTGATGGTGTGTGTGTGTGTGTGTGTGTGTGTGTGTGTGTGTGTGTGTGTGAGGCAAAGACTTTACAAATGTTTTACAGATAAGTTTTCACTGTAATCAGGGATCGACTTTAAATATGCCAGACTTCCACCTAATATCGCTGCAAATCCCTGTGAAAATTATGACTCAGTCGTCGCTCGGGGTAATGACTGTTTACACTCTGTTTTACAGCGTGTTTTATTTAAATAATCAATCTCTTCAGTGGGAGTGTTGACGCCCAGACTCGTATCCTCTGCCCCAGGTGTTCCACTAATTGTCTTTAGCAAAGAGCGGATAAAATAACGAGCCCTCACAAAGTCTCTGGCCTGCAAACGTTGAGATGAGATAAGCAGATATTCTGTGTCAAAGTTCTGCTGAAGGTGGAGGGGCCAGCAGTGAGAGGTTACATGGATTGAGGGTGCTCTGGCAAGCGTCTGCTCACATCCTCCCACGCAGCAGCGCCAAGCATCGAACCATGGAGTTTTCATCATGTCAGGCACAGAAACTCACACACAGGCATTTCTCCAGTCCCCAACATCTACCCAACCACACCACACACACTGACATGCACATTTGTAGCATGCACACATACAAGCAACACATACAGTGCTCATCTCTGTGCAGGAATGCAAACATCAAACCAGAAGCAGCATTAATTCAGTTAGAAATGAGGGAAACCAGTGGTTGTTATAATTTCATGGACATTTTAAATCATGTTCTGTTCAAATCTATACAAGACATTGTCCACACATGTCATGCCGGCTCTAAATATCCTTCCCAGGCAGCATCCATAAAACAGACTCTCTGCCCAGGTCTGATGTGGAGGCTGTTTCATGAATGAGAAACATGATCTGGGAAAGCACTCAATTTAACTTTGAGGCTCTGCGGCTGTCCCCTTTGATAAGAGAAATCCCCTCATCTCGCCCCCAGTGTCTGCATAAACAAGTTTCACGCACATGCACACACCCACAACACACAGGGACTATTACCTGCTGTCAGACTGGAGAAAAGTCGTTTAAACAAGATCATACACAGCAAAAGGAAAGCACTTCCTGACATCGCTCATCTCAGATTACAAATCCAAAAAGGTGCGAAGAGCAAAACACAATACGGCTCTTTCTGTGATGTGACTTCCATGGAAACATGAAGAAATACATTAAATCTGATGGAAGTGTTGCACTAAATGAAAAACAAAACCAGTGAAATCAAAGAGACAAAACACAACAGCCAAGAGTAGTGCATGGTGATTATCTGAGCTGGTCTTCATCAGCCTTGTTTATGACTTCTAAGTCAAGCTCATTTGAGGATTTGAATAGATTCCTGACAATGGCTTATGTTTATTTTCTCATATTAGTCACCACTCGCTGTGTGACAATGTGTCTGTTTGTTTTCCGAGCCCCAAGGATAAGCACTGGGTTGTGTGCTGATGGTTTCTTAATGGCTAAAGTCGAAGTTACAGGTCATGTCATGCCCAGAGAGTAGAAAGTTCTGAGGATTACACACTCTCTCAAAATGATTCCTCCAGAAATCACTATTTGAGCTGTTGAGGACAGTATTTATTGTCTGCACATGCTGCAGTAAGACTGCAGTTCGCAGTGCAGAGAGAGCAAGAATCCGCATCCTACGAACATGGTTACGCTTACGAACATGGGAGCAACATGTCTGAAGTGTGTGAGTGACCTGAAGAGGGAAGCGCTTCATAAGATCAAATGAATTGTAATTGGCAGAAGGGGGAAGTGAATAAATTGTTTTACACTGCGTGCTATTGTAATTTTTCTGCATTTTTTTCCCCCCATTCAATAGCTGCACAGCATTGGCAGCGCACCGGCAGCTGTAGAACCTGACTATGAAAACAGCTCTTTAATCAGTTATTCATAGCATTCCTGCTGCCTCAAGGCCACCCTTGTTGGCAAACACCACTTTGTAAACCAACAAAAGTGCACTGCAAGGAAGCGGTGTATAATGAAGCTGTTATTAGAGCATGCATACAGCAGCTACGCTTTTGATACACACTAAAGAAC
Organism: Diplodus puntazzo; assembly: GCA_963678695.2. Taxonomy (NCBI): domain Eukaryota; kingdom Metazoa; phylum Chordata; class Actinopteri; order Spariformes; family Sparidae; genus Diplodus; species Diplodus puntazzo. The sequence continues at coordinate 39,765,276 of OZ023155.1, read as the reverse complement.
CAATTAGCAGCAGACGATTCTCAGGGTGCACAGGACCAGCAAATTAAAGCACTTAAAACGTTCAGCAAGCAAGCAAGAGATGTAAATGTGGCTTATTTTCTCATCCCATAAGCAAGAGCTTATTAGTCATTTATCACACATTTCGAAAAAAAAAACATCAGTTCGGTTTCATTGTGGAGTTATATTATTGACTCTACTCACAGTGTTGCTCACACACATCTGCTGCAGGAGAATAAGATGCGATGCTACATCAGCCTTATGTGCCAGACAACATCTTCAACAGTTGCTCATCCTGGAAGACATCTGCTCTTACTCCTTTACTAACTCTTAGACGGACAGACTGATATCAGTCCAGTCTCCACAATAAAATCCTGTCAGGTTACATTGCTGTATACCACTGATCTGGTCTCAGTTGTACATCTCATAGACTATGTACCATATTGACATTTCTACAGTATGTGTCATGTCACGTTCATATTATATGTTCATAACCTGGCTGTCATATGGAGAGGAGGAGGGGATGGTGGTGGAGTTACAGGTAAGGAGGCTGCCAAGCCACCGACCACAGTTCAAGACTGCATTTTAACATTTGTGAGCGTGAAACCATGCTGGACATCTTTATGGAGACCTCAGGACAATTTTCAGCCTTGAGGCAACAATAACAGGATGTTTTTTAACAGGAAGTCAAGACATCTCCAGCAGTGTTTGTGGGGACCAAAAATGACATTTTGAGCCAAAACACGATCTATTCCTAATTCTAACCGAGGGGTTTTTGTCCCCAAACCTAAGTAGAACATAAGCGCTGTTACAAGATGAAATAATAAATTTAGCTGAAAGCAACATTATGTAGAAATTGGCATTTGGTGTGATTTTTCTTTGTTACCGAGTGCAACAGAACACCATAAACATAAACTCCCAGTAACAATTTTTCAGATGTAATGTAGGTGCGAACTATAAACATCGACAACTCATTACATATATCAATGTTGTGTGTTGAAAGTTGTATCTTGAAGTGAACCTGTGTGTAACGGTGTGATCCCACCCTCTCACTGTAGTTACGCTGCAGTGGAGCGGCTGTGACAGAGACACCATACAGCCCGTTACAAAACAATGTTAAAAAATTATTTTGAAGCTGTTAATTTATGGTAAAAAGTTACATAAAGTTGCTTTAAAGACAAAATTCACAACACAAAGAAATGTTAAGTTTGAATATATCCGTAGTTTGCGATAATCAGCATTATCAACATTTATTATGGGAATGACTGAATGATATTAGAATCTTTCGTTCGTGTTTTTAAACAGCACTGGATTTTAGTAGGATTTTATGATGAGGGCTTGCTCATGTCACTGGCGAACATAACACTATATCAGGTGACGAGCTTATTTGGGGATGCAAATTCATTAAACAGCCAGATAGAGCAGCTAACATTACCTGACACCTTGTTACGCTGTGTCCAGCTCACAGCACACAAAGTGCGTGTGCGTAGATTAGCACACAGTCTATACAGTCGCTTTGAAATTTTGATTTTGAAAGGTGTATAAAAAGCTTTTGTTTTTTTTACTTTAAGTCATGCCTTTTCAACTACTTCTATGTAGGGTTATACCAAATCATAGGTTTGCTAGATTTGTTATTGTTACCCGGGTCTGGAACTCTTTAGCCATGTGAAAGTCAGGATATTGGAGCTTAACTCGCTGTATGGGAAATGCTCTTCTATAGGGTTTCGCATGCGAGAGGAGACGGGGCAGAATGGCCCCTGACAAACATTTACAGAGCAGAGCAATTAATTCTGAGTCATCACCCATAATCCACTACTCGCCTGTCTACAGTACAGGCTACAGTGGCCACGCATGGACAAAAAAACGCACACACTCTTGGGAGGATTGGGTCTCTGACTAATTAAACAACAGATTAGGAAGTGAACAGTGTCGTCTGAATAAAGAGTATCTGAAGGCAAATTAAAAAGCTGTGATCCTCGCAGCCTGCTGGCAGCTGTCATCTCATGAACACAACCAGTCATGTGTAGTTTAAACCTGAACAAATAAATATAGTTTTGTGTACTCCTCTCAGTCACCTCCTTGCAGCAATATGATTTACTAATTGTGGTGCATTTACACTTACCCACAGGCAGCCAGAAAGAACAGGATTACTATAGTTGAAGGGACTAAGACTTGTAATTAATGTTAACCAGTTAGCTTTGCAGCACTGCTGTCAAGAAAAAGTCTCAATTTATCGACATTCTCAGAGTTATAAAAGGATATTTCTCATTTCAAATTGAAATTACTGTTCAACCTCTGTTCTGAAACACGGTGATTAATGTGAGAGGAGTTTTTATTTGATTTGTCTCGACTACTTTCATTCTGTTCTTGGGATTGAAATTAGGGAAATAACTGGTCATCCTGCGTTGATGCCAGAGTTACTTGTCCACTGTTACTTATCTTGAATTTAGTTATCATCTGCATAACATTAGAAGCTCAGACCTCCTGATACTTCACAAACTCATTAGTAGGAGGCCTTGGATTGAGCCCTGTGGCACACCGCGGGCAGAGATGGTGCTATGAGAGGACGTAATCCACTTCAAAGAGAAATGAATCACCAGTGATTCTGCTGTCAAACATTCTCTGCAGGTCAAACTGGCTTTCAATCAGGTCGTGTTGGGTGTGTGTTAATTTATGCATGATGCAATATTGACCCATTTGGCATAGGAATCATTTCATTGTGTTGGAAAATTGGCGTAGCAGATTTAAAGATTTCATCAGATGATTAAAGAAACCATGGCTGATTTTTTTATGTAGTCCTGTGGTATGTAATTTTAAGACTTTTAGCTGAATAAGATATGAATAGAACAAAACTGTCCCAGACCTTTTCTGCTTCACCAAAGGAGAGATTCCTGCTGGGTGGAGAAGCCTCAGTGCATTAGGTCTTTGCCAGCTCTGCTTTCATTTTGTGTACACTGTGAGGTCATTATTTAAAAGCGATTAACTTGAGCTTTGACTGTTTACTAAGATGCTTATTGGTATATAAACCACTGCATTTTGTTTCGAATCACCACTGACTTTATTTCAGCAATGCATTTTTTTTTATTCATATATTCAGCGTTATCTTTTGTCTCTAATTTTGCAACGAATCCATGTCTATGTTTTCAAACTAATCAATTATTGTTTTATTTTATGTTTTGTATGAGGCAGCCTTCACCCCTCCACACTATGAACCAGCACAGGCAGTTTGTCTGTGTCTGTTGAATATATGGCTGTCTATCCCCATCTTGTGGCCTGCAATGATACTGCTCACAGGATCACCATGAATAGAAAGAGACGGTTACATTTTTGTGGTATTGATCACTTAGATGTTTTCTCTGCCTTCATCGGTGGTGTCAGATGTCAGGTCAGCAGCAGAAAACCTCACACAACACAGTACAGGTTCATTTACATCTCATGTTACAGGCATCTGGATGTAGGTCTCATCTAGATTCCAGTATAGCGAGAATACATCTTGAATCAGAGATCACCAAAAGTCACAGAAATTCAAAGTTCGGAGCCATAGCATCTGTATAATATGCATTTGATGTAGGGATGTTTGTGTATGAGAGAATAATACAATATTTCTCTTGGAAAAGACAGTGTTGTGTGCTTAAATCTCAATAGTTCAATTAAATGTTTGAATATAAGTGTATGCATATGACCATATAAAACATCTGAAAAGTAGTATTAATGACACTGCTGCTGTATTTCTATTGTAGAGCCACTGTATCAGACTGATGTCTGTACTGTTCCGGCCATGTAAACCCCTTTTCTGCTTTTCTTCATACTGTTGCATTTGCTACGACCTGACTCAATGTCCCCACAGGGATAAAAAAAAAAAAGAAAAAGTGTTATCATCTTATCTTAAACAGAAATATATATGAAGAAGAAGAAGAAGACACTGAGCCAGTCAGTCAGGTCCGGAGAGATGGATGAGCTGACAGGCACAGAGAAAGATGATGTGGATAAGAAGAGAAGTGAAGGTAAAGAGCTATGATCAGCTGATGGTGTTGGTCAAGCACCAACATGACACGAGCAGATGTGACGCCATTTGAAGCGGCACGTCACCCTCCTTGTGGGTGTTGGAGAAGACAGATAGCTCAGCAGACAGGCCATCCTGCCCCGGGGCGAGGCTGATTTATGGGGTAGACTTGCTGAGCGGTCAGGGCAGAGGGGAGAACAGGGTCCCCTGTTTCAGCTGTGTGCACGCTGAACTGGACTCTGCCTGCAGGGCACTCCTGCTCGGACTCTGCTGCAACACTTTATAACAACTCATCTAGCACAGACACTTTTTATGGAATTATGTCCATGTCAATGCACAGTACATTTCTTCATGTTTGTGGGGGAAAAGATAAGAACTGTGAATAACTGCTTTAATTACACTGAATTGCTTTTGTTTCTGAGAACAAGGTTCGGCCTTTGACCTGATGCTGCCATGTTGCTTGCTCCCTCTAGTCCTCTGGAGGCATACTTACTGTATGTGTGTTTGACCACGTAGGTCAGAGGGCAAGCGCAGATATTTCACCTCTGGAAAGGAGGAAGATCAGCTGTTTACCACAGCAACAGCTGCTCTATAGGTTAGTATGTAGTTTGCATTGAATATGTAGGCTGTATGTTGAGAGTAAACTAAAAAGAAAAGGGCCAAGGTCATGGAACATGTGTTGTGTATTGAATATGTGAGATTCGGTTTTTACCGCCGGTTCAACAAGCTGAAACACAATACTGACAGATTATTACAGTTTTAAAATGACATGGAAAACATGTTAGCATGCAGTTTCTTATTCACACATCAAGCATACAAAGAGCAACATTAGCATTCATTCAGAGGGGGCAGTAAAACTAAAACAATCAGCTGAAAGATGCTAAAATGCTCTGTAGAGGTGAGGAGAACTGTAGAGTGTGGTGTTCCCCACTACAAGCAACACAAGTGAGTTACTAAATCCAATCTATACAAAAATATTGTGTATTCAATATCAATATTGATTTTTTCATATATTTATTGTCAGTTGCCTACCAGTTATTTGGGACAACTTTAACTGAAAACACATACGTGTCCAAAACCGTCACGTTTTGAATTTGCGTACGTTTATCTTCACTACACTAAATGAACGGCAACTAATAGGCTGATATTTGCAGATTAAAGCTGCCAAAAGCCTTTTTGGACACAGCAGTGAACCCTGAGCTGAGCGTGAGAGAAATACAGACAAGACATATTTCTTCTGTACAAAATTGGCCAATTACGTAATCCTCACACACAGCATGGTGTTGCGACACATGGTACTGTTTGTTGCATTCTGCTGTATTCTTAATTCATCACTGAACAAAGCCTTTAGAATTCAGTTCCCCCTCCATGTGTCAGGGCTTATTTTACTTCTCTTGTCTTCCTTGTGAAATTTACTGTAGGTTCTCTGTTTATGAACCACATCCTCCCTAACGCAGAAAGCCGTCTTTCCAGTCTTCTGTCTGGCTTGAATTCGCTCTTGTCCCACACTCCCTTTTCCTTTCTGTCAGCCTCCTGCTGCGAGGGGTTTCTCTCTGACAGGGTCGGGAGCTGTGGTACTTCCCCCAGTCTACTTGCAGATTTCCCATCGTTTTCAGTCCGGACCCACCGCTGCTGCTGAGATAGTCACACCGCAGGAGGTCAGACATGAATGTCCTTCTTCATCCTCCTCCTCATTCCTTCTCATTTCCTGCTCTTACTCTTTCCAATGTCCAATCATCCTGCATCATCCTTCTGTTTTACAGCACATCTACCACCTTCTCTTGCATTTCCTCTTTCTGCATCTCTTCCTCCAGGTCCTCCTCCCTGTCTTTCCCCACCTTCCTTCCTCACCTCCTCCTGTCCTCCTCTGTCAATGTGCAGAAAGCATTAACCCTCACTTGGGTCTGGCCTGGACAGTGGAGAGGATTAAATTTCCCCAGGAAGGGTAACACTTGTCTGAGAAGTGTCCGGACTGAAAGGTGGTGCTGGGAGATCTGTATTAATCTCACCTACATCTGCCTACAGTTGTCTTACTCCAGATGCAGAGAGACAGGGGAGTCAGGGAGTGTGTGAATGGAAAGACCTCTTCATCCTGTTGTTAATCTCTTAATTTATGACATATAAAGCTTCTCTATGTGTTTTTAGTCAAACTATATTTCTAAAGTGGAAGATGGTTCCAGATCCCAAAGTGCAACTCCTCATTTTGGTGAAATGTAGTAAAAATTAGGATGTAATGTAATACGTCTGGACATAAGATACTATTTTTGGCAGTGCATTTTTGACAGCAATGGCAGTTGGTTGAATGCTTTTGTCCAAACTGAAATATCCCAATTACTATTGGATGAATTACCATTAGATTCTGTACAGATATTCATGCTCCCCAGGGGACAGACTTCATCCCATCAAAATGTGATTTTACAGAAAGGTTGGGTTATGATCAAACAACTGCAAAACTGATGACATTCCCGTCATCCTTAGCTGTACTTTATGTTTAGCTGTACTTAGCAAATGTTAGCACGCTAACATGCCAAAGCCACAATGGTAAACAATCGTACTTGCTAAACACCAGCAAGTTAACAGTTAGAGCTGCTGGAGGGAAGCCCAACTTCTTTCTGTTTGTTTCATTGGCAATCTGACGAGCAGTCCTCATGAATTGGTCGGGTCACTGATAATTATATGAGCCTTTGTGACCGTTTGTTTAGTACCAAGTAGTGCAATTGATGATATGTGTTCATCATCTAATGTAATTGTTATCATCATAACCATCAAGAGGAATGCATGTGTTGCTATGCACAAAATATCCAAGAGAGACAATGTTTTTAAAGGTCCAGTGTGTAGGATTCAGTGCCATCTAGCTGTGAGGTTGCAGACTGAAACCAGCGGAACAGTCCTCGTCTCACTGGTATCCACCAAAAATGCAAAATAAAGAAACAAAAGGGAAGGCCCTCTCTGGAGCCAGTGTTGGTGGTGCAACGTGGCCAGCTGTGTGGAAGCGGACCTGCTCCTTCTGGAGATATGAACGACTCATTTAAAAGTAACAGAAATACAACGATTCTCAGTTTATTAATGGTAATAACAATATGATTTTACTCAATTTCTGCCCCTAAATCTCCCTGAATAATACACACTGGACCTTTAAGTTAGCTGTTAATAGTGGCAGTAAGGTGTGGAAGAACTGTAGAGAGACCACTGTTGGGAGTTCTTTGTGTTTTTATGGAAGAAAACAACATGTTAGTCTGAGGTGTTACTTGCGGCGTTGCTTTATCTAAACCTGCAGCTTGGGAATTGTTGGCACTTGTGAAAGAGCATTTGACACACTTGCCTATTCTTTATTTTAGTCAGCATCTCAGCAAAAAAAAAAAAAAGGGTGACAAGCTTGAAAGTGGCACTGAGCTTGTTACCTTTTAATTAAGCCATGGATTGGTGCCCAAACAGGCTGCCAAGCATGTTTGTTACAGAGTCCCAAAACACAAGAGTGTTTGTGTTGTGTGTGGGGCCTCCACTGAGCAAATCTCTTTCAGTCGCTTTTGGTTACAGGTTGGACTCTCACCGGGCACAGGCAACACTTGTAACTGTTTGCTCCACATACAAGAGTGTATTTAAAGTTAGTTTGATGTCTGCATCCGTGCATCTTATCCCATGTGAGGACAATAAGATTTGTTCAGCTGCAGGTAGTATGCAGCTCTTTATCCCATTCACATACCTTTGCTCTCGATCCCACCGTGTTGCCATAACATCTAAATGTTCCCATCATGCCCGGATAATGTGTCAGTTGATTAAAATTACAGGGCTCAATAAAGCTGTCAGCTCTTCCACTGCCATAAATGTTTTAAGCAACTTTGATAGATTGATTTCAAAAGACTTCAACCTTTTAGCTACATGTAGCCCTGCTACAAAGTGAACTCCGTTTATAGTCTCGTGTTGCACATTAGTTTAACCGTGATTAAGGGCAGAGACAATATGGCTCAGCAGTCAAGGTCTGTGTTTGTGTGTATGAGCCTGGGCCTGCTGCCATCTCTAGAAGGAGATGTTGATGGATGGGTGTCACCTTGGCTCTCCCGATGACAGATGCTAAGTTATGGGGCCACGGCAACACCAGTTTGTCATAACAATGTTTCAGAGAACCACAATGCACTGCTGTCCTGCCGCCCTTCAGGAGACAATCTGCTCCTTAACTGCACATATTAACACATTGTCATCTTCGGCCGCTGTGGTAAACTGCATTTACATCAACATTTTAGGAATTAAGAGAAATTTGAATTAGTCCACGCGCAACAAAAGTGGATCGTAATTTTAAGCAACAAAGGGGTCAAAGGTCAAAGCTATACTGCCCCATATTCTTGTGGCCACAGGACGATATACTGTAACAGCTTACAGTTTGAAACAATCCAAAATAGGGTGTTTAGCTTCAACAGAACTGTGTATCAGTAACACTTTACTTTCTGCTATCATCAAACAAGACTCATCGTGTCTTAGAATCTATAGCCATGCTGGTGGCTCATTTATTCATTATACCTGGATACTAGTGCGCTGCTCAGTCTTTGCTTTTAATTCCACCTGGTGACAACTAACGGCATTAGAGCAAAACACAATCCCCAAATGCCCCCCAAAAAGCTTTTCCCCCATAGAGCTCCGTTAGGGATTGTTAGCTAGGTTGAGTTTGGTGCGGCCGACTTTCTGAGTCAGAAATTCAACTTTCAAGGGTGTTCTGGTTGAAAGTGCTGGCTGGAAAACTCGGAAATTCCAAATTCAAATGGAACACAACATGAGGCACAGTGGTGCTTCGAGCGAAATGCTATTGTTAGCATGCTAACATGTTATGTTGCCATGCATGATGTTCAGGAGGTATGTTTACCTGCTGAACAGATTTGACTCAAAACCAAAAAATGTCGAGCTCATGATGGCTCTAGAAGAAAAGTCAGGATCGTCAAAGTCAGTAAGATTCACCCACTGGGGAGCCAGGAGTGTTCCATCGCAAAGTATTCAGTAGTTGTTGTGATATTTGAATCTGGACCAAAGCAGTAGGAGTGACCAACATTGCATGCTGTTCCTAGCACAGCTGAAATGTGTATAAACGGACCAAAAGGGTTGCCGGATAGACCACCCATCAAACTGAGGCCTTTAAAGTAACCAGTGACTGATGTATACAGGCTATAACGACAACCTGCGGATCGACTATGAAATTCCCCTGTGGTTGGCTGCCTGCAGACTAAACACATTATTATGGTGTTTTATCTACAGTCTGGCAGACTCTCACATCTCAAACCCAGATAACACCAAGGGAGGAGGCGGCGGGTGTCGTCCTGTATTACAGCAGGAGGTGTGATAGAGATGCAGACGAGGGAAAGCTGCGCTCGCTGACATGGAAGAAACCCTCTCTGTTCCCAGTCCATCACAGGCTCCTTTTAAAAATCACTCCATTTTGTGAGTTGTTGAGTGAGGAGAAACTTTATAAACTGTGTTAAATGCCGCCTGTGACAAATTCTTAAGTATCTGGGTTTTCTTGTAATTTCAGCAAATGCTATACATGGACTTCTGTCTTATTTGGTGTAAAAAGTGAAGTGTTTGTCCCCGTGTGTTTGACTTGTATTTATTCATGCTGACATACTTCTTGTTTGAACTTCTCCATACTATAGGCTTCTTTGACTGTTAAGTGATTGTTCTGTTTGCATAAAATCACTGTGAGGATGTACACGGGTGGAGAGGAGGGCAGCTGCTGAAGGCTCAAGCTGCTCCATCACTGGGTGACGCTCCACATCCTGCGACTGGCTGGATTCTGTCTGCGCCTGAGTCGGTGCAGCAGAGGAGACCAGCGATGCGGCTGCTGTTCCTGGAACATTGAGGCTCACGTCATACAACCGTGGCAGGTGACACATGTCACACACAGGCACGGTCACTGGAGTGTGTGTGTGCGGCAGCTCCTTCACATCTGTCTGTGACAGAACCAGGACCGCCGTCCTCCGCAGCTCTCTGTGAGGTGGAGGCCTCCATCACAGCCGCCTGTGAGGTGGATGCTCCTGGTGACAAACAGCCTCTTAGACGCTGCAACTCAAACACAGACCGAGACCAGTCCTCTAAAACCTTAAAAACACTTTGAAAATAAGAAACCTCTTCTTAAATCTGCATTGAACAACATTTTAATACTAATATTGAATCATTGACATTAATTTGAGTCAGTCAGTCTTTTTTTCCATAACTTGATAAACAAGCTGTACCCTGGGGAAAATAAAGTCCCCAGAACACTGAAGCTAGAAAGGTGGAAGGGTCCACTGTACCAGGAGCCATTGTATCTCACTGTAGCACAGCTGTTTCATTGGCATTAAAATAAAATCTAATTAAATGTACAATTGGTCATCTGTTATGATCCTGAACATCATGTTGGACATCTGAGTGAGCTGATTTCTCCTCCACTGTCTCTTGTATTCATGTTCTACTACGTGGACTCAGAACCTTGAAATATACCTTTTCTTGTTTGTAAAATCAATGTAGTTAAAAATCAAATATCATCTAGTTTCAGCCACTTGTCACATAACAGTCCTCACCTTTAGGAGCTTTTCTCTGATCCCTCCTCTGCTTTTTGCCCAACACAAAAACAAACATGTCTTAACAATTTCCACCTGATATCAGCCAGTAAAAACAGCTTGCAGTGACACTTGTACAGTGATGGATGTGACGATGGAAACATGTATGAGTTGTGTGTGAGCGGTGTCTTTCTCTTTCGGCCTGTTGGAAATATTTGGCCTGCTCCTCCGCTGACACTCGTACTCTATTGTTTTTTTTGCATATTGTATATAGTACTTTATTCTTTCTATATTTGCCCTTACATTTTGATTGAATTTGAATTTGTACCACTGCTATGATGACCTAATTTCCCCTTGGAGATTAATAATGTTAAGCCATCTATCTATCAATCTATCTATCTATCTATCTATCTATCTATCTATCTATCTATCTATCTATCTATCTATCTATCTATCTATCTATCTATCTATCAATCACCATACAAAGTTTTCCTGAAATAAGCTCAGGTGGGGATGAACCAGAAGCGTCGTGCCTTCAACTTTCTTCACTGATATATTATTTCTTTATCTGTTGACTTTTCAGATTTATAATGAGCCCATGTTGGCTCACGTGCTCCAGGGTGAGAACTGGCTGGGAACTACTCCTTGGTTGTCTTTAAGGTGACATCTCCAAAATGTGATATTATATTACTATTTCTACATTTGTTTTTCTGTTCCCTCTTACATGGCGTTAGTTTGTCACTGGCTGCTGCGGCTGCTTGTTTCCACCAGGACACTTGAGGTGTTGCACAGACGTGACCAGCCCTCTGGCTTTTCCTCTGGCGCCACCATGAGGTCATTGTTTGGGGTTTTGAGTGAGACAGACTGCTGTGAAATGTGGCTCAGACATTCATGTTTGCCTCGGGATGAATTGTAATCACTTCATGGAGGAAGGAGACCTGATCACATCTTTTATTTAAAGAGGTGAAAGCAGGAGTACCACAGTGTAGAAATACTGTTACAAATTAAAGCTAAGCACTCACAAATGTTAACTTACTGTTTATATTTGTACATAGTATAGATACGAGTCTATTCTTCTATTTCTTACCTTTTTATTATTTTTGTTCATTTGTTACTGTCATTGTTGTTTATTGTGAAACTGAACTGTCCCTCGGATGCTGTGACACACAAATTTCCCCGTTTGCGCGACTAATAAAGGAACAATGGTTCTGATTCTGATATTATCATAAGTATAGCTAAAAAATAAAGATTTATATCATTGCATTATAACTGTTGATCCATTAATATCAACATTACTTCAGTACAGCAGCTAATAAAGGTGGTCAATAAACTTATTTGTATTAACTTACAATAATACATCTTAATTAATTCATATTTTTATTAATCTGTTTGTGACAAGTGACTAAAGCTATCAAATGTAGTGTAGAGTAAAAGAGCATTTCCCTCTGAAGTGTAGCAGAGAAGTATTATAAATAATGAAATGTATTTACCTTTAAGATAAAGTGTAATGTGATATCACTGTATACAGTGTAACTTTTGATATAAAACTGTAGCTCCTTAATTAAATGTATGTTATAATATGGTATAATAAAGTATCATTGCATCATTAAAGTTGAATTTCTCTCTCTGGATATTTCAGATGGGAAAATCTTTTATCGAGCTTTTGTTTGAACACCTTGCGGCTCCTTTCACCGTCAAACTAGTAATTGCGATATCTCCAAACTCTCTTAGAAATGTGGGGGGAGATTTGAAACAGCTAGTTCTAAATCATTTGCACCACCTTATAAACTCAGCATTAAGTTGTAAAAAGTGTCTGGAAGAAGAGTTTGTCGCAGCATCATTGTACGAACACCATCTGCTTCCATGTTGCAGCTGTTTGAACACATAGTTTCATCAGATTTCACCATCACACCAGGTTTATCAAAGAAGAACAGATTTATAGGCAGTAAACACGACTTCTTTATCACCCGTGGAGAGTCCTCAGGCCGCACGCCGCCTGAGTTATCTCCATGTTGACAACGCGCCTACAGAGAAATGATGGCGTGCAGTGCCAGGTCTGTGTGACAGCACATGTAATCTAATCTGTAGTCAAATTTAATCTAATTTTATCCAACAATCAGTGTAGCTGTTTTACTCGACTTGGATTTTACTTTCCACAGTCCTGTCATAAGATACTGTAAGGTTGCCGAGTCCCCTGATCTTTGCTGTGTTCACGTCGCTCGGCTGTTCCTCTCATTCAGCCACACAGCAGGGCCTCTGCCACCCCCAGCTGTTTGTTTTCCTCCTGACTGAAGGACAAAGACACTCCGGCCACTCACCTCGCGTGGCCTTTGGTCAGAAATCAACAAAGCAATGTGAAGCGGAGGTTAAACCTGAGCAGTTTTCTGAGTTGAATTACCGCACATTGATCATGGATGGCGCAGAGGGAATTCTGTTGGTTTCATGTTTTATTTGAGGATTTGTCTATTGATCCATATGTGTGATGGATAACTACTGAATCTGTGTCCAGCAGCAGCGGTCACCTGTCTATCCATTAACCCATACACTGTATATACCACATATTGCAGAATTCAAAGAGCATTAATCAGCTGTGTGGAAGGACTGTAGAAGTAGAAAACAATGTGTTGTAAAAAAAGTCATCCTGGGTGTTCTGGTTACGCACAGCAGGCCATGGATCAGAATCTGAAATACACCATTTGCTTTCAGTGCATTATCTTCCATTGTATTACATCCTATGATCTATTTTTATTTACAAAATTTAATTTTAATTTTTTAATTTAAAATGTAATACATTATGCTATATGTATATACACATTTTGAATTCAAACAAGTCAGACCTTCTGTCTGTTCATTTCTTGAACTTTGCTGCATCCTAGTGGACTGACGAGGCATAAACTCCCACACTGCAGGACTAACGTGTCAGTGAGACTATCATGTTACAACTACACCAAGTAAAACGTCACACAGGTCTTTGCATTTGAGCGTGTTTTGGGAGTTAATCTCTAATCTCTAATCATTCATTTGATATGGAGCTCTCTGAGGAATATTATCGTGCTCATGATCAACTGATAAATTCATTTTAGGTAGTTAATAGTCAGTTTAGAAGATGCTGACACAATCTACAGGTAGATACAACAACACTGATAACAAAAATCAGCCGCAAAAAACACATTGATACACTTTTTTCCTAACATCTGTGGTTTATTGCCTGCTGGTAGTTAACCAAACGTATGTTACTCCTCTCTGTGTTGTTGCATGTCGACTGATACACGCGGCTCTGGATAACTTATAGAGCGTCAACAGATGGACTATCAAAATGTTAAAATAGATGCTTATTATTTTTTATACAAATCTCTGACTCAACCTGCATCAGTCCGCACTGAGAGGCACCAGAGTGATTTAGTATTGCACTCCTAGTGGGTGAAAGATTTCTAAATAACGATCACAGTGATCACAGGCTGGAACATCCTGTATTGTATTCCTCAGTATGGGTCAAAATCAAAAACCACTAGTCTGTACTTCCCATAATGTGACTCATAGAGACTGTTTATATAGCTCCATTTGTGACATCACTGGGGCTACAGAAGATACTGTAGCAGTGTTCTACAGTATTAGTAGTGGTGGTTATACCTAGTGATATATCTAAGGGTAAACTAGAGTCAAAAATATATTCCAAGGTGTGTAGATAATTAGCAACAATTATAAAGTGAACTAAAAATAATATCAAAAACTTAAAGCTCTGCCAAAAAATAAAAAAAAATCAGTCATTATCTATTTGTGTTGCAGCAGTCAACACATGACGTAGCTGGAGACTGGTTTTAAGAGTCTCAGACCCAGCTCATCAACACTGCTATCAGATGGTGTCCAACCCGTCTTACCATACAAATAGCACCTTTGAAAAGAGAACCAAAAAATACATGAAAATGGCTCCACGCAGCGGATCTGACGTAAATGTAAATGATTTGAAAAGAAGTTATTTACAGACCTTGAAGTGACGACAGTCGAGCATGTGCATCGACTTCAGTCACGATGCACTAACACTTCTGGCTGAGTGCCACAGTGATGATTTCTCCTCAAAAAAGGGGTGTAAATATCGATTTTTCAGATCAATTTGGCTTAGGCTTCCAAAAACTACAGTCTCGACGAGTCGTATGGAGCCAATTGTGTTTTTTACCCATCTACTCCTGCTGCGAAGGTGAGTAGATGATGACTGAACGTTCAGTTTTGGGGGAACTTGTCCTTTTTGAGCTGTTGACAGAAACACATTTCTCTTGGCTCGTATTGATGAGAAGAAATGTATTTTCACAAGATGGGCACGACCGCCTCTCTCCAGCATGCAAGTTGATCTGAATACTCTGAGTGTGAGGCAGAGCTCGTTTATCTTCCCCTCTGGCTGTCGCCCACATCTCTACCTCTCTCTGCCAGTCAGTTAGTCAGCGTTGCAGACAGAACACACAGCCTCATCTGCGAGATGCAGATTGATAAGGGGCTCGGGCAACATAAGTGGGTGTAACTGGTAGCATTCGACACAATGCCAAACACGGCCCTCAGCGCTGCAGCAGCCACGCTCCATTTCTGCTGCAATTTTGATGAAGAACAAGAGATTTTTGCTTCGTGGAGTAAATACGATTGTTTGTCGTGTTCATGAATTAAAGCGGGGATGATGTTCCAGAAGCAGCTACATTATGCAAAACGCACTTATTTACACATTCATAATAATACAGTCTGTAAAAATGACTCAGGGCGAGAACCTTCATAATTTCCATGATGACTTTATTCTGTGAAACTACAGTTGTGAGTTAAAAATACTTCTTTTGAACAACAGTAAACAACACACACACACACACACACACACACACACACACACACACACACAGTGACATGGTTGGGCGGATTCATCACAGTGTGGATATTCAGAGAGGCACGCTTTAAAATAAGTCAGAATGAGTCCAATGTCATTTCTACCTCATGTTAACGGCAGGCTGTTCTGTTGCCCA
Source organism: Diplodus puntazzo (assembly GCA_963678695.2). Taxonomy (NCBI): domain Eukaryota; kingdom Metazoa; phylum Chordata; class Actinopteri; order Spariformes; family Sparidae; genus Diplodus; species Diplodus puntazzo. The sequence goes on along the minus strand of OZ023155.1, from coordinate 39,749,758 downwards.
CATTCAGGAAAACAGCATTTTCTAAAACGCCCTCCGTCCCAGGACTTCAGAGAAGAGGCAGTCATTGTCATGCAGAGCTCAACTGGGCAAAACAGAACTGGGCAAAACCTCTCAGAAACTCTATTTTGTCGCCTATAACATTCGGAGAAACCATCAGGATGGTTTTGGCAAACAGTATCTATTCTCATGCAGCAGACTGTGCGTGCATAGAGGTAAGAGGACAAAGACAGAAAGGAAAGAAGAACCCCTCACTCTGACATGGATGCATTTTAAGTTGAATAATATGTTGTATAATTCATCTTCAATCTGATGAAGATTCATGCTTTTATACAGATTTATCAGAAAGGATTTACAGCTCTCATATGTGGTGACACATTTAGTCCTCGAGGAGCCAAATGCACCAATTTGAGAACCAAATATCTCATGATACAACATGACCTTGCACTGACTAAATGCTATGTAACAGCTGTAGGTTATTGCTGGTGAGGAACAGTGTGAACAGTTACATCGGCGCCCCGGCTTCATTCGGCTGCGAGTTCACAGTTATTCTTCAGTATCTGACTGCCAGAATACCGGACATATAAATTTGATTTATAGACATCACCACAAATGAAAGAACAAGTTGGGAAACATACGTTTTTTTTCCTTTTCTCTTTTTAACAGGGAATGAGATGACAAAATTGATACACTCTCGTGTCTATATGCTAAATATGGAGCTAAACTGAACTGAAGAAATTGTCAAATAGAGAGGTAAAGCAAGTTTCTAGGTGCTACTAAGTTAAGTTAAACTGATAATATAAACCCCTGGAAAAAAAGAGAAAATATGTTAATCTATGGTATCCAACTACTTAATTATGTGGCTACGTTAGCCAGTCATTTGGCGTTTGACACAACTTGCCACCGATGCTAATAAATAACTTGAGAAAATGACTGTAACTCTATTCAAATCTTAATTTGAACAGGCAGCATACTGTAGTTGGGATACTGAACTCACTCTGTCAAAACAAAAACAAAGAAACATGGCTGATGTATTTTCAACCCGTAGAGCAAACTGCACACATGCTAATCTATGGCAGTGGAAGCTTCAGCTAACAGCTTCTACTGTTGTTGAGGGAAAAGTCCTGCTGAGGGGAGGATTGTTGAATTCATGTTATGCACTCTGTAGTTCTCGCCGGACCATTTGATGACTACACTGCAGCAGGCTGGGATTAGGGGTCGAAAGCATTGTAAATCTAGCTAACAGAGCACGGGTCGTCCTTGCAGGGCTTCACATCCCCTTGTAGCAACTGGATCATGACAGCCTTGGTCAGGTAGCTGGAGGTGCCTCTCTTTCCCACTGGTGGTGTGTTGTAGAACGCCTCCATGTTGTCCTGGTGGAGGCGGAGATGAAACATTGCAGTTGATTAGATAACTAGATGTGTTTTCAAGTGCACACAAAGGTTATTTTAGAGTGAAATGCAGGAAATAAAAAAACACCACAGCAGGATTGTACTATACTACACTGAACTGAACAGTGGCAGCCTGATTCCATTTAATAGCATTCATGTAAGCTAACTCTTTAGGATAAACATATGGCTCGAACAGAAAGTCAAAGTTTAGGAGCACATGGTGATAAGATCATTCTCCGGCAGACAGTCAGGCCACATTCAAATGAGAAAATGTTAGAATATCAGTAAACCTGGCCGTCCGAAGGGAAACCACTCTACCTGTTTCTCTATGCCTTCAAAGCGGCTGCGATCCCTCTGGAAATCGTTGAAGGCTTCCTTCACCAGGCTGTCCAGATCCACCTTGTCGCTGAACTCCAGCTCCGGGTTTCTCTCCAGCACAATGGACACCACCATCAGCAACTACTCGCACAGTGGAGATGGGACAGAGCTGTCAGAAACTAAAAACATATTAACGGCAACAGAGTAGACTAATTATAACTTAAATCAGTAGCGGGTAGATAACAGCGCGAGGTGGACTAACTAAATGTCCTCGCTGTTTGATTCTTGACAAACTGCAGTGCTGGAACAGAGATTTGTGACTGACGCATCAAGGAGCAGAGTCAATGTCACGCTGAGTCAACATCTATACACACATAATTTGATTTAATATCACTCCATGTGTTTTGATTCCTCTCTCTCTGTGCACCTCGGTGATGTTGGGGAATGGGTTTGGGTTTGTTTACCTCGACTATGATTTGTCTGTACTCAGGGAGGACGATGTTCTTCAGCGTGTCCTCCACCAGCAGGGAGAAGTTCATCTCATACATGGTCATGTCAGACAGCGTCGGTTGCTAAAGAGAGGCAGAAATAAAAACTGTTATCTCCCTCCTCCTCACTAACAACCGGTCCATCATGTTATCTACAGTAGTTTGTAAAAACGAGTCAGCGTTGGTGCTGTTAGCTAAAGGCGCTCGCTTTCCAAGCAGATTATGAGAGACGTATGAAAAATAAAGTTGTCAAAACATGCAGATTTGTAAGTTATTTGGTAAATCTCACTTGCCAAACAGCACTGGAGGCGAGAGAATACAGGTTATGTGTGTTCACTTTTCACACATTGTTCTACCTCTGAAATAAAACGAATGATGAATGATTTGTCAGTGTATTTGAAATAAGGATTTGTCGTGATTGGTCATTTTATAAAGTAGCAGGAACAGAATTTATGGGGAACAGCCAAAAACTAAAAAAAATTAGACGTTTTCCCTCTTACCTGTTGTGCTATTTCTCCATCTTGATTGTTTTGGTGTGAGTTACAAAGGTTTGGAGATATCGGCACTCGCTCAAACACTGTACAGTATAATGGAGCTGGATAGCACTCAGCTTGTGGTGCTCAAAGAGGCAAACAGTGGCAGGTTTAGTTAGGTTGAGAGAAAATAGCTCCTACAATCGGAAGGGAAGGTTGCTGGTTCAAATCCTGGCTACCTCCAGCTGCATGTCAAAGTGTCCTTGAGCAAGATAGTGAACCCCAAATTGCTCCTTATGAGCAGTTGGCGCCTTGAATAGCAGCCTCAGCCATCAGTGTATGAATGTGTGTGTGCACACGATTGAAATAATAGATATCTTTAAGTGAACCATGAGTAATGAACAGCCGGTCAGCAGGCCGACACTTCGACTCGTCAGAGGTCAGAAACGTGTTATTAATGACAGTATGGAGAAGGGTTGAAGCAGTGCTTTCAGACACAGTCCAAGAGAGTCTGGACTGTGTCACAGTGAGCCAGGATGCACAACACTGTGACCCTGAAGACGAAGCAGCCGAATGGGATTCAGCCATTATTCATTTTCTCGTTGACGCCTGTCATTTTCCTACTGTGACATCTCAAGAGGCAGCAGATGTGAGCGCCATTTTGGTGTTACTCATAACTGACTCTGATAATAGTAAATCATATCTATGCTGATGATAAATGATTAGACAAACAGCCATTGTGCTGATTTTCTTTCTTGACCTACACATAGAAAAACCAACTTCTCTTAGACAGATGTTGTGTGTATGTAGTCCAAACTTTCAGAAAAAAAAGCCAGTACTACTCGAATCCATAGATACTAGAACGTAGTATATACAGTATAAAAGTTCTGTATATGACTATCTAATAGCTATGCTTGAACCAGCCAATACATGAGAGCAATAATCTTTATCAGAAATTCTTATGTGCTCTTTAAAAAGACAGCTCAACACACTGTGTGTCTGTTTAAAAAAAATAAAATACAGTCATACAGGTTGCTGTAGTCTACAGTAAAGCTGTTTGTAAAGCGATACACAGTGTCACATCCTGCAGCAGTGTCAGGGGAAGTGGGTGCGTACCTGTGGGAGGTGAGTCCCAGCCACCATGAGACCGTTCGGGGTCCTCTCCAGGATCTGCCACACACGATCGTAAAAGCCCAGAGGGGTCCTGTTCAGAGAGCCGTCGATCTGACGCCTGTTCAGCCAAGACCTGGGGCAAACAAAACACACAAAAAAAGTGAAAATGTTGAACTGAGTTTTTTTTAACGCTGGGGAAATCATACAGCAGCTTTTGAGCTGGAGGAAATTGTCTGTGAGTCAAAGTGTTTTAGATCAGATGAGATAAGATAAAACTTTAATAATTGCCGTTGGGATATTTGGTTGTGGCATATAATAGGATATGCATGTAGACAAGACAGAAGATAAAATAATTAAAACTAAAAAAGATTAAACAACAAGTGAAGGCATGAAGATAAAGGCACAGCATCTTCAAAGCTGGACTGATTAAGGGATGAGAAAGCGTGTGTAATGTTTCTGACGAGCACCTGGCATGGTGCTGTGGCTGCAGGACGTCCAGCAGTAGCTGCTTGATGTCGCTGGGGGAGAGCTGGTGGATGTCCTGGGGCGGCATGTCTCCTGCACGGATCTTCAGCTCGTGCTTCATGGCCTGGACGATCCATCTGGGGATCCACGGTGCACACAAACAGAGTTAACCATTGAATTGAACCCTACACAGCTCACATGGGGTGGCCACTTTGTTCAGAATTATCTCCTGTTTTCAGAACTGTTTCATAGTTCCAGCTTTCTAAGGGCTAAATGCAACTTTTACAGTCAATGAAAAATAAAACTGAAACAAACACTTGACTTATTTTTCTTACGAGGCTGAAGGAACAGAACAGATCGTTTAAAATGCCTCGTATAAAATAAGCTCATAACATTTCTTCCAGCATTGCGTTTTGATTTTTCAGACAGTATTCTCACACCAAAGATGTCTAGAGAAACGTATTTATTCATTTCATGGTTGAGCGGTTCATTGGGAGCAAAACCAGCTTCAGAAATATAAGGTCTCATTTATATGGAAACGTTAACAGCAAGGAGTTCCCTGCTGTTTTTGAAGGCTAACAGAAAACTGATTTATTCATGTTTTGTTTGAGTGGCCTCTACACCAGCAAAGGAAAATTATAGCCAGGAGTACTTTACTGCATCTGTCCTACCCGACTCTGATCTTGAGCATGCCACTGAACAGCTCTGGGTTGTTGGAGATGATCCATCCGATATGTATGACCAGCTCCTGCTGAAGGACGGCCTCCTGCTCCCCATCTTGAGCCAAGCACTTGCTGTAGATGATGCCTTGGATCACCCCTGGCGACAGTGGATTGGAGATCACCTCCTCCTCTTGCCCGAATTGGCCGATGGTCACCTGGTGATGACGGGCATTAGCACACGTGGACGCACACGGGGGAAAGGAACGTACAGTGAACCCACACATAGTTCAAAAGTTTCCCTGAAGTGCAGGAGAATAGTTGTGCATAAGGTATCTATAAGCTTTTTGTGCACATGTATCAAAGTGTCCACACGTCTAGACTGACATGTGCACATGGCTCTTCCTCCAAGGTGCAATTGCTACAAGTATCTTTGTTCCATCACTGTAAAATTGGTCTCATCTCTCGGAGCCACATAAAAGTGAGGAGGAAAAAATTACAGATCTGAAGATTACTCTTTCGCATTTTGTCTCTTCTGAAAGCCATTTCATATGAATTACACCTCGGCAGTCTTCCTGATGAGAGGACACGCTTTTATCCTCGCCTCGAGCTGATGAAACCCAGCACTTTGAAGATGGATCATTCATCCCCACATCCAACCAAGACTAGCTGTGCAAAGATCAGCCCAGAGATGAAAATGGTTGGAATTTTGAATTCAGGGGGAATACACAGTTACATTTTTAATATTTGACGGGAAGGATAATAGAAACTCGGGTCGGGATTTTCTTAAATGGGGCGATGCCTCTTATTTCTTCCAGCCGAGCTGTTATTGTAAACAGGAGAACACAGTCGTCTCAAATCTTAAATCAGCTTTTCCAATCATGTCGAGAGGAGCATTCCCTCCGGTAAGCAATCTATATGCAGATTCACACCTTGAGCTACTTCAGCATAATGAAATGCCTAAAACTGTTCAGAGGGGTAAAAATGAGGCGAGGAGAGGAGGCTAATCTCTGAATAACACTTGACAGGACACGATGCGCTGAGACTCATCCAGCGTAAGAGAGTGGCATCAGACAAATCTCCGGGTCACAGTATAATAGACCGGCACATGCAGTGCGTCTAGACATGTGGACACGCCGCACATTAGGAGTTTCAAGTCACACGCTGGCAGCATGGCTACAAGTACCACTTACAAACACACGCAAATATGAAGTTGAGCTGCGATGGGGAATGTGAGCATGCAACTAGCCCAATTCATTCCCATAGGATGACAGCACGTGGAGCTGGTAGTTATGTATTTCAAATGAATTTCTTCCAAACAGTGAACATTAAAATTATTGTCCTTGACATGCCATTTTCCAATACATAACCAACAGAGGGGTTCATTACGCTCAACTTCTCAGGCCCTGCTAACTGTGTGTTCACTTACCTGTTTGCCATGCACTAAAACACTAGTAATACTGGGGGCAAGGCTGTCCACTAGCTTAGTTAACAGACTGGCAGCAAGACGGACAACAGACCTAGTGGATGAAAAGACACAAGAACAGTCTTTACAGAGAACAACTGACAGCTAGGACTTTTACTTTTTTGGTCATTTTTACTACAAAGCTTCCAATTCCTTAGCTTGACTGGAGAACGGATCATATACTAGTGGTACCCAAATGGTGTGCCGTGGGGTTCAGTTACAACCAAAGATAATTATTGCAATAAACAACTAAAACAAATAATGTCATTTTAATGTACTATATCAGTGCATTGTACACATTGATTTCACATTCTAACCCTAAAAATATCCTTGAATATCCCAAAAATGAAAATGTACGGTATGATTAGACAACACGTGTTAAAGAGGCTATTTGACACGGATATGAATACAGGTGTGATTGAAATTTTGGCCGGCCCTGTGTTGTGCCTTGGACACAAAAAGTATGATAAACACTGCTGTACGTGATATTCAACTTGTAATCAAACTAAATGTATTGCCTGATAAGATATGCAGTATGTGGAGGATCTGTACTGTAAGCAGTTGCCAGACATGGAACTCAAATATCTAACTCAGTAATATTGGAAATACAAAATGATTGATGATTAAATTGTTTTTTAAAAAAGCAAGAATTTGTCCCCGGGCTTCACTGCTAGTTGCTTCTGTTTCCAAATTTCCAATGTTTTAAATTATTTTTCAGGATAAATAGTGCCAACAAATTAAAAATCCACCTCAATGAATGTGTCTGTCCCTGTCTGCATAATTTTAATTTGATTGTGTTACTAAAAGCCCAAACAAAGGCTTGTCTTTGTAGAAAATATTTTAATGTTCACTCATTTGTCAGTTCACTAGAGTCACTGCAGCCTTCAGACTGCCTCCTCCTGCCTGCAGGAATCCTGTGAGGACGGGAGCAGCACATGTGAACGCTGGTTATCTGTACGTGGAAGCAGGGTTGCTATAGACGCACACATGGAGTCAAAGCCATCCTCACAGAAGCAGGGAACAAATTTAATTATTTCATTAACGCGAAATATGAAATATGAGTTATGAATACAATCAGCTTAAACACAACCTCCTCTATTATATGCTGAGAATAACTCACATTTGGCGCGTGTGAGTGAGTGAGTGGGGAGTTGTTCAGTTCTTAAACCTGCTGTAATACAAAGGTACAGCTTGAGCACAAAGCCTTAATGTTTAGAAGGCATGATATGGTGTCAGTCCACTTGTGCTTTGTTGGGGAACCTATTTCAAGCTTCACTTCCTGGCACATGTTAGGTAAATGAGAAACTAAATTGAACTGAGTATTGGTGCTTTCTCCCATCAGGTTGTAAACCAGCCTCCAGGCTTTTGTTACTTACTGGTATATTCAAACTGCTCTATGCTTCCATCCTATTAATTAATAAAACAGCATATAATAAAAGTTGTCATGTCAGTTAAAGATCCAGATTTGCAAGACTGTTGATTATTGAGTCTCGTTCCCAAACTCGTCAAACTGGCCACCAACCCAAACTGCAGTGTTTGACGAGTTGGGAACAAGACTCAATAGTCAACTATCGTACGAATTGGACGTTTAACCTGTCGCAAATTCAAACCATGGACACAGAAAACAGCAACCACTAGAGAAGGGGACAACAGCTCACATGTAACAGTCATCAACAGTGTTTGGTCAAATCTTTGTGAGTCAGGCCAGCAGTACACCGCAAACAAAACTGGATTTTAGCAGCTTTGTGAACAAAAAGAACAATGTCTTGTCGGCCGGGAATGATGGACAATGGCTCGCCAGACAAATCTTTAGTTTCACATTTTTGCTACTTTCCTGTATTTATGACTAGGTCTGTAGTGAGTGTCAAGATATTTATAGCACCCTCTCCGACAGCCAAAACATATTTCATTTGGAGCATACAGCCAGCCTTATAGCAGAGGGTGATGACAGCAGAAACAAGGCTCCAGCCGCTGTGATGGTTAATGGAGAGAAAGCATACGCTGACAACAAGCTCCTGTACACATCTAAGCTGCTAGCTTGATCTAGCTGGCTCTGCACTGTGTGAGTGTTAGCCCCCGTATTAGGCTAAACTTGGTGCTTTATCCTGAAGTAGCTTTAGTCGGCTAACATTTTAGCAAGACGCTAAGATGCTACCCTGCCACTCCATTACACCACCAGTTACCAGTTAAATATTAGGTGAGAAGTTAAAAAATTCACTTTTTAAGACCTATTTGATAGCAACACTTTGGGACTAGCATAAGCTTTAGACAAAATCCTGATTACCGAGAAGGCTACGGTCAGTTTTAACTGCTCTTCACAAAGGAGCAGCTGTTTTTGTTGGAGGATTCCATTTATTAAACTGGTATTTATTTTCAAAAGAATCGTATTTTGAGCATTAACAAAGCATTTTCATTATTTAATTGAACTCTTACCGGAATTGTAGGTTACGCTACACACTTAACTTGAGTCTTCAAACCAATCACCAATCAATCACGTACAGTCATGAGACTTTCCTTATGTCTGACACAAGTCTAAACAGAGAATATGACTAATTCTTCTCTCTGACTTTCTAAAAGTCGTGGTTCTCAAGAGTCACACAGTTCATATGGCTGAAGCTCACACAGCTCTCTAACTAGACAGCTAGCTAGCCAGCAAACGGGCAGAAAACATGCGGCACCTTGAGTCCATCTCTGCCCGAACATTACCTGTTTCCCATGCACCAGTATAGTGGTGATGTGAGGAGCTATAGAGCTGGCGAACTTCTTGAGAATGACGGCAGCGTGTCGCACTGCCAGCCTACAGTTCGTCCAGGTTAAATCAAAGTTATTTTAAAGCGTCGGGACGAGGAAAGATTTTGTTAGGACGACAAATGGGGACACAACACGTATGGAGACAAGACATTTGATTAACGAAACGTCTCGGACAATTTTCCAAAATAAAACCAAACCGCTACATTATTCAATAAGAGAAATAATTAATAATGACTGACAAGATCACTGGTCAACAAAATAAAAAGCAAAATCCTCATTTTAGAAGGACTTGACTGCATATTTAGTCTAAAGGTTTTTGAGATCTGGACACTTTTGGTAATCTCTATTTCTATATATTTGAGAAAAGAAAATGATGACAACAGACTGGAAGGCTGCAGACAGTGTGTGTATATGTGTGTGAGAATATCAGACCAAAGCTTTCTGCTGCCGGCTCTTCTATAGATTCTTTCCAGCTCATCCATCATGTTTTCTGCAATCACAAATAATATTTTTGGGCTCAGACATCAGAAAAACATCAGAAAAACACATACAGTCATATACGATTATATCCTCATCCTCTGTAAATCAGAACTGCCAAAATTTAGCAGTAAATTTAGCTACTACACATTCAAAAGCACAACATGACAAGAAAAATGGATGGATAAAAATGTTAACCAAGCAGCTAACTGGTCAGACTGGATCACATTCTGCTACTTGTTTAACATGTGTACAGTGAGTTTTTACCATCTCTGGAGAGGTAGTCTGGTCCCTCTCTCCTGAGAAGGATGCCTGCAAGCTGAGCCTGACTGGCCAAACAGTTGGAGTCCTGGGCGATGACACACACACAACACACACACACACACACACACACACACACACACACACACTTACTCTATCAGCTCCAATTCTATCCACTCACAGTAAGCACAAACTAGCCCTATTGAAACTATTATTGTCACATCAATTTGTTTTACGCAATTTTGCTATTTTGGTTATAATGGGAATGTTTTTAAAGTATTACCTTGTTTAAATTTGATGGCAGCCCTAATGTGCCCAAAATACAGAGAAGAAAGGGGCACATTTAAGGACGTCAGAGGCAGATTGGGGTAAATTATGTATTGTTTGAAATGTTCCTAAAAGTGAAATGGTCATTATGTTTGGTAGCTTTGATGTGGCCATTAGTGCAATGAATTAAAAATAGACCGAAGTGACTAAAGAGACTTCACAGCGCTGTGAAGAGTGTAAGAGAGAGAACATACAGAGACAGACTGACAGAGTAGATGGCCACATTTATTCAAAAAAGATGTTAAATATCATGAGACAAATTAGTCAAAACACCAAAGTCTGATGTCTGCGGCTTTTAGACTTTGAGTCTGACTCCTGTCCTAATGTGTGGAAAAGAGAGCCAACAAACCATGATGGCAGAGGGCATTGGTTCAGCTGTGTTTTTCTACCACAGACAATCATTTAAAAGCTCAATAAAAAGGCTGTTAAAAGTCAGCAGACTTGGGCTAATGGCACCCAAATGCCAAAATGTTTGATCATATTTATATGATGATGATACATAATAAAACAGGAGACAGGTGGCCAGGTGAGAAAAGAGTTCATGGAGGCTATCTTGCACACAAATAATGAGGTCAACCTTTCATATGAGGAGGCAGGTGGTTGTTAGATGTTTACCACAGGTGAACAGAAACCTGTGGTTGTGTTAATTTATCAAGTTTTGAGTAATATGAAGGTCTTCTGTATTTAACTTTCACATTTTAATGACTAACAAATGTTGAATATGAGTAAAATCCAATCGGTTCAGTTTTCTATGAAGGTTACAGTGTGCTGTTGTGAATAAACTTGTAAGTGAATCAGCTCCAGGTTGGAGGCGTTGGGCGTGCTCGTCCGTCTCTTCACCTTGGAGCAGAGATTTATGTGTTTTCCTCAAATTGATTTTTCTACTTTACTTTTCTAATTCTATTAAAAATAATACAGTTCATTGGCTTATTCCCAATATGTATGTGTGGGCTACTTTCAATCAACTCACATGGAACTTCTGGATGATCTCATTGGTGGGCTTGTGCAGCCACTCCTCCACGCTGATCTCCGGCTGCTGCTCCAGGTCGGAGGCGTTGGGCGTGCTCGTCTGTCTCTTCACCTTGGAGTGTTTAGGCAGCTCCAGCTCCTCAAAGCTCTTAAACTCTGGAATCCTACGTACACAAACACACATCTCACAATCACAAGTGATATTTGCATATAGACAGTAGATCCATGTGCAGGTCTTGCACTTCAAAAGTTTGAAATTTGAAACAACAAACTATAAATGTTGGTATCTTTCATTGATATTTGAAATACCCTGCCAACAGACAAACTAACCAGGACAAAGCAAGTATACAGACTAGAGGAGGCTCTTACTCTGCCTCGTTGACACGCAGGAAGTCCAACTGCTCCACCACTGCTCCAGATATCAGGGTCTAGAAGAATAAAATGACACATTAAATGATCTGGAGATTTATGATTCTGACACTGCAACAGAAGAGATTCCCCACCTATATTTATTCAGTGTGTATATATGTAAGGAAATTGTATCTAAAGGCAAGCTCAGGAGCACAAAAAAGAAAAATCAGACAGAGGCATAAATCCTCAAGAGGATATGTCAGGGTTTGTCAGGTGAATCCGTATACAAAACAACTGTTTGAATAATGCACTTCATAACAAATAACACATGGAGTGGCGAGATGTGAACTAAGTTCACTGTTTCATATTTTACAAATGTGTACAGGCACAGTAACAAGTGAGTGTGAAACACAGTAAAAGTTTGAGTATTTTAAAAGCATAGCAGTGTAGGAGTAAAGAGCGCAGTTCAGCATCACTTGCTCCTGTGGTCTACATGTGATATTAGCCATTCCAACTGAAGTCAACTCCAAAACAAAAATACGAGGCGTAGGAGAGGAGCAATCCTGCTCCCCATAACAATGAGATGATGAAGAGGAGAAGTGTTTCAAAGCTGTTGGAGTTAGCTGTGAAGTGAATAGCAAATAGGCGAGGGAGGGAAGAACTTTAAAGCAGGGGGGAAAAAAAAGATTATGTGAGGAAGTCTCTGCTGAACACCACAAACACACTGAGAGAGAAGTTTGAGTGAGCTGTGCTAAGTTTGACGAAGCCGTTGATTTAAAGTTACCAACGTGAAATCATTTGGATTCTACCTTGGCCTTATTTTCCTGTTTATGCCATCGTGAGGATTTATTGTGTTCAAATTCCTGCAGTTAAAACAAAACTATTATTAAATTATCTGCAGTAATGTGTTTGTTTACGGCTCATCATAAATTCATGAAAACTGCTGTGAGCATCTCAGTGAGTTAACGTTATGCTTAAGCAGTGTCTCCAGTTATGAGCTGTACAAATATGATTTGTTAATGTTCAGTCAGAATAGAGATGTGCACGTTTACTTGTTTAAACCCTTGTCAACTTATCTTTGACCACTTGAGGGCATTTAAATAAAGCTGTACACACCACACAGACTTATTTTGACCTTTTAAGTGGATATGAGAAACTTATGTTACCAACTAAGTACCATGTTCGATTTTCCTTTTAGCTCTATATTTGGTCTCCTCCAGCCCCTGACAGAAATATTTAGCTCTTTAGCTGCTAATATGTTCCACTATGTTCAACATTTCATCCCTAACTTTGTGTGTCTGCCTTTTGGTGCTGGGCAGGTAGAGTGCAGTGTGGTTTAAAAGCTTTGAGATGAAAAAGACAAAGCTGCCTGCCGCTGCTGGAAGTGAAGTCGGTCTTTTAACTCTTTGATTTTACAGCCCGCAGCTGTAATAGATACTAAAATGCTCTGTAAAGCAGCGTGGCATGATTGTAATACCAATACTTACAATACTACAATACTTTGTAGTTTTGCCACTGTAAATGAAACATTTCACATCACACTTAATCATGTGACTAATTGCTAACATAAAAATACTGATTATGGTAGCTTTATGTTATGTTTTCATGGCCTCTCCACTGGCATTGAAAGCAGCGGTCTTGATAAGCTAAATGAAGCAACAATCTAGCAAATAACATTACCATTATAACCCATTATAATGTGAATTTCTTCCCTTAACCTTTGTGATGTTCTTCATTTACAGCTGACCATTCTTCCCCCTTTGCAAACTTTTGGGAGACATTGGACTGTCTGAGGACACACCGACACTGGACCCTGTCTGACCCCTCCTTAGTAATACAGCTGAACTTGGTTGGCTGGTTTTCTTTACATCTGTGAATCATGTTTGTTTTGATTCATGCCCTCATGCCATAAATAAGGGATCATCCAGTAATGTAGAATGACTCATTAATATTCATTGGCACCGACTGTTGATTCACGTTTGTTGTCTTGACAGCAGGCCAAAGGATACATTAGAGGGATCAACCTCCAATCTATCAATTCACCATTTATTTGTGTTCCCTTATCATCAATTCAGTGTATTTTTAACAAGCCACAAAAGGCTTCAACCCAACAGTTTCCATCTCCTTTATAAAACCACCCCGGCTCAATTCGGTTTCACCTTTCCCAGGCAAACAAAAACAGTGTGCCTCACAAATTGATTGTGACACACCAAGGTCAAAACATAGATAAACACTGGTATTGCTATCGGATAAAGGAGGGACCACAGATTAAGGGCTAGGAAGCCTCCGTGTTTTTACCAATGAGCGAGATGACCCCATGCAACACGATAAATTAACATTTGTATTATCAAGCCATTGTTTATATCAGAGGAAGCTGTAATATCCGTTGTAACTGAGCCAACGGGTGGCACATTTTACCCCTTTACAATATGCAAACAAACCAAAGTGTAGTAATACTGATGGCAACATGGATTCAGTCATCAACTTGTATGGATTGGAATTGTGACAATGTCATGACTCAACATCACCGAGCCTCTCGATAAACTGTATGATTGACCAGTGAAGTTTATGGCTGCGGCTTGTTTTGTTCATCATATAAGAAAAAAAGATGAGATTTACCTTAAACATGGTGAACACATTAGGAAAAAACCCTGCCTGAATGTAAGCCTTACTACCAAATCTTTAACATATCAAATCATTTTAAAATATACAAGAAATATGATGTCCACAGGCCATATTCACATGATGGCCATTTTCCTCTGACATTACGGCTGAGAAGCTCAAATGTTGGTAGAAAATTGTGCTGCAGTACTCCAACTTGCAACTCAATATAAATGCAATATGGATAAGATCAGGCCAAGCTACAAAATTAATAACCTACAAACTATCTATAGTGCATGATATATCCATTACTGAATCTATTAGCTGAATCACTGTTAAAAAGTACAACATTTATTGGTGAAACAGATCTTCTGAGCTGGTCAATTATGCAATACAATACATGTACCTCCCTGGTGCGACTGTCCCACCTGAGCTGGTATTTTCAGCTACTTGATGACTGCTGAAGTGGACAAATAGTCTTGCTTCTTCGATCACTTGACTAAGGCTTACCATCATAAAAACAATCAGTAAATCTCAAGTCTGTTGTTGAGAAATCAGTGTAACCTACAGCCATGTACTGCTTCAAAGCTCTAGATCTGTACTTATTTGTGTCCTGGAGGTTGTGCAGCACTATTTTCAATATTTTTGATTTGTCTAAAATATATCTAAATCACATTTATCCATTGCTCTTATTGCCTAATTCACTTGGATTTTGTGGATATTTTGGGCCAAGGTTGTATTTTCTATTTTTTTAAAATGGTGTTATCGTGTAGAAGTTGCATTTTCCTTTGTGTCCATTTGCAACGATTAACTAAATGTTGATCGTTAAATGTTGCACCCCTAGAGAGTGATTAAGAATGACAAATGAAATAATCATTACAAGATTTCGATTGAATCCACAAACCTGAAGTCTGTCCACATGAACTTTGACCCCTCCGATGTTGCCCTTCTTGAAAGAGGCCAGCATGTCCAGTACTGGGTTGAAGCGGCTCCCTCTAGTAAGACAAAGGTTAGAATTACTCAGTTTGGTGGATTTCTTCCCGACAGTAGATTGAATCTGTTCAATTCTAAGTCGAAACATTTGTGTTTCGCATTATAATCCAACAAAACACATGTATTAAATCAAACATTAGTATGAAGTCATCCACACCCTCATTGCTTTATTCTGCCTGCTGGTGCCTTTTGTATAGGTCATTGTCCGATCAATAGCAACCTTACCACTATTGACTTGCTTCTAAGGGAGCCCACTGACTCATCGCATATGCTGCAGCGAGGCTGTTTAAGTGTCTGTAGCACACTTAACATATGGCTTTCTGGATAATGTCAATACTGCTGTAATCAGCCCACCAGCCAGGCTATAGTGATACAAATGAGAAACATTATCACCCAATCACCAAGCAAACACAGTTGCACCTTGCTGCTATAAAGGGAAACAGAGAGGGAGCGAGAGAGAGAGAGAAATGTTGGCTTTAAAAAAAATCCACTGTGACTGTCAAGACATTTTGTTGCTAGCTTGAGCTGGTATCAGGAACAGAAAGAGAGGGATAGACAGTGATTCATAGATAGGAGAATGAGGAATGATGTGAGAAGCTGTCAGAAGACAGGAAGACAGAAAAAAGATAAAAGAGCTATTGTTGAGTGTGTATATTACTTGATGTTATCCTCGCGGATGAGAACCAGGAAGAGAGGACGTCCCTGCATCTTCCAGCACTGTTTGATGAACTGCAGGGCGTTCTGCACACACACACACACACACACACACACACACACACACACACACACACACACACACACACACACACACCATTTCGGGTTGGTACAGTTATGGTGCCGGTTCAAAGATTTTGGTTTCCACTGTTTCGGAGTAGAAACTGAATCATTCTCTTTCTTCAGCCTCCATCTTCCAGCATTCGACCTTTTCAACCATCGAAATCAGAAAAGTTTGAATTGTAAAGTTTTCTATTTTGAAGATGAATTATACTACAAATATGGACTACACTGAAATTTAACAGGTTTTGGAGGTTGGATAAAATCACAAATACTGCAGTTTTTCCCAGTCAGTGGAATTTAAATGATTTCAAATTTAAAGGAGACCTGTTATGCCTTTTTTTCCTTTCCCTAACCCTCCTTCGGTGTGTTGTGCATGTGAAAGTTTTTTAAAGTTAAAAAGGTCAAAGTCAACACAGTCAGACGCTCCTCTCTCCCACAGGAAACACTGCCCCTGAAACGCCTCATCAGTCGTCTCGTCTTTAATTCTGTGTCACCGTGTAATTAACTGCATAGTTTATGCCCAGCGGCTAGTTAGGCACGTAGATATTGATTAAGCACAGCGGCTGCTGGGTCAGGCGTGTGTTTACTGACCAATCAGAGGAGACTGGGTATTCGCCTCTATCATACAAAAACAAAAGGTCTCTGGCAGGAAAACAACTATGGCTTTCATGATTAAATGGTACACAATTAAGACTTCTCAGCCAGAAGGACACTCAGCAGCAGCTCAGATGTTTTTGTTGAAATGGTTATGACTCGATTCTTTGAATGAAATACAAGCTGTAGTTTTGTTTGCCTGCAAACTCAATCGTTAATCAATAAATCTAGTGGTTGAATTGAGTCAGCACTCACAGCGTGTTGGGGTTATATTCAACAGAGTACCATTACTTATTGTTCAGCACTGCCACTTTTTATTGAAAGCACTGAAAGTAAATATGATGTATTTATTATAAGTGTGGGGGATAATAAAGTCCCCTGCTTTATTCCTTTAGAGGAGGCAAACCTCTAAAGCTCCAATGTGAGGTACAGTAATATACGAGGTTCATTCAGCTGGAAAACTGCTGGTTAAGCACTTGGACTTCTGTTTATTGTGGTAACATTTTGATAACTCCTGCACATGGATTGCTATTAGTATCTTGTGTTAAGGATTAATTATTTGCACTCTACCAAATAGTTATGTGCACAACTTGTGCATCAAATACAACACAAACAGAAAAGTAAAGGTGCTAACTAAAACCAACTGGTTCTTCAGAGTCATGCCATAGAAGAGCAAGATGTTCTTTAACAAACTGTTTCTCCAAATGTCTCCTTAAAGAACCCACAAAGGTGCCTCAGACAACCATCAAAAAATGGTTCTTTTAGGTACCAGAAATGGTTCTCCAAAGAACCTTAGCAAAACATGGTTCTTCAAGGAACCATTTTTAAAATGGCTTTCTTTTGACCCAGCTGGGTTAAAATGACCTGTTTTCATTTAATTTTGTGCAGAATAAATGGATCTTTGTCACTTAAAATCATGTATTCATGTTGCAAGAAAAGTAGATGAACGTAGTTAATGGCCGTTCGACATTTCCTTTAACTTCAGTTCTTTCAATTACAGACAAGGTATGAAAACTTTAGCATTACAAAAATAATTAGTTCAAGTGAACAATGGGACACAAAACCGTGTTGTGCTGTGTTTGTGTACATGATGTTAAATACTATTTAGGCACTAGATCAATGACAGAAAAATAAAAAAGAGCTGAGTTTTAGATGAGTAAGTAATAAGTGAGTATCACTACTGGTATTGGGTATCCTATTACTCTAGTATGTGTCCTTTCTGTGGCAAACTTTAAAATGAGTTTGCAATCAAACCAAAGCAGCTAATATCATGTCCTTTTCACAAATGTCTGGCTGCATGTCTCTGGGTCGGACAAACTGAATATATCTCAGTTGAGAAGCAGACTCAGAGTCATTAGCTGTGCAGTCAAAGCAGAGGTAAGCTCCAAAAGTGTGACCTGGACTTACCTTAATGTCATCAATCAGCAGCATAACATCTTGGGACAAGTAAAAGTCACTCAGATCAAACACTATTGGGTAGCACACCACCGTCTTGCCCAGGATACGATAAATCTGCAGGGAGACCCACACACACACACACACACACACACACACACACACACACACACACACACACACACACTATTGCATTAGAAGACGGATGGCTTGCAAGTAGCCACATATACATTATTCTGGGCAGTGTATAAAACAATCCATCAATCCTAAGATAGAGGGGACACACAGAAGCTACACAACCACTCCTGATAACACACAGTCACACAGTACATACACACAGCTGGTACAAAGCTCCCTCTCACACACACAGATTGTAACAGGACCACACACACACGCACAGACACACTGATGATGATAATGCCCTCTGGCAGTCTGCCATTTCCGCCATAAATGTTCCATTATAATATTGTCTTAGCAATGCGTTGGGAGCCTTGATTCATTTGTTTGGCAATGTCTTTGTTTGAGAAAGCTGCTATAGCTCAACTTATTTGGTCGTGGTCTGACCTTCATTTGTGAAAAACTGCTAACAACATCGGAAGGAGATATCCGCACACACACGCATACACATGAACTGAACAAACACACTTCCACGGGCACGGACACACACAAAGACTGCCTGACAGCAGCTTTGCATATTAAAATGTGATAAGTCCTGAGAATAAGCAAAATCTATTCAGCATTCACTGATGCATACTGTACAACTGAAGAGGAGAAAACTTTTGGAACCGGATGTCTCTGTGTTGAGATTTTAAGCTGTACTCGGCTTCTTGGAGCTCTGGGAAATGTATGGAGATCAATGTGCGGGAAGAGTGTTCAATGTTCACCTCTGACCTGTGCAGCTGGGCAACATGGAGCATACATACCGTGTGTGTGCACATGTACCGCTATGTACATGTGTGTAGGTGTATTTGCAAATACCTTGCAGGTCCCGATGCAGCCGACGGGCCTCTCCGGACGCCCACTCAACCCCAGTTTCTTATTGATGGCAAGGAAACGATATGCCTGCAGAAAGACACACACGCATATTCATATGTACACATGAATAAATAATCTTGTCAGTAATCACAACATTCACACTGCACGTGATTTGAATGCTAGCATTCCAGCTGTAACAGAATTTTCAGACATTTTCCTGGGATCGTATCTGTGTTGCTTTGGGAGTAAACATATCATATTTGATTTTAAATGTCACGCTGCACAGTGCCATTCCATATCGTAGTGAAAGTGCGAGTCCATCATCTGACAGTCCCACTGAGACGTTTCTGTTGTTGCAACTCATAAACTGAAATTACCACCATATGGCAGAACCACCTACTGATATTAGCCCTGTGTAAAGTTATGAGACATGGTGATAATGAAAGGTCCCTGCGCAGCCATCAGCAGCGTGCTTAGTGGACCCGAGCACACCCATGGGCATCGGAGCTGATAACACTGTTGTACTGAGATACAGAGGCCCATAAGAAGACACACTGAGACCTAGCCGAGCCCTCATTAGAATAAATAAATGGCTGCATGCTGTTTGATGAGCCACTTAGCACATTATACATATGGAGGGGTATATTTATATGCTGAAGTTACCTGTTCTGCTTTAGTTTTGATTCTACATGCAGTTTTCACTGTTGCAACAGTGCAGCGTGACCAACAACAATGGGCCTTTTTCTACAAACAGGTAAATAAAAAACAGCAGGTTTCTCATTTCTAGCCGACTTCAGGTGATTCTGTTGCTAGCAGATTTATTGAGCTGTAGCTAGCTTGCTAATTAACGCTATCCACATGACTTGGTTTAAAATTTCATCTCAAGCTGACTTAATGTTTCCAGCTGACTTGAAATAGACACTTTTCACAGCAGACATTCCACCTGTCAAAGCAGGTAAAGCACAGATGGATTTCTTAACATTAATAATTGCTGTATTCATTTAAGTGAGGTAGTCGGTAGGTAGGTATGCCCACTTACTGGCATGGCTTAACAGGGACACTTAATAGAATGCTGCCATCGATAGCACCAATGATCACACCTGTGAGTTTCCTGCTTAGAAGAGTCAAAATATCTACAGTGAGAAGGGTCTATAGTGGAGAGTAGCCTGAAGGTTGTAGTGCTATCCCATGTTACTTGTTTGGCTGGAGTTTAAACTATTCCAAATAAAGAGCAGGACAGACTCCAAGCAGAGGATATACCAGAACCAAGAAACAAAACAGTAAGCCAACAATACGCCAGATTTATTACAGCAATCGCTCATTTTTACTTTTTTTTGGTTTGAAAATGCCACAAAAAGGACAACACATAACTATAATTGGAAATCTCTGTTCCTGAATTCCTGATGCTTCCTGATAATGGTAATTTTAGTCTTATTTTACTGTATCTTGAAAGGATCTTCAGAAAGTCGAGTTATGGTCCTGGAGAGTTCTGGGTGGGTCTAGAGAAGAGCAATTATGGGAAATATAGGATGTAACATTTTTGAGTGTGACCCATGGAGTAAAAGTCATATCTCCATTCTTCGAAGCATTCCTGTTATTATCTCTTGTAAGTCACCCAACATTATGGGAGTGCAACGCTGCAATACATCACTGGAGTACCTACTTGACAGGTTAAAATATCTACCAGCTAAATCTTTTTCTTGCATGATTGATTGACCCACAGTACATGGCCTGGTTTCTAGAGAAGTGAAACTGAAATGACATTGCTAAAATTACTCATTTGTTCCTCAAAAAGATGTCTCAAAAACCACACTTTCTACTCAATAAAAAGCTCTAATCCTATTTTTCACCACCAGTATTACTATAGATTGAAGGTGGGAGGAGGTCCTTTACTGTGAGCCATGTAGAAGGTGGTTTATACCTGTCCAATGCATAATCCACCCACACTGTAATTCCATCCTATCTACAGCGGAGGTCCCGTGGTTTATCAGAGTCATAAGTCATGTCTCCTGACTCAGCCTGCTCCCACGGTTTCAAGATGAAAATACTGAGTCAAGTCAGACTTCAAGTATAAAGCAACTTTATGAGCTGAAAAATGTGAACATCAGCAGTGCAGGACGTCCAGCGAACAGAGGCTGGGAGGAGAGCTGACATTAATGCTCGACTCCGACAGGGTTTGTCTGGAGCAGCTGAGGTCAAGTTTCAAACGTAGTTGGTGGACCGTAATTCTGTGGTGTCAGTCAAGGTGGAAAAAAGTTTAATCCCCTGGAGGTTCAGGTAGATTTTTTAAGCTGATGCAGCTCAAACTCTAACTCAAGCTCCAGCCAACCACACGGCTTTACTTCGGGTCCTTTGCACTAATTGTGGCATTAGAGATACTGTTCCACAGTTATCCAGGTATAATGAGCAAGCAGATAAACAGAAATCTTTGTTTCTGCAGGTGCTGCTGTGATCACCCAGCTGTTACATCAGAGGGCTCCCCAGCTTGTCAAAACAAAGCGGAGGGAAAGGTCACGGCCTCCTCCCTCAGTCACATCCGAAATGCATTCATAGCAGAAGAGCTGCATCACTTCCCTGAGCAGAACTTTAATGCTTCAGATAAAAGCTTCTTACCGCTGCGTCGCCTGCTGTTAAAATACATTAATTCAGAGATGCAAAGAGAATGAAGATGGACATTGATTTCTCTGCTCTGTTTGCTAAGACACACTTACATGCTGTGTGTGTGTGTGTGTGAGGAGCGAGATGAAGCGTTTGCGCTGTTACATGTGTGAATTACATTTTTTAATGTGTCTGGTTGAGTGTGAAACCAGGGTGCTTATTACGTTTGTGACAGCCCATAAATTCTAAATTTAAATACCTCCCGATCTGTCCTATCATGAAACAGCATCAGTACATCCACACACTCAAGCAGAACCGCAGGAAATCTGCCTATCAAGCCCTCCGTGCCGCATTCTTCCACCTCAAACCATCTGCAATTCTCAACGTCAACCAAAAGGTGGTGCTCTGCCACTCCAGTGCACTCCCTCACCGGTTCGAGATGGCTGGGCTGAGCACAACAGGAAGACGCACTGGTCGGACTAATTAAAACAAATACACTAAAAGAAGAAAGGAAACAGTCTTTATATAAAAGGCGAGAAATGTTAATGGAGGATTAAGTGGCGTTGCAAATCGCTGCCCTAACAGGCGAGGATGAGACCTGGAGGAGAAAAAGCCATGGGAGGCTGGAGGAACCTCTGCACCCAACACTTCCTGTGTGCAGAATACCAATGAAGAACGACAACAGGCAGGCAGCCTATCAAAGCATCCTTTCATTCCCTCACATTTCCACTGACCGCAGCACAAGCAGCAAGCCTGACAGGTGGGATCATAAAAAGCTGTATTTTACACTTCTGCAGAGGCTACAAGGCGTTAGAATGTACTATTTACTGACAAGTGGTTGCAAAACTTTTAATTCACTATTGGGACATTCCTCAATTTCATAGGTTCTCGGGCAGGAGTAGGTCCCTGCACATTTTTATAGCTACCGCTGCCCCAAAAGTGTAAATATAAATGCTGGAATAAAAAAAGTGCATAACAGATTTACCTTTACAGCAGGTGCTGTCATCCAGAGGGACTTAAAGTAAGCTTGCAGGTAGTAGCTCAGCATGTTGCCAAACAGCTTAATATGATACTGTGTGGGCCTTTTGAGTTTAGGATTAAACTTTCTGGGTGTGAAAAAGTTTCTGTAACCACAGGTTGTCCCCATAAAATGTCTTTAAAGGGTTTGGGAGCATTTTTTAATGTTTCACTCAAGAATATACTGAAATCCCCACATGTACAGCACATTGAACGAGTTGTTGGTTAGAGATATTGTTCTTCTTGTGAAGCAATCCCCTCCTGGCATGACTTCTAAAATCTTTGTGCTAAAATCGTTTTAGTGAAAAATACCCTCAGACAGTGTTTCCATGCTGAGCTGTGGTGGAGGGACATTAATACAAAAAAAGAACTTTGCATCAAAGCGATTAAGATACTTGTCTGATTTCAGTCTGCCTGCTTTCAGCTGCTGCTAAGTTTGTAACTGCATCTTTATACCACAAGGACCGAAGATTTTGACCCTCATCATTGTGCGCACATTAGGAAGGGACTGCTTAACAGCCCGTATGAAGAGAAGAAAATTATTACAGCAACCAATAAAAATCGTGATCATATTCGTGTCCATTTAAGACTGTTGGACATGTCAACATTTTACTCAACTTCTCTTAGAGGGACTTTAGAGATGTAGCTAGTCCTATGGGTAACACACATGCATACAAAAGAAACTTTAGTTTTACAGAAATTATCTCAAACATCCTCAGCTAATTGTAGCAAAATGCCCGACAACTGTGATGATCGGACCACATTCTGTGTTCACCTTCAGAAAGCTGCAGTAACGAAGGATATACTGACCTTCAGTTCCTTAATTGCTGAGCTGGTGACTAAAATACTAAAATAAATACAAATCCCAGGTATTCATCACATGTAATGTAGGTGCTGACTACAAACAAAACTCATTATGACATAACAATGTAATGTGTTACAAACCAACCCTCTCACTGACGCGATGAAGTGCAGAAACAAGCGATGGGAGCAGAGTGGCTGAGAAAGAGAGAACATTCACCCTATAACAAGACACCGTCCCATCAACACCATTTTGAAGCCATTATTTTAGGTAAAAAAAGTTACATGATGTTGCTTTAAAGTCTTACAGAACTACAATCTCCCTGCAGATGATCTCTTTTGGACCTCCTTTGGATAACTCTTGGTACCTCTTGTAACTCCAACAAGAGAAGACAATGAAAGTCTCAACGTCAAAACGTCGTCCACATTTAACATCAGATATGAAGCTGAGAGAGAAAGGAAGGCTATTTTGGGTGAAAGCTGTGATTTGCGAGGGGATAAGCTTTGGGGTGTACGGGTGGGGATAACACATTGCAAAATGTAATTGCCACTCTCCCATCATCAGGCAGCTGTTGTCAACACGATCAAATGGCTGCGAGGGACGAAGTGAGGTGAGCGAATGCAGCCTGCGGCATCCGAGATGGTGGTGACTCTGAGATAAACAGATTCTGTCGAGGAAGAAACGTCTGGCTGGGGCTCCGGATTTAATATTCCGCACGGCGCTCGCTCTGACTCAGAATTGCATATCCATTTGAGAGGCTGAGCACCACGCAGCAGAAAGAGGCAGAGGGGGTAGAAGGAAAAAGTAACAGGTATGACAGTTCAGAGGCAGATGATAGACCTGGAGGGGAGAGTTGTTCGGTGTAACAGACACAGTGAGGGAGGGGCAGGGTGTAGGCCCAGAGGGGAGACGGAGGTGAGAGAAATGGATGTGACGGATACATCAGGAGATGGACAGAAGGTAGAAAGGCCAAGAGTAAAGAACAAAGCCCAGAGAGATGACACGGTACGAGAAATTGTTTGTTTATAGAAGGTTGCGTGAAGAATAGATGCCACATAACAAACATGACAGATAAGGGAATGGAGGCTGGGGATTGAGTGACGGATGTGACAGAGGAGAGACACAAGATGGGGAAAATAGCACTTCAAACAGACTTCAAACAATACACATGCAGATAAGGGACAGTGCCTAGAGGAGGGACCACAGTTTGAGTGATTGATACGATGGGAGTGAAACAGAAGTTGGGAGGCAGGCTTCGGTTGGTGTCACAGATATGACAGTACAATTGGTGTCATCTGCCATAGATAAAAGAAGCAAAGTCCCCCTTCACCTGATACTGACAGTGTAGCTCAGCCGTTAATAATGAAGTAATCAAATAAGAAAAATGCCCAGTCTTATTGCAATATTCACCACAAAACCACAAAAGAGGGGCAGTATAAGGTAAAGTCAACTTTTATTACCCATGTTACCTTCCTTATGGGGGGCTGTGTTTCAATGGATGGCTCCGTTTTGGATCCAGTTCCAGGTTGTTTAAGTATTAGTCACATGTCTTATCTGCTCTAGTGCCAGGTGTAATTTTGGCAGTTACCATCTCTGCGAACCATCAATTTGTTCACATGCCTGAGAGTGAATTTCAGTTAATGTTGCAATTGGGCTGCTACAAAATGATGTTCTGTTTGAGAGTATAGCATGACTGCTTTACTATCCCTCATAAACAGAGATAGAGATAGAGATGTAACCATTTTATCTCAGTAAATTGTCACTGAACACCTGTGACGGCCATGTATTTTACATAAGAAAGTAAAAAAGGTGAACTGGAGAAACGATTATAACTTAAAGTTACTGATAAGCCACAAAGAGAAAAAACAGAGGGTAGGAAATGTTTGTTGGACAAAAGAATGTCTAGATAAGGTGGCTTGCAAAAGAGTAAACAGTAGATGGGAGAAGAAGGCTGGAATAAATTATGTTTGCTTATCTTTCACAGGTGGAGTAAGTATCATAATGCCACTGTCTTTTGTTTTCACAGATCTAAAACAAAAGCTTTTTCTCTGAATTCATCACAGTATTTAAAGTTAATCGGTTTTCATCCAACTGCAGCTTACAGCTCCTTTATGTGTTCTTCAGAATCTCCTTGTTCCCAGCAACACTTGTTTTGACCTCCGAGTATTAAAATGCAGAAGTGAAACAGTTGTTAAGGCGATGATGGAAGTGATTCCAAATGAACCTTTCTGAATATCACAAGTCAGAATTTGGTATTCCTGTCATTTCTGACAGAACTGCCTAATGTACCCTTTGGGAACAAATTTGGAAGCTGCTGAGCTTCATGCATCTCCAATTTGTCCGAGTGACACCGTGACAGCTCTTCCATTACGCTGATCAATCAATTTGAACGATCACAGTTGGACTGATCAATCACGTCAACCAATCAGCAGCCATGCTGTGATTGATGAGACAAGGAGGAAAATCTTAAGAGCAGGAAATGGTGGACTGACAAGCAGATGGACTGACTGAGCCAAGCTCAGGCCCAGCTGGAATATTGATGGGTACAGTAACTACTGGAATGTAATCAGTGAGGTTTCAAATGAACGTTGGCAGAACCCCCTCCCTTGAACAGTGACTGTCCACTTACAGCTCAGCAACTGTAATTAGGCACAGAAATGTCTCCCCATGCTGAAGTGGTGTGCATGGGGCTGTAATTAGAGTGATGTATACATGTAGTACATTTGGGGGATAATGTCTTTTTTCCTTTGCAAAAGCACAAAAGCAAAACTATAAGGAATGGAATAAAATGTGCGTCTCTGTGCTGTAGTCTCATCAAAAAACAATAACATACCTTAACTACTTTAATTGTGTTCAATTCAAGTGTAATACTGCATTTTTTTACAATGCCAATAGTCAGTGTGGAGCCACCTCCATTATTATATGGGGTTACATGTTACATTACAAAAAGCTCAGGTCAGGACTGGCACATCCACTGCATGTGTGCTGGTGTTACACCGATCACCTGTGATAGCCTAACTGCCCTATCAGAGTTTAGGGTCAGGTTAGTGGCCCATTCATGCGCTGCATTGGCTTTGAATCTGCCAAACTCATTATTAGCCTCAATCTTCCTTTCCCATGGAGGTGAAATACTGTTATAATTCTGAACAACAAAGCATAAATCTCACCTTTTTATTTTTGTAAAAGTAACGTCTATAGCCTAGCATCTGTAGTAGACTAGTAGACACTAAATTCCACAGCGAAAAGTGATGCATTATCGATATACTTAAATAAGTAAGGAATTTGGGATGCGGTTTATTCAAAGACATTTTATTACTGGACACAGTGTTTGACATGGAGCCCTGTTTATTCTTTCTCGGTGGTGTTTTGAAGCCAAAAAAGCTCCTTGAGTTCCCGGCTATGAGAATACTTTGCTCTCCAACCGTGCTTGCTAACTTCCGGTTTGGCACCGGGCTAACTTGAGTGGGGATAAAACAATTTAACGATAAAGCTCTATTCGACTTTACAAATGTTTTTGAACCAAATGGCTCAAATTAGGATAGTGAAACAAGTCATTTAGCTGGGGTTGTGATGCTCAAAAGATATATTTATCCATTTGTGATGTGAAAGGGACATAAAACTTAGTGCTTCAAATCACAGATGGGCTGCCTTGCCTGCAGGAAGTGGAAATGGTGTCAATACGTGATTTTTATAAGTTTAACATTAAAATCCTGTGTAGACCTGCCAACTGTGGTGGAAAAGCTGCATAAGTATCTTTCTATGGCACAGCGTCAAAATGCTGTGATGTTAGAAATAAAATAACAGTCTGATATTTCATTTTTTCTCATTTGGTACAATACAATTTAGTTTAGTGTATCATGGCAGGATCACATGAATATAAAAAGAAACTTCATTATTTCATAAACATTGTGATCATTTAATCTAAAGTGCACACAGACGAACATAGACACCCAGTGACCCCTGAACAGAAGAATGTCAGGACAGACAAGGAACAAAACTAAGAACTAAGGACGCCAAAGTACTTTATTCTTCCAAAACACTCCTGAGACTATTGAACTTCAAGCCCCGTGGTGCTTTCAAGAACATTTCAGGTGTTGGCTTGTCCACTTTGACTGAGAGCAAAGAATGAACTCTGAACTGAGAAGAAAGACTCTAGTGATTTTTAGAGGCCAAAAGACAAGCCCGCTGTTTGCTATATGAATAGCATGTATAGCAAACAGCTATATCTTATTCTATAATTTTCTCTTTTTTATCTAGTTAAGTTTTTGACTTTTGAAGACTTGAGATGAAAAGGCCTCCTCTAAATATCCTGATTTAATTTGTTGTATTTCTTTTTTCGGAACTGTATAATTGTAAACTGCGCAGTCTGACAGAAAGCTGGAATTACCAACAATAGTTTACCGAAGGGCGGTGGGGCCCAGTAAACAGCTTGTTACCTCGGTGCCTACTGACCGATGCATGACCAGTGTGTATGTGTCTTACCTTAACCAGCTCCTTCTGAGGCCAGATCTGAATGGGCTCCACCTGCTGGGGCGTCTGGGTCTGAATGCCATAAGTGTTCAAAAACACCTGCAGCCTGAGCACAAACACAAAGGTACAATGTTAAGTTTACTAACATGTAGATGTTAATCACACACAGAAATACAGCCCATCCTCAACCGAAGAACAACCATATAGGTTGACTGTGAAAGCAGCTTATTACACCCATGTTTAGAAGTCAGATAAGGGACTGTAGTGCGGTATAAAGATGTTGATGAAGGTTCTCAGTCATCCAGGTCATGGTGAGTGCTGTATCGTAGGTAACTGGATGTCATTCAGTTTCTTGAAGACGTTTCACCTCTCATCCAAGAGGCTTCTTCAGTTCTAACTGCAGGGGAGTTGCAGGCTGTTAAACTCTGTGTGGGAGTGTGAGCACTGAGTTTCAGAGTCGTTGGGGCCACTTGTGGGTCGTTGACCCAAGCAGCCTTGATGTGGGTTGCTAAGGCTAGGTGATCCCAGGTGTGAATGGTTGTTAAGCTGTCTGTGGACGGAAATCAGTACCGCATTGTAGGTGGGTGATAAGTAATGTCGTCGGCCAGCTCCTTGGTTAAAAGACGGCTGTACAACGCAGCGGTCCTGTATGCCTGCCACTGGTGGCAACCTATTCAGTCCTTTAGGTAGTAGGATGTGTTGCAAAATTATGTAATTAATTTGTACGTGACTATATGTTTCATGTTTAGAAAAGCTGGAATTTCTCCTTATACTGTGCTGTGATTCTACAGCAGCTGTTGACCTTTCTATCTACGCCTTTACCTTGTAAACCAGCAGCTTTGAGTCTGTAGTTCTTGAACAGGAATAAGACCTCTCTATACAGTTGTATAAATCATGTCGATTGTAAATCTTTATCTATCAAGAACCTGTAGCTGTTATGGAACCATACTGTATATCACAGAGCATAATAAGTGAATGGCAGTGAGATAGATAAAGCACAAGTCCTGATGGGGACTCATCAGCAGCAATGATTGAAGCTACAGGTTAACAAGCTTCAAAATGTCGTTTGACCCTGTTTGACACACATACAACTACACTGTTACACATGTAACCAAGCCTGCGCACAAACACACGTAATCACACAAACCCACGCACACAATGAGAAGAGTGACAGATGATGGCAGGGGTCAGGCAGAGCTCCGGCTTTATGAGCTCACCACAATTACAGCACTGAAAGCTGAATAGGAGAGAGGAGCGGAAAAAATAGCCTCAATTTATGGCCTGAAAGACATTAAGAGACGGGCACGCACACACGCACGCACGCACGCACGCACGCACGCACGCACGCACACACACACACACACACACACACACACACACACACACACACACACACACACACACACACACACACTCATTACCTCTGGCTCTCTGCTATCAGGGCCACATGAATCACAACATCATTCTCGATGGGACCCTGTGAAGAGACGGAGAATACATTGTAAATCACATCTCTGCTGTATGTTGCATCAATTGTACTGCAATCGTGTGTGTGCTTTCTTTCTTGACATTTCAAAACATTCCTCTTGGCAGCAGTGTAAAAGTTCACTGTAAATAATGCAAACCTATCAAACATCTCACAGATGTTTAGATCCAAGTGCTCCCTCTGTTATCTCACAATCCAGTCTGCACAAATCACTCAGGGTGTTGTTTAATATGATTAATGTTTGTCATGTTCACTTTCATTAAGTAGATGTTTTACATTCTTGCTTTTGTTCTAGATTTGTTTCCTTGCCTGGTAGTGCTGTTCATTTAACATTGGTGCCACTATAACAAAATGATTTGAATGTGTGTGTGTGTGTGTGTGTGTGTGTCTGAAGCAGAGGGAGTCAGTGGTTCCAATCAGAATTCAGCTCACTCCCTCATAAAATGACAATATAGTCTCTCTTGGTGCTACCCCTGCTCTCATACAATTTAAATGGAAGTTAATCTCTGAATAGCCAACAAAGGTTGATGAGAGATGCGGGACTGCTTGGCTAGGAGGGAAGTAGCTGGGAAATAAGAAAGATGAGGGAAACCTACAAGAAGTAACGCTGACATTCTCTCTGCTTGGGTACCCACACAGTGAGACCAGTTGAAATGACATGAAATGGATACGCTGGCTACAGAGAACAGGAAGCAGATCAACATGACATTGAGCTTATTTTTGTCCATAAAGGAAATATATAGTAGTACATGTACAACACTGTAATATTATATCTTCAGGAGAAGTGACACGACTTATGATCAGACACAGGGTTAAAAATCTCACTCAGTCATTGGGCTTTGGTAAAATGGAGCCAATGTTTGGCATTAATTTTGACATGTTACAGACCACACGACTGAAAGAATAAGCCGATAAATAATCAGGAATGACAAAATCATTCA
The DNA here is from genome assembly GCA_963678695.2 of Diplodus puntazzo. Classification (NCBI taxonomy): domain Eukaryota; kingdom Metazoa; phylum Chordata; class Actinopteri; order Spariformes; family Sparidae; genus Diplodus; species Diplodus puntazzo. The sequence goes on along the minus strand of OZ023155.1, from coordinate 39,719,604 downwards.
TTGCTGTCTGATAATATGGCATGGGCTTCCATATGATGAGACATCAACAGCCAATTCAGTTTCCACACTGTCCAAGTATCTTATTGGTTAAAATTTTTTTGAGTTGATGTCAGCAATTCCAAAGTCTACGCCCTTTACACAAATTTAAAATCAAGCATGTCATAGCCAAATGTTCTTGTTGGTGATTTGATTTGATGTTATTGGTTATACTCTGTTTATTCTTAGCGTTATCAAAACTCAAGAACAGACAGAAACAAACCAGTGCTGTTTAAATTTCCCAGCTTACTTGAGTAAATAATATAATGTGTCACAACATTACTTTAAAAGTCAGCCATGTGAAAAGTACTTGAGGAAATGTATTCAAGTCTCTGATATTAAATGTACTTAGGTATCAAAGGTGATCTCCTGGCAATAAATGTACTCAAGTATCACAAGTACAAGTAAATGATGCATTTTAATAAAGATAAAAACATTCATTCATGAACTGAATACTACATAAAGAATGCTTTATAGCAAGCCATGTCACCTCACAATGAACCAAAGCAATAAAAAGCAGGGTGTTTCAGTGCTTCCATGTGGCCCCAGAAGACCATCAAGGCAACACTTACACTAGCACTACTACATACAGACAGTAACAATTGTCAACAATAGAGCAACATATCGCTCATGCCGCCTGCAGTTTCAATGCGAGGAGTCAACATGAAAGACAGGGAGACAAAAGGGAGCAAAAAGTCATCTCAGAGGTTTTTTTTTCTCTGCAGTAATCTCAGAGCCTCTGGGCTCGTGGACAATCAGGTAAAATCACAGACATGAGATATCACAGTCGTTTGTCATGTAGCAGAGCACCTGAATACATCACACACAATGAATCAAATGCAAATGAATCAAATACGTTGGAAAGACGACTTGAATTTTATATTTTTACTCACAAAAGCTAGAACTGTGTTTTTGGAACGGAGGAAAATGGAAAATACCTGCAACCAAATATGTCTAGCAAAGAAGAAACTTTAATTTCATATTTCCTCTTATATTCATGTGCCTGTCGATGCCAGTCAGTTTAAGTGTGTGTGACCATATTTCTTTCACAAGATTCACATTTATGTGTTGTGTTCCCATCACTTTTATTCACAATAGGCTCATGAGTGTCAACAAGGTAGCAGTTCTCTCTTTTACTGTTTGTCTTTCCTATCCAAGAGTTGGGTGTATTGTTATATTTATGCACATGGAAATGTCTCCCTGTATTTTTCCTCCAGTGCCTTTTATCTGCTCATTCATTACTTGCAAAAGTACAATTCATATGTGTAATTTTTCCGTGTGCACAAGTGAATTGCATGCAGAGATGATCATCTCCAGCGAGCTGACTGACGCTCTTTTCAGGGCCATTTAGGAAGCAGGCAGCAGCTTGTGAGTCACAGGAGTAGCAGCCTTTCATCTTGTTCTCATTGTGGGGATGCGCACAAACACACACACACACACACACACACACACACACACACACACGCACACACACAGATACTGATACATGCATGTACACACACAGAATAGGGCAACACTCTTGCACATGAAGGCACAAAAGCACCGACACCGGCATGCACAGATGCTCGGATTCAGAGTCAGTCGCAGAACACGGATTGAGACACACAAATATACACACACACACACACACACACACACACACACACACACACACACACACACACACACACACACACACACACACACACACACACACACACACACACACACACACACACACACAGAGCTGGGAGCCATTTTGTTCAGTCGATAAGAGCTGGTTTTAGCCAACAACCTCGTTACCATAAATCAGAGAGTAGAGAGCTAACACAGAGATGGAGGGCGGCTGAGTAGAAAAAAAATACGGAACACAAATCTCTCCTGATGAATGGGGGAGCACTGGCTTCTAAAATGCTGCAATGCAACTCTCTCATTAGCACTGGTCTCTCAGCAGACAAAGGACTCATTTGGCAGAGGGGAAGATATGGAAATGCATAATGGAGACACAGGAAAAATGTACTCCCTCTCACTGTCATTCCCTCCGCCGTGCACTGCAATCAAACCTCGGCGACACGACTCTGCAACCGCAGAGAGGACAATGAGATGAGTCTTCAAATGTTCCTTTTAACAACCCGAAAAAACGTCAATGTAGTGTGACCGAAATTGTCCGTCTCAAAGCTGAAAGGGAGAGATGAGGCGTTCCATCAACGCGGCGCTGCTGCAGACTGCTAAAAAGGAAGTTAACAAATCATATTGGACCCTGGATGTGCCCGATGGTTCAGCCACTGCTCTGATTATAGCAAATCACTGGCCAGATCTAACAGTTTAAAGACCTGAGTTGTACTGCCTGGAATTGCTTTTCAGACTTATAAATGGATTGAACACATGTAAGTAAAGTTGTAAAACTTTATCGAAGAATTAAATAATAAAAGGTATTGAAATGTCTAAATAGTGAGGCAGATTTGATGAAAACAGACATGCCGTTTCAACCCTGACTTCACCCTGAGAGGGAGCAGGCATGAGCACAACTTTTCCTGCTCACTTGCTCTCACCACGCCGTCTCCACCTACGCATTAAACCTTTAAATGCTACGAGATCAATCCGTTTCTCCTGGCAAATTCTACAGGAAATAACGAACTGCAGTAGAAAAAGAGGAGGCAGTGTTGAGTAAGCCACAGAAACAGATTGCATCACCTCAACATGAAATAACTCCTGGAATGCACTCAGCAAGATCGATGATATCTAACACTGTACAGTAGTTTCCAGGAGGGGACTCTGCTGTCAGGCAAACAGCTAAAGGGCATATACCGGACAAAACAACATAAAACCAACAGCACTGCTGCTGCCTATCACATAGGAGCTTGGGAAACATATTACAAGCTAAAGTTTGTATAAGTGGCTTTGTATAATCGTTCCTCAGACTTTTTCTGATAGGTCAATAACTGAATTTAAAAAATATAGTTCTACTTAATTTAAGATCTAATTCAAAGTCAACGACAGCTACACTGCATCACAAAAAAATCCTTCTCTGTTCATTCCTATGAATGTTGCTCAGTGTCGCGTGATCCAGAATAACTTCCTGCATTATCTAATAAATGCACACTGAACATGCTCCATGAGCCACAACTCCCCCAGGGCTCGTGCACCGGAGACTTCTGCTGCCCAAGCCTTTCAACCACCATCGGCAAATGAGGATGGAGATAAAACAGATCAATAGTGTTGCTCTTCTAGACATTTCAAATGTTTGCGCACTGAATTGTTCAAATTCTGACAGTGAGACAGTAAGTCATTTCACAGGGGCTGTGATGCTCAGACTTACAGCTGCTTCTTTCGCCATTTAAGTCCAAAGGGAAAAGCCTTTGTGGGCCAGTGTGCATCTTGTGAAGATGTCATTTTTGCGGTTTGACCACTATTTCAAATTGGGCTCAAAGGCTGCAGTATGTCCTGGGGGCTTGGTGGACACGAGCGTGACTCCAAATGAATTCTGAAGTTGCTCTGCTAACTGCGCAGGCATATAAACTACTGGATGTAACAATCTCAATACAATGAAGTTCTCCACAGCTTTCAAAGTCTTTTAATAAATCAGTAGGACATGTAGAAACTCTGGGTCGTACAGCACACTATGTTTCAGATTCCAACTTTGAGTGCTCTTGTGCTACTGAACTATTCTTACAAATGCATAAGACAGAATACTGAAGATGTGTTCTCGAGAGGGAAATCCAGCTCACCAGGCCGGAACATCGAATACCATAACACTCGACACAAGAGGATGTGGGCAGGAGTAGACACCAAGCAGAAGTAAACTCTGTTAGCCTGAGGTTTAGGGTGAGGCAGACAAACATCTTATTACCAATGCAGGCCCCCTGCTACCAACCTCTACAACTGCTCCAATCATTAATTAAATCATTGAGTACCGCTGAGTTTTGCCTCAGACTTTGAATTGATATGGAAATAAGATCCATTTATTCATGAATTGAGCAGAACAAAGCTAAAACAATGCGATGCACTATTTAATATTAACTTGAGACCCCTCGTAGGAGGAGTGTTTGAAAAACAGATGTAGTAGGCCATCAGTGAAGTGTGTGGTTAGAGCTGGAACTGGCAGGTGGTGAGAGCTGAGCCCAACTTTGAATATGGAAATGAAAACAAATCCAAATTCAAAAAGGTTCACTGGCTCCTGTCTGGTTCCCTTATGGAAAATCCTGCCGACTTCAGTCTAGTGTAATCAACTATATTTTGAAATCATTTTGCTGAGAGCATGAATCACAGCGCTGTGCACTGTGTAAAGGGGTTCAATCAACAGTCACTAACAAAATGATGAACTATGACACTTTACTCACAGATAGGACTAACATTAGTCTGTGCCTGGAGGCCGACAGGCTGCAGCAGCACAGGGACATTTATCTACACCTGGAAAACAAAGACTCAGCACTTCTGCAGTCACAGACCTACACTGAGCTTTTTTAAAACCAGTCTGGGACAGTTTGTTTTTTAGATAATAAAGCTCCTATTTCATTAAAAACATGAACAAACAATGAACTAGACAAGTGGTGAAGAGTCATATGTTTAGCCAGATCCTTATCTTCAACATCCTGTTTTTCCTAGATCCAACCAAGTTTGCTGCCAGAGGTAAACAACCATCTCACCACACTGATGATGGTCTGGCAGGCCTGCTGTAGGTGCCGTCCAATGGTAACACACCGCATGTCATTATGGGAACAGTCACATACTGTGTGTTGTTCTCTGAGTCACTGGCAATTGACCTATTCAGTCTTTAAGGTATGAGGACGTGGAAGAACAGTGTTGATGACGCTCAGGTTTCAATCCAAGATTACTTCATTATCTTAGTGGCTGGTTAAGGAGTCTCTCAGTTACAGTCCACTTTGCATTAGATGGTCACTTTTCGGCCATTGTCTTATGACAAATGAGTGCTGCTGTCCTCAGGTCAGCCTCTCTTGCCCTGCTCGCCTTGACCACCGATGCAAGTTGTGTCTCAAATACGAGGACACTATGTGAAGGAGTCAGGCAGCTGCTTAAGATAATAATGCAGAGCTACAAAGCAGGTGCAGAGACTAGCGGAGGGCAGAGATGGAGGCAGAGAGCTACGATCTTATTTGTCTTGTCTCTGGTCTAATAACACTGTCTGTTTCCGCTGCGTGTGTGTGCCAACCTCAGGCACTTCTCTGCGACAGGCAGAACAAACACTGCTGTTTACCTGAGTGTGCACGAGCAAACACAAAGAATGACTAATGAAAGGGGAACATTAATAAATAGAGATGGCACACATCTGTCATGAAATCCAAACAAATTAGAAGAAATAGCTCCTTGACTCTTCATCTCTGCACCGTGAGAGAATAGAGACACACGCTCCTGGAGAGAAAGAGACGGAAAGAAAAAAACAGATGCAGTTAACTTTGCTGTTCTAGTAAACTCCAAGTCTGTGCTCTGTATTATATACAGTGTGTCAGCTTCTTTCAACTGGCTGCAGGCTCACTGCTACTTGACATCTGGGATAATATATAAAGTGAAAAAGTTGAAGTTTGGAAAAGAAAAAGGATTCTAGCAAAAAGGCACCATGTGTCCTCTGTCCCGGCACAAAAGGCAAGAAATCACAATCCACACAGACAAAAGGGTGGACAAAGGCGAGGAAAGGGATCCTGAGACGGGACAAATTGAGACACACTATTAACAAAGAGCTTCCAGCTGCAGGACGGCCCGGCGGTGGCCTGCAGCCGGCGCGGCTGCTGCATCTCGCTCCTCAGAGATACAGACACGCAAAATTTGACAAAGTGAAAAGCCATTTGCCAGAGAACTCTGCTGTGAGTCCCCGCGGAACAGAAATGAATTTCAGCTCCGCTTCATTTTACTTTTCCCCAAAATTAAAAGCACTGAGTTGTGACACGAGACGAGCAGTGTGTCTGAGATCTTTCTTTCTGTCCCCTTTTTTCTTTCACTCTTTCACTTCTGCCATATCTGTCCTTCCTTCCTTCCTTCCTTCCATCCATCCTAACTTCTTCATTTCTTTGTCCTTTCTCAACTTTAGTTTCTTCCTTGAAGCATCATTCCATCCTTCCCTCTGTCTATCGTACTGTCATTCTTCTTTCCTTCTCTCAGTCTTTCAATCCCTTCATCCCACAAATGTTTTCTCTTTTACTTCTTCCATATTTCCTTCTTTTTTCTTTTTACTTCCTTCCTGCATTCTTGTTCCCTCTCTCCTCCGATCTTTCTGTGGTTCAAACATACCCTATTTTCTTCTCTCCTCCCCTCCTTTTCCTTCCTTCTGTCCTTCCTTCCCTTCCATCTCTCCGTCTTTAACCCAGGCTTTTTTTCTTTCTTTGTCCTTTTTCACCTTGTGTCCCCTCCATCTTTCTATGCTCCTGTCCTTCCTTGTCTTGATACTTTTCTTTACTTCCTTCTTTCAGCCCTTCCTTCTATCTTTCTTTGTTTTATTCTGTACCGTCTTTCCTTCCACATTTCTTTTTTTTTATCTTCTACTACGTTACTCTCTCGCTGCCTATCGTCATTCCTCTCACTCTCTCGGTCTCAAAGGTCAGAGACAAGTCGTCGACAAACAGAAAAACACTTCACACAGAGTCAGGTCTCAGACATTTCTGAAACACCTCCATCAGTAGTACTGTCAGCACTCAAACACCGGCACAGAAGGATCTGAACCAGCGGCTGCAGCATGTACACAGCTGTGCGTCTGCAGATCAGGCAGCTGACAACGCATCAGCACATCTGATTAATGTTGTGTACTCAACACTTCATGAATTCATTTGTTCTTTTCCACGATTGCATTTTTAGTTTTTCTTGTCTTCCAGTTTCTTTCTTAAAATTTAGAGAACATCTTAGAACAGTTCTGAGGGTTTATTTACAATTTCAAATGCAGCAGTTCAGCTCAGCTTCAGGGCAAACTGGGTAACAGACCCTCTAGTCACTGTCGCGTTTGGCCCCGCCTACCTGTGCACACAACACAGCCTCCTCCATGGCCATGCGAGCATTACCGAGCAACTTTTGGTTACATTTTTAAAATAACCAACTAATTGGTTAGGTTAAGGAAAAGATCACATATTCACTTAATATAACTATCTCCTGAATACAGACGTTACCAACTATTGGCCTCACATCGGACTCAAACTCTTGTTCCCTGGGTGAAAAAGTCAGTGAATACAAAACATCAGCCCGTCCCTGACCTCCTCCTTGTGTGGACTTGCTGGCTTTTATACTACATTCATCCGTTGTTGGAGTCATTATCGCCCCCTGCTGCTGCTGCACCTTTACGGCCTCGGCAAGGCAGACGTCACACTCACACTGTGTCTCCTAATGCGTTGGCGTGTCTATCGAGCTGACGGGACTGAACAATTTGCTATAGAAGAAGAATAGGTAACACTTTGTCATAGCCATCATTAATAAATGGTAAATGTAGGCTGCATTAAACTTGTATTAATAGTTATTTCACTATTAACAGACAATGAAATGCTTTATGAAACATGATTAAACAAGTTTATAAACAGTAGTTTCAACTTTATAATAACCGTCAAAATGTTTTTTTTTAATAAATGACCTCAACAGTATTTATTATCCATTTACTAAGTATTCTAAACATTAGTCGCAAACTTTGTAGCTCAAAGGTAACACATTACAACATTTAGCCACTTAATGGAACAGTCCATCCCCCCTTCCATTGCATTCATGTTACAACACAGCTGTTGTTCAACCCATCTGCTCCATCAAGTGGTCGATTATTGCACAGTAGCGCTCAGCCATCATTACGTTACTTCCACAAACTGGCAACTACAAAGAGTCCTGATGATGAAACACAGATACCACGTGACACCACTGGGCTCTCAAACCTCGATAGAAGCTGGAACCTTCTGCTTTGGACAGTGATTTTCTGAAATGATTCATTCAGCAGCACACTAATGTTTTGGAGGAAAAGAGATCCTTTTATTTTGTACCTTTCCAAAAGCTCTATAAATGTATTATTTATATAAAAAAAGGATTACTACATTAAAATGTTATCAATATGACCTTTAATTAGTGGTTTAGAACAGCAAAGTAACAATTAACTTCAATTCAATATAAATGTACCGTTTTCTAATGATGGTTATTATAAAGTGACACCGGGTATTCTTTTAATTGCCTGCTGTTCGTGTTTGAAAGTAGGATACATGATGCAAAAAATAAATTATTCATTTGTAAGTGAGAAGAGGATTGAAAAGATGGGGAGAGTGCAGAAAGTGTATGTGGGAGGGAATGTGTATTTGTGTCTTGAAGGAGGACTGTTGACGTGTGAGTGTTGACGTACAGCCTTGATGCTTAACGCTGCTGTGGATGTCGACTAAGCGGAGATAACAGGCTCAAGGTCGCGCACACACACTCACACACAATATCTGTCATATTGGAGCCAAGTGTCCTGTTGTTGTCCTCCAGACAAACGTTCACCTGCGCCTGCAACAGCCACACGGTGACTAATTAATGAGAATTCTTTATTTTGCTCTGGCTTAATACTTAATAATTCAAAGTGATTTTGCAAAATACTTGGAAAAAAATGAAGCTGAACTGAGTGAGACTCAGCAACGTTATTTCAAGGTCATGTTGCTCCCAGTGGGTCGGCTGGCACAGCGCAGCGCGAGGGAGGCAGCCTCGAGCGAGCATCACATCACAAAGGAATAAAACATTCAAAGTCTGTCATATAGTTGAAAAGCAAGCAAGGGAATTTATCCACCACCAAAAAAAAAGAGGAAAAACTATTTGAATGAAATATATAATCCCTTCTTTTCATGCCCCTGCTCAGACGAATGACTCCAGGCTCCGTATCGTCCTCGGGAAGTTGGTCTCTATGCAGCTCAGAGATTCATAGTTTGATGACGGTATTTCAAAGTGTCAGGGGTTTAGCACAAATACTTTGGGAGCGGGGAAAAAACATAAAAGAAATGCTAAGTCATTTTCAATCCAGGCTGTGGGAGAGGAAAATGTCTCTTGTGTATGTTTTTAAAGTTGGATGTGTTCAAAAGGTCATGAGGTGGTAACAACAACGGGACCACGGCGAGAATCAGCTTAGAGCTGAACACAGCTGGAGGAGGGGGAGGTGATGAGGCTGGAGTTTGGTTTGGGGGGATGCATCTTGTCCGTCAACATGCAGGAAAACAAACTGGAAGAGCGTGAGATGCAAAAACCGACAGACAGGGAGAAAGAGGAGGAGGAGGGGAAGGAGGAGGAGGAGGAGGAGGAGGAGGAGGGTGGAATCACCTCAGCAGAGGAGAACAGAGTGAAGAATTGGATTGCACGCTGCCGGCCGGTGTAATTGTAAAGGCGCCCGGACTGAGAAAGCGATACATTGCTCTCTGGACTCAGCTCAGAAATATTATCCTCTGCCGGAGAATCCTTATGAGCGAAGCAGCAGAAGAAAAAAATCAATTGATATTTAAGGCGAACCGCAGTGTGAGCTACAGGAGCCACGGCGTGTCGGAGCGGCCCTGTTTGATAGCCGGGAAGGCTGGGGAAGATAAGTGGCCTGATTACTGCCGTCAGTGTGTGGGGTGTGTGTGTGTGACATGTGTGCATAATGATCCGAGTACCGCAGCGAAGAATAAAGAAAAATGCAGCCACATATGAAAATCTGAGCCGTCGAACAGGTGATGTCTTTCTATCCGTGTACGTTTCTATTCCAGATAATGCCTAAACTTTCAAACATCCCCTACAAAGTCACAGACGCAGGCTGGCAAATGGCAAAGCTTACACTGACTCTCGTCTGCCAGAGGGTGTGTGCGTGTGTATTACTGTCAGCGAATGCACACACACAGCCATAGAATGATCCTGAAACAAAACTCACACTATCTCAAACACTCATTCACACACACACGCCCACAAAATCCCAAAAACTGCTCAATAAATAAACTGCCCAGTCCTGCCTGGTGCCAGAGGAGCAGCTACAACAGCAGTTCTCTTTAAAAGCATTTAGAGCCGAGGTGTAGTCAGATGTGCACAGCTGTTCGTACACAGGGGACGTGTTGTCAGCAGGAAGGCTGCAGAGCCAAGGCCAGTACAGGAGGTGTGGGCTGTGGTGCCTATCCTTCTGTATGCCTATACAGAGAGCTGCTGCCACAGATAAAATAAAAACTCCTGGTTTCTCCACATTTCGTAATATTGACAAAACCTCTGAGAGCTTCACTGTAACTACTGAAGATTAGATGCTTCATCCCCTGCAGATCGATAGGTGTCCTCTTCGGGGATGCTTTTAAGGTTAACCACTGTGAACCCTCAGGTAAGGACAAAAGATGATTTGATTTGTCATAACCGATACAGAGAATCGATTCCTCACTTTTTACAATCCTGACTGTGCTGTGGTTGTGCCGCATGACTGCTCACATCTTTACTGGGTTGCAGAATACATTCCTCCATCATAAAAGGTTTATGTGACAATGATTTAAATCATACTCAGCGTACAGTTTATCTATGAATATATTATTTACGAAAGGCTATGTTCCAGAGCCAAATTCTGGTAAACTTTTTAGAGAGGAGTAACAGAAAGCATCCTGACTGGAAACATCAGAAACTGGCAAGGCTCATGCCCGGCCCAGGACAGGAAGGCTCTACAGCGGGTTATTAAAACCACCAGACCATCACTTGGGCCCATCTACAGAACACCAGTGATATCGGTGAAGTGAGATTTCTGCACAGAGCCCAAAGGATGCTAAAAGACAACATCCATCAATGTCCACCATCAATTCACTGAGCTGCCGTCTGGCAAAAGATACAGAAGTGTCGACTGCCGTACCGCAAGACTACAGAACAGCGTCATCACTCAGGCTGTGAAACTCCTGAACTCATCCTCCTCACCCTGTTTTATTAAATAGACGGTTTCCTTTTTCCTTGTCACATTTAAAGCTGAACCTAGAGACATATAAAGATGAGACATGAGGAGATGCAACTGGGTCGAACACAATAACAACAGCAACCCTCAATATCAACTGGACGAGTTTCTGCATCCTCACGATTTAATCACATCACAACCAATGTTCAGTGAGAGGATTCTCAGAAGCGGAGCATCAGAAGCAGTCGGGTCTCCAGCAGCCACATTTCCTGTACAGTTAAGAGCTGCTCTGCTGACATTTTATTGCATTTTACAAGCAAACTGAATTTGAACTGCATATTCATTTAGATGTGCTAACAGACGCTTAGGGGCTGTTCTTTACTGTACAACTGCATACCATCTTATATCTGTGTTTCCTGAGTAGAGTATGATAGCAGCAGGAAAAACTACCACCTGAAGCTATTGCATACAAACACGAAAAACAACATGTGACGGAAGGATTACACCCAAAATTATACACAGACATAAACATTATATCATGAAATGGCCCGACAGATATGAAGAAATGAATGATCACAATGTTATGTAATGTTATCATTCAGTCTGTGTTCACCTAAACACCTTCATGTACACTAAATTACTGTGCCACAGGATCTTTTTGGTGGCAAATACTCCAATCTTTAAAGGGCCAATATGTAAGCATTTAATTTAAAAATTCAAGAGTTTACTACAACTATCAGCAGAATGTGAGGAAATGTCAGTTTTGACGTTTTGTCTAGTGAGGAAAGTCTTCTTTCCTGTATATACCCTGAAGTTGTGAAAGTGAGTCTTCTTTTTTCTGCACAAGGCACATCATCTGCATTGTCAGCACCATTTATTGTATCTCACAAAAGAAATAAACAGTTTCTCAATCTTTTGTCTGCTGGAACAAATTCTGGGACTAAAGCAGCCGTACAGCAGTGAGTGCTGATGGTAGTGCCGGGAGCAGACCCCCCATCGTGAACCCTTAGCTTGTACACTGTCAGCAGTTACCATCAACAAGCAGCTAATAGAAGCCAGGATGCTTCCTTCTAAGCACACCTGGCTCCAAACACAAATCCCATACTGATCCAACGCTCTGAACCCAGCAGAAGAAGGGGCTGATGTACCTTCATGTAGGAGGAATGTGACAGCCTTTAGTTCGAGTGAGGGTTTGGATGAATTGAACACAGCAGGTTCACATATCTGATCTCTCCTCGGGTGTTTTTGCCACTCTCCCTGAGGTCCTTTTTCCTGGCAGCTTGCCTCCCCCTTTTGTTACTGTGTGTATGTCAGCTGTAAACAGGAAGATGCTGTACACCAGAGCTGGCCAATAACACTGACAGTGAGAGAAAAGAAACAGGAAGGGCCAAACCAATCAGACGCTGCTAATGGGGCCCTTGGCATAGAGAACAGCTTGTAACACAGACGAGGAAGCAGAGGTGTGTCAGAGAAGGACAGAATCACACAAACAACTCCTGCGGCGGGTGTGCATGTGTTGGTATGAATGTGATCAGAGGATTCATTTGAGTACGGCTAGTATGACGAGACTTAATGCAAAGTGTGTGAGTGCGTCTGAGTGATGTCCATTCCCCTGCAGGTTAAGGTCAGCCGGCATCTCTCAAGAGCTTCTACTGTCACAGACCGCTGGGCTCGACATTTCCTGCCCACCAGCAGGCCATTTGGCAAACAGCAGGGTTTAGCACACTCTCAATCTGTATGTGTGTGTGTGTGTGTGTGTGTGTGTGTGTGTGTATGTGTGTGTGGGTGTGTATGTGTGTGGGTGTGTGAGTGAATCAATGGGTAGTAGGAAAGTGTATGTTGATGTGAATATGTGTGATTATGCCTTGTGGGTTTGTATGAAGTGGAGGATGTGCGTGCAAGTTAGAAAATGCAGTGTGTGTGTGTGTGTGTGTGTGTTTCTGTGTGTGTGTGTGTGTGTGTGTGTGTTTCTGTGTGTGTGTGTGTGTGTGTGTGTGTGGGTCACAGGCGTCCTACGTCCATCTGTTCCATGTGGCTCAGGGTCACTTTGCTGTTCAGAAAGGAGCAGACTGTAGATGATTCAGCGGTGTCCACCCACTAACCTTTAATCTGCGTCCGAATCACAGAGTAATATCCATATTTCACTGAGCTCAACAGGTGCCTGCACAGCCACTGAAATGGCTCCCGCAGTAACACGTCTCTCTGACAAAGACAGACGAGGAGATGATGACTGTCAGTCCATTTACTTGACCGAACTGACAGGGGGAAAAAAAATGTGAGTGAATTTACGGCCGAACTCTCTTCACGCTTAATGTGTGACTGCACGTACATACCACTCAATAAAACCCATTTACACTCCGAAACAAATGGAGTGGAAAACACTGTACACAGCAGGAGTCCCATCTCCAACCCAGGCTGCGCTGAAAGGATAATCATCCAGATCACAAGTTCATAATGGGCTGTAAAATGTCGTGTACAGAGTCAAAATGTATGTTATTGTAATCTACCAACCAGCAGTGCAGTCATTATTCAGCCGGCAGCTTGATGATGAAATCCTACATTTGTTGTTTGTTAATGGCCTCGGAACAACCCCCTGCTGGGAGGAAATTATGCCATTAATATTTCTGGTTTATTTGGAATAAATCGAAGAACTGGAGAGTGGGAGCTTACATTGACATTTAAATCAATACATTTTTAGCTGCGGTTCAGCTTAAATATTTGGTGTGATATGTAACATGTTCGATAAGTAATGTGGTTGCCCAGCACCATGTGTAGAATTATTATTGGACTTGGAAAAAGCTCAAATTACATTCGATTTTATTCTCTATAATGGAGAAAAGTAGATTTTTTAGAATACAAACATGTGGGAGAATGTAATGAGAACCTCCAAGCACTATCCATGAAAAAGTAACAACATATTAATATTAAGCGTTTTCTCTATTATGTTAAATCTTTGTAGATAAATAAGGAACAGTCAAAATGAAAAACAACACGCAAAAGCTGTGCAAATGGGTTGCTTCGTCAGGATGGACAGTGACCTGATAAACAGCGACTGGTGTAAATACTGTAGAAGAACATTATGTAGTGTTAGATACCAACACTAGGAGGGAATAGAAGATAAAGACAATAACTTTTTAGAGCATGTAATAGCTGATTAGTTAACCCAGGGTGGAAGTAACTGATAACAACTAATGAAATTACTGTAATTGATTCATCGTTTTAGGTTCTTGTACAGCATATAGTATTTTTTTCAAATTTGTAACTATTCTAATACTTAAGTATGCATTACACTACGTAATCTACTTCTACTTTGGGTCAAAAACGGGCCAATGAAAAGTCTGACATTCGGACAAAAACCACAAACTCCGCAGCAGGCGCAGGTTTGTAGAGGTGACCATGACCACTGAGCAGAACAGGAGTTGTGAGGATTTAAAACTGAAGATTTGGAAAGACAAAATCCACATTGATTGAATGGCTGCTATTGATAACACAGTAAACATCAATGGTTAAAAATTAAATAACACTCTAAGTAACATTTGAGGGGAATACCTGTTTGACTTATAGTTGAGCAACATCTCAGTAATGCAACTATACTTGTACTTCAGTTCTCTGTCCACCACTGGTGTTACTGCCGACTAAGAAATCCAGCGCAATATTTCCAACGTATGATATGCTTATGTTTCACAGTGAAAGCTGAACAACGCTATACTGAGGTTTTGATTCACAGTGGGACAAACAGGACAAGCAACGCTTCCACATTACAGGGAGTCGGTGGATGTTTCTAAACTGAACTAAGTGTTTGTGCCCTCACTGTTCACTTTAATACAAATAAACAGATTAAAATGGGTAAATCTCTCACGTTCTTCCTCCCAGGCTCTTTATAATTCAGCGTCACCCCCTCTCTTGTATCTCTGGCCATCTGTTTGTTCCCCATGCTGTACTATCCAATCAGGGCCGTCTTCAGACCCACAGCTTATCTCTGACTGATGACTGACAGCTCCCGCAGCATGGACCATAATGCAACTTTTCCATTAACCTTGTTCTAACATGGTGCGAGGTATTTGTGTGTTTATGTGTGAGTGAATAAAACGGAAATCTGATGGAAGCCAAAGGTTCCCAGAGAGTTTTATAATGACAGAGCTGAGTGGTCCCTCGCTTTGTTTTTCAGTGCAAAAATGTGCTTCAGTGCTGTATGTGGGTGTCTGCTGGTCTGTTGAAGTCAAATAAAGTTCAACAAATCTAAAAGAGACAGATGGAGTTAAAAGACAGAGGGCGAGAAGAGACAAAACTGGGAGAATGTGACACTGCGAGTACGCCTGAATAGCCGAGCAGATTAAGGGCGTATTATCAAAAGCAAGTGTGTGACATAACCAACTAATTCACTTTTACAGCCATTCATGACTTCTCGGATCCCCCCAGTTGCTACGCCTGCTGCGTATTATTGCATGTTTGTCAGCGGGATGTCACGCCATGCTCCTCAGGGCGCATTTGATCTGACTCACCCTCACAGCCCTGGGAGCGCGCCGTCTCTCATGCAGAAAAAAACTAAGCACAGTCGACCCTTACATTGTGGAAGTGGCTAAATGTCAAGGAAACCGTACTTATCTACTGGGTTTAAGAAATCATCCATATGCAGCTATTATTAGAGCACAGAGGCTCCAGCAGCACAACGCACTTTGGCTCAATTTTCACAGTAGGCACGTGGGTTGCATATATACTTGAGATGCACTTCATTATTGGAGTAAAAGGTTCCTGTACATCATATTCCACCATGCATTAAAGTTGCATATACACCCCATTCACCAACTAAATCACAACCTCCCACCTTTAAAATGCTGGTAGTTTGAGGCAAAACCACATTCCCTTCCTGCACACATGATGCAAATTTAATGCATCACGTTACCTATGCAGCCTATAATATGAGGATATGTGCTGTATAATCAGTTTTTAAATTTAGACTGGCCACGTAAAATTGCTGCTGTGTTGCATCTCAGTATGAACTACTCGGGCACATGCAAGAACATAAAGTGCTGCCATGTCAGCTCAAGCACGACAACGTCACTACTTCTGCAGGGCACTGCAGGAGTCACAGCAGGGTTTTATGTAGGGATGATTCAATGATGCTACAATAAAACAGCTAAATAACTGTAATAAATAAATAACACTGTAAACACACATTCAGGAAGAAAATAAAGGGGGAAGGAATCAAATATCACGTTCTGCAAGTCGAGTTATAACATTAAAAAAACTCTTTAAATGGAATTTCCTACATATTTTTGCTGGAAATGACTAAAACGTTGCCATAACTACTTATTTAAACAGATATTTATTGGTTATATGATAGAGAGCAACCTCGCCAGCTCCTTTAAAAAACATAAGCGGATGTCAAGGCTAATGTCAAACAACCCTGAGGTAACCTTACAAAAGCTTATATGTGGAACCAAACAGTACAATACTGCTACAGGCTATTCATGGATTTAACATTGTGGAGCATCTTATTTTCTCCAGCTGTGGAATGAATTGATGCTGGGCCTTTCAGTTCTAGCATAACATTTGGAAGGAATGGAACTATGAATAATACACATGCACACAAACACACGCAAGCGCCCTGTATAAAACCGCAACACTACCACAAATCTCCCTCCAATGTACAGAAATGCAGAGATAGCGATATGCAATGAAGGATGCATGCACACACATGACATAGGCATGTTTCTCTTCTGGATATAAAAAAGTGGGAAACAAATTATAAGCATACACAAAGAAGGAGGAGAAAGGGGACCAAACAAATCAAGCCTTAACTGTATGTGAAAGCCCAGCACGCCCATGTGCCTTTCCTGCCTGCAGACCAAACACTGGACGTCAATGATGTAGAGGCAACAGGACAGCTGTTACACACACACACACACACACACACACACACACACACACACACACACACACACACACACACACACACACACACACACACACACACAGAAAATATTTCGTGCTTAAAACACAGAACAGAGTGCAAACATCTCTCTCTGCTCCCCCTTTTCCTTTTTTTATCTTCTATTTCTATCTCTGCCCATCTCAAGTCTCTTTGCTGACACAACATATAAGCTTAGTGTCTAGTCGAGATACAAAAGGTGTGAGTGTATGAGTTACTGAGGTAAAAAAAAAAAAGAGATATATAGAGGGAGGAATTAAAGACCAAGGCCTGGGAGAAATGGTTGAAAGCAATGATAGAGAAAAGGGTAGAGAGGTGAGAGGAGCGGCGGAGGATAGAAGTGAATACAGAATAAAGTCTACAATTTGTTTGTCCGCTTGACCCTGCACGGCGCTCAGCTTAGCGCCAGCCACATTAATAAACAACCACACTGAGCTTCCCCTGGCTGAGGGCAGGAGGATACAGGTGCGCTCTGAGTCTGAAAGTCTGTTGATTTGCTCTATTTATGTCTTAAAATAAAATACTCTTCACTTCGGCTTCCAGGTGATACTGCTTAAAAACTCCATCTGGTAATGGAAGATGATTGCTCAGATTTACTGAATTCTAAAGACAGAAGAGAGAAACACCTGCAACACCTGTGGTTGAAATCATGCCTTCCTTTCAAGCCACCACACATACAAAGTGAATGACTTCCACCACGCCAACTCATTTCCCCGTCATCGACAGGAGGGCAGCTGTTTTTAGTGACAGAGCTATAAAACCACACTGCGCACTACCTGCTACACAACACACACAATGAAAGACTATTTTCCTTGTCAGTATAAAAAGACCAAAAAAAAGAGGGTAAATAATGGATTTACATTTACCAGAGCTGTGCCATCACTCTGAGCTTATATTTCTTACAATTTTGAATCTGCAAAACAGGTTCCTTTTCTCACTAACCACAGATGTATAGACAGCAATCACTGGATCATCTTTGATACTAAAGAAAAGTCAACAAATTTGTTACATGGCAATATCTGGGGTTATAAGGATTTTCTCTTTCTTATGCGAGATAATCTTTCCTTTGGATGTTTACCTGACATTGGCGAAATCATCACATCAGGAAGGTTAAATTCTGCTGATTGCGGCAATAGTATAATGTTCAGATGTGTCTGCATTATGACTGCGAGGCGTCAATCATGTCCACACGGTTTAACTATATACATTTCCCACCGACTCTGTGTGCCACCCACATTTTGGTGCCTTAGACATTGCCTATGTGACTACGCTACAAACCAGACGTGGGTTTTTTAACGCCACATTCACCTTGATGCCGCAGTCGGTAGTCTGCATTCATCATCTCTTTCCCGCCCACACACACTGTCCACTGATGTAACCGAGCACACCCATTCAGCCTTCACAATTCGTATTAACTTCAGTAAGTAGTTGTCAGCTCTTCAATAACCTCATTAACAAGTTGTGCCAACGCCAAATTACATTTCAAATGGCCATGAAAAGATAGTGTCTCATCACTGTGAAGGCGAACCATGGGGCTTTCAATTTTCTAAGAAATGAAGCCGAAGTAAAACCATTCACTCACACATTTATTTGGACTGCATGCGGCTGAGAACATCAAACCAAATGTGATGGGCTTTTGTTGATGGGCTGCATGCAGAGCTGGGCTCACAGCGAGCTGTCACGCCACCGACACATCCAGTTTCAACAAAGTGTTATTGTGATAAAAGTAATCTCAACAAAATATGCAGCCTACCTGAGGGGAGTCAGGCTTTGCTCACACTGCATACTAGTTTTGAAGCTGAATAAAAGCAATAAAAGCAATGCTGCCAGCACAATGAGCTGCAAGTTTCATCCGGTTTCCTACAGTGAAATATCACATCCCATCTGGTAATACAAGTGAGATGATGCTGATATGCTGATATTCTATTGACAATAACAGGATTGAAATTGCTCGCTGTTTGATCCGAATTAAAGAACAAAATAAATTGTAAGCGGAAAGTGGAAAGATCTTACAAATGTTGCCAAATACATATAAAGCAACCTGAATTTAGACCAGTGATTCCCAACCAGGGTAGCAATTCTGCAATTGGCACAAGTGGTATGTGGAAAGATTGGAGTTACTATAAAGATGAAATCACAAAAAAAAAAATCCATTCTGCTACAACAACTGAATACCACATGTTGAGTGCATTAAAACTAGCTAGAGAGCAGAGAAGTTTAAACAGTCCGCTACAAGTCATGGACAAATGACTGACGGACACATATGCAGATGCAGATAAACAGTTGAATATTAAGCTGAAATAGATGTTTATACAGCTGAAATGGTTAACAAGCCTACAAGTAATGGATAAATGACTGAAATAGATAGCAAGCTACAAGAAGGCTAGTCTAATAAGACTAGATAAAAAGTTGGAATTCTGCATTTAGCTAAAAATCCATGGATGCACAGTTGAAATAGTTAGCTAGCCAACAATTAATAGAACATTGACTGACATAGCTACAAGTAGGCTAGGCTAATGGATAGACCATTATATATTCATCTAAAATCTATGGTTACATAGTTAAAATAGTTAGCTAGCCTGCTATGAATATGACAGTACACTAGGCTAAAAGATAAACAGTTGAAATACAGTATTTAGCTAAAATCAATGGATGCATAGTTGAAATAGTTGGCTAAAAGTAATGGACAGAGATCTAATATTGTTACCATCTATATATATTAAGTAGTTACAAAACATCTCAAATAAACACATTTGGAACATGGTGAGGAGTGACGACCTATGGTTGAATTAATCTGTGAAGATTGTGGGGCTGACAGAAACGGTCAGGGAAATCATTATTACGAACACATAGTCTTTGATAAGTAAGTTAAAAGGCTTCTCAATTTACATGGCTACTGGTGCAGGAGATGTGTTTTTCTGACAGCTGCATGGTGAAATCTGAAGTGGAATCATGACAATTTCCTAGGAGTTTGAAACCTTAAAACCACTTCTATCTACAATAAGAATGTCTGCCCGGCGCAAGTAAATGTCAAGCCTTTAAAGTAAAAAAAAGGACAATTCTAGTCATCAAATATTTGACCTTCCTTGTATAGTAAAGAATGAGAGAGTTAAAAAATGGCATTTGTAGCTCTAACAGGCAAATGTTCATCTCTCTTATTCTGTCTTTCAACAGTTTTTCGACGAGCTGAAATGCTTTCTTGGTTTGGTTCTCTGTCTTTATTCTCTCTGCTGATCCTTCTCCTGAACCCTATGTGATTCAGTCTGAGCGTTCGTTATACTTCTCCAGACCTATCTTCTTCTGTGCTCCTTGTTCTAGCACCATCTTATCAGGCAGGCTAAAAAAAAACAAAATCCCACATACAGAGGCAGAATGGGACATATCAACCCACACTTTCAAAGAGAATGAACATCAGGCCGTTGTATGCGTATCTTTACCCTTCATCTGTGTGATCCTCAGAGAAGCCGGCTGTCTCAGATATGGATTAAGCCTTCAGACATGATAGTCATTCAGAGAGGCAGCTTGTCGAGGAAATGGCCTCGGTTTAATCCACGCCTGCCAGACTGGCCCGTGGCAAGGTAAAAAACTGATGGCCTCTACTTTTAGGCTGTCGCTGGATGAATTGTAATAAAAAGTTTGGCACACATGAATAATACAAAACGTGGTAAGGAGGATCAAGTGGTGGGATTGTTTGTGTTCGATTTGGGGACTTCCTGAGGCTGAATTTTTGGCCAGAAGGTGTGGGTGGATGCTTGCTGTCTGTAGCTGACCTGTGCCCTCAACTACACACCAGGGACACTGTGACTACAGCACTACTTCATGGTGACTGCAGGAGATGTGATAGTATCATAGTGTCATGATTGGGTTGGCTTTTCTACGAGCATGTGAGCAACCAAAGAGAAGCATCTTTCAGTCACTAAATATGTCTCTAATTTACCAGGTCTTAAGTGGTTTTAGTCAGTCCTTGAACCTCGCCAGCCCACCTCAGGCCTCGGTTCAAAACGTGTAACAGTGCACCCACTTTTTGTGAATTAGGGTTGTAGAAGTATTCAGTAATAAAACTAGTCAGAATACAAGTTAGAATAAAAGTGAATGAGAGACTTTCAATCGAAGCACATTACAGCCGCATTATATGTAATACACCCGTCTCGTGTTGCAGGGGTGCCATCAGTATCTTATCTGTATGTGCTCATCATTGTATGTGTTAACATATGCTGCTTGCTTTACATGTGTTTGCATTTATGTGAGCAGCCAGTACTGCTATACATTTCATTTTATTTCTGTTTATCTTTACAGAGCTTTTTAACATAAAATGCTTTTGTACGATGACCACTGAGAATGCTTGATTAAAACTGGCTGTCGCTAAGATTAAATCTGAATGGGAGAGGGAATTAGGACTACAAATTACTAACAACACCTGGGACTCCATCTTAGAACTGTCCGTACCTGCTCTTTAAATGCTAGACATCGCCTAATCCAATTAAAAGTCCTAAATAGAATCCATTTTCTGTTCCAAATTGCAAGGCTTCAAGGTTGACATTTTCAGTGTATATTCAAAAATATGTAAAGTACAGATACAACCTGAACCAGTCCTAATAATCTTGGGTATTTCAGATGTGTTGAGATCATTAAGTGTGACACAACAACTTCTATTGTCATTTGGTCTGATCACAGCTAAGAAGCTGATTCTAATGTGTTGGAAAGGGAAAGAGGTGCCCACACTGAAAAGATGGCTGACGGAGCTGACAGACACCCTTCATCTGGAAAGGACCAGATACTTTCTAAAGAACAGAACTGATCAATTTGAAAAGATCTGGCGACCACTGCTTTCCTTCCTGGAAAAGCGGGCCTGCTGACCTTCTGAATCAGTCTTAGCGCTCGGGGGTGGGACTGGCTGAGGGGGCGGTGAGGGTGAAATGGGTCGCTCGGGGATTCATTTTGGTGGGTTCTGTATGTTTTTTTTTTCCTTTTTTTGAGGGGGTCGTGTCTTGGATATTGAATTGTGCATTGTTCTGTGTTGGACCTCTGTTTTTGGAAAATTTATAAAAGTATCTGAAACATAAAACTGGCTGTCAGCTGTCTTAATTGTCTCTGATGCAGGTGTAGGTTTGTTGTTCCAAATCCATTTATCAGGGAACTCTAGTGGGGCTCAGTTAAATAATGACAAGAAAAAACAACTAACCTAGCTAGTCTAACTTCGATACCTGAGTGAGTGTGGGGTCTTCAAATCAACTAAGGCTATAATGAGGAAAGAGGACTTTTGAAGCAGCTGCTGATAAGCTGGTAGAAAAAGAACGATTCATATAATCGTTGCAAAGATAGTCCGTTAGTAATGCTGCGCAGTGCAGGATGAAGGTCCCTCCATTCTTTGAGGCTACGCATGTTCAGAGTATGAAAACGAGTTAATGCCTGTGAAGGATTCAAAAGAGTCAAACAGTTTGGTTTTAAAAACTCCTCCTGATTTTGATTATCCAGAATGATTGCGAACATACAACTCGTCCGTGAGCCCTTCTTTACACCTCTAAGTTGTCCCTGTTGGACAGACTAAATAAATAGGCAGGACTTAATTACCAACACAGAGCAGATTGTTTTTCTCGATTGTGAGTGGGCAGTCCACTCGCTGCCACTACAGCATGAAGCACTTGGTGCTGCTTGTTTCTAAAACAAAACACTACATCCTCTTTTTATTGTGTGTATGTTTTTACTACAGTAGCTCAGTTCAAAAGCACTTGAATGCTTTGATAAGTAAGCATAACAAGGAGCATTTGAATCCAAAGTTGTATTGAGACTGAATGTCCACAGCGCATGTGAGTATTCAAGATAATATGTTTTAAAGTACGTATGCACAGTTTGGATGAGAGCAAAGTGATGACAGTCAACCACAGTCACATCACCGCTTACCTGATTGGAGTATCGCATGCTGACGTTGCGTTGGTCCTGGCGCGGCACGTAGCGGTGGATGGGATCGATATCGTTCGGGCCGATCAGCTCATCCACTGGAATGTGAGCACACACACGAAGGCAGACACAAAAACATTAACACGCAAGAAGGCAAGTCTGAATGAAGAACGACAAAAATATCAACCCTGGATGAGTCAAACTGCGTCCTTGGATCACGCAAGTGAAGGATGAAGCAATATTTAGATCTCCACCACTAAAAAAGGAATTGATGTTTGTATCCAATTAAGATTTTTTTTAGCCTGTCACAACACACATCAAATAGATTGATACATTTCAATAAATATGAACTTGAGGTCATATTTTATTTGCAACTTGAGGTGTTGCATTATTAATGAATTATCAGATTTGTATAAGAGGAAAGAGAGTAAACGCATCATACCAAAGCACATTCAACACACACACACACACACACACACACACACACACAAAGAGGCATACCCAGCAGCTTGGCGATGTTGTAAAGGGCCTGACCACACAGAAAGATCTTCCCATCACGGCCAGAGTTGCTAGGAAAACGCTTCTGGCTTCCATGCTTGTTCTGCTCAGCCTCCACGAAGTCAGCCGGTACGTAGTAGTATTTGGGGACCACAGCATGGCCTGGCATGGGAGACAAGGCAAGGACTATGAGCGGTGTGTGTGTGTGTGTGTGTGTGTGTGTGTACATGTTGACAGCAGCCTCCTCTCAGCACTTTTTGTGGTTACAGAAAAGATAATTGAAAAAGATTGCAGAAGTGTCGCACACAGTGTGAAGAAGATTTTCACGTTTTGACACAAACATACACCTGTGAGTTGATGTTAAAATGGGCTCCGCTCAATTGCTGCGCCAACAACCTTCTGATGTGCTGCAACAATTACCTCTTAAATTTGAATTTTGATTTAGTTATAAAAGGGGCTATTGAAAGCACCAGGGGCTACTTTTTACCCTGGACAGCTGATTTAAAACACGCCAAGTGAAAATATGTCCACAGAACTCCCATGGAGGCAGAGAAATAGCACAGTTTTGTAACCAGAGAGCATTTTTGCAGTGCTACCATTAAAACCTTGCAATTTGCTCCAGCTGCTGAACCACCATTAAGAAAGAAAGTAGTTCCTGATTGCTTGGAGTAGTCATTTGTACCAATTCAGTCTGAATTGAAAGGTACAGTCGGTGAAGTCAGTGAAGGCGGCAGACTACTTAAGGCGCCCAGATAGTGCTGTAGAAAAAGCACTCGCTCAAGCTAACAATCTGGTGTTGTTTATGGGTGGGAAGCTAGTGAGGGATCGTGTTCTTGTCGCAGCTCTGGCCACTCCTAGTGTTTGATCTGTGTACAGAGTCTCTTTCTGCTCCATCTGGCCGGAACACATAGTCAACTAAGCAGGTAGGGTGTCCCGCCAAGTGTTAGAGCTCCATGGTCCTCTCAGTGAAGGTTTTTCATTGGCACACTTCAGACTAACAGTTCTGAGAACTTGCAATAATTTAAGAGAAATTACCAAGGGTAAAGATAACATATTGAGAAAGGTTGCGTCTTCTCACATCAACGCTATCAAGCGCAACTGATGAGTTATGATGGTCTTGAAGGGTTCGTCCCTTTCAGAGGGGTCGATTTTAACCAGTACCCCTTGTAACTCTGTTCGAGGTGCAAATAGATAGACACTTGAAAACTTGGGAAAAGAGTCGAGCCTACGAGTGTAGATCCATTATAGTGACTCTATGAGGTTGTGCTTCAGCAGACTTGTGCTTTTAATGCATGCTAACAATTGCTAACTAGCACCGTGCAGCTGGGGCTGATGGGAAAGTGATTAGTTTTGCTAGAACACGCATTCAAATCTGGGCTTTATGATGGACCTACATATAAAGTTACAAGGGGTGACATGGGGGGAATATAAAATTGAATGTATAAAATTTAAATATTTCACTGACAACTAAAGAAAAAAATCCAAACTGAATAGCTCCCCCTTCAACACAGTAATTGGCTGGCATGAGGATGATAGAAGACTGGATTATATCATATAATTCACTCTGATTATCAGGCTACATTTTAGACACTTCAGAAGCATAAAATGGTGTGTGTGCCTCTACATAAGAGAGCCCCAGCAGAAACCGTCGCACTACAGTGTGCTATTCTTCTCCACCTTTCCCTGAAAGGGTGATAAAATAAGAATTCAACAAAGTGACTCAAATAATGGCACAACTGTAGTTAACATTGTCCATTCACCACTGAAGAGCAGCATGTCTCCCGCCGCTGCAGCCTGCATGTGTCTGTGTATCATCAGAACAATGAGAGCCCATGACTCTTGGAAGGTGAACCTGCAGCAGAACACACAATAGCAGCTTCTCACAGCTTCAATACATCTGTGGCTTTAAACTTTCCATGGACGCTACAAAGGCACTGTAGCGATGTCTGGGGCAACTATAGTGATTTCTGTAGTACATCATTATCCTTTCAACACTTCAATTATTCCCCCTCTATTATGAAAAGACCAATAGAAACTCAAAGCTCTTGACATCCCTATAATTTGACTGTCTCTCCTTACGTCGGTGGGTACAGGTGAAAATAGATGCCAGGCACTTCGCTCCTGTGGAAAAGGCTTAGTTCACTTAAACATACCACCCCTGTGAGCCTCAGTCACAGTATGTGGTGATTGAATATGGATGACATGATTTAATAAGAGAAAGTTTTTCATTGCTAGAGGGGGAGAGAACAGAGGCTCCAAAACGAACCATATTGATATGGAAAATCAGATAATGTTATACGTGCCGGTGCATATGTAATCATTTTCCAGCATCCATCGGTCACTGCATTTGTGTGTGTGTGTGTGTGTGTGTGTGTGTGTGTATTTATGATTACTCACCCTCATAAGACTGGAAGATGATGGGTTCAAGGAGGTCCTGGTACTCTTTGACCTGATCTTTATTTCCTCTGAACACCCCTGCAACACCAACACGCACACCACCGAACACACACACACACACACACACACACACACACACACACACACACACACACACACACACACACACACACTAATGATACTTATTCAAAGTTTTGGATTAATTATTTTTTTCCCACACATTGTTGATCTAAACCAATATAACAACTACATTTTAAAAACAATCTATACAATCCAATGTCTTCTTCTTCCTCCTGCTCTTCTTCTTCTTATCTTGTTCAATATATTATATACAGTGTAGTTAATATATACATATATATATATATTTGTATTCATACATACATAAATGTATACTCATATATACATAGACACATATTTACAGACATACATATTGATACACACATGTTTTCCATTTATTGCTGTGCATCAAATCTATCTTTGTGCAAAAAGCACATTCAAATTACTGCAACAATACTATAGCAATAACACATATTAAATGCATATTGCATTGTATTGTTTTTTCAGCTGTATATGTTTGTTTCATTCGTTTTCTTTTCCACTTTTTCCGTGAGGGTTGCGGGATGTTGCCGCTTTTTATCCCCCTGAGGGGTTGCGGGGCTTACTGGGGCCAAATCCAGTTCTACTCATGGGCGTAGGCCAGGGTTCACCCTGAATGAGTCGCCAGCTCATTGCAGGGCCCTTACTGACATCAGGAGCGATTCTGGGGTTCAGTATCTTGCTCAAGGATCCTTCGGCATGTAGCTCAGTCCCGCCCGGGGGAGCTGGGGATTCGAACCAGTGACCTTCCGATCACTGGTCCACTAGCTCTACCCACTGAGCTACAGCCGCCCCATATATGTTATATGTTTATATGTTTGTTTACATTAGTTTATTTGGCCTTTATATGGCTTTATTGATAGGACAGCAGGTAATGTGATAAGGGGGAGGGGGGTGACACACAGGTCGAACTCGAACCCTGGAAAAAATCAAAATTAAAAAAATAATAATATTTTTATCTAACAAAGAAAATATTCATTTCTAAAGACGAAGATGTGGATTCTTTAGATGTTTTATCAATTCAGAATGTGTACCAGATGTCCCTCTATTCTAGAAGGTTACGTTGCAAAACATTTTTTGTGATAGATGGGTAAAGTTTATTTAAACTGACCACTGGAAAAACATAGTAATTAAACTAGAAAGGACTGTTTTTCCATTTTGTTCTTCCTGTCTTTCTTTTTTTTATCCTCAGAGGTAGTAAATATTTCAATATAATCATAAAATTACTATGCAAAGATGAAGCAGGAGAAATTATTTTATTTATCTATGTACTATTTTTTTCTTTAATGTTAATATTTGATTGTTGGGCCTGTTGATCGAGGTTGGGATAAAAAACACTGTGTCTTTATCTTAAGATGTATCGGTTTGATTTTGTATTTTGTTGTTTTATTTATCATTGTTGTCTGTTATTTGGTGAGTTATGTCTCCATATTAAAAAATAATAATGCATGTTCTAGATAATACTTTAAAAAAGTTCAAATTCTTTTAAATTAGTACGGTAGGCACACAACATACATGGACCAACCACAACATTAAAAGGACCAACAGATGAAGCGAGCAGCATTGATTTTCTTTTAAAATGCAGTATACCGCCGGGAGAACCTTGGGTCCTGGTATGTATGTGGGTGGCACTTGACCTACAGCATCCACACAAAGCTGTGACGGACAAAGATCAATGGGGTCTCAATTCACGGTCGGTCTTGTGATGTGGCAAGGAAGCCAGTCCTGCTGAGCACCTTTGATAAAGAGGGAGTGTACTTTCTCTGCAACTGTGTTTGGGCACAGTGTTGCATGTCAAGCAGCATCCTCGTGAACACCAGGAGCCGAGGTTTCCCAGCAGAACACTGCATTGTATCACGATGATCAATGTTATTCACTTCACCTGTTAATGCTGTGGCGGATCAGTGCAGTTTTGAAACATGTTGTCTTGCTTTTAACGAAGTCCTGCTTACCTACTATGCTTTTGTCTTATTTTTGAGCACTTAAAAAATGGTGCCCTGGGGCGCCGCTTAGCTCAATTGGTAGAGCGGGCGTCCCATGTTTAGAGGCTCTGTCCTCGCTGCAGCGGACCCGGGTTCGAATCCCGGCCTGGGTCCCTTTGCTGCGTGTCACTCCCCCTCTCTCTCACCCTGTATCCTGTTACCCTCTTCAGCTGTACTATCAATAAAAAAAAAAAAAAAAAATGGTGCCCTAAAGATGAACAATTTAAGGCGTCTGAGATGGGAAACAGGCCCAAAATCAATGTTTAGAGAGATGATTCAATTGAATTCACATTCGTTAGCCAGATTATACTCCGTACTTTTAATATTTCTGGCCAGTCCCTTAAATTCACTCACAAATTACACACACTAAATCTTTTAAAAAGTGTTTCTGAGTCCTCTAAAACCTGACAAACACCAAAATTTAATTTCCTGTCAAATGCTCCAAGTCAGGATCCATCTTGCCAATGACCCACTTGAGGCATCGTAACAGCAGCTATGGATAGAACAAGGCTTACCGTCAATCATCATGTAGATGAAAAATATGGGAAACTCGCACTCGATTCCATCAAAAAGCTGTGGAGAGACAGAGAGAGGAAGAATTATTGCTTTTCCATTTCAGAAGGAGGAGAGAGGCACCGGGACTTCAAAGCAGCGGGTGGCTGAACTTTAGCGGTTCTGAATATGAAACAGCAATGTACAGGGAGAGAAGATATAGAAGACATGACACTGTGAATGAAAACCAGCAGAACAGTGAGGAATAGTAATGCCTCCTCGTAAGGTCATTTTCTTGAATTCAAAGTTGTGCTGTTTGTTCTGAGGAGGACGTTTGAAGGTCTGAGGTGTCAGAAAGTTTACAGTGATGAATATCCGAAGCAAACTGAGAGAAAAGTTGGATCAGTGGACCGTTTTTTTATTTTTTTATTTTCAGGTAACTGTTTGGCTGTGGGCCCACAATGCCACTGCTTCACCCAGGTGTTAAACCAATTTAAACATTTTGAATTTGATGAAAAAACAAGTTGCACACCTCTTAAATGCAAAACAATGGAGAATATAAACCAAACAGTGCATACTGAAGAAGCAAACACTTCCATGGCTGTACACACCTTTACCTAATGGATGACCAATTAAAGGACACACCAACACTCAGACATTACTGTTGCTTTCACACCTGTTTTTCAGTTCATTTAGTCTGGTTCAGGTAAAAAACAATGAAACACTGTTGCCTTTAAAGGGTAACGCTACCAATTGTATACATTACACACACTTGAGGATGAGGAGTACTGCTGCATATGTGAAAACAGCAGGGTGAAGCTCTTTTGTTGCTCCAGAGGAAGCTCCATGTAATCTGATAGATTGCCTCCAGTGGTTACGTTGCATTGTGGGTAATGTAGCCTCCAGGAAAACCTGGCTCCAACAAGCGAGTGAGTTCAATGTAGGGCACAAGTTACATATTTATTTATACAAATGATTTGGTAGTCATACAGTGAAAAGGACTAAGAAGATCAGTATAGTCGTAAAAAACAGAGAAGTGCTTCAGTGAGTTAGCTGTCAGTCCATATCCTGTATTCATGATGTTACACTTACACCTTTGTCATAAGAATTGTGCATATAAAGCACATCACAACTTAAAGGCATCTTTTCTTTGTCTTAACCAAATGAACTTACATTACATTCATCTTGCTGACTCTTATAACTTCCAAGTATAAATACATTTAAATGAACAAGATAAATAGTCCAACCCTGTAGAGTCTCCATACTTTAACCTTTAAGATTAGAGGGAGATGGTCATTCGTTTTAGAAAAGGAGACGAAGACACAAACAACTGTCTACATCAGTGGAGCTGAACTAAAGCTGGTGAACAGGTGTCTTGGAAGCAACATCACAGAGAACCTGTCATGGTCTTCACACATCGCCTGGTTAAAGCGTCTTTTCTAAGGCTGTGAGACTCCTCAACTCATCTTCTGCACTCCACCATAAAAAAAAACGTTTTCTTGTGTAGCACAAAGAAACTGCACATCGCATTTTGCTGTACAACCCTGTTTTGTAGAATGACAAATACATGAACCTTGAACCTCAAAAACAAATTGTACCTCCAACAGTTGGCAACATACAAAAGAATACAGTGCACACTCAAGCATACTTGTCAAACAATTGGTTTAAACAAAGGTCATGTCTGTCAATGTGAAAACATCCAATCATTCTTTAGGATAAATAACTGGCACTTTAGATTGTAAATCAGATTTCAGGGGTTGCCAACGCCGTCCCAGGCCTTGTTTCCGACACGGCCCTGGTTCGGACACCATGAGCCACCAGAGCAGCTACTAGGAATATACTCTCCAGCGCTGTGGCGCTGTGATGGATGAACAATAACAACAATTTTTCTCTGGTCCCTCCTGTGGGATTGTGACAAAGCACCGAATCATCCCATGGATGTTCAGTTGGGTTGACATCTGGTGGCTGTGGAGGCCTCAGCATGTGATTGACATAATTTTCATATTCAAACCCCACTGACCCCTTACCGGAACATTTATGTTTCTCCTCTGATTAATTCTGAGTTTTAATTGGATTAAACCTCTCTCTCATCTCTCAACACAAGCCGTGATTGACTAGCTGATTGACTGACTGATCGATGCGACTGAGTAACTGATGAGTGCGTGTGTGACTGTGCGGCTGTCAGCTTGTTTTCAGCCAACTGAACATAGTGAAAAAAAAGCCAGTGTGTGGCAGCAGCTGGAGTGAATTTTCCAGAACAAACACTTGAGTTGACACAAACACCATCGCTTGCTGGATGCGCTGAATCTTACTCAGCCAGAAATCCTATTACAGATTGTGTGTTGTGTTGAATGCATACACAAAAAAAATCACCAAGCATTCTGAAGTCATTTGGTTACAAGTCACATGCAGAGAGGACGAGTCAAGTAAATCACAGCCTTATTAATTCCAGTAATTCAATCCCATCTTGTTTATGACAGCCTAAAGAGGATCAGCACAAACACACGGATGAAATGTTAGAGGCTCCCATCTTTTCAGACTAACTACTTTTTTAGTCACTTAATTTGTATAAACGAGACAAATCACCATGGTCAGCTCGTAAAACAATCAAACAAGCTGCAGAATTTTATCAGCCTCTCTAAAATCCATCATTCAAAATGTGTGTGTATGTGTGCATGTTAGCCCGTCTAACTATAAATGTCATTAGTCGTGACTATCTTTGTCCCTCATCTTTTTCAATAATCTCCACACTGATGGAAGATAGCAGAGATTACATCCTAATGTAATTACAAATGGCTGGTAAGGCTGGCACACACAAACACACATGGGAGCTGCATTACTGAGCAGACACTACTGTCTGTGTGCTTGACTATGTTCCTTTAAACGTCTGCACCCTGTGATTATGCAGGTATACATGTCTTCTAACTGTGTGTGTCAGCACAGACAAGAAGCGATTTCTTAGCTATCAGGTGGAGAGAAAGAGAGAGGGGAATAAAAGAGGTGCATAAAGAGATACTGAAGGAGGGACGTTTTATTGGGGGGGGGGGGGGCTGAGGCAGTCACCCAGCTAGGCTTGTGCTTCTTGGCCTGTTGAGGCTGTAAACAGGCAGGGATCCCTGGTGTTTTGTGCTTGAGCAGCTAGACTGATTGGTAAAACTGTCTATCACACAGGCTGCTGCTCCCTGTCAATGGTAAACAGACAGTGAGCTCAGACGTTTGCCCTGCTGTGAATTCTTCTCTTAAACACCAACAACAACTTCACTCAGTGTCTTCTGCAGGGACACCCGGGCTATCTGTGACTTCATTTTCACCGCGAGGGGCTCATGCTGTGTCAGACACTCCCCTAGCATTTCATCATTCTGTCTGTTTAGTTTTCGTGAAAAGGAAATAACATATGTTAGGACTCTCAGAGCTCAAAAACATGACAAGTGCATAATTTCTATGAAGTTTGTTTCAATATTCATCACTGAAAAACTGTAATCTTGCAGCAATATTTACTGCATTGTGTAATATCACCACCTGGAGCAGTTTCTTCTATGGAACTACATTCGCATGCAGTATTTGCTGATGTGGTAGCAAATATCTTACTGTTGGTAGATGGAAGGCAAATAGCAGCAGGAGCGATCATGAATTCACGTTATGAAAGCTCACTGGCATAAATCTGTCTGCCTGCTGGTAGAACTGAGGACAGGACGGAGCCTGAAGGAACTGAGGCATTAAATACTGTTTGCTAATTCTAAGCCTTAGAGCATTTGTATCGTATTAGCTGCAGGATTAAAGAAAGCTAATTTCAAAGTATTCCAAGTGGTTCAGAGTTAGTGCCCTTTGAGTGCCCTCACTTTCACTGTTGGTGCCTTTTTTTTGCTCTGTTTTTAGCAAAAAATTAAAAACACCTTGTTAGCCAAATGGTAATGTGTGTGCCACATGGCCTCCGTAACATCGGCCTCTTCTCTGCCATAAAAAAAATAAAGTTGAGAAAAGCCTAAAAAAAATCTTTAAGGGGGGCGCTAGTGAGCAGCGCATGGAGTAGACGTGCTTTCAGGGGCTCTTCCCTGCTAATATGTAAAATTATTATTTTGACAGTCTCGTACATAATTCTGTCAGCCTCAGGAACAACTGTACACATCAGAGGCCTAATCGGTTAAGTTGATGCAACGACATGCCAAGGAAACTGTCAAAAAACGTCGAGGGGCCTCCACCATCTTCTGCTTCGGCTAGCGCTAATGCTAATAGTGCTAGCGCTTGCCAGCCAGTCCACGACTCCAGCGACAGCGACACGGAGCTGTTGCCGTCAATGTGGGAGAAAGTTTCCGACAAGATCCTGGGACACATGAACGGCAGGTTTGATAAATTAGAGCAAACACTTCAAGTAGTGCATAGCTCTCAAAGGGATCTATTAGAGAAGGTTGAAACGGTGGAAGAACGAGTGCTGGACCATGAGAGCCGCATAACCTGCTTGGAGAAGACAGTCTCTGGCCTGAAAGATGAAAACAACGCGCTCAGGCTAAAAGTGGATGACCTCGAAGGCCGGTCGCGTCGCAACAATATCAAGATTATCGGCATTCCTGAGCAGGAAGAGGGCGGTAAACCAACCGAATTCATCGAGGCATTAATCCCGAAGCTTTTCGGCAAAGACAGCTTTCAATCACCGGTGGTTATCGACCGGGCGCACTGAACCCTGCGGCCGCCGCCTACAGCTGGAGCTAAGCCCCGCGCCATCATCGCCAGGGTCCACTTCTATCGGGAGAAGGAGCTCATACTTCGCCTCCGGAGGGAACGACAACTAGAGTACAAAGGCAACAAGGTGCTCATTTTCCCGGATTACACGCCTGAGGTGATGCGGCAGCGGCGTGAGTACACCGAGGCCCAGCGGATGCTACGGGAGCTAAAGGTGGAGCACAGCCTACTTTTCCCAGCGAGGCTCCGGATAAAGCACAAGGAGCGGT
Organism: Diplodus puntazzo; assembly: GCA_963678695.2. Taxonomy (NCBI): domain Eukaryota; kingdom Metazoa; phylum Chordata; class Actinopteri; order Spariformes; family Sparidae; genus Diplodus; species Diplodus puntazzo. Next base: position 39,686,532 of record OZ023155.1, on the reverse strand, counting down.
TCAAGGTCTTCAGTACACCGAGTGAGGCAATGACTTTTATTAACACTGACTTAAAGAGCTTATCTTAAGACTGGTGTTATTATTCAAATAACTTTGTTCAACACACTGAGAGACTGTCAATCTGATTCTTCTGACTTAGGTCAAATATGTTTGGCAGCGGAACTGGGCTAAGTTAGCTATCACAGCTTTAAGAGCGAGTTAGGTTTGAAAGCGGGTTTCAGGCCGTGCGTGTAGCGGCCCCGAGCATGCAGGGATGTCTGTGCTTCGTTTGGGGAAGTGCTTGCGGGTGGGTAGGGGACATGTTCAGGTTCATGGGGTTGTTTGAGGGTGTTACCTCAGGTTACAATGGTTGTTCTTTGTGTGTCTTGTTTTATTATATTTTGTGCACTTCTGAGAGGATACCAGATTGCTTTTACTACAGGTATAATGTCAGTATCAGATAACGTAACATGTAGCAGCATAAATGATAAATTTACATTGGTCTCATGGAATGTAAAGGGATTGGGTCATGTGATTAAAAGGGGTCGCGTCTTCTCGCATCTCAAGTCATTAAAATCAGACGTAATTTTCCTTCAGGAAACGCACATCGGTGTAAACGAGCAGCGCAGGTTAAGAGCAAATTGGATCTCACAAGTTTATCAAGCGCCTTTTACCCGCAAGTCTAGGGGGGTTGCCATTCTTTTCCGAAAAAATATACCATTTAGTCTTGATAGTATGACTGCAGACCCATATGGCAGGTATTTGATGATATCTGGACACATAAACTCCTTTCCAATTACGATGCTTAACATCTATGGTCCAAATATGGATAATCCTGATTTCTTCCGTAAAGCGTTTGATTTGATACCGGACTCTACCCCAAATGTTATTATTGGGGGAGACTTTAATTGTTATCTGGACCCCGTCTTAGATAGATTTTCTACAAAACCACCTCCCACTATAGCTTCAGTGGGAATTCTAAATGATTTAATTAAAACAAGGAATATGGTTGAAATATGGCGTCTGCAGCATCCTACAGATAAGGAGTTTTCTTTTTATTCTCATGTCCATAAGTCTTACACTAGGATCGATTACTTTCTGATTGCTTCCGAATTACTGCCTAGCGTTACTAACTCTGAATATCATAATATTTTAATATCGGATCACAGTCCAGTTTCTCTTAACTTCAGAAATATTCTATCTCGTCCAAAATACAGCTGGCACTTCAACCCTCTCCTTCTTGAGGACCAGTCTTTCATTGAGCATATGAATGCATGTATAGACGAATTTCTTGTTACAAATGATAATGGGGAGGTCTCGGATTCTGTTTTATGGGAGGCTTTCAAAGTAGTTACAAGGGGCCACATTATTTCATTTGAATCTGCCAAGAAAAGAGAATTTAACAATCGTCTTAAGGACATTGAAAAACTGCTTCCTGTACTGGAAGAGGCTTATAAATCTTCCCTCTCATCCGCTGATTACAATAAGATCTTGAAATTGAAATATGAATATAACACAATTCTTAATAAACGTGTTGGTAGTCTTTTATTAAAAGTCAAACAGAAATATTTTGAACTTGGAGATAAACCAGAGAAACTGCTAGCTAGCCAACTTAAAGGCGAAAGGGCTAAACAGGCCATTCATAGGATAAAAACCAAATCAGGCAGACTCCTAACCAATCCAAGAGAGATAAATGCGTGCTTCAGGGACTTCTATAAGGAACTGTATTCTAGTAAAGTAAAGGCCACTGAAGCAGATTTCTGTAACCTTTTTGCTAATTTAAATGTTCCCCAATTAGATAGTGCGGCGAGAGATGACTTGGATGCCCCGTTTTCTGAAACTGACCTCTTGAATGCTATTCGAGCCTTCCCCTCTGGAAAAACCTCCGGCCCAGATGGCTTTGGCTGTGAATTTTATAAATCATTTCATGACAAAATAGTTCCTCTCATGCTGAGAATGGTGAAAGATTCTATGAGAAATAAGATGCTCCCCAGTTCATTATATGAGGCAAATATCTCCTTGCTTTTGAAAGGGGGAAGGGAAGCGGTGGATCCTGCAAGTTACAGACCGGTTGCTCTCTTGAATTGTGATCTGAAGATACTAACTAAAGTTCTGGCTACAAAATTAGGTAGGCATATTTCCGCAATTATACACCCTAATCAGACTGGATTTATCCCAGGTCGGTTTTCTTTTAGTAATGTCCGTTTGCTTTTAAATACAATATATTCAGTACATGGGGAAAATACACAGGCTGCTATTTTATCGCTTGATGCCCAGAAGGCATTCGATCAGATAGAATGGCCTTACATGCTGAAGACTCTAAGGCAATTTGGATTTGGGGAAAGTTTTATTGAATGGGTCAAAATAATTTATCTTAAACCAGTATCCTCTATTCTCACTAATTCAGATAGGTCCCAACCCTTTGAGTTGCAGCGGGGTGTAAGGCAGGGCGACCCTCTTTCTCCTCTTCTCTTTGATATTACCTTGGAACCACTTGCAATAGGTATAAGGGGTCACCCAGGTATTCATGGTGTAAAGTTTGGTAATGTCGAAAGCCTTGTCAATCTGTATGCTGACGATTTATTGATCTGTTTATCAGACCCAGTGGTCTCAGTTCCCAACCTCCTGAATTATATAAAATCATTTGGTAAATTGTCTGGGTACACAATTAACTGGGACAAATGTGAGTTCATGCCATTGACTAACATGTGCCCTATTTTCTTGAAATCTTTGCCTTTTAAATTAGTTACTACCCATATTAATTACCTTGGCCTTAAGATTTCCAAAAACCCCAAACTCTTACTGAAATTGAATTTTTTGGATATGGTGGATAAACTAAAAGCCAATATTAAGAACTGGAAACTGCTCCCTCTCTCAATGATTGGCCGTATCAATGCCATTAAAATGGTTGCACTTTCAAGGTTCTTGTACCTTTTTCAAAACCTCCCTATTTATTTGCCGTTACATTTTTTTAAACAACTAGATTCGGTTGTCCTGTCATTTGTTTGGGCAGATAAACCCCCTCGCATTTCTAAAGCCCATCTGCAGAAGAATGTAAAAAGCGGAGGTCTCGGCCTCCCGGTTTTTAGGCATTACTACTGGGCTGCAAATGCAAGGGCTCTCATTTTCTGGCAGGGGGGTTCTCCTCATGATGACTGTTCCACTCCGCTCTGGTTAAAAATTGAATCCATGTCTGTATCACAAACTTCACTCCCAGCGTTGCTCTTTTCAATTGCACAGCCATCCCAGAAGTTATCTGGCAACAATTTTGTTCTTAGTAATTCTTTGAAGATATTGAGTCAAATAAGAAAGGCCCTTGGATTACCAAATGTTTCAATAAATGCCCCAATAACAGGTAATCATTTGTTTAAACCAGGCTTGACGGATGGGGTGTTTCTGGACTGGAGAAAGAGAGGCCTACGTTGCATTTCAGATTTTTACATAGATAACAATTTTGCTTCTTTCCCCCTGCTCCAGGCTAGATTTCACCTCCCTAAGTCACATTTTTATCGGTATTTACAGGTCAGACATTTTGTAAGAGAACATGTTTCTGATTTCCCATTAAGACCACATAATTCTAATTTTTATGATACATTTCTCTTACAACCAAACTCTAAACGTTTGATTTCCCGCTTTGTCACTGCTTTTGAGATGCCAGTGAGTACCAGTTACCTCAGGGATACATGGTCAAAAGAACTGGGAGTTTCACTGTCAGAGGAACTATGGGAGGAGGGCCTGTCCAGTATACAGAAGTGTTCTATAAATTCAAGATATCGCCTAATTCAATTTAAAGTCGTACATAGACTGCATTACTCCAAAACTAAACTTAATAGAATATTTAAATCAGTGTCTCCCATGTGTGACAGATGTAACAGAGCCGAAGGTTCACTCTCACATTTATTCTGGGATTGCCCAGTGCTGGGCAGCTTTTGGAGTGACATATTCAATTGGTTCTCGAAGCAATATAAAATAAATATTCAACCAGACTGTAACTTGGCTATTCTTGGTTCCTCTGAAAGGACATCGACCCTCCCTTCCCACTGTAAGCAGGCTCTCAAAACAGGCATGGTAGCAGCCAAAAAATTAATTTTACTTAACTGGAAATCTCCATCATCCCCTTGCTTTAAGAGGTGGCTTAACGAAATGGTTTTTGTTTCAAGGATGGAACAGATTCGCCTTAGTAGAGGGAATGCATCTAAGCATTATGAGAAGACATGGAAACCATTTTTGGCCCTACTTGATGAGACCTAAATGACCAATAATATAAATCAGGCTGCTATGTGGTATTTGTAATTCATTCAGTTTCCTGTATTGTTTCTGTACTGACTAAGGCTTTGATTTTCCTCTCAGGGTTCCCTCTTTTTGTGTGTGTGTATGTTGGGGTTTTGTTTTGCTTTGTTTTGTTTCTTATTTATACACCCCTGATGGTATCATGAGACAGAAGGCACTGGGCTATTTTGCTTATTGTATATCTCCTCATATAGTCTCTGTCTTTATTTTTCTAACTTCATTTAACAATGTCAGGTGTTGTATGCCGATTTTGTATGTAGGTTTTTGCTTTTTGTTTTTTGTTTCCTTTCTCTCTTTTATTTTTTGTAAAAAATTAAAAAAGTGTAAATAAAATATTCAAAAAAAAAAAAAAAAATCTTTAAAAGTTTCTGTCAATTCTGCAAATAAAAGAACTAATATAATTTACTAAAATGTTTTCTCAAACACTCTTCACAGCCTCATAGCAGCTGTGAGACCAACAATCTGTCAAGTCATACACAAAATAAAAAAAACGGTTCACTGCCAATACCCACGTTGCAATGCGCATCTTGGACTGTCTGGCAGACATCTCTGCTCGGACAACTGCGCATCACCTCAAGCTCAACCTTATTAAAGCTGAACTCATCTTCATCCCGGGAAAGGCTACCCTCGCATGGACCTGTCAGTCATTGTTGAGGACGTCACAGTATCACCTTGATCGACTGCGAGAAACCTGGACCTAATCCTCGACAACTAACTATCCTGCGCTTCCAACATCACTGCTGTGGCCCGATCCTGCAGATTTGCCCTCTACAACATCTGTAGGATCTGTTCTTTCCTCACAAAGGATGCAACACAACTCCTAGACCAAGCACTGGTCATCTCTCTCCTGGACTACTGCAACTCACTCTTGACTGGACTCCCAGCCTCTGTGACTCAACCACTGCAATGTATCCAGAACATCTACCCAAATTCTCCCATGTGACCCCCCTCCTTCATGACCTTCAGGCTTCCTGTTGCGGCCCACATCCAATTCAAGACGATGGTGCTTGCCTTTAAGGTCTTCAATGGAACTGCACCCATCTACCTCCAAACACGGGTCAGACCACACGCCCTACTCTACTACATCAGCTGACCGGCTGGTACCGCCTTCGCTGAGTTTAAGCGAAGTCGCGACTCTTCTCTGTTCTGGCACCTCAGTGGTGGAACCAACTTCCGACCAATGTCAGGACAGCAGAACCACTCACCATCTTTCGCAAAAGACTCAAGACTCATTTGTTCAGACTTCACCTCGACCCCGCATAGCATGACTCCCTCCCAACCCCCCAAGCCCCTAGCGGCTACTATGCTCTGATGAGGGCTTGAAAACTGTTTAGATTTTTTTCTTTTTAAACTTTAACAACAGTGATATGTGGTGGTTTCTTTCTTGTGACAAATACACCTACATTTACATTTGCCCTAAACGTAAATGTAGGAGGTGCCTATTTACATACTCGGTAAATATCGAGCAACACAAGCACTCTTTTGCCGTCATGTTTTGCGGTCATCTGTGAGAGTCGTGGGGATGTAACCACTTTTTCCCATCTCATGCAGGGCCCCGTACTGATGGCAGAGCCCACCACACAAGGTGCCAACTGCACATCAGTAGCAATTCTGGGGCTCAGAATCTTGCTCAAGGATCCTTCGACATGCATCTCAGTTCCACCCCAAAGGGAGTCGGGATTTGAACCAGCGACCTTCCAATCACTAGTCGACCTGCTCTACCCACTGAGCTACAGCCGGCCCATGAGACAGTCAGTTTGTTGTAAAATTAAGGCTGTGAAAATATGTAATTAGAAAGAATACATAGCCAGTTACATTGGTGATGTCAAATCCTTGAACAGTCACCAAATTAAACGTTGTAGAGCGGCTCCTGTATATTAGTTAGCTCACAAAACTGGTTAACTCTCCTTTCACATAACTGCAGTTGTCAGTATGACCAGATTTAATGTGATTCTCATTGTTTTATGTAATTTCTGCGCCAAGTTCATTGCCATGTTGTTGGCGACATATACCGAGTGACACAATGTGGCCCACTGAACAGTTTCCCACAAACCTGGATGGTATTTTACCAGAGTCACGATAACCTGTGACTTTCTTGATTTGAAAAATTATATTTTTAATTCACAAGCATCTTATATGTGAATCGTGGCATTATTCAAATGGGATTAAAGGGGGCTTTGTCTCTCCCCTTTGAGTAAATGTTAAATGTAAATGTTTTTTTATCTGAAATAAGGTCCCATGAGGTCCACCAGAATGGTCATGACCATTTTACTACGGGTAGATTTATTTGAATATTGGCTAGCTTTTTATCTAGGAGTACAAAAAGTAGCCTGTATGATCATAAACTGACAAACAATTATCAACCACTTGAGCAAAAGCCCGATTGGTTGCAAAACCACCTCACCTGGCAAAACTGCTCTGCCATATGGTGCTATCACTAACCTTTTATAGCAACTTCATTTTTTAAGAAAAGTTTAACTGTCATTCTGAGCATCAGGTGACCTTGATGACTTTTGACTTCAAAGTTTGAATGTCCCACCAGTAGAGCTGATGAGACATTATGGAGGAGAAGTTAAACATCTTCCAGATCAAACATAAACACCAGCTGCCTCTGACTTTTTGCTTGTAGATCTCTCTATGAGCTCATTAATTCTGGGAGGTTAGATCTGAAGGTAATGCAATGATTTGTTTAGCATTAAGAGTCCAGCCTCTGATTAACTCAGAGTACACTCACTGAGCTGATTCTGAAGTAAATGTGCTGTAATTTCACCGGGATCATGGGGGATTTGAAAAAGGACAATGAATGCATGGTCATTCACATACATATATATGCATGAGCACACTCACTGACGGGGATTTACCAGCACACACACGCACTGAGATTAGGGGTGAGATACCTGGGAGATTAAAACACTTGAAATGGGAGATGCTAAGTCACAAGGAGATTTCTTAGCATTTTCATAGAGAGATAATATCTTCAGAGGCTTATACATTTCAAAAACTTTTCAAATGTCATGCACAAGCACTTTAAAGCTGAACTTTTTCAGGTGCGCATTGCCAACCATTGAAAGTCATTCATCTGCATTAACAAGCAGTTGCCTGGAATGAACTCTAACTTAGTTTCCTTCCTTGACTTTAAATGTGATTGAGATACCTTGGTATCAGTGGAACTGCAAACAATTGAAACCATAGTGGAGAAAACTGACGGCCTGTGTTTTCCAAAATTGCTGTTGTTTTTCTGTCTATGCTGTGTTTCTTTTTTTTTTTAATGGTGTCCTCCGTGACTTGTAGTTCAGCTTAAGTCAGAGTGGACAACTGGGAATCACTCTGTGTTGAGAAGTGGAGGGGACATAAGGGCTGGGATCCAACATATGTGATTTTACGCAATGATATGGCAGAAAGCCACAGCACACCAAAAGGGCATAAGGCAGAGTTGACAACATGAAAGTGCACAAAACAGACAATAACATCGATTAACCAAATAACAATCGTCAATATGCATCACATCCACAACTTCAACACTGTGATGACTGAACAATGCCAATATTACATCAACTAAAGAGAATACCAGTGCCTGTCATTCAGTCGTTTTCATTTGTTGAATGACATTTCTTGGAGAAAGCTTTTTGAAACACTTTAAACAAACATTGCTTTAAAAAGTTATGGGGAGGAAATTGGCCATTTTAAAGAGCAGGTGGGGACACCTATGGGACCACAATATTTCAAACAACTGTCTGCAAAGTTTGTGATTTAGGTCTACTTATGTTAATACCTCTCTAAGACGATATTCGATGTCATGGAAGAAGAAACTCTTCCTTTCGTCTCTGGTGGTGTTCCCCAGGGGTCTATCCTGGATCCTTTATCTGTTTATGTAAATGCTCTATTTAACCCTCAGAGGTCCAGGTTGTAATTGGCTGTTTTGACTACTTTTGATTTTACCTTTATATTTCACCTTAGAAACTGTACAACTCTACAATAATCATTCTAATTGCTATGCTGACAACACTCCACTGTGAGTTTTACTTAAACCTTTAGGAGTGAGCACAGTGTCAGTATTTTTCGGGTTGCTTTAAGCACTTTCAACAATCCAGATATATTTTGTCTACAATCAAAAGTTGAAGTAATAAAGAAAATGAATTAGAAAAACTGACCTTCATTTCTGCAGGCTTGTAGTAGCGACGGTTCTTGTCTTCATTTGCAGTGCGGTAGCCATCACGGAGGAAACGCTTAAAGCCATATTTTCCCCGCAGCTTGCGAACAATTTTGTCCAGGGTCTGACTGTAGAGGGCGTCATCGTCCACTGCAAAGGCAGGGTAGCTGATGGTCGAGAGTAAGGCTGCATCTGTATTCTGTCAGGGAGAAAAGATTTGGCTAAGACTGCTCCACAATGATTTGTCTCCAGTGTAGAGTGAAACTGCCAATTAATGATTAGATAATAAGGAATTAGAATTAAATCCTAACCACAGTCATATTATTAGTCATATAAGTTTTGAATCAGAACTGCGTTGGAAGAGCAGATGTCTCTACCAAGCTCCCGGTTATGAGCATCACTTCACAGCAGCCTTATTCAAAATCAGGAACTGCCTGACTACATTTCAAATGGAACAATCATTAGAAATGAATATTATTATTAGCCTTGACAAACTATTATGACTGGGCATCTTATTGTTTCATTTCATTTTTTGGTTTGGTTTACTCTATTAAGCAATAGAAATGAAAGCTATCAAGCGCTGGCCTCACTGCAAAAGCTATGAATATTTAGGGTTTATTGACAGACAGACAGCGGAGCTTCCCGAGCTGCTGTCTGTGCACTGAAGTTCCTAATAACAGCAGCAGCATGCTTTCTTACATGGACGGCTATGGACCAGATTTCAGTGAAAGATGTGGAGATGACCATTTGATGCTGCTTTCATGATTTGCACTGAAATCTTTTTTTGAATTTGCACACATCTGTACAATTGCTGCTTTGTCTGCTCCGATCCCCTCTGATTCCTCGACTTCTTGTTACAGCTCCAATCTACACGTTAACATCCTCGACAGCAGCCGCAGCTAAAATGAGAATATCGGCTTGTAGAACACAGTCGATGCAGGTATTGATTGTGTCTAGAATATTGAATTTTAGTCTGTTGCCGTAGTATACATGATGCTGATACTATATTGAAACGTTGGTGATATTCACATTGACTCACAGTATATAAGCCTCTCTCTCATCTTTCCAACTCCTCAACAGTGAGACAGCTATAATGCCACTCTGGTCCTCTAATTACTCTAATTTCCTTGAAAGCTGATGGCGGCCATTCTGCCTGACACATCCAGCACACAGAGAGAGAAATGCGATCATTTAAGTGGTGGAGTGGAGAGCAGGGAATGATTTTGCTCTTGCTTTTCATCCATGTACCACTTTTTTCACACCTTGCTTTTTCAGCTCTGCCTCCCCTCCAGCTCTGCAGCCGCCTCTCACTTCCCCCCATTTCAAGTCACGCTGAACCATCAATTGCGCAGGCATGGGCGGTGTAATGGCTTCACCGTGAGGGAGATGCATTACTGAATTACAAATACCCTCTGACACATCAACGTGAGCACGTATTTTGTCTCGTGTGTACAATTAACCTGCCTTGTATGTGGCAGGCACCTATTTCAGTCTTCAAATGGGGGAGAATACGCACACAGCTGAGTGAAAAAAGGATAAAGAGGAGCAGATCGACAGTGTACATCTTTCTAAACGCTACAACAGAAAAACTAGCTATCTCTGCATCAAATTTGCCTGTAATTCTGCTTTCTTTGTAGGTTTTTAGTCATTTGTGGAGTGATTTGAGTAGCTCCAGAGATAGATGGACTCACATGTGAGCGAGACTCTCGGGGCAGAAGGGAGCACAAGGTTTGCCTGTTTCTGTTGTGGGCGTCCAGATCCACAAATATCACCGACCACGAACAACCCTGCAGAGCAAAACACATACAAAGACAGCATCACGGTCACAGCTCAGCTATTCTCAATTTACAGGTGCAACAAAAGCCCAGAGTTTCATGTTCCGAGATTGTACGCCCACAGAAACACACAGAGACGCACAACAACTTCTCCATCATTTAATCAGAAAAAAAAAAAAAAAAACATTTGACAGCTAAATGGCTAAATAGCACATTTTAAAGGCACTACCATCATGCCTCTCACCTCTGCACATCAAAACACACTCTTTCGCTGTAAAACCAGGCTGATATTTTTGGCTTGACCATGTTTTTGAAGTGCAGTGTGGGAGTGCTTGAACAACAGTGAGTCGAGAGTCATCCTATCGCTCAAAAAGTCACCAAGTGCTGCTACTACGATGCAGTCCGTCCGTCCAGAGCACTTAAACACCTCTGGGTGAAAGGGGGGCAGGTTTATGTTTTTACTTGGTAAGGGGAGCCATCAAAACTTTTCTGGTTCTAAAAAGCTGGTCCCGTTCAATTCATCCATCCATCAGCTGCAGTTATACAACACCAACTGAGTCACTCCTGCAACCTGCTAAGCAGTTTCTAATGCAAGTCAGATAAATAATGTATGAATATTGCCAGAGTCTATTTTTTTTTCCGCTAAAAACAGATCCAGCCAGGGCTTTTAGTCAAATCAGCAAGCTTTCCTGTAGCAATTTGCATAGTGCAGTGGATTGCTGGCCACCGGTGTAGGCAGCTGTGTGATAAGTCAGAGAAATGGTACTCTCGGGGAAACCTTTTCTGATGTTATAGCAGCAGAGTGTAAGACAACCCAGCATTTACCTTGGATGTGTGCTCTTTTGACTCTGGTTTCCTTCCATGGGCTAACACTTCCTTTTTAATGACATTCAACAGTCCAAACCGTATTTTATGTATGTTAGCCCCTTGATAGTTATACCCAGAAAAATTGCATTGCAAAATTGATTTTGCCATTCTTGTTGCTCTAGGCACTTTTGACACCAACAACAAACAGAAATATACATATATTTATATATGAACATGTATTATCTTCTGGTCAGCGGAAGAGTTTTTAGAATATGAGCCATAATGCACTCTATATAAGGACTCAAAGGTAAAGAAAATACATTTTTATCCACACACAGTGTTTTTGAGTGTGTATCCCAGAAATAAACATTCATCCAATAACATAACTGTGTAAATATTTAGAATTAACAGCAAGTTAACACAAGTGTATAAATTGCGCAATATCTAATTTCTTCCACTTTGGGTCCCTCAATTGAAACACTGAAAACAAAATACATATTTAGATGACACTGAACATGAGATATTCAAAGTTGTCTTCATTGCAAATGAAGATATCTGAAACAAAAATCCAGCTGAATTAAAGTTTTATCCATTTCACAAGAATGTTTAATGTCATTGGAAACATTTCAGATAATGTAAGTACACATCTCCATCCATCACCACTCATACCCTGCGCAGGATAAGCAGTGCCTGGGGCCAATTTGAGCTGACGTTGGGGCGAGCAGCGGGGTACACACTGGACAGGTCACTAGTTCAACACAAGGCTGACATCAAGAGACAAACAATTATTCACACTCACATTCACACCTACAGGCAATTTAGTGAAACTTATCAACCTAACCTGCATATATATTTGCACTGTGGGAGTACCCAATAGTCTAGGCTTTTACAGGCATTTTAATGGGGAAATGTTATTTGTCACATGTTTAACCAATGGTCATATAACATAAGTCCAAAAAGATAAAGAAAAGACTTCGGACTTGTTTTTGGGAAAAAGTACAACTTTTTTTGAGCCATGGAGTTCTTCATATGGTTTTCTACAAGCCATAACTGACTTTCAAACACAGGAAAACAGAGTATGTTTTGTTCACTTCAACCTGGACACACCCTCCATGTACAAAACTAATTCTGAACTTCCAATTCTCCGAATCTTTGAAGGAAATTCAAATCTTCTTGAATTACCCATATCAGTAGTATCACGCTGGATTTATTACCAGCTGTATGAGCAAAAAATCTACTGGTAAAAATTTTTTATCATGAATACCTTGAATTAAGATGACTTTATCACAACAACATACTTTGTACTTAATGCCAATACTCAGTTTTGGTAAACAAAAAAAACAACTCTGCAATGGTAACTGATTTTAGTTTCAGAGGTGTCCATGAACAGATGCAAATGCACATTAAAAAAATTCAATCAATTAGTTGAGATGTCCATAAATGGTAAAAAAAATAAACTACTTTAAAACAAATTGTGATTGCTTTCGAAAACTAAGCAAGACATCTTTACCTCCCAAGAGTCGCTTTTTGGCAGGAAGCCGCCTGAAAAGGGTTGTTAAACCTGCAGGGCACCTAAAACTCTTCAACCCACGACCAGAAATGCTCTTGGAGATGCAGGATATCAATACTGAAAATGTGCTCCACCAAGTTTCAGAGAGGACCATTAAACAATTCAATTCAATCAGGATGAAGAGATTTGAACTATGACAGACAGTTTTTGATAATTATGTGCAGCAACTGCCAATGTAAACCATAAAACTGCGATATTATCAAGTTTTTCCTGTCTCCATGAAACCCCACTTAGCCCTGCAGCCACTTAGCCCATGTTCCTCTGTAATAAAAAGGTGACTGTGTAATGAAAGTCAATTACAGGCCAACATGATCCATGCAAGAAAATCATCACCTGTCACTGTTATTATATTAGTAGTGACAGGGTTCTTTGTCTACAGATTTATGTCAAAATAAATCTTTCTCTCTCTCACACACACAAAGAAATAGTTTTGGTGTGTGTCAACTTCACTGCACCCCTGTTCTTCACCGTTTGTAAATTGGGTGACAGTGCCCGGGTAGAAAGTGGAAACTGTTTGTCTTGATTGTCCAGCCCTGTGAATTTAATCACAGGCTTTAAAACTGAATCGATAGATCCTCCTCTTGTCGGGATCGATTTAATCCACAGAGATCGATGTGTCAGACCGCAAAGCTGCTATCTTTGAGTTGGAAAAATCATGAAGAAAATCCAAAGTTCACAAAATGAAAGGCTGTGTGTCCATTCATCCACTGCAAATGCTACACACCCCCAAGAGCCTGCCACCAGTCTGATAGCGGAGTTCAGAGTGTGCTGGCTGGGGGCGTCACATTTGGCGTTGGAACGATGAGAGTCGGCTGGGAAATCAAGATTGATAGAGATCGTTAATAGGCAACTGCGTGACTTGTAGAACTTCCATCCCCACAGAGGGACAAGAGACCGGATGAGACAGACTCACATACACAGAGGCCCCATACAGCATGGATCATAAAGCAGCCACCTCTGTAAATTGATTCTTTCAACAAGCCGAGCATGATGAGAAAATCCATTTCCAGGCACAGTTAAACCCCTCATTTCGCCGCTGATCAGAAGAGAAAAACAAACAGCGACTTTAATATACACTCGTCCTAAAAGCCTCGTATTATGATCAGAAAACTGCTTAAAGTTCAGATACATTAAATGGCCGAAGAAACCATCATCGCGGGCAAAAGACCAAGGGGAGAAAAGAGGAAGAACAGATAATAAGAGAGGAGGCTTGCTAAGTGCAGGGCTTCATTTTCCAATCCATTAGCAGGTGTAATGAATGTCCCTGTTTTCCCTCCCCTCCACACAAGCTGAAAAAAGAAACATATCCTCTAATGGATACTGCAAACCAAAGACCAAACATCAACTGTGGCCATCGATCAAAGTCGATAGAAACACAAACAATTTGCTGAACCAAACACTAACATACTAAATCAATCTACCGATGGTCAAACGTCCACTTGGAGAAATAGTCCTGCATCGATGACTAATCACGCTGATGATGTCAAGTTGGCAAAACAGCTGTGGCCACAGAGGCAGCTCATTCTTTGTGTAGCATGATGACAAAACATGGAGCATATCTCCCTGATGTATGGAGCTGTAATGGGCCTCAGCAGACTTGAATTAGAAAATAGGCTGACTATCTATAATACCATCTTGCCCATCCGACACGATTAGACAAAAGACAAATACACGTGTGTCCAGGGACTCGTTTAGGAGGAGGAATGTGCCAGAAGCAGGTGAATTATTCAAATACCTGGTTTCCAAACAGGTTGAATCCATTGATGGCCTCCAGAGCAGCTTTAGCCAGGCCCACAGAGCTGCAGAGATAAGAAAACTCAGATTAAGTGGATTTCACTGACATTGATACATTATAGGCTAGATGTGTATGAATATCCAGTAATGTAACATTACAAGTACGTTTAGTCAAGCAGTGTACTGTACAAATTCAAGGTACTTGTACTTAACCTGTGTTTCCAATTTACACAGTTTTGTCCTTGTAATCGACTACTGCACATCTCAGAGACAAATACTTTACTTTTGACTCTGCTACATTTCTGTGATAGACTGTGTGTTACATTTCAGATTACAATTGTCCCCGCCCTTCCTCTCCAATAAAACCATGCATCTCCAAATGTGTTGATTTAATCTGGCATTATGAAGTCCATGTATCATGTTGAAGTTAGCATGCTACCCAGCTAGTCCTGGCCTGTCCCGCTTCAAGGCTCCTATGCTAGCGGCGTGAAAACAAATAACCTCCTGGTCCTCCAAGCTCACCGCCTGAACTGCTGGCTGACACTGAATACCACAGGTCGCCAATTCTTGCATAATGCACATTTGAACTACAGAAAAATGAGCTCAACCATGACATCCACAGCAGTAAAATGCAACATCAACAATAGTGCAGCAGTGATATTCATCCAAAAACATCAGATATTTTTTTTAAAATGACGGCACAAAGAAATGTGTCTGTTATTCCGTTACCAAAACAGGAAAGGGCATTGTTTCCCTAACACTGTGTTCGCAACAGCGGCACCAAAAGTTTTCCACAGGGAAACAGGAAGCAGGGAAATTGTCTATTGTCTATTTACGCTCTAAGTAAAGCTTTGAATGCAGATATTTGACTTGTAGTAGATTACTTCCACAGTGTGGTATTTCTCTTAGGTAAAGGATCTGAATAATTCTCCCACCCCTGTAAATATCTTCTGACACATGGACAGGAACAATAAGCGTCTGTCAATGGTCAGATAAAAATACATTCAGAATCCCTATTGAATCTTTAGCTGCTATCTGTTAGGATGGAATAAAGCTGAGGGCTCTTAAGATTGTGGTATACTGTAGATAAAGGATCTCTTTAATAAAAACCTTATACTGAATTTCACACTGGCTGGCCACTGTGACTGCAGTTCAGACTAAAAGTGAACCAATTTCACTGTCATTTTGTTTCTGTTTCTACCCTGCCAAGATTTCCCTAGAAAAGAAAGAGGAGGGGGGTAGAAATTGCCAGAAACTTGGCGATGACTGGCGGTAGATCTGCTGACATATCAAAATGCATTCAATACCATTAGTGAAGCCTGAATCAATGCTTAAAATACAGAGGATGGCTGGCTAATTCAGCCTGGGGAAGAGCTCTGTTGAAAATACTTCTGTATAACACACATGCTAATACTGAAAAAGGAATGCCAGGACTGGTCAGAGAGGCGGTCAGCACGTCGCACAGGGATACAGGAGATATGATGCTTGGTGGGGAAACAGGAGGTTAAAAAGTGAAACCGGGAATCAGGACCAAAACTGTCTCGTGATGCAACAGTTTCAGTTCACAGTTGGAGATTTGAATGATGAAATGTTGCTGCAGACTCCTCATACTGTAGACTGTGTTGTTCTGTTACACTTACAGAATACAGTAGAGTCATTGTCCACAAAATTCATAGTGTGTGAGATCGTCTAACATTGATTTAAAAGTATTAACAAGTCAATTTCCTTAACATTAACACACGTCTTCTCATTGAGCCTGACAACAAGTGTTGAGTTATCATCACCGGCGATCGAAGCTCGATCTGATTAACACCTATTTCTATTGCTGAGTCGATTGATGCGGGTGAATACCAATTATACACTTTCACATCAATGATGAAAGCCAGATGTTTTGTTGTCCAGTTTGAAAGGGGTATATATGGCTTTCTGAAGAAAGATAGTTGATTCTTATTCACAGGTTGAAAAATGCTGTTGCTTCAGGTTGGCTTGAACCTGAGACACCTTCTGAACCTGGGACTCGTGCCTACTTTGCCCAGTTGATAAACTTAGAGCAAACTTAGAGTTAGAGCGCAAAACTGTAGTAACATTCAGTATATTACAGCAACTTTTAGACTCTGATGATTTGAAGTTGCACTGATGTAAAGTGAATTAAAAATCAAGATTTATGTTAAAATATTCATAAATATATGAGCAAAGTCATGTTTCTACATTTCTATTAAAATTACATGTAACTCATCATATTAAAGAGAAATAAAACATTAAAAAAATCATCACAACGCTTATAAGATTGGATATGCTACTTTAAATAAAACAGTTCTAGTCTATCCATCTAAAAGTGTGCGATGATAAACATGAGGCAGAAGCAAATAAAGTGAATCATTTGATTTGATATGGATAAATGAGTACGCTGCCAAAATGAATACATCCATTCCTGTTCGTTTCCACTGAGCCTTTTTCTGCCCACTGGCACTCCGGGGCTAGAAACGACCGTTCAATTTGATGATTTACGCAGATCTTGTTTACATGGAGCCATTGTAAATGTGCCCCTGCCACAGTTCACTGTTTGCACACAGCATGTTAACATGTATTACGCAACGACATATATAAGCTAGCTCACTAATTGTGGAAATCCAAAGCATGACCTGGAGGGGAGGAAATACAAGAAGCCCAAGACACAGCGCTTCTCCACTACATCGAATTTGCTATCTGTTCTTGAGGGTATCTTGGCAAGCTGCTGCCAATAGCTTTGGATTGTTGGAGAAAAAAAAAAAAAAAACATGCTTCCTGGAGATAAGCAATGGCAGAAATTGAGGATCTTTATCAAGACACCAAGGGACAAGAGGGGGGCCAGCTCGACCTTGGATGATAGATCAGTTAGGAGTACGTAACACAAACCCAGTCCAGTGGCTGAGTGCAGTCCTGCTGTTTTAACACATGTTTTAAAACACAGTGTAGACTGTCGATCCTACATTTCTCCTCAACACAGATTATTCGCTAAATGTTTTTTTTAGTTTGGAGGGGCAAGAAGAAGGATAAGAGGCTACAGTCCAATTTGTTAAGACAACATTGATATGAACTATATGTTAGGCATATATTTGTTTGTTCCTTTTATAGTAGCATAACCTGTTGTTGGTTGGCTAAATCAACCACAACATTACCATAACTAGAGAGAAGAGATTTAAGGAAAAAAGAGGAATAAACTTTAACTGGACGCGCTGCTGCCATTACTTTGAAATTTCAAAGAACACAGTGTACTGTACAAACACACTAGTTCATATTCCTGACAGTGGCTGATATATTTAACTTTAGGAGGACTTACTGACTACATACAGAGAGAGGCTGGGTGGAGCTTCCCACTCACCGGAGCTGCTGACATACGCTCACCTGCAGCAGGTTGACAACCAGCGCCTGCAGCGCAACATAATACCTGGTTTACAGTGGTGTGAAGCTAAATAAAAAATTCACCACACTTTCCTGATTGGTCCATATACAAAACTACTAAATTAATATATGAATATTGTTCCTATCTATCTATCTATCTATCTATCCCCTAACCCTAACCCTCTGCAATTCTTTCCTGAAGCATTTTACCGACTTTAATGGGGGATAAATTGTCACGAAAAATCAAGTAACGCAGGTTTAAACATCCAAACAGAATGTAAGTATTCGACTGGTTTATAAACAGACAAATACAACTTACTTTGGAATTTGTTTCAGAGATTTACCTTAAGAAGTCAACTTTAATATAAAAACATAAATATATACATATTGGAGACATCCACCGACTAAAATAATGACCAAAGAATAGCTGATAAAAACTTGTTTAGGATTAAGGAATATTTCAGTCCTATAATCCTTGTTTTAAAGCGAGCATTAACAATTAAAATGACTTGTACTTCAAAGCAGATTTCCTTTTTTCCGCTATTGCAAATAATTATAAAAACTTTATGTAAATGTATAACTGTCAATACATTAACCAAAACACTGCTCAGCCCTCTTTTGTGTTTTTCTTCTACTGGAAATGTTCTGACATGGCGATCAAGAATGGAAGGGAGATTCAGTTTATATATCTTTATTAATCATTACAGCTTTTTCAGCCAAACACTTTTACCATTTCACATCTCTCCTGCTTTCATACCCTCAGAGCAGAATGTAATACCTGCAATAACTCTATTCATCAATAATCTTCATGCCTCTGTTGCTCCCTGAATCCTTTAACCTTTATTCCACACCATTCCTTCCTTTTGCTACATTCCTCTATCCTTCCTACCTTCCTCTCTGAATGCACTATAATATCACTACATCGCAGAGAGTTTCTTAAGTTACAAAGGCATTTAGTTGTCCATTCCTCTCATGTTGCTGTTGGTATTGATTGTCTACTTCAGTGTATTTTCCAAGAAAGTTTCAACCTCTGCGTAACCACACACACACTCAGGGTAACAGAACTGAACATAAGCTCACATGCAACAGTAACATTTACACCATCACAGTGACTTGTGACACAGTGCAATCTATAAAGCTCTGTGTGTGTGTGTGCTTGTGTGTGTGTGTGTGTGTGTGTACTAAGAATCAATGTTTGCTACAGTGTTTTTCAGCGGCACTGAGGAGAAAATAAAACTGATCTCAGTAAAACTCTCACTGTAGTTTCGGTGGTGTGGTAAATTAAGATGGTGTCTCTGACCACGATGTTTATTGAAACTGGATATCAGCATTTAAATTCAATTAGAGCAACACTTCACAATAAAGTACACAACGATGTGAGTAGTTACTAAGGAACGAGTGAGGATTGAATCAAGAATTACTTGAAAATTAATGGATCAATAAAGAGTAATCTTTGAATAATTGTGATACGAGGACTATGTAGGAGATAATACTGACTGGTAGATAATATACTAATGAATCATTAGGTAATGATTATTTCATACATATCTGTGAGTTGTTCCTGATTAACTATGAACCAGCCACTGAGTGGCACAGACTAGTAGAGTCACAGACTCATTAACTACTGATTACTTTATCATAGGTTACTCTGTTTGTGTAAAGTCCGTTACTAATTCTCATAATCATGCAGTAATGAGGGACTACTTAGTAATTATTCAGTATTATGTATCACTTTACACAGAATAAGTAACTAATGATTCACTAAGTAGCAATTAAACAGTCTACTTGTTAACTACTCAGTTTTATGTTTATTTTACTTGAAGGTACACAAAAAGAGTAACTAATGTTTAAGTAATTAGTATTTAATTAGTCATTACTAGCTTGTGGCATTGTGGCATTCACTGGCTATTCATAGTCAGTCAGGAATGAGGACAGTGTCCAGAATGTCAATTCACAGATATTCATTGACTAATCACTACCTGATTCATTGACATAGTATCTCCCCTGCTGTTCTCCAGCAGCTCATCATTAGCTTCTATATAGTCCTCAAATCACAATTATTCAAGAATTACTCATTAACGACTCACTGATTTATTCCTCACTTGTTCCTTAGTAACTACTCACATTTTACGTTCCCTCTATTGACATTTATTTAGCATATTTTGTGTTTGTTGCTGAGCTGTTGACTGACCTGGAATGCAGCTCAGGGCTGCCATTGTTGTATTTGCTGCCTCTCTCCCACATGCCGTAGTCAGGGACCCTGTAGGCTCTTTCCACACAGAACACCAGGTTCTGGATGAAGGAAACCTGCACACAGCAAACACACACATCAAACAAAGGAAGGCATGGGACTTTGGGAATGGACACAGCATAGATGCATACAGAATATCTTATATATATAGACGCACACACATGCACTTAAAAGACCTATAGCTGCAGGTAGGGAACATCTGAGAGATCCATAGTGACACACACAATCACACAGTACATAATTTAAGCTGCAGCTACACATGCACACAGGGTCCTCCACACGCTTACATACATATACTGGAATGGAGAGAGATTGATCTGGGGTGAGGTGTGTGACTCTTCATCTCATTATAAAGGTTAGTAAAGTGGACAAGAAAGCTGATTCCTCATCAGCACTCAAGGTCAAACTCACCCTGCAGTCAGAGACAAGGTGTAATGAAGAAGTTAAGGATGGCAGCATGTGGAGCTGTAGCTTCACTGCCTTTTCCAGTGCTCATGATACGACACTGAATGGACACGTATCACGTCATCCGTTACGGTCTATAAAAACACTCAGCAGTGTCCTTGATTTCGTCACCAAACAAAACATTGGTCTCTTGATTTAATAGTTGTAGTTAGCAGAACTAGGTAGTTTCTGTCATCTTGAGAGGGTTTCTGTGGAGTCAAAATCAATAGACCCACCTAGAAAAAAACTGAAAGGGTGAGACGTAAAATGTGTGATGCCTTAAAGGCCCTGAATCATTAAAAAGACCTGAAAGTAGCAGTGCGTGTGTGTGTGTGTGTGTGTGTGTGTGTGTGTGTGTGTGTGTGTGTGCCTGACTGATGGGAGATTTAATCTGAAATGACAAAGCGGGGGAGAGAAGAAGAAGAGAGAGTTGAGAGAGCGAACGAGAAAGATAGAGATGCTGATCCAACCCGTGTAGGACTTAAATAGGCCAGTCTGTGAAGGAGGGCAGGGAAAGAGGGAGCAGGGCAGACGAAGGTGTTAGCTGCTCCTCTCATCATTTGGGTTTTTTTGAGTGGGGTGATTAACGAGGGGAACTTTTCAGTATCTTAATGGTATCTTAATGAATGCTACTGCCCATCGGCCAAACAAGCCTCCCTGTCTCTCTGCCGTTCGATTACTGTCCCTGCCAGATTCACTTTTTGTTTTTTGGAGGTGGTTTGCACACATGCGCACATTTGCAGAAGCACACTACATGTGCTGCCGCTTCCAGTCATGTACCAGCAACACTCAAATTGTGCAAAAATGCATGCAAGTGTATTATGAGAGGAAGAACACGGTCTGTGATACACACAGGCTAATGAGACACTCCATTTCATGCTGCATGAGACTGAAAATGGCATCTGGAAGGAGGTCGATAGTGCATCTTCTCAGAGGACACGCGGCAGCCTTTCTATATCACCTCAAGGAAAAGAAAATACTGCAATGCAGTTTCCAGCTCGGTCAAGTAAACACCAATGGACTTCACAAGCAGTGACAGCTAGCAACAAACTCATGAATGATACCGTTATAATGTCATTAGTCCAAATGAAACACTTTTCAAACAGCGTTCAGTGAGATCACAAGTCCTTATGCTCACTGGATCTGATGTTTAGTAATAGAAGGAAGGGGGGTCGTGCAGAACGCTTCAACTTGAATTACACAACCTAATAAGCTGTGTTCAAACATGCAAATAAAGGCTGCTGCACACAGAGGACAAAAAAAAAGTTCCAGTGTCAAATTGTTTGCCTTCAGCAGTGAGAAAAGGAGAAAATGAGAGGTTATTAGGAAGGGTTTTCTGTAAACAAAGTGAAGCCTGCACGCACTAATTGGTTAGTGGCAAAATGTTTCACCATGTCCTTACTTTCTTAAGATAAGCCCAATCTAGTAAACAAATGGATTCCTTTACCAGCGGCACAAATTTCAGTGCTCTGTGGCGGCAAGTAAAGCTGTGAATGAGCAGACTATAAAAACTAACATAATTAATGAAGTTCCAACTGCTCCTTCGGGCCACACAATAAACAGCTCAGTGCCTAAACCCAACAGCCAAGTCGCTTTGTTGTTTTAAGAGTCCAACAATGAAAAAGCAAAAAGTATGACACAGGACAGAAATATCAAACTTGAAGGAAACCATTCAAAGCACCTTTTCCATAATGGTCTGGATTGGCATGCTGCCAAATAAGATGTTACCGGTTCGATTCCCAGGAGGACATTTAAAGTTCAACAATGAAATCATCTTAATGTTTCCCTGTTGAAAGTCAATTGAGCGGCTCAGCAAAAATATAAATGTGAACCGAGCTATAAAAGTGAGATACTGTCCCTTGATCCTGCATTTGTGTCAGCTCTTGGATGTCTGCGTGGGATTTAGAGAACATTTAACTGGCTTTAGAAACCCTTTGGTCCTACTTTATTGAATGTATTTGGATTTAAGAGGAAAGCATCACATAATTCAAGATTTATGAATCTAATTAGGTCACATGATTTGTTTTAGGGTGAAGAATGCTGTGTTCAGCTGTTACACAAAGGGAGCAACCAAATGTTTCAATTTTACTTTTGCCTTGGTCGCAGTCTTTTATCTTGATGGACAAGACAAAGCTGCCCTGTGTTTACCAGACAGACTCCGGATTCAGAGGAGAGCTGTGCAACCCAGTCTCTAACCCCTGCAGAGGTAATAATAATAATAACAATACATTTTATTTGGAGGCGCCTTTCAAGACACCCAAGGACACCTTACAGTGCAGGAGATCAAAGTCACATTAATTAAAACAGCAAGTCATGGCAAGACATGACCAGCACAAACAAAACGAGACATGAAGTGGACAGACACATGTGGGAGAAGGGAATAAAACAGTAAAACTGTGGGGTCGGCAGTACACTGAACAATTACAGTGAATAGGCCAGTTTGAACAGGTGAGTTTTGAGGTGGGATTTGAATGCAGTTATGGTTCCAGACAGTTGTATGTGTGGGGGCAGGGAGTTCCAGAGCCTGGGGGCAGTGCAGCTGAAAGCTCTAGCACCTGTGGTGCTGAAGCGTGACGTGGGAGTGTTCAGAAGACCTGCAGAGGATGACCGCGGGAAACGAGAGGGTGTGTAGTCCCAGAGGAGGTCAAAAAAATAGGTAGGGGCTAAGTTGTGGAGGGCTTTGAAGGCGAGCACATGGTTTTTATAGTTAATCCGATACTGAACAGGGAGCCAGTGTAGTTGAATGAGAATGGGGTGATGTGGTCAGATGATTTGGTGCAGGTGATGATCCGGGCAGCAGAGTTCTGAATGATTTGAAGCCTGTTAAGCAGTTTGGTGGGAAGGCCAGAAAGAAGGTGAGGATGTTTCCCCTCAGCAAGAAAGCAGTGCTTTGCCCTGTTTTCTTCGCCCATGTCGACTTTTCATTTTTAATTTCAAATAGACACACCTGCCATACCTTGGTTCCCTAACAAATGGTGCCCCGTGTGAGGCCAGCTTAAACCAGCTTTATTCATAGTTGTCAGTCATGTGACCCGCCAACCTGGAGGTCAAAACATTAGAGTAAGATGGCGGCTCATACCGGGCTTCCCGTAAAGACATGGCAATACACTTCCGCTTGCAGTTATTTAGATCACCTTTTTAACTATAGTAAGGAAACGGTATGGACATAATTTGCAAGTGTTGAGCACTTGCGACACACATACAGCACCCGCTGCAGTATTTCAGCCGTTAAAACTGCCAGGTCCCTGCCAGAGCTTAACTTTGGTGACATTTACATGTACTTTGTGGAGTTTCTCTCACCTTATGCTGGTGCCAGAAAGAAAGCTTATAAAAGTACGGACAGTTCTATGTATTTTCGATCTGGATGGGTAATTAACGCCGCCCTTTGGAAGGTGAGGAGCAAGAAGTTCTTCAATGTAAAAGCAAAGATCAGACTAATTCACTAACACTAGATATTGAACGTTTTTGTATTATTATTATTACTATTGTATATGTACCCTGTACATCACCATCATCAGTCTAAACACAAGCTTGTGTACACATAAGCTGTAAAGGGATTTCCAAATCATTGCAATTTGAGTTAATTTGCGGCTAACGCGGCATCCCAATTCCTCAGCTAACTTTAATTCATTAAGACCACTGTAGTTGGTCGCCCTGATACACCACAACACACCATGTCAAAACAATTACAAACAGATGTGACCTATGGCTAAAAATACCATAATTAATAAAAGTATATACTTGCTTTTACTTGAGCTTAACTTTTATGAAGTGTTCACTGCGAATATGTGTGTATTTGGATGGCTGCCATTGTTTGCCTTCCCCAGGGACTGAGGCACATCTTATGGCACAAATCCACAATCCTCTACTCTCTGGGTTTTCTTTTTCAGATGGAATTCAGTAGAATCACGCTTGTCTCCTCGTCTGTGTGAGTGCACCCGACAGCACAACAACTATCCGGCATTTTGGCAAAACGAAACTGATTCCAAACAAAATGCATCACTTGCTTCCGATGCTGGCCAGCAGCAGGGAATGACCTTATGCCGTCCAAGGGGGCTTTAGTGTATCTGTTATTATTACTTAGCCCTGTGTATCAGCAACATAGCAGCCCCTAACATAAGTCTATTCAACACATAGACTACATCAGTAAAATGAGTTGCCATAAACCCCAGCGTGACAGGAGCTGGAGCTCCTCATGAGTCAGACGACCCAGACCTGCAGGATGCAGTCGCTGGTCTCTTTCACCTCTCCACAGAGGAAAGGGCCACCTACATAGCTATAACATTGGCACCTGAGATGAGAAATTACAGGAGCTAATAAGCTATGTTAATGACCCTGTTGGGTCAGATAGCGCTGCTGCAAGTCATAGCAAACCAGGACCAGCTTGCCCAGCTGCAAAACAGCTATCAAGCTGTGTCGCATGGCAACTGCCGCCTACTACAGGATGTCCAGGCTGGGAAAGATGAGACCTAATCCTAGATATAAGAGGCTTCTTCAGTTCTGAAGTCTGAAGAAGCCTAATTAGACAATCAAGTTTAATCTAATATCAAACTCAAGAGCCATGAATCACTTCCATCCAAGTGTTTGACCATAATTTATAGTTATATCTGTATCAAATTGTGCTCACTCATAGATGCCAGCCACCTAAATACTCATCAGGATACATCTTATCTGGGTCCAAACCAAAAGTTAATGGGGTCTATTCTGGGCTGGTACCCATCCTTGATACAAGATTTGTGTGAATTTAGTTTAGTTTCTAGTTCAGCAGTTTTGTGTAATCCTGCTGACAAACAAACAAACGGATACAGGTGAAAATATAACCTCCTCGGTGGAGGTAATGATGGCAGTGGCTATTTCATGTGCAGACTAACCAGTTTTCACCCATTGGAAATGTTTAAACATATGCACAAAATATGTGCAATAAATGCAATGCTGAGCATAATTTCAGCACACTGCACGAGATCACAAGCAATATTCTGTTTGAGAAGTAAATAAGAAAATAATTTGTTTTAAACTGTCTGAAACTTAAGATGGATACTGATTGCTGTAAGTGGATTAGCCACAAAATATCAGACCAATAAACAGGACAGTGCTTTAATCCTTGATGTCCAGAAATGATCATTTGCAGTGATTGTAGTGTCTTGTTTACCTCATCAGTGTTGTAAATGATCTGCAGACCGGAGCAGATCATCTCCACCAGGTACAGCAGAAACAGGGAAACGGCATCGATCTGCAGCAAAGACAGATGGACGGACACAGTGGATGACATACACTTAAAAAAAATACTTTCACTTAATACATTGTGTGATATTCCCAAATTTGTCAGTAGAGCAATTCTGTGATTTCCTACATTGCATAAAGATGTCTGCTCCTCATTAGCTTTCCGGCTTTTAGCATCGGAATAGCATCATCAATAACGTAATTTATTTATGAGTTAAATCACAGCCAAGAAGTAAATGAATACACAGAACAGGTTTAAATTCTACACAGCTTTGATTACTTTTGAGTTTTTCTTTGTCACAGGCATCATTGTTTTGATTTTCTATCTCACTCTCTTGATGTATTGGCTATCTTTCACCAGAAATACAGTCACCATCAGGAAGTTACACACCGCGTTGACCTCTGTCAATACCATCGACAGAAGAATACGTTGTTTTAGTGCCAGTTTGATGCACATCCACCTCTGAGTCAATTGAGTCAAGTCAATTTTACAACTGTACATACAAATCAGAGGGATGAAGCCATGAGTCATTCTTTATGAGCATTTTTTCCGCAACACTCAATAACAAAAGTCTAATTTGTTTCCTTCATCTTTTGCAGGGTTCACTTCTCACGCAGTTTTCTTCCCGACGACAGCCAGAAGAATCATTTTCAATATTATTACAGCAGATATGTGACCAGAGATATAAAATCAGAGTAGTATGACTCTGATTTCATATGAAGACCTGGACATTTCAATGAGGTGGACAGCTAGCAATGCACATAGACACACTCTGTATATGCGTATACTGTATGTCAAAACTCATTTAACTGTATTCTCTCAATTGAGCGTTTTCTAATTTCTGCACTCGTCTGCGTGCTGGCTGACCTGCAGGTGGTGGTAGTCGCCGTAGGAGTACACCTCATCACCTGTGTCCACGTTGAACACCGAGTGCAGACACTTGGAGGGGCTGGGATCCTGTTTGAACTGCTCCACCTGGTCAAGAGACACAAGGGGACACAGAGGACAGGGTGAAAGAGAGGGGCCAAGGGTAAGTAGGGAGCAGAGAGAAAGAGGAGGAGTAACATTAATTTCCTCACCACAGGTAGAGTATACACTGTAGCTGCCTCGAACGCATTCAAGAACACATACCTGGAGCCTTGTATAATAAAAAAAAAAAAGTTAAGAGTCTCTGTTTTAATGTCTGTTAGGCTCCAATGGCTGTACAGCTCTTTTTGCACACTCGACTTTATCACACCTAAATTGAATTCAACTCTTTCCTATATTCCATTACATTAGCTTGATTAAAATTAATCTGCCACTTTAAATTCAGCTGCTCTGGGTGCATAATATGCCATTTATGTTATTTTAAACGTTTCTTTTTGAAGTACCACTTTTTTCAATGCCGCCATTTCGGCATAAACTTCACTACCTTAAAAGCTGCTGCAAGAGTTGATGTTTTAGCTGACTTCCTGTCACAGTAGTTGGCAATCCCCTCCCTCCTCTCTACGCCACAACGTGAACTCAGTAATCACCAGCCATAGCAGAGGATCCTGCTCTAGTCCTGGCTGGATAAGGTGAGCAGGGATACCAGAACATTTCTTTTTTCTCTTTTATTGCATGAGCAGGAGAAGACACATGGTATGACTGACCCGACGCTCTATAACAACGATTACTGTTGAAATATTGAGCTATTACAGCAGCTTTCAACTTCATATTCAGGTTTCGGCAGTAATTAGAACACATACATTTTCTTCGAAACATAGACACATTTCTCGCAAGCCTCAGGTCCATGCAAACTTCCAGCACAAGTGCCTCCAATGAAATTATAACATTGAATCCTGCCTTTAATGCTCCATTAAATGTGTGACTGCATGAATCCATGAACACACTAGTGGCACATAGTACTGGCTATGGTTGTAACTGGGGTAATAGAAATGAGAACAATCAACATGTCTGCCCTGTGGGCAGTAACTGTTATACTGAGCAGGTGTAAGGGTCAGAACTGGGTTAACCGCGCTACGTCTTGGTTAACAACAAACGCATAAAAAATCCTGAACAATGGGTTATTGGTGTTTTGTGCTCAGTGGTTTCTTGGCAGCTTTGTGTGTATGTTTGCTGCATCGACTCGACTCCTAGGCAAATTACAGCTGGGCCACCAGCCCCAATGTGCAGAGTTATAAATAATTGGCCCTTTGTCCCATTTTTACCTCGTTTGTTTCTCTTCTCTCCACCTCTCTAGCTGCTCTTTCCATCATCGAGCTCCCCCTCGCTGTCTCCATTTTTTCTCTTTCAACCCCCTGGCCTCCCTCTCTCCTCATTCCTACCTTTCTTTTCCTAGTACTTTCTATTATTCACTCTCCTTTTACTTTGTTGTCCCTCTTGCTCTCTGCGTCTTTATCTCTTTTCTCACACTCTCCCATTTTCCCCACCTTTCTCTCTCTCTCTCTCTCCATTTCTCTCCTGGTCAGGTCATAGTGGAGACCCTCTGTCCCACTTTCATTGCAACCTGCTCCACTTCCCGGCTTCCCACAGCAGCTAATACATTAGTGTGTGTGTGTGTGTGTGTGTGTGTGTGTGTGTGTGTGTGTGTGTGTGTGTGTGTGTGAGAGCTACTTATGTCAGTAGCAGCCAACAATAGGCACTGCTGTTTATGTTTCTATAAAACCTACTCCTGTATTGAGGTCTCGCCGATTGTTGCTCCAGTAGGGCCACTGAGTTAAGTGGTTCCACTCTCAGGATATTCTGAGAGGCCCTAGTTCTTACTCATTGTTTTGGAGTGCTGCAATGCACCAGTATGAGCTTCAAATTAGTGAAACACTTCAATGTCTGCTGCTACACAGTAACATGAAAGCACACACTCTGCACACCCGCCTTTGTGCATTCTACATCTACCGCCAACACATAACTCTTACATCTTATTAAATACATTTCCAGGTAATTCCTTGCCATTTCTGGCTGCAAAGGGGACATACTTGAATTTACTACTGCAAAACAGTAGTTCAGAACACAGACAGTCCTGACTGTCCCAGGGCTAGCTGATTAGCATGCTAATTTAAGTAGATATCTCTGCAACACAATACATAGACATCATAATGTCAAAACTGTTATAAGAGCAGTGAAAAAGAACCACAATAGTCAAGTTAATAATGAGTTAAATGCTGCATAGAACTGAGGGATTCTGCAGAGTCGGGTAATACATGTGTTGTACTTATTCACTATTTAATCCTTTGTTAATACAGAAATAATAATTAGCTTTAAGTCCCAACACTTCGAGTCTCCAGCAATGAAGGGGTAAGTGTAAGTATGTGGGAAAAGCAAAAAAATGGTGAACTTGTTGTGGAAGATTGTAGACAGTGGAAAAACTGCAGGCAAGAGGTCGATACTACTATATCAAAGTAACGGGGGATGGGAGGGGGATAAGATGGCATCATATTTGAGGTATTGATATTGAGAAAAGGCATTTTATTTGTAAGCTGCATGTTTTTAAGCTATTGACTTGTATTGAGATTTTTTTTGTAGCCTTAACGTTACCTGGTTTTTATGTTTCTACACGCCGAACAAGCAACCCCTGTGTTTCCCCCACAGACGTGGTCACTCAGGTATATTAACAGGCACCAAAGTATATTTTTCAACCCACATTAATCATTTTATTCACATGAGAGGCCGATGCATATTTGCAAATGCTCTGCAGAGAAATCCCACATCAACAAAGTGATGTTCCTTGATATTACATCCCTGCTGTATTGTGATCGACCCCTCCTATTCAATGTCGTCCTATTTTTGTTTCGTAAGTGCACGATGTTTGGTTTTCTATACCGCGTTGGTTTCAATGGGTTACATGATTAGCAACAAGCGTCTTCCACATGTGGCTCACCTCCTGTTGTGAAAAAATCCATAACAGCAGGTTTGTTTGTTGAGCGACTTTATAAAACATACTGCTGACGAAGAGAGCCAACAGAACAGACACATACTGTGAGAGAGAAACGGAAATGTCTGTGTGAACTAATGTGGGCATTTAAAGCAACACTATGTAGGCAAACATTTAAAGCAATTTTGAAAAAGAAGATTTATTATTTTTTTATTCTCATTTGCAGGTTGTCATAAACAGATGGCCATTCTGTGGGAAACACTGAACTCTGGTACCTAAAAGTTATGCTCCCAAGTTTAATTTGCATTAGCAAATACGTTTTACTAAAGGAGAGTGCATGTGTTTAAAACATCCACATATTTAATCAGTTTTCCATCCACTATACAATCAGTGGTGACTTTCTCTGACCTTACCCAATTAGACAGATGACCTCTAGTCCCTAAAATAAAAAAATCAGCTGGTTCTGACTGCCCGTCTCCAGGTTTCAAATCAAACCTACCAACTGACAATTATGACTGTCTGTCCCAACCCAAAAATATTTTCACTTGACAATATTCTATGTTTCTGAGGGACCTCAGTTTCCTACACACCATACTATTGACAGACAGTGGGGCCCAGCTGCTGTGTTTGCTCTGTGATATTTGCCCGGCAGTGGCCCTGTGTCACGTCTCCATTAAAAATGCCATGTTCTCCGTGAGTGCTGGAGACAGGGGCTGTAACGAACGCAGCTCTGTGTAATTAACTGTGTAAACGCAGCTTTGTAATTAAGACACAAGAAAGCTCTCCCCTAAATTAGGTCGTCAAGGTCGAGGCAAGATGAAACAGAACGGCTTTCAAATGCACACACTGTACAAACGCACATACACAGTAACACATTAGGCTGCTCTATTAAAAGATGTTTTTTATGATAAGGAGCCAAAAACAGCATAAAAAGGACTTATTTTGCTCTGCTATGTTTACATAAAAATTGTGCGGTTTGCCATTTTTCATTCACAGCCTGCTCATGTGTATGCAGCAGGTTTCCTGCAGACGGTGCGTGAAATTTCCCCCATCGGAGCAGAAGTCTTTGGCAATTAATTGATTGCCGGTTATTAAGCCCTCAGGATTGAGGCAACCAGCTCCCATTGTCATTTGTTATGATATGGAACCAGATGTGTCCAGCGCTCCAGCTCTGAGAGACTTTCATAAAGAGCTGCTCAGGAATACACCTTTGATCAGCAATACAGTGTGTAACTGCGGGGTGCTTTTACGCAAAAATGCAGTGTGAAAACAGCAGCTGAGTGGATTCTGGCAGAAAACTCACCTTATCAGCCTGTCTCATGTAGCAGTAGAGGATCCCCCTCATGCACTTGATGGCAGAATGCTCCAATTCATGGGTCCGCCCCAAATCGTCATCAATGCGCCTGCACAGTGGAGTGAACATGGAGAACACAAGAGGGAAGGACAAACAACGTTTTGAAAACTGATTTAAAAAGATAATTCTGGTTTATTAAAACTTGGGACAAAGTCAGATAGGAAAAAACATGAAAATAATCAGATGGTAAATAAGCCGACAGTAAGGTCAGATTATCTACAGCACTTCATCTGGAGGTAAAACTGATCAAAGTTGAACCAGGTTGTCAGTGTGTAGACTGTAATGGATGTTTGTAATAACTGTATTTGTTTTATCTTTGAAATAACTTTGGCTCAGCCGAAGGTTTGCATGACACATATTTATATGACATAAAATTTGCACTTTTTCAAAGCAGTTCAAGTCCACAACAAATACTAGTAAGGCATGGAGAAATAACGCTTGATTTAATATTGACAACACAGTTCCCCATGCAGATGGGCATTGCAGTAATAAGAAGGTGCTCAAATTAACACTGGTGTGTTTAACAACTATAGGAACACGTCTTTTTACCTGATCATCATTATTTATGACATAATGAGTTCCATAATAAACTCATAATTTGATATTTCTTCTTGAGTCTTAGTCCATTAAAGAAGATGAATAAAGGTGCGATAAAATGTTGTCGATGTCTGACATTTAAATCTCTCCAGTTATACAACCAGTGAAAATAGTTCCCTCTTGGCACTTGACTTGTTTGATTTAGAATTATTTTAGAGGTAGGGGAAGCTCTTTGGAGAAAGATAATTGATTGTTGAGTACCATTCCAAGGATGTCAAATTGCTACCAATACTTTGAGACTCAGCAATCAACCACCTATCTACTCTTTCAAATATAGTGGAGTGTTGAGTCTCATTCACAACATCAGCAGTCGCCGTAAATTATTTTAAGCTAAATATAAAATAAGGAGTTTCTCCAATTTGTTCGGAACATTGAAATTCTACAGGACACCTGGACAAGCACCATTTTTTACTCGATTACAAACCTTGCTCTGAACATCTGGCTGCCTGTCATTTCACATAATTTTATGTTTACTCCTGTTTAATTATTTGAAACACATCAGCATGAACAACACAAGCAACAAAGAGAGCAACAACCTATCATTGGATAAACTGATGTCTGCTGTGAGCAGCCCAGGCGAATGAATCAAATTCTGGCATTTAATGTTTCTGCAAACCGAGGTTAGGTTAAAGTCTAAATTTCATGTCAGGATTTGGAGGGAATAGTGGCAGACCAACAGCTGTTGGAGACGGAGTTTCAACATTTGTAAATGCTGAACCGTGGATATTTTTAACAAGGCGTCAACACATTTTGTGGCGTGTTTGTGGTGAAAGAACCAGGTAAGCCAAAACATGATCTTTTCTTAACCCTAACTAAGTGTTTAATGAAATGAAGCACAGCTTTGTCACAACATAAAATTGAAAATTTAACATAAGGAAAGGTAAGGTTGCAACACAAAGACATGTAGGGTTTTAACATGTTCATGGTTTGCAGATATTCTATTAACAGCATTTATTCAGGTGGTTGGGTTGCTGCAGGTCTAAGTACAACCACTGCTGTTGACAACATTAAGATACCACTCAGAAGTCAATCAATTAGGGTTACAGCGGCCACAGTGGGAGTTAGCACATTCCTGGTGGGGGATGTCAGATCTTGGATGCACTTAACAGAGGTCAGGCTACTAATGACTCTGGGTATCAACAGAGAAGAGGTAAAAAGTGTTTAAATTTCAGTGGTACACCAACATAAATCAAGCCTCAGTTGACCCTCGACATCAAAACTGAGGACAGTCAGAGGATACAGCGGGCAGCTTTTCATCTTATAACGTCTTGTTTTAAAGTACTTCATCGGGCATTCATTACTGGACTGCATGTCCTTAACAATGTAATATGTATGAGGTGATCCAGCTCTGATCAGGGGTCACAATACCACACACAGTGCTTCTTAATTAATTACAATCAATCAGGAAAATGCAAATGGTTAGACTTGTGAGAAATGATGATAAACTCATCTAAGCACGGTCTGAAAGCAGACAACCCATCCCACAGAATACATATATATCAAAATAAAGAATAAAATGTGTTGAAACAAATACATCATGTTTACTTAGATCCTGAGTTTCTGGCAGTTAAGTTCAAGTCAAGTCAGTGAATATCACACGCTCTCAGACAGATGTGCAGCAGCTGGGCGTGAAGTAAGTAATGGCACTAGCCAAGCCTGTCAGATGAGAATTATCTTAATTAAATCCTAGTGACAATTCTAATAGGAGGCAGCCATGACTGATGACAGGGATCTGCCGCTGGTCACATCACTGCAGTACACTCTATTTTTACCCCTCTCTTCCCTTCTGTCTTCCCCCTCGATCTCATGTCATCATTCCATCTTTCCTCCCATTTCTTCTCCCCATCTCTCATCCCTTCATCTCTCTCTTTGTCCACCTCTCTTTCTGACTCTCCTCTTTTAGTGGCTCTACCCTGCTCTCTGTCTCTATCCTCCCAATCTCTCGCTCGCTCCATATCACTCTCTCCATCCCTTCTCTTCCCTCTCTGTCCTATTACAGGCTCATTTCGTGGAAGTGCTCTTTTCCCTAGAAACTAATCACTGAGGAATGCAGGCATCAAGCGCAGGGACAATTGATAAAGGAGTTTGAGGCCTTTAGATGGTTTCCAGTGAAATTCCAAAGTGTTCTCCTTGATCAATAATCCCTGAGTGTTTACAAAGCAAAGCCTTCAAATGATAGAGGCAGATTAGAGATCAGGGTCAGTGAGCGTGAAAGAGAAAAGAGTGGAGCAAAACCAAAAGTCAAAGAAGAAGGGACACTGGGCAGAAAGCTCTGAAAAAATAACAGCAAACTGATGTAACTGAGGATTCTTGGTCTGTTCTGCTCATTCTAAATTCATAGCCATTAATCATAATCAACTGAAACTAACAATTGATGTCTTTTGTCATTTTAGAATGAGCCTTTCATATAACAGAGGAAATGGGTCCTCTTTGATGTTTGTCATGTTGCACCGCTATGTTTCTACAGTAGCCTTGAACTGGCAAACCAAACACTGGCTCTAGAGAGGGCCCTGCTTTAAGCGTCCACCCTGGTGAGCGTGAACCGAGACGTATTTTGTTGGTTGGTTGATGAGTTGGTTGGTGAGTCTTATTCCCAACTTCTAACATACTGATCCTGTGGGTTGGTAGGTTTGGCCGTCCACCAACCCAAAGCGTCAGTAGGCCATTTGACGAGTTGGGAATGAGTCTTAGCTAGGGATGTTGATGAATTTCGCAATAAACAATGCCCTAATACCATTGTTGGATTGTGACAATATCTACTAACCTATCAAGTGATTATTTGCTCCTGTACAACCAGAGAGAAGAAGGGATTGCTACTGGCTGCTGTATTGTTTTGCATTGTACATAGTCGAATGGCTATTTTCTATACATGTGTAGGTCATGGCCTGCTACTCTTATTTTACTAAAGAAGGAAAGCAGAAGGCCGGAAGTAAAAAAGTAAAAACAAATTCTATATGAATTAATAAATGCTGTACGCATCACATTTAAATTTAAAGGACATTGTTCAAGGCATTTTTACTTTTATTTTTAGTTCTGTGATGAATCGTATTGTGCCATGGACTTTATATCACAATGATTTTGTACTGTTTTTGGTTACCAGTCTCAACAGTCAATTTTTTTACAAATTAGACCTTTAAATGACCACTTGTGTATTCACAGTTTAGCATATCTCCCAAAGTTGATGCATGTGGTTGCAATAACAGCAATACTCCTTCTGTAATATTTGATGGATGGAAATAAAAATAAAAGTAAAAACATCTGCTTGAAGGTAAGCTACAGTGTCTAGCATGACAGGCTAACAAGCGTACTACCTACAGCAGTAGCCAAGCAGTAGTCAAGGAAAAAAAAAGGAAAAAAAAGGATTCATTCAAGAACAACACATTCACTGTGTAGTAAGAGTGGCTCCAGTTTGATGATGAGGTGGACAGCATCCTAGAAGCAGCAGCCAAGGGCAATGCAGACAGGAAGGTCAAAATCATGGTATCCATCATAATCAGCCTGGCTGCCGAGAGGTCTGGTATAGTGGAGAAGTTTGGTACCAAGACCCCCTACATGAACAACCGTAGGGCAGAGAAGATCAGCCAGATAAGGCAGGAGCTGTGGGTCCTTAAGCAGCAGTACAAGGAAGCGCAAGAAGAGGAAAGGGATGCACTATCAGAACTTTGCGGCATCCTCAGGAAGAAGCCCACCACTCTTCGGAGGGCAGAATGGCACAGACGGCGGGGGAAAGACAGGACCAAGAGACGATCTGTCTTCATCGCAAACCCCTTTGGAGTCACCAAGCAGTTGCTTGGGCAGAAACAAAGCAGCCACCTTGTCGGTACCAAAGAGGAGATCGACCACCATCTCCGCAACACCTACAGTGATGCTGCTAGGGAGGAAGACCTAGGCCCCTATAGACATTTGATAGACCCCCCAGGACCCACCACGGACTTCAACAGCAAGGAGCCCAGTTGGAAGGAGGTTCAGGAGGTCGCCAAGGCAGCCAGAGCCAGTTCAGCCCCTGGACCAAGCGGAGTGCCCTACAAGAGGTGTCCCAGACTCCTTTACCGGCTGTGGAAGATCCTGAGGGTTATCTGGAGGAGGGGTAAGGTAGCCCAACAATGGAGATTTGCAGAAGGTGTCTGGATTCCCAAGGAGGAGAATGCTAAGAACATCGAGCAGTTCAGAACCATTTCGCTGAGGGGAAGATATTATACGCCATTCTAACCCATAGGTTGACGGAGTTCCTCCTGAAGAATAAGTACATCGACACCGCTGTACAGAAGGGTGGAATTCCAAGGGTTCCAGGATGCCTCGAGCATACAGGTGTGGTCACGCAGTTGATGAGAGAGGAAAGACAAGGGAAAGGAGACCTAGCAGTGCTGTGGCTCGACCTCACTAATGCTTATGGATCCATTCCCCATAAGCTGGTGGAAACAGCACTGGATCGGCACCATGTCCCAGGTAAAATCAGGGACCTGATCTTGGACTATTACAAGAGTTTCAAGCTGAGAATCACCTCTGGGACAGTCACATCCGAGTTGCATCGGCTGGAGAAAGAGATCAACACTGGATGTGCTAGTTTAGTGATCCTCTTTGCCTTGGCCATGAACATGCTGGTCAAGTAAGCCAAAGTCGAGTGCAGAAACCTGAGTAGCATCGCTCTGCATGGGCAGAACAACAGACTGAAGCTCCCCATTAGCAGCCTGAATGAGGAGTTTATGGTTACCCTTGCAAGAGAGGTGCTGCAGTACAGGGAATCCAGTGACCCGAAAGTCTCCCAGGCTTGCATCATAGTCAGGACCGGGAGGAAGTGAAGGGCGCAGGAAGCAGTCGAGCAGCCTGGGTCACTCTTGTGTCACAGTGTGCTGGTCAGCCCAGTTGCATCTGGACGAGCAGGGCTTGGTAGAACTCCATCCACGCTCTACGATAAAGCCCTGGGTAAAGATAGATGCTGACTGGTCCAAGAGGAGGTGAGAGCTGGGAGGAGGAAATGCGTGCTAGCCAGATGGTGGGGATGCGACAGCAAGGTGCATGGACGAGATGGGAACAGGCAGTGGACTGCAAGATCTCCCGGCCCGAGCTTTGGCAAGCTGAGCCTTATTGGATCAAGTTCCTGATTGCGTCCGTTTATGACGTCTTACCCGGCCCATCCAACCTCTTCTGTTGGGGCAAGGTTGACACACCATCATGTCCTTTGTGACTCAGAAGAGGGACGCTAGAGCATATCCTCAGCTGTTGCCCAAAAGCCCTGGGAGAAGGACGCTACACTTGCCGCCACGACCAGGTGCTGAAGGCGATAGCAGAAACCATCTTCACCAGTATCACCCAGAACAAGCCTCTCCGACCAGCAAGGCAGGCGATTGCTTTTGTCAGAGCAGGGGAGAAGCCTAAGCCCCAGCCAAGGGGGGCAGAGGGACTCCTTGGAACCGCACCGGACTGGCAGATGAAGGCCGACCTGGGGCAGCAGCTCAGACTCCCAGAGCACATCGTTGAAACCACCCTGAGACCAGACATAGTTCTGTTCTCAGATTCATTAAAACAGGTGGTCCTACTGGAGCTGACAGTTCCCTGGGAGGAGCGCATGGACGAGGCTAATGAGAGAAAGCGCGCCAAGTATGCCAACTTAGTGGAGGAGTGCCGTTGACAAGGATGGCGTGCCCGGTGTCTCTCTGCAAAGAGTACAGCCTGCTTGGCATCACAGGTGTACGCCAGAGAAAGGCCATCAAAACCACCACAGAGGCGGCTGAGAAGGCCTCTAGATGGCTGTGGATCAAGAGGGACGATCCGTGGGTACATGCTATGTAGACACAAGTCGGGACTTGATAAATCCCGGCTGGGTCGCCTGGGTGAGGGTGTATGATGCTGAAACAGCCAATGACCCTAAGTTCCATCACTGATGATGTGTCTAAGTGCATCAATAGATATTTAACCAACGCTGTGGACTCAAGTCCTGGATGCTATCAAAATGTAGGCTAATGTTAGCATTTCTTTCCTGTTTTTTAATCAATTTGGGAAGTTAACACTCCAGCAACTAAAGCAGGTCATCATGTAAGCATTACATTCAGCAAACATAAAGTGTTTGTCAGTGACAGTGTAGTGTAACATGTAGTGTTAGCTTCAGTTTTTTAGCACACGTACGTTAAATACTGTATAAAAATCAGTAATTTAGCTATAGCTGATACCATCTAATAGCTGCAGCTGTCTTTTAAGCCAGGAAAATACACCAAAAGTGAGAAGCCTCCTTTTTGGGCCTGAAATCAAGGGCCTATCATGTTCATAAAATGCTGAAAAATGACTTTGTGTGTGTGCCAAACTGGACCAAAAGTGGGAAGACAAGGTGTGCAACGACAATAAATAGTGTAGCTTTATGTGTGGTCGAATTGTGTCACCCTATTTCCTCACTGAACAATTAATTCCATTAAGCTCAAATTAAACACATCCTGCATGCTTTATCTGTGAGAGTGCAAAATGTTGCCTACCGATAGGCCAGAGCCAGGGCCCAGGCACCAGCAGCACAGTACAGGGAGTCCCGGACCTTGGCCTCCTTGCAGGTGGAGCATGTTTTGACCGGGAAAAGGCCAGTGGTGGGACTCTGGTAGTTCAGAATGGTTGTCTTGACTAGAGAAAACGGACAGACAGAAAGCGGTGACGCAACAATTCTCAATTAGTTGAAGAAAACACCTGTAACACACAACAAGGCCAGTACTCTTATTAATCTCATACAGCTTAATGCACATGTTCAGAAGTCCAAAAGACTGCTGCTTACTTTTAAGCATTACTTGTTTTCACTGAAAATGCTGTTTTCTGAGAGCAGCATTATTCCTATCACACACATCAACCTCTATTGAATTCCATTTGTGATCCAGTTTTAAGATGCTTGTGTCAGAGCCACCGTGGAGCCATTTTATTATTTTGCTGTGTCAGCTGTGCACAGAAGATGCCCCAGTCAGACAGGAAGTCACACAGTATTGAACTACTGGCATGCCTGTTCTCTACGTCTGATCTTTTTTCCAGGTTAGTCTGCATTCGTGAAGTGTTGTGAATATTATATTTATTCTTCTCCTTGAGCAGGGTTACAGCTCTCTTCTTCCTCTGGCACTAGCTGACCCGCGACACTACTCAGGCTATGAAGCTGTTGCCACTGCCTCATCCGTTCCTCTGAGCTCCTCATATGCATGTTCTGCCTCAGATAAATTAAATCATATTACGTTATGTATTCAATTTAGAAAAAAGGTTGCTAAATGAATCTGGCATACATTATTCCTTCTTTGATGAAAGCAAGCAAAATTAAATGTAACAAACTCAATGGGAATAGAGCTCTTTTAGTTTGTGTACACTGCAAGAGTGTGACGGCAGATGGACGCCATTCAAGTCCAGCAAAGTGAGAACCGTGACAGAAAGTGTGAATGGCTGCAACAGTAGAGACAAGCAATAATTCCTGGAGGAATATCAATTGGACTCATAATGCCGTTGTATTGCTTTAGAATACTTGGGTTGTGCTGCACAAGAGTCAGCTTCAGTGCATGTCAATGATTTGCGAGGCACTGAGAAGACATGTTGATTTACTCGGTGGTATGTACACATACTACACCACCAGTTACAGACTGCACTCATGTTAAGTAAATGGATGCAAACATCATTTCCAGTTGGGTATAGCCTATTTGTCCAGTTCAGTGGAGTGAGTTAAGGTATTTAAGCCAGAGGAACGGGGATGACGTACATCTGTACCCTGCTAACACTCAACATTTATCACTGTATGGCCTGCAGTGTTTCTCTACTTCAACACCAGCATCAGACTGGAAATGAAGAAACCTCCTGTTGTTGCATGTTTATGCCTCAAACATAAACTTTAAACCAACATCTTGCCTGAAGTCTGAGAAAAGTCTGAGAAACTTTTAATCGGAAATACTACTACTACCTTCAGATTAACTTTATTTAATTTGCATAAATAATATTTGCATTTACTCCTTTTGAGTTTATAATCCCCAAGTTGTATACAAATGTTTATGGTCCTCTACAACAGTGAACAGTTTATTAAGTATTATACACATACATAAAAGTAATGCATTTCAAATTGGTTATTCTGTCTTTTGTAATAAATCACATATCTAAATGTCACATTTATACACATTGAATCAACATGATAGCAAGATTTTGCATTAAGTTCAGTGACACTTGACATTGTACTTTGTTGAGTGTATCTTATTTCGGAAGCCTGGTTGTAAGTGGATAA
This sequence comes from Diplodus puntazzo, assembly GCA_963678695.2. Taxonomy (NCBI): domain Eukaryota; kingdom Metazoa; phylum Chordata; class Actinopteri; order Spariformes; family Sparidae; genus Diplodus; species Diplodus puntazzo. Next base: position 39,646,911 of record OZ023155.1, on the reverse strand, counting down.
AAGATCGCACTGACTTCTTCTTCATTTCTTTTTATTTTTTTCTGTTGGAGGAAGCTTTTGGTGCAGTCAGAGAACAAACATCATTACTTTTCCCCACAGCATGAATGTGTCTGAATTTAACCGACCGTCAGATCAGAGACTTGTAGAGGCAACTTTATGTTAATTTAGGCAAGATTTTAACTAAGCTACCTCAGATAAGAGAACCAATCTTCCTGTGTAATTGCTGTTTCTCGCTGTCCCTTTCTGAAGTCTTTGTCACAGAAGTACTCGTAAAAAGCCGATTAGAAACCCAGTTATGGTATACATGTCCAAGACATCTGCATTCTCCAGTCGAAATCTGGCTGAGGAAACAAGATTGCTCTTATCCCCTCTCCCTATCACAAACACCAAGTTTCACATTTCTACAAGATTGCAAGGAAAATTGGTAGACATTTATGTCCCACTCGGATGAAGTTTAATAACTTCCTCTGACTTTTCATCTTGTGCCATCATCAGGTCAAAGTTATGATTTCTTCACTTCTTTCGAGTATACCTGCAAAACTAAAGGTGTATGCTAGCATGCTTACATTAGCATTAAGTGGAAAGTTTAGTACAGCCTCACAGAGCTGCTAGCATGGCTGTCGATTCTCTGTCTATGAACCTCTTTGTCTCTTTTGTTTTACAAAAAACACTATTTACTATTTTCAATAGGTGGACACTGTGTTCACGTCATCGATGCTCGGTTGATGGTTACTGTTCACCTGATATCAAACATTTAATATGAAGATGCAGACCATTTGATCATCGCCATCTTGTCACTGCTGTTTACATTCAGCCCTAACGCACACTTTAAAAAAGCACATTTCCTGGGTGTACATGTGTTTATATATAGCTAACTATAACTGTTTGCATGAAGAAGTCACAAACTATAATTTTTTCATGTAAACCTGTGTTGTATAATGACAAATAAGTAACCTTGAAGCTTGAATGATGTGTAGAATACGGATTGGAAAAACTGGATTTTATGTCTGTTTGAAGTTCAGTCAACAAATATATTCTACCTTGGTCAGACAGTATATAAACAGTATGTAAATACAGTATGTAACCCAGACTCCTAAAAGCATCTTTCAACCAGATCTATCCATGTTGTGTTGGCTTCTTAAGACCAGACAAGCACCAGATTGATACTTACTGGGATGTAGCTGCAACAACAGAAACAGTTTAAATCCCTATTGTAGAGTTCGAGTGTCAGCTAAGGTAATTATTTTGGTGTCACCAGAACGACAATATATTTTGAAATCTGAGAGCCATTTTTCAGCTGGTCTAAGTGGACGTCTGACTCCACTAAATGAATGATCAAAGGTAAACTAAGATGGTTCAAGTTCACCAAAGTTCATGTTCAGCATTAGTTACCGAGGACAGAACAATGGGTGTAAGCTCTTAATACGAACAGATCGTATCCCTCCAATAATATATGCTGAAATATTACAGACTCAAACATAAGGCCTCCGGGAGAGTAATTTATCTGCTTCACACACACACATGCATAAACACACACGCTTGCACGTACACACATACATCCTCCTCTCCTGCAGAGGTCCCCTCACTGATGACTAATCTGTCTGGAGGGATCACTTCATTTTTCATCAGAACATTATGCCGGTGCAAATGAAGGGGACATCCATTCTGCACTGTCATTTGTTACAGAGCGAAAGAGCGACAGAGAGGAGGAGAGTAATAGAAAGAGAGATGGAAGGAGACAGGAATGAGGGACGGAGAGATATGGAAGATGTGTGTGTGCAAGAGAAGGAAAAAAAAGTGGGTGTATGTGTACCTATGAGTAAGGAGAGTGAGTAATGGGCACTGGGGGAGAGACAGGGGCGGGAATGTCAGTCTATCTGTGTGTGTGTGTGTGTGTGTGTGTGTGTGTGTGTGTGTGTGTGTGTGTGTGTGTGTGTGTGTGTATTGGTCAATTGAAGGCAACAGTCAAATTGGTAGTGAGAGAAGGCTCATGGGGTCAGTAAGGCAGGATATTAATGAACCCCTCGGGTGATCCACCTGAAAGTATCACACTAATTAAGTGCCCACTCTCTGTGCATGCACACACACGACAGCAAAGGTTTGTATTACCACTAGTCTCAGGACATTCCGCCGGCCCCTAGACTTATTAATGTAACTGTCCTGGAACCGTGAGCTAAATAGTGGTCCGTGACAAACATCCTTACTGATTTATTCATTTGTATGGCCTTGTAAGGACACTTGGAGTATACATAGAGTAAATTAAGTGCAAACACATATGCTTAGATATGCACACATGCACATACGCATGTACACACACACACACACACACACACATACACACTCACACAGTATTCCCCTCCCAATCCATCTGAATTGTTAGCCAGTAATAGGACAGTGCCTTGGGGCATAGGCTAATTTTGAGTGCAGCTGCCTTAGTGGGAGAAAGGCTGGAAGATATTGGTCATCACACTCACCAGAAACAACTGCATCACACTCTGGTTAAAGTGCTGTCTGTCTTATTCACCACAAATACATAAAGAAACCGCGGTCAATAAATAAATGATGTGTTCTTGAAACCAAACTCTGTTATCGCAGTGTGAAGGACCTTCTTATTTTCAGATGGTATGTATTGTAGTTCAACAATTATAAATATTAACTAACATTTACAATTTCTTATTTGAATAATTGCCTCAAGTTTAAAGTGTACTATGTGGGTTTTTTCTAAAAGAAACCCAACATATTGACTCTCAATCCCTCGATCATGACTCATAGGAGTCTGTGGCGATGGCTGCCAACCCAACAAATCTGTATTTGACGACCTGGGAATGAGACCTGGGACCTGAAAGTTTAATAACTATAGTTTAATAAATGAACATCACGTCGTTTTAAAGAAGACTTGAAACTACCGATTAAGACAATAAACTCATTAAGAAACAGTTTACTGAGGTAACAAATTAATCTTTTTTTTAATAAGCTTACATACAATAACTTATTTTCGAAACCAGTTGGGTTGCTCTCCTTGGCCATTTAAAATAATGCAGGTTTAAAAAAGTATATATATTTTTAAATATGTATTAATGCCCAATGTATTTCACAAAAAGCCCAGGATAATATGAGCTGAAGTGCTCTAATACCACCAGTTTGGAACTGTAAAGGACTCATGGTTTCATCCTCTGCAAAACAGTGCCGTGACAGTCATCATTAGACGCAGAACATAAACGATGAGAGTGCTGAGCGGTGTTCCGTCTCAGACTGCAAGTTTCTCCAGATGCAAATCAACTGTTGTTGGGAGTTTTCTGCCTAGCCATCCATCAAGCTAATGTCCCACTAAATCAGCAGCTAATGTCTCAGACGCACACAGTCTGCTCTTTTACAATGGGCCATTTCACTGCAGTGATAGGGTGGGAAAATGAGAGAAGATGATGAGAATGAAAAAAAAAACAGAGATAGATTGAAAAGAGAAAAAAGATAAGAGAGAGGAACGTTGGGGAGAGTAAGATAACATCCATGGAGTCGCACAGCAGATGCTAAAGGGAAAAATGGAAAAACACAATCAGTCATATTCACCGTTCATGCCAGCCGTAACAATAACTTCTCTGTTTGCTCCCGCTGACGCCGTCATAATGTTGTAAATGATGCACATACGTGTTTCCTGCGATATAACTCGTGTGACATGAGTGACGATTGCATGATCAAAATATTGCAATGGTCATAAAAAAAAAAACACTTCTTTCAAACCACAGATGTGTGAAGGTAGAAAACTACTCACAAATAAATACTTTTCTGAAAGAAGAGTTGGTTTATGGTTTATGTTAACATGCTGATGTGCTTTCTTTCAGAGAGACGAGAATTCATCATCTCAATCAGTCTCAAGTAGAACGTCAAGAGCTGTTGTGCCAGCCTAGCTTCTAAACAACAAATAGTTAACCGCCTCTAAAACCACAAATTATAATTCCACACTATTTGTGTTAAGATAAAAGAAATAATCTAACGTGGAGTCTGTGTGTGTGTCATCATGGCAAAATTTGGTCCTGGACAGCTGCAGAAACACAGCAGCAAGTGTTACCAGGTGTTTATATGTATTTATGTTTGTATGATGAATGTATTCGTGTGTATGTGTGTCTCAATGTACTGGATGTAAATATGTACATCAATGTATAACTCTGCATCTGTATGTTTGTATGTATGTCTCCATGTGTGTATGTTTATGCGTGTGTATGTCTGCCAAAACAGTTCCGACCCCACGAGGCATGATCCTGAGACTCTGGGGGCAGTTCTGTGGTGTCTGGCACCAGGAAGTCTGTAGTGGATCCTTTGGGTCCTGTGGGTTGGAGGGTGGGGACTCCCTGGATCGGGCTTGTTCAAGGAAAGTCCCACAGATGCTCAACTGGAGTGGGATCTGGGGAGTTTGGAGGCCAGGCCGACATCTTGAGCTTTTTGTAACGTTCTTTAGGTTATTCCCGAGCTGTTTTTGTGGTGTGACATGGTGCTTTGTCCTGCTGGGACAGTCAGTCAGTCAGTCAGTCAGTCAGTCAGTCAGTCAGTCAGTCAGTCAGTCAACTGTGAAAAATGCAGTCACTCACTTTACAGGAGACCAAAATTAAGATGCGCCAGCTGGTGTGATCACATCACAGGATGGTCTCTAGTCTTGATATGTGTATTTTAATATGTGTATCTTATGTTACAGGAAAATTTGAGTAAAGCTAGATAAAAATTCTGCCTTGTTGGGAAACAGGTCTGACAGTACGATCACGGGAAACCAAGTCATGCTGCATCACAGGGGCTGGGCTCGCTGAGCGAGGATGGAGTCAGCGCCATCTAAACACTTGAAATTAAGTTGCAACCGTGCCGCAACTCTTTCTGTTTACCATGGTAACATTTGTGTTGTTATTTTCATTGTGTTATTTTTTTTCTAACACAAAATCCACATGTCAAGAAAAAGACTTAAAAAATATAAATAAAAAATGAAACAATGATCAGAAACAGAAGGAATGAAAGAGAGATAAATATGAAAAACAAAGTGAGGAAGAAACAGCCCAGATAACCTTATGTTTTCACAACAAGCTCATAATGGCTATTAAAAAAAAAAGAGAGAGAGAGAAAAATGTGTTTTCTCCATTCCTTAATCGGTGTGAGCCAGACGGCAGAGCGATAGTGCCTTCTGCCTCCAGTATTATCAGGGAGCTGAGTCAATGGAGTGTGGCCACAATGCCACATAAATATGGAACCACAGAGAGGTGAGGGAACGAAAGTTGAGGGAGGAAAAGAAAAGTAAGAGAGAGATGATGGAGTGATGAACTTTCAGAGAATGAGGTGTTGTTCCTCTGGTATTCTTAACGGAAAACAAGTCTCCTATCACAACGGCATCGTCAGCTTAAGGCCGCTGGGGGCGGCTTTGCAACAAAACAGCGAAGAAAGAGAAAGAAGGGAAAATGTTACAGGTTTGATTTGTCATTGTCACCCCAACCTCACCCCTCTCCATCCCCTTTCCTTCCCTGGGACTGAAATAAAGCAGGTATATTGGCAAGCAGGTCTGGGTGCCGGCGATAACAATGTTGGCTTTGTTCCCCGCCAGATTGGACGAGCGCTTTCCGCCGCCACCCCGACACAACAATTAAACAAGCCCAATGTTCAACGCTGCGTTTTCAACATGCTGCAATCTGGCTGAGGCTTTTCTCCCTAAATCTGTGGGGTTTCAACACTGCTGATGCTGGAGGCTACGCTGCAGCCGCTGATAGCGGTGAATCAGTTCCAACTGAGAGCTACACCTGTTGCGCGCTGAGCTCTGTTTATTGTCTTCAGTCATTTTCAAGACACGCATACACATGCAGCCTAATGAATACCCGGCAACCAAACTCAGGCGGAACAAAATGCACACACAAGCTGATAGAGGACACACACACACACACACACACACACACACACACACACACACACACACACACACACACACACACACACACACACACACACACACACACACTCACACACACACACACTCACACACACACACACACACACACACACCCTTTGCACTATTTATAAGCAGTAAATAAACACATCATAAACCATTTCTAACACATAATAAGGCAGCTTATTAACTATTATTCATTTTTTGAACCATCACAGTATAACCTCTCCTATAATTAGGATTTAGGATTAATGTATATATGTAAGTGAGAGTTTTGGCCATAATATCCTGTGCTATGTAATTTAGACATTATTTAAAGCCCTACAGAAGGGCCATCGTGTTTTCAACGGGGCAGTCTCTGACTTTAACACAACTTTAAACATTGAGACATACACAGAATAACGCTCTCTCAGGCCACTCCCTCAAATTATTTACAGTAAATGTCATGTCATCAGTACGTCTGTAAATCATCTTATCCCTTTTTCAAGGGGTCGCGGGGTTTGTTGCTGGAGCCAATCCCAGCTGTCTCTGGGCGCATACAGGGTTCTCCCTGGACGAGTCACCAGCTCATCGCAGGTGTCAACTGCACGTCAGAAGCAATTTGGGGTTCAGTATCTTGCTCAAGGACACTTCGACACGCAGCTCAGCTCAGCCCGGAGCTGGGATTTGAACCAGCAACCTTCCGCTCACTAGTCGACCTGCTCTACCTGCAGAGCTACAGCCGCCCCCTGTTTACAGTAAATGTACACATTAGAAGCTTGATTCAAGATAACTGAGAAGAGATGATCGGAAAAAATTATGGGTTATTTGTGAGTGAACTGGGCAGGTTGTGGTTGACAACAATCCCTCTTCTCAAACTGAAACCATGGGGACAAAACACAGACGATGACATGCAGTCGACGTCCCCGGCTGCTATCAAACCTGGGATCGGGCTATTGCAAAGTACACGTCTAGATCATAAAGAACTCATCTATTTCTTAAGAACCTTTATTGAAAAAACAGATACAGCTCTTGACTGAAGTCCCACAAATGATCTAACACTGCTGTCACACATTCTACAAATACAAATATGCAGTGATGGAATGTAACTGAGTACATGTACTCTATTATTGTACATAGGAACAGTTTTGAGGCACTTGACTCGAGTATTTCTATTTGCTGTCACGTTGTACTACCACTACACTACACAAACACTGAATGTCTGATCTGGTAATCGGTCGACTCACAGTAAACAGTATATACACAAATGTTAATATATGTATAATTTACTTTTACCTGTACCTTTAATACTTAAGGAGTGTATTGCCAGAAAAGAAATGTCATATTTCTAGACTGAGGAAACTCAGCGAGCACCTTCACATCCACAATCTGCCAGCTCTGTCCTTCACAGCCATTGATGCAGACACCACGAAGCTACAGTATTGACGAGTCAAGCTGCTCAATATCTAACCTTCAGCTAACTTCAGACTTAGTTGTGTAAAACGTGTCCGACTGGTGATTAGCAAACTTCAGCCGGATGTGTGACCAGCAGAGCAGCAAAGATTTTTCCTCTTCATCCCTCCTGACTGTGGCTGACTGAGGCATTTCCTTTGGCTTGAAAAAGGATTTCTTTTCTCTCCAGCATTAGGATCTGCTGCATGATTGCCACCAAGTTTCCTCTGATGTCAGTGGAGGTGCTCCGTACTTTTAGGAGAGGTGGGACGAGTCCACTATGAAATTCTGTAACCCACTTTGAGGTCCGTTTTTGCTGTACTTCTGCCAAATTCAAACTGGAAAATGCCAATTAAGGTCACCTTTAAAAAAAGCTCTTAGTTCAAGGTCACTGCACGATATTATACTTTCTGTGACCTGCCACATGTAGAGAAGCACTGGTACAGTCCAACCAGCCATAGCATGTGTTATCTATCTTATACAGAGAACTGCACAATGTTAATTATACATTAGGTTACTTTTTTAAGATCTCTGCAACTACACACTGACCAACAACATACTGTGTGCAAATCTGGACACAGCTTATCAAAAATACATGATCGCACACTGCTTGTCTGGGGAAGGAACAGAAAGAGAAAAAAAAACACAACATTTTAACGCACTTAGAACTCAGAAATTCCTCCTCAGAGCATGTCAGGATTTCTCCGCTGTACGGTGTCGTGCGTTTCAGTTCCTTCAACAAGAGCAGCTGAGAAAAGCCAAGCTTATGTCCACAGAGGCAAAATCACCACTGATCCTTGGGGAGAGCATCCTGAGCTGTATTACCAGAATCTAACAGCCACACACAGCCGGGGGCAACGCATGATCCTGCCTTCTGCACACTAAACTCAACTCTATCCGCTTAGAAGGAGTGATGTGTTTGGCCTTTCCCCTCTGTGGCTCTTTAACTCTACTTGTATTGATTTTACCGCGGGGAAAAAGAAGGGTGAACATAGTTTGTCATCATGAGGCAAAACAAACATAAAATATACACTTATCCCACATATTACTTCCCAATAACTAATTAGTTATGACTGAGTGTGTTATTGAGTCGACATGTCACTGATTATTAACCACTTCCTATTTTCGGCCGACATTTTGATTCATCAAACACACTGTGTAACTAATACGAGCCATAATGGCTGTATTCGGTTTAGGTGTCGCGGTGCCAAGGCCTCACTACAGAACATGCTGACTCACTGGCACGCCGAAGTGGAACGTAACCATCAATAATGACATTATGAACACCTGTGATTTTTATGAAATGACAAGTTAAAAGCTCCGGCACCAGAGATGTGCCTGATGCATGACCAAATTTGACAGCAATTTGTTAACATTTCAGATCTGGTGTTTAACCTTCTGCCAGCTAATGACCCAGTCATACTTATAATATTTCATAACAAATCCATTTTTTTGAATGGAATCTTCCCCCCAAGGACCTGTCTGAAGGCAGACATTTTGACTTTTCACAGCAGTTAAGGCACGGCTGGGATCAATGACATTAATGATGGCTGCAGTCCATTTAGACTCTGATATTGTGCATGCTGTCATGGCTTACTGGGACACTTAATAGAATGGAGCAATTTGTTAATATTGCATTTGACACCTTGTGACAGAACTTCAGTGCGCAGAAGATTGTGGGTCAACATATCCAGAAAATCATGCTGGCCTTCAATACCGCGTGGCTGTAGTAGGACATCCTGTTATTTTTGGCATACTGCATGTCACATACTTAGTACGTCCCACATACTGGGACGTACTAAATCTTTTACCTTACGTATGACAAAGTATGTAGTGTGAGTATTGGAACACAGGGTGTATGTTTAGTTATGTGTACTGGGAGGTAACATTGCTGGCGCAGCACTGCAGTCGCAGCTGCAGGTAAATTACTAATCAGTACTAATGTGCATATATCTCTGCTATAGTGAGGCTGGAGACTCCTTTATTGATTGTGCATGCCAGAGCCATCACCTGGACTGAGTGGCTCTTCTTAAATACACCACCGAATTTGTGTCCGTCCATAGTCCTTAGTCTCAACGAGTGGTAAATATGAGATTATGCTCACCTAACTGATGCAATTTGGTCATTTAGTCAAATGTGATTGATGCAAAGTTTTCATTTCAACAATGTGTAGTTGATACAACAGCCCTAAATCCTCCAGATGATGTGTTTTGCATCATTTTTTTGAGAAACAATACAAAAATCAATTCTTGTTTATGTGTTTGTTGGATGTGATGGGATCTTATCTTCCAATATCTGGTTCAACCAGGACTTAATGCAGACAAATGTTCATCCTTTCCCATCCCTCCAGTGCTTGTTAAAGACCCCCGACCAACCCGTGAGATTCACTAGTGTAGAAACTCCCACGTGGTCCCTCGCTGGCCTCCAACAAACAAACACCACCAGCTGAGTTCAGTGCAGTGCCAAGCGAGGCCGTGGCACCTTTGTGTGGCATTAAAATCAGGTCATTGCATGCTGGGTAAACGCATTTGAAACACCCTCATGCCTCGCTTTTATCTTGTCAGCCGAGAACAATTTCTCTCAAAACAATGCTGCAACATCTGCAAGATGTAATCACTTTACCCAAGGCAGCAATTTGAGGATATTGGCAAACAGTTTTTCTTTCCAACGTGATTGTGATCAATCAAACATTCTCTGCTTCTTTAAAGCTGTTGGTTTGGCCATTCAGAGCAGTGTCATTTGTTTCTGATAGCTTTATACTATACATATAGTATCATGTACATATGTATATATGTTTACTTAACTACAACTCTAACTTTTAGGTGACCCTGCCTGACACTACTGATAACTGGTCGAGAGTCATATGTGTTCTTACCAGCATTGTAGTAGCGATCCAGCTTCTCCCATAAGGGCTCATCCTCACGCTGGAGGTTGGACAGCTTGAGAGGTTCATAGATAGAACCTGAGGAAGGACACATCTGTTACACTCCAGCATACAAAGTGTTGATGTTTTATATTCATTTATATATATATATATATATATATATATATATATATATATGTATACATATATATATATAATGTATATACGATGAATGAATATAAAACATTAACATTTTTTATAGTATTTATATATATATATATATATATATATATATATATATATATATATATATATAAATATATATATATGTGTGTGTGTGTGTGTGTGCGTATATACGATGAATGAATATAAAACATTAACATTTTCTCAAATTGCATGCCTTAGTTGTCTCAAGACTCCTTAAAATAACCTCCAAGAATGGATCACAATCGTGTCTCCTCGAGTTAAAATCAATAAAAAGTCATGGTTTTCAATTCACACTTGTGCTTCCTTTTCGTTTTTTTCAATTTTGAGACAAAAGGCTTAATTCATACATTCCAACATGTAGATAACAAAATAATAAAACTCATGTGAGACAATAAGAAGCAGAGAAAATAAAAAAAGACAATTAACACATGAGTAAGTTCTGTTTTTCACTGCAACACATGGCAAAACAAAGGGCTCAGCACACAAAACATTATCCAGGCCCAAAGCAAAAAATTCAAATGGTAATGTGTCTCGCCACCATTTCTGAACATTTTCCTCTGAGCTAAGAGAGAGCCGGAGTTTGAGGGAAACCCCTATATGTTAGACTTTCTCTATTTTCAGACACTTTTCACTTTGCTGAGATTTGCATTTTAATAGGTTCGACCTTGGGTCAATACCACAGGTACTGAAAAATTCACATTCTGGCTAAAATTAGCATAATTTCCATCAGCTTAGAAGTTGCAAGGGACAAAGCCAATTCATCTCTTTTTAAAGATAACACTTTAAAAGAGCATAGAGGAAGTCCAATATTCCAATTTTAATTTCTAACATGAGATCAGACAACTGTGAGCGGTCGTTGTTTGGCTGGTTTTACATAATGTCAAGACTAACTTGAGTGATGCACTTCTCGAACTCGTCAGTACACTATATGACCATGATATGAGTTATATGACCATATGATAGAGCACATTTATTTTGTGTAATTTCTGAGTCTTTCATGCTCTCTGTGGAGAAGGAAGATTATCCACACAGCTAAACCAACATACGGCCAGCAGCGTGAGAGCTCAAGTGTTTAAGTGTCTCAAGTAATAACAAACAACACAGTAAACAATATGAAATAATATAATATAATGAGAAAATTGATAAAGAAGCCATTTTGTGATTTTCAGCTCACAATATATGAGGGCAAACCTGTCCTGTGACTACAATAAGCGTGTCATGTCCAGATAACAAAAAGGTTTTCTTGTGATCTTTAGCCGTGTCCTCTCTGGCCTTCTGTGTGTGGCCGACTGCATTGTTTGCCTCACATCTGCTGCCTACTTACCGAGTCTGTGAACTTTCCGATGGGGCCGGGCAGACGCAGCTACTGAAGCGGCCATTGTCAAAAGGCGCAATTAGGGTCAATCGTCTCTCTCAGCTAAATCACAAATCTACAGCAATTCACAGGAAGGGGTTAGTAGCACAGTTAGAGTTGTTTAGACATGCACGAATCAACAATGCATTACAGTTTGGGTGACGATGATCATGAACAGCATGCAAGGAATCACAATGCACTGGATCTGCTGAGGAATTCAAGTTATTTAAACCACCGAGAGAAACAGAGTCATGATGAATTACTATATGATGATAATGTTAATTATGAGAAAGACTTAGATTAACTGCATGACTAAATTAGGAGACAGTACTTGATTAATTTTTTGCTTTTATGCTCCTTAATTTTCACTTTAAAATACTATGGTCTCACTACGCTGATGAAATTAAATGGAATTATGGAGAACAGATGTGTCTTACTCCATTATCTTTAATTAATGGAAAAGTCATAATATTGGTGCTAACATCAGAATACGTCTTCCTTCCATTCTCTCTGCCTTTAACACATTTTTCAAACAGTGGTAACGAGGACACTACGGGATTATCTATTATATTGAAATCTATATTTTACAATTAATACAATTACTAGAGCCTGCTGTACTTGGAAATCTGAAGTGGAACTCATTTCAAAACCATGATTGCCATCATATTCATCCAGCTACACAATTTTTCAATAGGACATGCAGACTATCTGAATCCTGTATGGATTTATTTATGATGTGGTACCCCAAAGACCACCATAACTTATGGTGTTGTAAAAACTGCAAATACATGTGTTCCTACATTTGTTAACACATCGCAGTTGCTGTAGTGTTTTCCTTTACATTGTATAACGATCTTTAAGTTTTATCATGGGGGCCCTTTCCCTGGAGTGCCAGGCCGGCTCCCAGTGTGCCAGGCCGGCTCCCAGTGTGCCATGCCGGCTCCCAGTGTGCCAGGCCGGCTCCCAGTGTGCCAGCCTCCACTGGCCCTCCATGCAGAACACACACACACTGAACACTACAGGGTGAGATGTGACAGTGAAAGAAGACCTGATGAGAAGCTCTCAAAATAGCTCCTCTGTACTGCACATTTACACCTCTGACCTTTCATGCTTGTCCTGCACTGCAGTGGACAAACTAAATGGGCAAATTCACCCCGTGTTCAGTGGCTTCACAAGCTGAAAGTCTCACACAAGCACCGGCACAACAAAACACAATCCGGCGTCTCACACCGTACGATGTCATGCAGAGTAATATGTCAGACCTGATCTTTTTGATCGGGATTTGAATTCCAGGAGTTTCCAGCCGACATCTGCCAGGCTCGCCATGTTTACAAAGTGTCAAAAGCGCCGAAAAGTGAGAGGATTTCCGGTGTTATCCTTCAAAATAAAACAGAGGAGTGAGGCTCGCAAACAATCGTTGACAACATCAGATGTAAAAAATAGAGGTGATCCTTTTAATTCACAAATATTTACAGTTTAAACAACGTTTCACTTCAAATTATAGCGTATGGGGGTCTTATATTTGTACTTCCCCGGCTTGACTAATCGCATGCGTTTATTCTGAAGGTAGCCTTTATTCACTTCCGTTTTAGCCCTAACTTATTCTCTTTAACTTGATTCAGCTGTCAACTGTCAAACCACCCGGAAGCACGACACTGACGTAAACGCGGAAGCTCTGATATCGCATTGTGTCATCTTACTTCAGCTCATTGCCTCTGCATTTTTCTAATATAGTGAAAATAAATGCACAGCTGTGTGAATTTAAAATGAACGTTCAACGTACTTTGTAATTTAATCGAGTTTAGCCGTGAAAACACCTCCTGCCGTACAGCTCTCTGCCGTACTGCGGTTCGTGTTGTTGTGAGGAGCTGCACTAGCATCCCAGCGAGGATGTGGCTGTCCAAATTCAACGTAGTGGCATTTTTCTTACTTTTTGTGAGGCAGAATACCACATATGCTCTCCAGGATGTCACGGCAGACCTTTTCGGTGCCGAAAATCATGGGACGGTGGCGGCGTTCGGAGATTTCTACGCGGATAAACAGACAGACATCTTCATCATCAGAGAGAGTATGCTAACTCCTCAGTGACGTTACTCTGTCTCGGTAGCTTATTATGAACCTGCACAAGTTATATACGGCGCCTGTATGATATTTAGTGCTACAGCGAAGTTTAAATACATGTTTCGCGGGGATAAGAAAATATAAAATTGTGCCTGGACGAAAATTCGCCGTTATAATGCCACAAGAAATGTATTACACTGTGTAAACATAACATACGGTTCTGTGCATAAGTCATCTGCTTCCCTTTAAACGACAGGTTATCCTCGTTCAGATTAAATGAGCTGTAATGTAATCAATGCCATGTTGACCTCCTATGATTTCAGATTCTGAGGTGGTGATCTTTTTGGCGGACTCGAAAACACCTTACTTCAAGCCCAAAGTTAACATCACCAAGAATATTTTGCCAAGGTAGGTGTGACTTTCAGTGCTATCTCATTCTCACATTGTGTCTAACATTTCATGTCCTGGTTTCCTTTTGTTGGTCAGTACTGAGGCGGTGACTCACACTCACTTTTCACAGCGGTCATGTTTACTCTGTAGGAAGGAAAAGCTGCATGTAAAAACCACTAAGTCATTGTGTTCTCATTTGATTCTGTTCAGAGACACCGTCATCACCAGTGTGGTTCCTGGAGACTATGATGGAGACTCTCAGATGGACGTCCTTCTCACAGCTCAGATCAAAGCCGAACAGCTGACAACTGTGTTCATCTTTTGGGGGCACAACCAGTCATTAGGTACAGTTCTGTCACTGAATGGGTGGAGGACAGAAAAACACTGATAAGGGATTTAATTCACCCTTTTTGGCACGTATGATTAGATTTGGACCCCAGCATAAATTAAATAAGGATATTTTCTAATCTAGTCTCGTGTTTATTCTAATTTTTTATTGTTTTTAGACATTGTGATACACATTTATTTTTCTTGAGTTTTTCCAACTGGGGTTAGAGGGTTAAAATGATCAGTGTGAATGTGCAGTAAAACTACAGTTGAGTAGACCCTCTTTTTACAGCAGTAAAAGCAGTTTACAGCAGTTTTTACTCCGTCAAACACAGGTGCAGCATATAACATCACTAATTCCTGCATTGCATTGCTATCATTAATGTAATTACTGCGGTCTGTGCTTTTCCTGTCACAACAAGAAAGCATGTCTGTTTTAAGCAGATATTTAAGTCTGATTAACTGGGAAAGATAATACACAACCACATCCACAGTACAATATTCAGAGACTTTGTATAGTGGAGAAGTGCACTGTCAGTTCAGTAAAAGACCCCTTTGGCCATTTGTCTGTAAAATTTGACAAAGTTTAACATATTTGTTACCTGATGGTCTTACTTAGAACTATGAAGCAGGTACTAAGCACGGTAGCCTTGTCAAAATCTGTGCAATTGCCACTTTGACTTCGTGAGGGCCTTTTCCATGGAAGACGTTTTCACATGTCACAGTGGGGAAAAGCACAGGTTACATATGAGCCATCATTAATCACACGTGTAGATTAATGGTGGTTGAATATCATCCAGTTGTTTCAGTTTCAGGGTCATATTACTGCTCATGTTGTCTCACTGTCATGGCTTATAGGGACACTTGAAGAGAACATTGTCAGTGTCTGTGTACAGTCTGCTTTTCCTGCATTTACTGACAAGTCTAAATACCTGCTGTAAAAAGGCCTTTTGTCAATGAGTCCAGAATGACAAAACACCTTTGACATTCAGCTACTCTCCACACTTTAATATGTTAATACTATAATGTGTTGTGCAATGATATATTGTTAGTTCCCTAAAATAAGGCAGCAGTGGTTCTCACAGTGACCTCACAGTGTTGTCACTGTGTCCTGTTCCCATAGTAGATACAAGTATTTTATTTGTGTGATCCTCTGGGTAGAACTTCAGTCACAGCCTCACGGAAAATAGCAAATTAATTATGTTATTATACATACCTATGCCAAAAAAAAATCTGAGTAGAAACTAATAAGCCACAGTTTAATGTAAAATCTGTTATCAGAGTCGTACCTTTTCCATTTAAGGCTGTTATTTCTCTACCAGAGGTAGAAACCAAAAAGAAAGCCTTTATCAAACTGTTGCGTCTAACTTAACATTCGGTTGAACTTTTGTTCATAGCTGTTGACACTAGGACATCTGTTTAGCCTGATTTGACCAGCCCACTGATTTTCTCTGTGCAGCGCTTTTTCTTTTTTTTTTAAAGACCAAGCATTTCCCAGGGCATATTCAATTCTTCCTTCTTCTGCAGATACGAGTGGGTGGCTCATGTTGAACAAGACCTTTGCAGATCAGCCTCTTGTTATGGAGTAAGTATCAAACTGAATGGTGCAAACATAAACTCTACTTTGGTTTTAAGAATACAGTTGAAGTCAAGTTCATGTTTAGTCCAATGCGTCACCATCACTATGGCTTCAAAGTGACATACACTACCACAGTGTCAACAGAAACTGGATACGAAAGCATTTATTGCAGGGCTGTAACATTAGTTTGTATGTGTTTGTATGTGTCTATTTAAAGGTTAGTGCAGTGTTACTTTTGATAAACTGATTGTGGTTTGATTTAATTTCACGGAAAAAACAAATCTTTCCACAGCTTGCAACGTTGGGAGCACTGCGAGCCCGGACGATATGTTGGAAGCCACTACAATCGGCGGCGGGCGCACGGGGTGCCGCGGGCCGGGGTCGGAGGTCTTCTGCTAGCGTCACTAACAGTCGGGTAGAGGGGGGGGTGCGGTGGGGAGGAGTTGCAGTTGTCTGGCGGGAAGGAGCGTCACGGTATCGACGCAGAATCAGAGGGCCTTTTCAGGGTCTTTATTAGCAGGGGGGGAGAGGGCGCTGTCAGAGGATTGGGTAATGGGAACGTGACGGTGGTTCTTAGGGAAGTTCAGTGTCGCAGGTATGCGGGGGACGCTGATGCCCGGGGCGGTTATGGTGGGTGGCGCTGGGTGTTGGCGAGTAGGGTGGGGGTGGTGGAAGGGGGGTGTTGGCGCGGAGGGGCGGTTGGGGTAGGGGGGGTGGTGAACGAAAAGGTGGTGGGGCGGGATCGGGTTCGGGTTGGCTCATGGGTGGATCCGGCCGGAGGGGGGGTGTTGGTGGAGCGGGAGGAGGATGCTCATGGGGGGGGCGCCGGGGTGGGGGGGGTCGCGGGCGGTGGGTAGCGGGAGGCTGTGGGTAGGTGGGGGGTCGTCTCTAGTGGTGTGGGGGGGGTGTGGCTTTACAGGTTGGAGCCTCGAAGCGAAGGGCGGACTGTCAGCGGGGAGGGGCGAGCTTCGGCGGATGTGGGTGAAGTGGGTCAGTGAGGGGGGGATGGGGTTGTGTGAATGGAATGTTCTAAAACGGCATGGACAAGGACGAAAGGAGGTGAGGGGGAGGAGGGACTAGTCGGGGCGGGTGGGGCGTAGTGGGGAGGTGTTGAGAGTTGTAGTTCTTTGCAGGGGGAGTGGGCGACGCATGATGCGACGGCGGGGGAGCGTTTAGGGGGCAGCTGAACACATCGCAGTCTTAATTTCAGGTTGTGGTATGGTGTGGGAGTTGGTATACACACACGTATGTATGTTAACAATAGGATTATACCGAGAGGAGGTCGGAAGAGTGGGGGTGTGCGATGTAGAGTGGCTGGTTTCAGCACCGCAAGCTGGTGTGGGGTGGATGTGTGTGTCGAAATAATGGTGTGTACGGGGGTCATGTGAGTCGTGAGTAGGGTACGAAGGCGTGTACAGAGGGGCTGGGGAGTGGGGTAGGATAGGAAGGACCTGCATTGGCGTGATCAGCGAGCATGATGGGGGGTGTCAGTGAAGACAAAGAAGGGGAATGAGAGTCGGTGTTGTGTAGGTAGAGGGCACTGGTGATTATGAGGGCAATGGTTGGTGCAGGTGGGGGTTTTTAGGAGCCGAGGGGAGAGGCAAGGGCGAGCGCCGCTAGCAGGTTAACGCAACCGCAGCGAAATTGGGGGCGGCTGGTGTAGAAAGAGGGGTCCGAAGGTGAGGCGCAGGGGGCAGGCTGTCCCCTCTCTGGGAGCGTCGTGGTACTGGCGTGAATCGGGGATTAGGCGAGAGCGGGCTGGCATAGTGCGAAGGGTACCATCGAGGGCTGTGTGATTATACGGATGGTACAATTTATTTCTGCCACGACATGGACGGCCCCCGATTTTTATAAGGTGACGGGAATGCTAAAGAGCCGTGTTAAAGACCTTTATCAACACCTTTTGTGCACTACATAGGGAGCGATACTGGGGATGGGAGGTGAAAGGGCGGCGACAATACTTCTGTGCGCGGACAGAGGGACTTTAATGAGCGTTGGGGGGGGTGGTCTATGGGGGCAAACCGGTTGCAATGGGGTTGGGGTGTGTCTGGGGAATGCATGTCTCTATAGCAGGGGGAGGCAAGAGAGAGTATACTTGTACATATACGCAATGAGCAACCGAGGTATTTGTGCTGCTTAATATGCGTAGGCGAGTGTCGAGAGCTTTATTAGGAGAGTTGGGAGTTGGGCGATAGACGGTGAGATTGCATCGTATCCCATGAGCCGCTAGTGGTGTGTTTGTGGCGGGTAGGATGAACGCCGAACCGATTGCACATATTTGTAAGAATCAAAAAGTATTAACTTTAGTTATTTAACATAGAGAAGTGCCAGGGACACGGGCTGCTGCGGGGCTCTAGGAGAAATCTTTCAAAAATGTAAAACCTGTATATGATACCCGAGTGGGCAGCGGAGTCGTGCGACAAGGGGGTATGAAAAAATTTTACCCGGCGGGGCGGTGTGACTGGGCAGTGATATTATATATGATTGGTATTAACTGGCGTGCCGGGCCCGCGAGGAGGATTGAGGAAGGACATTGAGAATGCGGGCGGGACAAAGTAGGAGGAGAGCAAGGGTGCCATCCCCCTTAAGGCGCATGTGTATTCTTGATGCAGGGCCACTAGAGGATGGGGCCGGTACCTTGTCAGTGGATCTATCGCGGGTCGTTGGCTATCGCCACATTGTTTGACTATCTCTGTGTGGAGAGTGCGTCGTTTCAGGTACTAGGTGAAAGGTAGTTGTGTCCGAGAAGCAGTTGAGGAGCAGACTCTCGTTTCAGCTGACCGGCCTAGTGGACCAACGGACACCTGGAGGGTGACCTGGGGCCGGTCATTGTGGGGGACGAGCTGAGGTTATGATGGACTTGCGGCGGGCGGGTCAGGGGAGTCCTTGGCGCTGGCAGCAGAGTGTGCGCAGGGGTGCCGCTTTAGTGACGAGGTTCGGGTGTCGGGCTGGGTATCTGTGGAGTCAATCTCTGGTGGGATGCTTGGCTGCGGCGTGGGCGGCGCTGATCTCTTGAGTTATATAGTGAGGGTTGGGGGTGTGGGAGGGGGTGCATTGGGATTATGCCGGTCCAGCAGGAGAGGACTCTCAGTAGTTTTGCGCCCCCATGGATCCCAACAGAAGGGTGCTGTGATTACGATGTAGACGGTGAAGGGGGGGGAGGGCTTAGGGGTAAGTGGCAACAGCCAGAAACGCGGGGTTGAGTTATTTATCGTTTGAGGTTTAGTAAGGGGCGCGACGAGATCCGGGTGAAAATCAGCAAAGAGCCACACGCTGAGTAGAGGGATGGGAATGATCGGGTTAGGGGTCTGAATGAGCGACGCAGTTGTTGGGTGGGGAGAGTCTCGGGGGGCCGTGTATGGCGGGTGTGGGAATGAGGGGCGTGAGGGTGGGAATAATTCTTACATATAATTACATGAGGATATCGTCGGGGTTAGCGTGGGTGATCGGATGAAACTAGCGCATAAGCGGCTTATTATTGGTGTGGGCAGTCGAGTATTGTAGGGTTGGATGGTTATGTGTGAGTGAGAGGCATAGACGGACGTCGGAGCCCCGTGGGGGGGTTATGGTCAAACAGGTCGGGGGATAGGCGCCTGGGTGGGTCGTAGACGAAGTCTCGCGTAATCCACAGAGAGAATTGGTGGCGAACAGTACACCGTGGGGGGGGAGGTGCGTTGTGCACGGGCTTCGTCTATTGGTACTACTGTGTTGAGATAGCCGCGCTTTTAAGGACTGAGGTGCTCAGGGGGGGATTTGGCGATCTAGGGCAAGTGAGACGTCTATAGTGGGTCATGTTCTCTTTTTTGTTCAGAGTAGCGGCAACTCCAGCAGACAAGTGTGTCATGGTGTGGATGTAGGAGGGTGTGATGTGTGGCAAGTTGGGAGATCTTCAGCAGATTATGGGCAATTGTAGAAGGAATGAGTGTGCCTCAGGCGGAGGGTATGTTGTTTGGGGATATAGTGGTCTAGGGGGGGATGGGCCTTCTAGGAGCGATGGGCAGCGGGGAGAAGATCATATGGAACAAGACCAGGACTCGTGGGGGCGAGCGTCCTCCGCGGGGAGGGGGCGAGTTGAATGGGGTCAGATAGTGGTACGGTCGGCATATGCCAACGACAGCTGGGGGCGGTGTGTGGCATGATGGGCGGACAGTATGCGGTTGCGGGCGAGCTAGGGCTGCTGGCTTTCTGTCAGGCCTTCATGGTAGCGACTACGGTGCGGAGGTACCTTCTCCTGGGCGTGGGTTTGGGGCTCGATAGCCAGCGGTAGCTGTAGGACAGGGCGGATGTCGGAGTCATCGGGCGGGGAGGGAGAGGAGCTGACAGGCTGAGTGAAGCGCATGGTGGGGGGGTATGAGGTTAGGAACAAATGGGGGGGACAGCAGGATACAGGGG